>CM049379.1:4254817-5454817 GCA_026937815.1 Etheostoma perlongum | reverse complement strand
TGAGGTGCGCCATGCTAACCTTTTTTTGTTTAAAAAATTAGCAGCATGCTGCGTCTCTCTAATATTAATGTTGCTAAGCAGCCGCCTATCAATTCATCCCATATTCAAGGCAAATTCAAATTCAATGCAAATGACATCAGGTGCTTTTAGATAGACCCGTTGCATGTCAAACACCCCAATGATTAAACACAGTAGAATGTCTGATCTGAGTTGATGTTTTTTTTTCAACTCGAGGCATTCAGACCGCTCCAAAAACACAAGATGCATGGAGTGGGAAAAAACGCGAGGCACAATGAAAAAGCAGCGAGCAAAAAGTCACACTCTCATTCAAAAGAATTACAAGAAAACGTCCTACAGGCGCTCTGCCTGATCAGGGCCTAAGTGGAATAACTAAAATGGCATTAATGTGGTGACACATTGTGTGCAGCTACAGAGATTAGAATTTTAAACAGCCCATGCAGGCATGTCATTGACAGAAAGCGACTGTGTCATGAGGAGCAGGATTTAGCGTAGCTGGTGGCTCTACTATCTTCTGTTTCATTTGTTTTTAAGTGTGTGTGTTTGTGTGTGTATTTGTATATGCACAGCGTGTATTAACAGTATGTGCATGCCTTATTATGTACACAACGTGATTCCAGGCATTCCTTGTTTTCTGTGTGAAGAGGAGTCTCTTGTCAAAGTGTTATGTCAAATAGACAGTACAAAAGGGATCAGTAGGCTTCATGTCAGCAAATCATGCTCTCTCTCTCTCTCTCTCTCTCTCTCTCTCTCTCTCTCTCTCTCTCTCTCTCTCCCTCTCCGACATGCCCTTGCTTTCTGTTATCAGAGGTATAGTAATATTCATGGGAGCTACAAATCAATAAGCAATTTCTTCTTCTTTTTTTTAACAAAACTCACCCTCCCTCCCACCCTATTTTAGTCTTTTCTTTAAATAAATGCCTACGTTTTGAATTGCTTCCGAATGCTGAAGTACGGGAAGATTGCATGTTGTTAAAGTTTTGCTTAAAGCACCCACATTATGCTCATTTTCAGGTTCATAATTGTATTTTGAGTTTGTACCAGGATAAGTTTACATAGTTTCATTTTCAAAAACTAAATAAGGGTGCACTTGTGGAATAACAGCAAGAGAGGGACATGTAAGTAGTTTTTATATGGTGAACTAGAGTGTGTGGTAGCAGTGTTTTGCCATTGTGAATGCGCTAGCATGCTACGGTAAGCTACCTTGTCTCGGCTAGTAACGTAGAAAACAGATTACAGATGTGCAGATTTTGAACTCTTGCCCCCTAAATGGGGCAAATATTTTCCTACATGTTTCACCCCATCTTTATCCCCGGAGATTGGATATTATTCATGTGCAGTAATAAATAAAATGTAGATTAACACTGAATTAGGTTAACCGAGTATTCTTGTGTTTATTGTCACATGTATATTGTTAGTCTTCTGTAGAACCAAACTTATGGTGGATTCGTGGTATGTTTGTGCTTTTATTTAGTACCACAAAAATTGCATGTGGCCCCAGCCTTGCCCCTCTATTTGAAATAGTCTAGAACTGCCACTGATCAGCAGAGTAATTAGTGAGAAGGTTACTAAGGCCACTGTGTACCCCTGGCCTGTACAAATATTATCGGATGTTACTGCTCATCTGCTAACCAAGCAGCCGATGAATGAGCCACTGATGGAATTGCATGAATGAAGAAGCTGTTGACAATCATAGTGTAAAAGCATGCTTGATTATTGCAAAAACAGAGACATTTTTTAATTTATTTTTACAACTATAATTAGATTAAAAACTATGTTTCAAATAAAATGTGATTTTTTTTTTATTTTCCTTCTATTTAATGAGACTGTACTAACCAAAGAAAAGACAGCAATTGACTGTTTTTCTGGTGCGGGCAGTTCAAAAAAGGGTCATCAAGATTAACTACAATTATGTGTTTGCCAGAAGTGACTGTATGCCCAGACATCCACCTCGACCTCCTCCCAAAGAGGTGTTAGGGTGCTGCTTCCACTTTTGCTTCTCACCGACAGCAAAGTGCCTGACTGGAGACTACGATTTGCTTCTTGTCTCCAGCAGTCAACCCTATCCTTTTGAAGAAATACTTGGGCATTTTAGGAAATATGTTTATTGACTTTCTTGCAGCGAGTTAGCCGAGAAGATCGATACCACTGTCACATCTGCACGCTTAATATAAGCTCCAGCCAGAAAAACCATTATCTTAACTAAAGATTGGAAGGAGGGGGAGACTGCTAATACTCTGTACAAAGTTATTTTATTTATTTTTTATCTTTGTAGCAGCACTTCTACAGCTCACTGAATAATGCGTTATGTTGTCATTTGTTTAATTTGTATTTAAATCTAAGTGTAAAAAAGACAAGTTGAGCTTTTATTTTGGAGTAATGTGCTGGGCGTTTTATTGACTGGGAGCAGGACATTTCTGGCTCTTGTTAGGATTGCCAGGCAACAAAGGGATTTTCCTGAATAATGAGTATTAATGAGTGACTTTGGTCTCCTTTAGCCCATCTGTCGAGTATTATTTTAGAACAAACAGTAACATTTTGAGTTTTTCAATGACACCAAAGCAGAAAAAGAAGAAATATGTAGTCAGATCCATGTAGTTGCAGTTAGGGCTGTCCAATATACACATATAGACATATCGATATTGATGTATAAGACTAGATATCGTCTTACATTTTGGATATCATAAGATATGACAAGTATCGTCTTTTCCTAGTTTTGCAGGCTACATTACAGTAAAGTGATGTATTGTTCAGATTTTTTAACTGTTCTAGCTGTTCTGTTATTTGCGTCCACATTATTGATGATTATTTATCAAAAATCTCATTGTGTCAGTTTTTTGTGAAAACACCAAAAGTGAACTTTTTATTATCGCGGCAATATCAACATTGATGTTTTTGCTCAAAAATATTGTGATATTAGATTTTCTTTAAATTTAGATTTAGATTTTTCCACTGCAGTGTGTTACTGCATCCCCTCAGTGTAGGGTGTGGTTAGTTCCTTTATCACCATTTTGAATCCCCAAATGCAATTCACCTTAATCCTCTACAGAAGTTTTAGAATGTCTGTGGCAATGCTAACAGTCTTAGTAATCAAGTGTTTGAAATGCAGACTTGAGTAACACTTGGTAGCATCAAAGGCATAAAACAACTAAATGAGCAGGAAACAGTGTGCTGTGTTGTTAATAGGACCCCTTGGCTGGTTTAATAGGATTTTCACAAATTAATGGTCTGATGTTTGTTTGATCATGTTGGAGAAACCGTTGGTGTCAATTCCGTGAAGCGTTCACAACCAGCAGCTATTAACTACATCATTCCACTCTCTTCTCTTGTCTTGATCTCCCTTTGGTTCCCTGTTTGTCTCCACGGTGGGTGGATTACCAAAAGACACAAGTCTCTCTATCATTTCTCCCCCATCGTACTTCCACTCTCATTCGACTATCCAGCGTTCCTCCTGTTGAGACTGGATCATCAGAAACTCAATTTACAGAGTTGATGAATGCCAATTTGAAGGTGCCTTTTAGGAAAATGCACGAAATGCAACCGGCATGTGTAGAATTTCTTTTGATGTTGTTCAAATGAAAAGCCTCTCTCTTTGTAATTCTCACTTTCTAAAATCATTTATCTGTGTGTCTAAATGATGCCTGCATATTGAGAAGGATCAATGTCACATCAGATTAAACCAAGAGAAGAAAAATAGCAAGCTGCGACAAAGGAACATTTTAATCTGAACATTGAAAACAGCAGAGTAGTTGCAGTTAGCTTGCAAGGTCTTCCATATGAATGGAATTGGGTTTATCTTCCTGATTGAAGCATGAAGGACTTTTCTGCTATTTTGCACAATTCTCTTTGGGGAGGTCCTTGAAATAACATTGAGTCTACTTCAACCGACTGTTTTGCACGACGGGTTATTTTGGAATCTGGGGTAACCCAGCTACAAACACACACACACACACACACACAAACACACACACATATGTTCTCTCTTAGGCTTCTTTTGATGATAAACTAAAGTTAGTCTTTCATGGAAAGGTAAATGTTGGGTAGCTTGTGAGTTTCTTTTTTCTTTGTCTTCACTTACAAAATTGCAAACCGTTTCCAATAATGCTAATGATTTTCTTTCACCTGATGCCATAGTATTTGCTTTCCGTCTCATACCCCGTTTTATTTTATTGTATTTGAATGCTGTTATCCGAGAGATTTGATTATTTAAAACAACAATGTAAAAATATCCAAACGAGTTTTGTAGCGGCCGTTAGATAGATTTTTCAGGCCTACCTGTCTCTAAAAAATATCTTTATATACTACTGATACTAGCTTACGTACATCATGTGGGACTGTCCCGTGTTATATTGCTATGACTTGTAGACAAACTTTCTTCACTGGGAAAAACGTTGCCAGTGAGCATAACCCGACCAACAAAAACTAGATGGATTAACAGAAAAAAAACTTGTAAAACAAATTTGAAGTATAGATACATTTCTATGAGTCAAGGGTGTCTGTATGTACAGTATGTCACATCATTTTTAAGTGTAATGAAAGACAAAGATGTAATAAAAGCGGCTGAATACTGCATAAAGCCAGAGGTGAAATGAGACTTAGTCAGTTAAGTCATGTAATTAACTTCCTCCCCCCTGTACACCAATATGGCTCAAAATAAATATGCATTAATTACATGACAATAAAAGAAAAGAAAATATATCACAATCTACGTTTTCTCCAGTGTGGAAATATTGTGCATTTGCTTTGTAAATCCAGAGTTTTCATACGTAGAGCAGTGATTTGGACCTTACTGCTGTAAAGTCATTACACAGTTTCTGAGTGAAAGAGCGAGAAGATGAGAGACGAGGTAATCAGTTTTCTGTTGGAAACAGCGTAAGAATGCAAATATTCAGAACACCTGCAAAGATAATTCAAGTTAGTTTTTCTTTCTTCTTTTTTTTTCTTTGACTCCTTTCTCCGCGACAGTCGAATTTTCTGATGAGTTCAAATGAGAATGCATCATAGCTCAGCACATTAACATTAGCATGAGTAAGAGACCAGCAACAGAAGAATCGTAAAGGCCACGCATGCTAGACTAAGAGAGGGATTTTATATATATAAATTATATATATTTTTAAGACCCATACAAAATAAATCTACTTGCTGTTTAGAAAAATAGTGTGCATGAACAATGTGTAAATGTTTATCATGTTACAGAAGTTTTGGTTCATGCATCAATACCATGAAGTCCTCACATTAAATCATTCATGTGTGACTTGTGTGTAAAGTTCATAAATTGGCCATAGAGTTGTTCAGCTTAATAGGAACAAACAACGGAATTCATGCGCAAATCTCTCTTTTTGCCTGGAGATGTAATGATGTGGCTTGGCCCTGTGTGGTTTCCAATCATTTTACAGAATTATGAAGCAGTCCTACCATAACTTTTTGGCTTTTTATAAACCAGAATCAGACTTTAACAGCCTTTCACAGAGACCAATGACATTGAGGATGACCCAAACAATAGTGTATGTGGGCCAGTGCCTAATTGAACCCATGTGCAGTATGACATTTTATTGGAACTTTAGTTGGTGCTTAAACAAATCAAAAAATCAAATTAGTAGCCATATTGTTTATTACCGCCAACAAAGTTATGTTTTTTGTCAGCATGGTTACGGTAACACACCTGGCCCATGAAATCATGCAATTTGGGTGAAGGGTGTATCATGGGGGATGGAACAACCCCTTCAATTTTGGAGAGGATCCCAATCACAGGGCGGATACACAAATAATTTTTTTAACATTATTAACAATGTGAGATAGGGCATTTGGTTGGCAGAGGTCTGGGCTATCAGACCGCCCTTCTAGTTTTATAGCAGTGTTTCAAAACGTTTTAAGTAAATTACAAGAGGCTTCTTTGTACTGAAAGACAGTTTTACATTTCCAGATGGCTTCTGAAAAATGTATTTTGTATTATTAAAACACAATGATGTGTTCATTGTCAAGATAATTTCCCTGTTAACATGCCTCAGGAGATAAGATTAGCAGTAGCAGACATTTACTGTACTGAACAGACACAATCTGCAGTGCTATGCTCGGTAGCGTGTCTCGACTGCATCAGCAGGTTATTCGCTGGGTTGATTCCCTGATTTGTTATGTTGGGCACCAAGCGACGCCCTCAGGCTGCCTGTAAACTGTGATGGATCTGAGACGGGCTGTGATGGACAGGTAGCAGGGTACAACTCCCCCTACTCTGATCACGACTCGGATCCTTGAGCTCCTGCAGCTCCAGCTCGCTCAGAGGGGAGTTCAGCGCGGGGGGGCTTACAGGTAGATGTGCAGATGTGACCCCCCTGCTTCACATGAAATAAACCTGTGTGTGTGTGTGTGTGTGTGTGTGTTTGTGATAGGCTATTTCAGTCACTCAGCATCTCACTGAGAAGAGTTAAGGGTGAAATAAACTTGCAGTCTTCTGTGAAACATGTGTGTTTGTGAGTGGCATGCAGAAGGTGAGGTTGAATTGTGCATGTGTGTGTGTGTGTGTGTGTGTGTGTGTGTGTGTGTGTGTGCTGTATCCTCCGGCTTAGCCGTGGCACCATTCATAAGCGAGCAGCACGGCAAGGCATCGTGTCGACTGTCGATCAAGGTTAAGTTCTCTCCCTTTCTCTCTGCGCTGCTCCCTTCTTTAGCCGGGCCCCAGCGGATGGAGAGAGACTCTAATGGCCTCTCGTTATGAAGAAACACTGATATGAAACGGGCCTTAATGAGCTGTTTTCTGCTTGTATTTTTCTCAGGGGGTCATTGTTATTGGTGAAAAATTGATTGGCAGCTGGACCGTACCCATCTGAGCTCTAAGATACTCTGGGCAATAGCATTGTTGTTGCAGCAAGGACAGCTTTGTTTAGAGGTTTGCAGCTGCAGGCTGTGTGAATACATGTGTGTGGGCGAGAGTGTCTTTGCATGAGGGAGTTGGTTTGTGTTGGTAGGGTGTTGGGGGTTGTATATATGTTAGATAGAAAGAAAGACATCAGGAAACCCAAAGTTCGTATTTGCTACTTTGCAAACAGAGGACGAACAAGCAGTGTTGGAAAAACAAATGCTCTTTGTCACTTTGTACACTTTGTCTGTTGCAGAAGCAAAATGTTTGAATGGGATTCTCCTAGGTGTTGGTGATTTAGATAAAGTAATGTTGAAGTTATTGAAGATCTTTGATAAATTGCACAGTTTGTTAAAATCAATAAAGACTCCACATAGATTAATCAATGAGATGGGAATGTCTGCTTTTGGCTAATCCAGTGAATGAAATAGATGACAAAGTCACTTCACAGTGATGCAAAAATTCAAGCTAATGTAACAAGAGATATATATTTATCTGCCACCCATCAATAAACAGATAATTAAAACCCACCTTTTTTACGCCACAGCATATGCCACAGTACGGTTCAGTCTCAGTGGCCCTCAATCCTGCTTCCGTTTTTATGTTTAGCAGCTAAAAGCCAGATATTTTTCTCAGGAGTTGGTAGAGACCAAATTAGAGCTTAAAGGTGAGCACATCATGGACTTTCACTAGTGTCCCAAAATTGATGAATGCAGTTAAGATTGGATAATTGGAAATTGTAGAGTAAAATATTTTCTTCGTCTCAGTTCATAGGCAATTGTCATGTTCCCTGTTAGAACTGGTATCCAAGTTACAGCGTATTCAAATGGGAAGGCTGCCAATCTGTCTTGTTAGAGCATCTTCCAGACTGCATCTTCGCATTATCAAATCAAGATTAATAACAAAAAGATGAAATGGTTGAGTGTTAAACAAATTATTTGTTGATTTTCTCGAAAATAACTGTAATTTAGTCCAAATTAAATATATGCATGTGTCTTCTCACAGGTTCTGGATTGTCTGAGTCAGCCTATTGCTTAGCTTACGTTAAAGATGTTTATTCCTCTCTGTAATTAATTCTCTAAATAAAATAAAAACATTTTTTGTTTTGCTTTAGATGTGTCTTGGTGAGATGTGGAGTGGAAAAGGTGGTGAAGAAGATATATTTTTTTTAATTTTCACTTTTTTAATTCATAATTAAATATTCTTGAAACAGACCTTCCCAGCAATTCATCTGAACAATGAGATTAGATGGAGAGTTTTGAGCAGAGATATGTTTATCAGAAGACATATGGTTTGTGATGCAGCCACTCTCTGACATAACATGGTGTATTTTTACATGTAAATCTCACCTGTAGAAAGCAAAAACACATTTGAAGGCAAATTCAAGCAGCTGCATGTCTGATTTTATTTGTGTCAATTACTGACCCAACAGTGATTGAAAGGTCTACCATTTCTCCAAAACCATATGTATGACCAGCTGCATTTGGATAGCACTAATCTATATATCAAGCAGCAGCAATCAGTCTGCAATTGGTAGATAAAGGCAGCTGGCATGCTCCAAGGCCAGGCTGAGTATCAAACGACTTCAGTTGAAGCCCGTTACCAAGAAAAGAGGCCCTGAAATCAGCAAGACTCCATCCATGATTATAGCCCGTCCAACCGCTGCGCCAATAGTGACACCAGATGAAAAAAGATTGCGCTATTATTGAAAATCTGTGGAGAAAGACAATGTTTTTCAATATAGTTCAAAGCAATTCTCTGAGGCGGAGGTAGAAACAGCATGAGAGCATTCATTTAGTCCACATATTTAGCATTCACAAGCAGTATTCAAAATGCCATAATATGTTTTACGGCAACACCCTGTGATGTAGTTTTACGCAGCTATAAGGACACATGTCTGGGTTTATAAATGTACAGTATTTGTCAATTTACCTTCTCATGTTATTTCTCTCTCAGGCTAAGATAAAACAGTTTTTCCTGTTTTATTTTAAAAAATAGAGAGCAATATGTTTTCCTCTCATGTCATGTTTTTGAACCACTGTGGTTGGACAGTTACCTCTTCATGTTCTAAAGAGTGGTACAAAAGATTGACTCATAGGTGCAGACATCTTTTATGGTTTGCCAGGAAAAGATCAGAATATAAGCCTCCATGTGAGGGGCAAGCTGTGTTTCGTCCACTGTAACAGTGGGGCAAGTCTTCCATACTTTCAAGAAGCAGAAAACAATAGAAATAGTGCATTGTTGCATTTAGTCTTTGAATCGTCCATACAGTGTCTTGCTTCTGTTGGACTCTTGTCCTTTTCTCGAATGTGCCTGCATGCAGCATTCATGTGTTGTGTCCTTTGCTTACTCTTAGCATGTGTTTCTGTGACATTGCAGGGAGTTTGGCCGCTGGAAGGTGAACAGCGTGGCCCTGGAGAGACAAGAGAACAATGGCTTTCCTTTGCCGCTGGACCCGGAGTTCCTCCAGACCATTAGGCAACTGGGCAGAAGGCCCAGTCTCAGCGCCATCACTGACAACATTATTAAGAAATACGGAACCCACTTCCTGCTCTCTGCAACACTGGGAGGTAAATAAAGTAAACAGGCTGTGTTCTCTTTGTTTTTATTGACCTACCTTATACACAGGAGAAAGCCCAAGATTAACCCTAACCCTATTCCAAACAGGAAACCTTCCAGGAACCTGTTTAAGGCTTTTGAAACTTTACCAGTATTTCAACTTAGACAACCAGGGTCTAGATTCAGTAGTGAGTGAAACAAAATGTAATTATACTGTATTTGATAATTGTTTTAAATACTCACAAGAACTTGACTACTTTGTAAGACTCTGAATGTCTACTTTCCAACATCCATTCATACATCACAGTCACGCAGCAGTAAATTACAAAGAACTGTGCGTTGAGGCTTTCCATTATCGCTCTAATTAACCCATTATGTGTTTAGATGTGGTGGAAACCCTTAAATAAGAAAAGGTAAAAGAAACTTTTTTCCCTTTTCTGTTTATACAGCCCAGTCACATGGAAGTTTCTGAAATTGTGACGTTACTCAATCTATTGATTAGTTTACAGGGACACGATTTTCTCGTTTTGTTTGTGGTAGTGAGCACAAATTTTAAAGCATCTTTCATGATAACAGCACAATAACGGTAGCGAATAGTATTTAAAAGCCAAAAATCTGCGTAAGGAGGTTGATCAGGGTGGTTGATGATCAAACAACACACCACTTTCACCCTGGAAACTGAGGATCGCGTCTTGAGTGTGGCGGTTCCTTTCCTTGTTGTTCTTTTCCTAACCACAACTGTCCCATTGTTGTAGCGTGTGTTGCGCGTGGCAATTCATTTCCCCATTGTTTTGTCCCTCAAAGACCGCAGATTGTGTCCCGGCAGCCACCTTTCCCCGTGGTTCTTTTCCTAACCACAACCGTCCGGTTGTTGTAGCGCATCTTGCATGTGGCAGTCCGTTCGGCGTTTCATTTCCCCGTTGTTGCGTCCCCCAGAGACCGTGGATCGTGTCCTGGCAGCCATATATACTGTTTATTTGTACATGTACATACAGTATATGATTTATTTATTTATTTGATTAGGACAATGTGCATTAATCAACATTTCTGTAAATGCGGCAGTATATTTTTCAACTGTAGTCCTACCTAGCATGTACAGTATGTCATGCAAGAAACCCGAGAACTCGGAGGAAAACCCATGAAAACACAGGGAGAACATAGAATCTCCACACAGAAAGGCCCAGAACAACCTGGATATATATATATATATATATATATATATATATATATACTGTATATATATAAAAACAAGAAAACCGTGTTACTGAATCACTACAAATCAATAAATCAAATCAGCGTGACCATGTCACAAACTGCCGTGAGATTGGGTTGGAATATATTCAACCACAGTGTCTTAAGTTGGTACCATGCCATCCACATATTTCTCTGTTTGTCCATCATTGTTGCTGTAGACCATCAGCTATAGATAGAGTATACATGTATACTCTTGCAAGAGTGACCTTTTAAAAAGCTCACAGAGCCACAGTTAAACAGATTTGAAGCTTGAAATCTTCTTGTGTGCTCAAACAACTAAATGTGTAATTACATATTGTCTCAGCTGTGACTGTTGGAGTGTTTTGTGGTTGTTTACGCTCATATTGTCTGATTCAACATGTACAATCTATGTTTGGAGTTATCAAACAAAAATAATCCCCAGTTACCATAACAATGGATGTGAGTTAGCCAGAGTACTGTAATGTGCAGCAAAGCTCCCCAGGCTATCTGCTGCACCATCTCCTTCCAGCTCCTCTGCTGGCTCTTTTCATCTTGTGTCTCTTGTGCATAAACTCTCAAAGCCACGATGAATACTAACAGTATTTAAAATAGATTGAAAAGAAAATCATGTTTGTGTCTTGCAAACAAAAATAAATAAGTAAAGGAGCTAAAGCGTGGCCTGATATTACCTACAGCCGAGGAAAAGGAAGTAGTAAAATATATCACATTAGTTATGACATTACTTGTCAAAAGAATATCATATAAGTGGAATAGCCTAAATGTTTGATTTGGTTCAAGACAGTTCAGACATACAGTAGTATTTAGGATTGTTTTTGTCTCACTTTCCCAGAGTCAGAAACCTTTTTATGTATTTGGTGTATTCTGAAGTTGTGTAAAACAGCAATATTAGGATATAGAGTGTCTACAGGATGAGATAACATAATCACGATGGGCTTTTCCCATCCCATAGGCATCCAGGAATTGAGCAAAACTAAGCAAGTAAACTAAGCTTTGTCTGAGAGGAGGCCCACAGTTGTACACTTTGAAAACCCCTAACCTAGTGGTAAGGAACATATAGGTAGTTGTTATCTTAGTAGTGTTTTAAAGGTGCTTTATGTAGCATATTTTATAATGTGATTCCTGGTTGCAACCTAATCTTACAAGATACACTGTTTTCAACGGAAGAATACATTTGTCAAAATAAAGAAGCTTGTTGCAAAGCAATTAAGACTATTATACCATATTATTTCTATAACTTTATTTGTATTAGAAAAATGTGTTTTCTTTAACGATTTCAGGACTTAATAATGTACAAAGTGAATTATTAAAATTAAGAGTTTTTTCACATTTTGGTGGAGACGAGCTCTAACCTTTATCTATGCTGTATCCCCAGTGGAAATGAAGGTGATGTTAGTTCCAAAGTCTTTCCAAATTAAAACTAAATTCCCCATGAAAGCTAATGTTGTTAGAAAAGTATTTTTCGATTGATTTTTCACTCTTTCCACTGTGTCAATACATTGTGCTCTGAAAGCTTTGGCTCTGTTCATGTTAAAAGACTTGGTGTTTCATAAAGCATCTCCATGTGTGCACGATATTGTAGCCACAGACTTATCACAATGACACAATGTAGACCACAGCATAAAATGACCAGAGGCAGCTAAGTTTCTAAAAGCTTTCCACCTTTACCATGTTTATCTGTGATGGCAAGATTAGTGCTGGCAGGTGTTAATGGGTTAAAATGTATCATTACACCACTGAGAACATTGTTTGTGCATGTTCACAGGGGATGAGTCATTAATGAAGTGTGTTTATGTGTCTGTGTGTGTATGTATTCTTAGGAGAGGAGTCATTAATGATCTTTGTGGACAAGCGGAAGTTGAGTCGGACGTCTGAAGTGAGTGAATCCAATGGCACAGCTGTGACTCTGGAAGCTCTGCACCAGCTGGCTGCCTCCTACTTCATTGACAGGGATAGCACCCTGCACAAGCTGCACCACATCCAGATCGCCTCCACTGCCATCAAGGTAAAAGCTTGCTGCTCTGAGTCAAACAATAGCAGTACAAAAACACAACCCCTTCTCCCTCCCAACTCGTGAAATGCTGACGCTTGCTCAGTGGCTCTCAGAAAAAAATGCTTCTAAATGGAACACACTAGGTATAGCAGCCACACAGGACTTTCAGCCAAGAGACCTGCTTGTCACTGAAAAAAAAACTTACATTTTGTTATCCCACCTACGATCTTTTCCTAAACCTTATTGTCCCATTCTTGTGCTGCATGTCAGATAAATGTACGTCCCGACCCACATAAAAAATCTAAACACCAAAGGGCTACAGGCGAGGCCCGAGAGCGTCAAAGAGTGATGCCAAGTCTCCCAATCCAGAGCGTCAAAAAGTGGCGCCAAAAGTCCCTACCATGTGCATCTAAATGATGCTAAAGGAGACTTTTTGCATCACTAACAAACGCCAAAGGCACCTGACCAAGCAACACTGATAGGATGATTGCAGCCATTACATGGCGACATTGTTCAGATTAGATTTTGTTTAATTTGAAAAACGTAATTGTTGTATTTTTCATAACATGGCAAGTGCTCTTGATTAGCTCACTTACTAAAGACTTGAAATCATAGCCAGTATAGAGCATTCAACGGGAACTATATCAGCAGGTTCAGCTCATATTAATGAGAAGAGCTATTATTGCCACCAAGGGTCTAGTTTTTTCCTGTCTCTGTGGATTTAGTCTCCAGATTTATTCAGCATGCACCCTTTCAACCATTTTATTTTTACTAGCGAACATTACAAACATTGAGTTATATAGATACTGACCTTCATGACATTGAGTTTATACAAATCATTATGGTGATAATATAATATTATGGGATCTTTACCATGAAATATTGACTCATATTGTTTTACTGTGCATGCAAACCTGCTGCCCTAATGAATGTTACGCAATCCACTTAACGGCAGTTGGTTTGTAGTTTTAAAGCTTTGTTAATTGTTCCTAGAGAAGCTATTCACGCTTAGATAAATGTTGATTTTTTTTTTTTTTTGTGGAGTACATTAGGTGACAACATATTTTGTACGGTAAATACAAAATGTAATTCTTGCTGTTTATGTTATGCTTGTTATGGTTTTAACATAGTAATGGTGCTTGTGCTCCCTGTTGGTTATGAGTGTTAAAACAAATTAACAAATTAAGAAAACACTCTACAGTGGTCAGTACTTGTGAAGTACTTACCAATTACTGTATGCAGTGTATGACCCATCAACATGCCCTCAGTGACCTACTCTGGCCTTCATATGCAGAATATCACAATGCTGCACATTATTTAACCATCATTTTAAGGACATAAGCAGACCCTATATTGAATGATGAACTTCAGCAGCTATTACCATTTTTAATTAATAAACCCTTCATAGTGAATGCACTTTTAAGACCTCACCTAATGTTCTAGCCAAAAACCCAGTGGCAGTAGTGATAGTTTCCTAGGTTACCTCCGGTTACTTCAGGAGCGGTACTCCTTCAAATATATATTTACACGGTGCCATTAGGGAAAATGATCCAGAGTGAACGCCTTTAGAGAGGAGTTTTCTCTTACTTAACAGATTTACTTCACATTAGATCTGAAAAACTGCAAAATATGTCTTAAAAAGTATCATGATATGGGTTAAAAGTACTTTATTAAGCCATTAAACCACTGTTGACTGTCGATAATAGACAAGGAACAATGTTTTTCACCTGAACATATTTAATTCAGGAAGAGACATGCAGAGGGTTTAACTCTTTGCTTGCAACGACAGCTGAATGGTAAAGGGTGAAACAGATTATTTAAAGCAAGGGTTGTGACTCTGTGATTGGCCCTTGCCATTTGTGTACGATTCTGATTGGTTTAGCAGGAATGTGAATGCCTCCAACAGCTGAGTTAGAGTTAGGTAGGGCATTGATTAATAGTTAGGTCTTCCTGACAGAATTTACGCTGAGCTACATATATGTCGTTTGTGGGCATCTCTTCCCTGCAGATTATACATTAAAGGGTGATACAGCCATTATGCAAATGTGACTGCAACGAGCGAACCATCCCATGAAAAAGACACTTTACAGTGACAAATATTTCTGTTGCTTGCTCTTATAGTTGCTGTTTTTAGTTTCTGTGCACCTGGAAAACATTCATGCCGGGAAATATGTTTTTTACTATGAGAACTGCCGAGCGTGAGTGAGCTGGCTTCGCCAGTCTTAGATGTCTCAGCATAATTGCAGTATACTTATGAATTTAAATGAGATTTTAATGTGTATTGTTTTTCATTTTGATTCTTTCTAAATTGTTATATAAAAATGTGAATGCCATCATTGATTTAAAAGTAACAGTCACATCGTAGGTTACTATCTCACAGCTGGATTATTTGTTTGATGTATTAGGGCTTTACTTGGACATTTATTGTAACCAATGCTCTAACCGCAAAAGAGCTGCATGTGTGATAGAGAAATATACTTAACTCAAAAAGAACATGAGAAAAGGTCTGCTTTCTTAATACCAATCAATACACAGTCCTGCTTTTCAGATCCCATGCACTATTATGAAATAAAATATTTTATATGAAAAACAATTGATAACGTAAGGACTTGGTAGCGATGGTGAGGTAAAAATGTACTGAAAAATAAAACTGAAAGTCAAAAATTCCTTTTAGTAAAATAACTATACCAGCCTATATAATTAATAGGGCTGGGATGATTTGATTCTTTCACAATACATAGGTGCAGATTTGATCTGTATCGTGATTTTCATTTATTGCGATTCTAGAAGTATAGCGGTTCAAAAGTATTGAGTAATTATTTAGCTGGTCGGTATTGTATGCACTTCACAGTGTTTTAAATGTGACATTGGAGTAAACATGTACACTCAATGAGAGCGAGCAGTACGGTTTACTTCCCTCTTTGCTCTTTCATGTGTATACGGGCGTGCATATGGAGCTTCATGCTATGCATATGAAGATATGCTTATGATGTAAATATCACCTTGCATCTTGTACTGCTTAATACCTTCAGGGGGTGTTCATTCATCACTATGTCAGTTGTTATCAGGCAGAATGAATTGAATTGGCTGAGTTTGCCCTTCGTACCGCATACTGATTTCGCTTTGCTTTCTGAGCAACGCGTTACCCCACATCGCATTAATGTGTTTACACTCACTTGTGGTAAAAAAATATATTAACGTCATGGAATGTAGGTAATATCAGCAACGTTCAAAAACACCCACATCTGAGACACTGTCAGCTTCTTCAGTCTTTCTGTGCTGTCTGCTGTGATTTCACAAGCCTCTGCAGTGGTAGTTTTGAGAGTGGATGTACCACACAAACACATCTCACCTGACTAATAGATCCTTATTTATGGCTTTATTATAATTGTCTTTAGATATGGGGTGGGGCCACTTCTGTTTTTTAATGCTGTGTCTTTTAGTAAAACCAGCAAGTCCTTCATCTCATAGGACCACAAGCATTTTTTTGTTTCTTGCCTCTAATACGACCCACAGGAGCATTTCCTAAAATAGCCCCCCCCCCCACTAGTTGCAGCTTATCGCCACATGCTCATATCCAAACATAAGTAACCAGTTTGGTTATGTGTAGGAAAAGAAAATGGTTTTATTTAAAATAAGTATGTTTGTAATTGTATTTACGTAGTTAGGGTTGGGGTTTAATATTATTTATTAATATTTATCTTGCACTGGCTTGCGAATCCAGGTGTGATGATGAAGTAAAAAAAACTGGAGCAGACATCAGGGTTGGTGGCGGCAGTGGTAAGGTCACACCTCCCAACCGGGGATCCGGGTTCAATAGGAAAAGAAAGTTGTTTGGTTTAAAATAAGTATGTTGGTAATTCTACCTACAGTATGTATGTACATTAGGCTTAGGGGTTAGGGTTAGGTAACTAAGTTTACTTACGTATACCTTAGTTAAAATAAGTCAATGTTGACATTTGTTTTCACACAGGACACAAACAGAGGTCTTCCTGGTAAAAGTCCCATGTTTTTTTGACCCATCCACTCCGACCTTCTTCCTACGCGGAATTGGAACGTAGACTTTAAGTAATTTGTGATAAATCAATAAAATAGGACATCCTTACATTAGAAAAGCTGGAACTAGCACATGTTGAGCATTGTTTAATGGTGACTGAATTGATTATGAAAATCCTTTATTTTGTTACTATTATGATGTTATTAGTAGTAGTATTTGTAACCCAACAGTTTACCTACCAAAACCATCTTAATAAGATGAAGTGAGTATGGGTGTTACAGTTATTCTGGGCAATTGCATCCACCTCATTTGGTCAAATATTTAACTGGTGAGATAGATTTCATACCATACATTAAATGTAAAAATACTAAGTAAAACTGGCCTTCCTTTCAAACCCCTAGTAATAGTCTGTGATGATAGCTCACCATTTTCTATGAATGTACATGCCTAGACTGTACATATTATGCAGAGTAGGGAGCTCTAACACAGAGCTCCATTGGAAGAGCAGAAATATCAGGGTCTATACCCCTTGTTCTGTGTAGCTGCAGCTAAAGCTCTAAATTGCTTGCCTTTTTTTGAGCTGTAGCCCATTTTTCATTGACTTGTCCTTAGTGATGCCCTGCTATACAGTCCATCAGAGATAAAACTTTACATTCTCTAAAGTGAATTGGCAAGAGGACGTTGAGCTGATTTGGCAGCCGCCACTGAACCAAAGTGCTGCTAAAAAGCTCTGATTGAGACGAATAGAGAAAGAGCCCTCCAGGGTATGTTTGTTTGTAAGACATTTTCAGGTGACTGATGTAAAATATTCAGAAAGTCAGCAGCCTTTAATTTAAACATGGGTTTTTACCTCACCCCGATGAAGACGGATGCCAAAACAAAGCTGCCTTTGAGAAGAACACTGGCCCCCTGGTTTTAAGAGATAACACATTTAAATGGTAGAAATGCTTGGCCTTGAGGCCAGAAAGCACTGAGTGGAGCAGCACTGGAAAATAATCAAAGATGGGAAAAGTAAGATGGGAGTGCGGAAAAGAAAATGTCTCTACTGCTACACAGTGTGCTGAATCAGCCCCTCCATTATTTCCTTTGAGAGCCTCCATCATTTGTCAAACATTTTGTGGTATGAGTGTCATATGCGACTGAACAGAAGAGATGAGACAAGTACAGACAGGCCTCCTTCAGCCGGCCTTTCAGCACAGGATCGAAGTGCAGCAAATCAAAGGTAAGAGCGTTGATTGATGCAGAATTTCCTGCTGCATCAATCAACGCTCTTACCTTTTGATTTGCAGTCCAGGCTTCTCTGTATTGGAGATTCATTAAACTAAAGTTAGGAGGAGAACATTATTGACGGGGAGGAGAAGTGATGAGGAATGTTTGACCCAATTTGCCGCGCAAGCCTTGATTGTTCAGTCAGTCGTGTGACGTTACGCTTCATTTGTTGGTGTGGAAGAGAAACGATTCAGAGGCAAGCTTCAGACATCAGAAAATGGCTGCTGAGGAACGGTTGCAGAGAACACGGCTCCATGAGTTTGGGGGCAATTTTGATGGCAGGATTAAAAAATAAATAAAATAAACAAAGCGCTCCCTTATCACACGAGTTGATGAATAATTCATTGCGGGCAGATTTTTATTTAGCATCTTCATTATTCAGAAAGGAACATCAATTCCTTTCTTTTTGTCTTCAACCACTTCAACCTTTGTGATCTATCTCCTCCCTGATATGTGAAGGGTTAAGAAGCTCAGATATTATATGGGATAAATAAATGGATATGTTCCTGGCTTTAGTCTCATATCTGACTTCCGTTGTCAAAGAAGTTAATTTCTTTCAGCTGTTGTCTTTAATCTGCAGCTGGTTTAAAGAAGTGATGCCTGAAAAGCACAAAGAAATACACAGAATCACATTCGCTCTCTTGTCCCTTTTAAAGTGACTGGTACTTCCTGTAAAATAGCATAGCTTAGCTTCCCTTAGAGAGTCTTAGTGAACATAACACCACATACAGTATTAAATTCCACTTTCTTCTACCGAAGGTTCCCCTCTACTCCCCTGAGGCTTTGAAGGAGTTTTTTTCTTCTTCTTACAAACAAACAATAATCTCATTTTGATGTTATTTTCTTCCCCTTTTTCTTGCTTATGGTTCATGAGCTTATCCCTTGCTGGTTGACATTAGATTGTAAGCCAGTGCAACAAAGTGGTCTTAAAACATGCATTGAAATCCTCAAAGACTGAATAAACAGCCAGAAACGTATCTCAGATGCTAATGGGGATTTGCACATCTTCTATGCAGTGGTGATTAAGCCAACGATTCTTGAAAGGTGCGGGGTATGAGGCGAATTTGAAATGACTGATGATTTTCATGAAACATTAATGCTATCTCATACTTTTTTTCCCCAGCAAACAGAAAGTGCAGCCATTTAAACCCATTGTTGCTCATTCTGACAACACAAGCTCACTAAGTGACATTTTATGCTGTTTTTTTGTGAAATTATTCATATGAGGGATTTGCAGCAGTGATGAATCTTCATCAGCAAAACACTCCCACCTAACTGGACTTATAATAATGTTATGGATGTGCCTCAGAGCCATGTGTATCAGTGGACCATGTTAACGGGCTAGATGCTGCTTTGCCCTGCTGAGGCCCCGCACCAACAGAGGCAATCTTCTTTTACATACTGTGCAAGATCTGATTTAGATAATAAAGGTATTTTAATTGCCAACTTATCATAATTTCCTTTTGTCATGCCAATTGTATTCAATTTATCAGCTTTAAAAATTCAGTTCTCAGGCTTCTCAATAAAATCAGATAGTACAGTAAATAGTGGTGACTCCTGCTTAGTCAAGTGTGAGAGAGAATAATACATTTAATTAGTTTCATATATTTGGCATTTCATATTAATTAATGAACATTTGTTTTTTATTTGTGTGTTCTTGATTACATTATCCTGCTTCCTGTCTTTGTTATGTCATATACTTGCTTTTGCAACAACACTAGTATTTTCAACAACTTTGAACTTGAGAGTGTTCTAGTGGGAATACTCTGCCTGACAATATATTTCCCTCTGCTGTAGAAACAAACTAGCAGCTGAGCAGTGTTAAATCCAGTTTTGATGCCGCATACTGGCTCTGGGTCTCACCTGCTCCAACAGTTGAAACGACACGTCCTGAGCCACCGCTTTGCGCCGCTGTGTTGTCTGGGAGTGGAAATATGTCAACTTTCCAAGCAGCAGTGTTTCCCTGAACAGTGCACCTGGCAGCAGCCACAGCTCCATTTTCACAGAGTGTAATATGAAGCTAAAAAGGATGCCTTCAGGGCTCACTTGGGAATGTTGTTGCTTGCATATACAGACTGGTGACAAATTAAAGGAAAAACCTAAATAAATAACTGGAAAAACATAAAAAATGTAGATGCTTACATGAAATGAGAGAGCTCTGTGAAGGGTTTGATGAAAATACATTTGCATTTACCAGATCTCACTTAAGTTGAGTACTTATGGGATATTTTAGATGCATGTGTTAGACACCCCTTTCAATCACCTTTATTAAAAAAACTAAATACTCAAAGAAGAGAAGAGTAGTATTCATCCCCTCTAACAGAGTTCCAGACTTGGACAAGGAGCACTGATGATGTTACAACAGCTTGCATTGATCAACCACCTTATTAAAGTCCCTTTCACTCATGCACTGCACACCTGATTATCTAGACATCCAGGCAGAGCTGTATGTGAGAACGCAAATGTCCATTTTAGTCAGATTGGACATGAAATGGAGTTTACCCCGCCAACTCCCCAATGCAAAGACCGTGTTATTTCGTTTTGAGCCCATGTGTGAATAGAGCCACTCATTGGAGAATTCACAGCGAGCAAGTAGGTGTGTTGATGTTTCTATCATGAGGGTTAGGTATAGGCATTTCGGTGGGGGACGGTGGGGGACGGTGGGGACAGTGGGGATGGTGGGTACGTGTACCTATCAGATATTGTCATGAATCATTTTGTACCCACCACTTTTTTTAAAAACCTCAAGCTCAATTTTGTTAAGAAAAATAAAGTTCATAACACGTAATTCTTGAGCGACAGATGCCAACCAACCCACAAAAATCTCTATCCCCACAGGGCAGGCACACAGCTGTTCTGCCGCTACGCTGTCTACGCTGGCTACGCGCTTCTCTGTTCACCACACTGCATGTCGGGACATTCTAAATAGTGAAAAAGCTTAACGTGGTTTAATATACTTAAACAACGATCAATGATCACCAAATTTTGCATGTCATGAACACCAAAGCCTGTCAAAAAAACTAAACCAAAATCCAAAGATTATAGAAGTTATCTCACGTTAATCTTTTCTTCTTCATTGTCGCCTATGGCGAGGAAAAAGCTTAATGTGGTTTAATGTACCTAATCGATGATCAATGATTACCAAATTTCTTTGACACATTGCTCCTCATAACCATGGAAAACTGTTAAAAAATCGAAACAGAAATTTGGTGATGATTGATTGTTGTTTAGGTTCATTAAATCACATTAAGATTTTTCATGTTATGACTTATAAAGCACATGAGACAGCCGTTCCGCTTCCCTGCTGAAAATGTGAAGCAGAAACGCTTAATGTCAGATAACTTCCATAATAATATGACTTTGGTTTAGATTTGTTACAGTTTTCAGTGGTTATGAGAGCAATATGAGAGAGAAATTGATTGCTGTTTAGGTAAATTAAACCACGTTAAAGTGTTTCCTTACAATAGGCTCTAATAAAACACAAACTATTAATGTCAGATAACAGCCATAAGAATTGGACTTTGGGTTCGTTTTTTTGGCAGTTTTCAGTGGTTCTGATGAGCAATATGAGATCATCAATCATTGATTATTGTTTAGCTACATTACTTGTACTCATTTACATTAGTTAGCTACAGGACAGCGTCTTTCAAAACATGACCTGCGCGAAAGAGAAAAAAAAAGACATCATTGTACCCAGCACGTCTTGAAATGCACTTCCGAATACGTCTCTGTCCCCAGCACATTTCAAACCAAACTGACGCCCATGGGGTAAGGGATGGGGTTAGGGTTTACCCCCTTAACCCTAAACTGTGTAACCCTAACCTTTAGGGACCAGTGTTTTAACCCAAACAACAAACCTTTTTTCTAATCTTAAATATACATTTTGATGGCAACTCAACTGTTTCACATGAATCATTTAACGGTCGCCTTATAACGATTGCATAGGTTATCATATGATATAATACACACAGGGTTTCACCCAGGAGCCCATGTTTGAATAGAGCCACTTATTGGAGCTTTTACAGCAAGCAAGTGGGTGTGTTGATGACGTTCCTATCATGCAGCTCGCAAAACTGGAAAAAAGCTAATATCATAGGGTGAAGAAGAAGGGTCATTTAAACACAAAACAAGAGATGTTGACTCAGTTCTTTATGACCAAATTATGGATCTGCTATGGCCAGGCTGTGATCCTCATTATGTCCTGCCTTCTGCACGCTCTACTCAGTTGAGTCTCTCGCCTAAACCAAACTGAGGTGAGAATGTGCCTGACATGGAGCATCTCCTGCTATGTGCTACTTTTTTAATAGGGCAACTCCGCTCATGATAACCAGAGTTCATGTGTGAAAACTCACAGATACTTTGTGTTACATTGTGATATTTCCAGTAAAATGTTACCACTGTGACTCCCCTTTTTCAGAGTTGTGGTTTAATATTGTATAGACCTATATGCAGGGTGTGAAGCTTAGCATTGATCTGATGGTAACTGAGCCTTTATGACTTGGCAGCTTAAAAGCTTGGTTGTTCTAGGATTCTGTGCACAATTTGATAGGGAGAAGACAGACGGATACAGCACAGGAGGAAAATGACTTTAGCTTAATGGAATCTGAAATGGCTTTAGCCTACGTGAATTCATGAAAATTGATCATATGCTTTATTAGAAACAAGATCTGTTTTTGCTGCTTTGCCAACATGGTCGCTCCAACATTGAACATCAATATGATCACTCATGATTTTGATTTGTCAAATTGTGATAAAAAAAAACACTCCTATTACTATGGTGATATTAATCTGCAGCCATCTCAGTCAGCCCTAAATACATTTAACAAAAGTAATGATTTTAGGACTCTAGAGGGTATACAAGATCTATTTTCATGATGAATAAATTCTGAAGGAACATTTATACAGTGAGGAGACATCAAAAGGCAAGCCTAGAGGGCAAAGTGAAATTCATAGTGATAAGATAAACAAGTCACATCCACAGCATGTGTAAGCTTAGCAAACTGCTTATTCTAAAAAAGCCTTTAAGTGCAATTAAATGTTCCATTAAATGCAGCTGTTAGTTATTCCAACACAGTCAGCACAATTATCTTGTAGTCAATTATGGCACATTAATAACACCCCCCTTACTGATCCATGTAATTTGCATATCAACATTTTGTTTTCTTGCTTTTAGCACTTAAAAAGCCTCATGGGGTCTTGAATGTA
Organism: Etheostoma perlongum; assembly: GCA_026937815.1. NCBI lineage: Eukaryota > Metazoa > Chordata > Actinopteri > Perciformes > Percidae > Etheostoma > Etheostoma perlongum. Next base: position 5,431,690 of record CM049379.1, on the reverse strand, counting down.
GTGAAATATTTTTTTTCTTTTTGGGGTCGATTTCTAAAAGAAAAGGCTGACTGTGCACACATGCACTGCTCCACTGGGTTCTTTTTGCAGATGGTCTCATTGCTATGCATAGAAAAAGCCATCTTTAGATTTGCATTTGGTCAATTTTCACCTTTAAGGACATCTGTCTGTGTTAGAAATGAATCTGTGGATCCCTAGGGAGGCTGCTTGGATTTTAATTAGCTGTATTAACATCTTAATAATATGTAAGTTAGTTAGTTAGTTAACATCTCTGTCCGCCTGTCCTGCCTAATAGGACATATTTGTATTCAAAAGACAACTTCTAACGGATTGTAACTTGAAAAACAGTAGCTGTACTGTATTGAGTAAGAGACAGGATGTAAAAAGTAAATACAGAGCTCCCAGCTTTGTTTCATGCGCAGGTCTCTCTGTATTTAGTATCCTAATTGACCTTGTAGTAGTCAACAGTAGATGTTAAAAGAAAAGACAACTTTTCTGCCCACAGCGGCAAAAGTCTTCCTTTTCCTCCTGGCCGAAAACCACGGTTGCTGTCATCAATCTAGCAAGATGTTATTACTTTTATTTAACCTTTGGGAAAATATTAAAAGAAGACACCGTCATGGTGTTTGGCAATAATTCACAAGTGACGATCGAAGGAGATGGATTTCCCTGTAGGTTGGCAGTTTATCTTTGCCGCCCATGGAGCCTGGATATACAAGAGTGCTCCAAATCAGGCTTCGTCAAGGATGATTGAGCTGAGATTGTGAACAATCTATCCATGATCTCAAAAGGACAGGAGAGATCCTACTTGAGTTATTTTGTGTGTGTGCGTGTGTGAGTGTTTTATCAGCACAAATCTGGTGTTACGTCTTTGAGCCTTGGATACGGTTCTCTATAGTTATTTTCTTTAATATTTTTCAAGACTTGTAGCAACAGTTGTGAGATCTATCCATGGCATGCCTATTTTAGAAGGGTAAAGACTTGGGAGCATCAAACAAAAGTTGTGTCTAAACTAAATCCAATTAATTTTTATTGTATTCAGTACTCATGTGTATTACTACTCAAATGTCTCATTGACCTTTATATTAAGCCTATTTTGAACTTAATTTAAACTGACTTTCCATACTTGGAGCAATTATGGTTTGTACTTGACTGTTTTTGCAGATTTTTTTTACCCTTGTAAGTTTGCTTTGCTTTTATGCATGTTGGCCTATGCCAATTTCCCTGGTGGAAGTCGCAGAGGTAGTTAAACAACTCCACAGTGGCAAAGCCCCAGGGATTGATGAGATCTGTACAGAAATGCTGAAAGCTCTGGGTGTGGATGGGGCTGTCTTGGTTGATACGCCTATAGAGTGGCAGACTGGGGTGGTGGTTCCCCTTTTTAAAAAGGGGGACCAGAGGGTGTGTGCCAGTTACAGGGGTATCACACTTCTCAGCCTCCCTGGTAAAGTCTACTCCAAGGTGAGGGTTTGGCCGATAGTCGAACCTCGGGTTGAAGAGCGGGCCAAAACACAGGGCTTTCAAGAAGGGAAGCAGAGTTTGTGGCATGGAAGAAGTTAATCCACTTTAATCCAGGAAACAGGTGTTTGTGTTCCAGAAGTATGACTTAAGGGGCCCAGTGTTTTAACACAAACCACAAACTTTATTCTAATCTTAACTAGTCATTTTGGTGCCAACACTTAACTGTCACGTCACCGTTTCACCTAACATTTTTATTGGCTTAACTTCACTGTCGTTGAAATTTCTAATTTCCCACAGCTCTTCAGCACAGACACAAGGACACAGTGATGTTTACTGGGACTCTTTAATCAGACAAACGCAAGCTTTTTGACAATCAGGGCCATCCCTTAACACACGCAAGTCGCTGCAACTGACCACAGGCCTCTGTTGTACACATTTTTCCATTTTGTTCTTCTCCTACTTTTACATGGATGAGTTAATTAACCTGACTCAGAATAGGTGTCTAAAACCAGGTCGTCCCCCCTCCTTTGTCTCCAACTGGTGCTTCCAACATTCCCATGACAGAGCACTCATGACCAGACCATCTTTGCAGTGCTTTCTTGTTGTTCATAGCTGTCTCATTGTAAATCCTTAAAGAAGTAAAAAAATGTTTTATTGCTAATTACGTACACATAGCTGTTGTGTGACAGATTGTCAGACATACAAAAATGCCATAATGATGCATAGAGTGTCTACCAGCGTCTGGTAGATAACCCTCTCTCAGCACCAAACCAACAACTTCTGCCAACTTGTTTGGCACCTCACTTCATGTGACTGAACCGTTTCCTAGATTTATTCAAGGGTTCTCCAGGGACAAGGGAAACTCTTGCTTACCAAATGGGTTCTTTTTCCTCTTCAGCTGTAGTGATTTGATATCCTCCAAGTTTCGGTAGCTTACTCAGGGTGTCATTTATTCTCACATGGAGACTTTACACCTCCCACACAATTACCCATGCCCGCCCTCCACTTTTCACACCGTCATCACATTGTCAGACTGCCACTGTAGGAACTGCACTCTTATAAAGAGAATGAAAAAAGGGTGACTTTGACATGATTGAAGTGTTAACACCTACTGACAATAGTAGCCTTATTGTAGGTCTTTCTTCATTTTGCAACAGACTCACCAAAATTGCAAAAAAAAAAATCCAATGTTACAGAATGTGATCTCCCATCATACACCTTCAGCAGAGCTTTGTGTTGTGTGCCACAGAAAAGCGGGGAAAAAAACATACTGTTAAAAATTATCTTGAAGGTTCCATAATCATAATCCGATAGCTGCAAGTAACTTGTTTTTTTTTACGTGAGGAAGTCATAATTAACCTCAAATGTACTAGAAGCTAACTGCAATGATATATAACAACAAGGGATGCTTATTGTGAAAGGACATTCTAATTATTCATAAGGGATACTTAAAAGTGTTAAATTAATGAGCTTCTGACAATGACTTTAGATATATCAAGAGTTGCTGTGTCGACTAGGAGGTGCAAAAAAATAAACAATCAGTAAGGGAAGTCTAAAAAGTCTAAAATTGGTGCAAGTTCAATACAAGTTAATTGGTGGAGTACTCCTTTAAGCCACATATGAAGGCCGAGGTGTTTGTTTTGTCAATCCTCTCATCACATTTCAGTCTGTGTAATCCTGTAGCAATATTGCATACCTCGTGTAAAATATTGTACCGAGCAATTAAATGAATCCTCAGGTGCGTATATAATTGAATATGACATGCTTACACTAGCATCACAATATAGTGTAGCATGTTATGGGTGTCAAGGGGCATTGTAATAGGGAAACACAATATAAATATGGATTTGATAGATGACACCGCAACATACTCATTATGCTTTCCTCCAGTGATCCTTATCACAACTCAGTTTCCAGCTCACTACCTCACAGAGTTGTTCTCCTAGCTATGATTTGCACAATGGAACGCGTGATATACAGTGTGTGTGTATATATATATATATATATATATATATATATATATATATATATATATATATATATATATATATATATATATATCTTTTTTCTTAGAATAGATAGTGAAGGGAAAGGTTGTTTTTAATTTTATTCTGCAGGGCATTTATTCAGGTGCTCTCTTTCTTTCTTTTTCCTTTCTCTCTCTCTCTAACTTATCTGTATATGTAATGCCATTAGTGGGTTTCTTTCTCAGTATGGATGATTGTTATGTGCCTCTGTGTTTCTCCCTTTAGGTGATTGAAACAAGGACGGGCCCTCTCGGATGCAGTAACTATGACAACCTCGACTCTGTCAGCTCCGTTTTGGTTCAGAGTCCTGAAAACAAGATTCATTTGCAAGGTTGGCCATCCATAATTGAACTCCCCCAATTTCTGATGGAATTGTCACAGTGTCTGTTCTCTGGCAAGCTTATAACTACAGCATGAGAGTGTCAGAACGAATTTAACTTCAATCACTCTTTTGCTTTTTTTTGCCATGCATGCTTGCAGAGTTTTGAAGTGCATTGCAGACCGTAATGATTCAGAACAAAAGTAGCAGAACTGTGGAGTAAAAATAAAACTTTAAGTGAATTTCAGCACATTGCATGTGAAGCCAAGCAAATGTGAAGTGTGGCAAGAAACAAAAAAAAGAAAATAAGTGCCGGCTTTCACTGCTTTTTAGATCTAGCATACAACAGCCATCAATTCACATTTCCTGCAATACCTAAAGTGCGTACAGCTCGTTCTTCATTAATCCATGTGACATTTCCATGTTTTTGTCCTGTTTTTGTCCTGTTTTTGTCCTTGCCTCAGGCCTTCAGGCCATACTGCCAGAGTACCTAAGGGCCAGGTTTGTGCAGGCAGCTCTCAGCTACATTGCTTGTAATGAGGAGGGCCAGTTTGTGTGCCGGGACAATGACTGCTGGTGCCAGTGCGCCGTCGACTACCCACAGTGTAATTGCCCCAAGGTGGATCTCAGGGCTATGGAAGCCAGTGTGCTTGAAATCCGAGATTCCTGGAACAGGGCCAACCAAGACTTTGAGGAGTCAGGTCAGTGTTTTCTGTTTTTGCACTCATTCAATGGCTGTGACCCTCCCACTGACAGCAAATTAGACCCTATTGTTAGAGGAGCCGATGGGCAAAGAAAAGAAAGGCCTACAACCCATGAAAAAGGGGCAATTACATCCAATAACTTCAACATTACACAATGGAGCAATTGTTGAAGTAGCATCTTCCTATATTATTCCAAAAAACAACAGAGAGGAGCATCTCATGCATATTAACTGAAATGACTTAGATTTTCCTACTTTTAGGTGCAGTCCAAGCCTATAATGTATTACATAAATCATCATAATGTTAATGTCAAGCACATTTACATCTTTGTCTCTTTGGTAGGTTTTCCCTGGAACACAGTTCCAATCATTTGACATGACTTTGTTGCAGCTGATGTTACAAAACATAGCAAGGGGGGTAAACAAAATATATATATGACATACATATACTGTATATATATTTATATATATGACATATATATATATATATATATATATATATATATATATATATATATATATATATATATACTGTGTATATATACTGTATATAAAACCACAAGTAACTAATTTATGATTATGTTTTGCTAAACTAAATGCTGATTGCTGTGTTACAGCCAGAGATATTAATTGCATAGCTGACTCAGTAAAAAACGGTGTAGAAAAACCTCAAAACAATTGACAAATCTGTCATCTCACAGTGTGCGTTAAATCACTGAACCCTCTACTTCGCCATGGAAACAATTATCTTTTGCTGCCGTTTGAGCCTGTTTGTGTGCAGAAAATTGCCTGGTGCAAATCTCATGTCCAGAAAATGAAAGGGTAGCACGTACAGTAATGTGACTAGGTCAACAGTGATTCAGTCAAATGAAGGTTTTACTGTTCTCGAGGCAAAGCTGTCACACTCCAGAAACACAGTTTCTGTAATCTGTTAGCAGCCTATGATGTAACTTGTGATGTGACACTTCACAGCTCAGTTGTAGCCATTTGATCAGTTAGCCTTATTTAATGTCAGCTGGTTAACATGGCAAAAACAGGCACATCAGCAAGCTATTGTGCTCAGGTATTAGTGTAAAGAAATAGATTGTACAAGCTTCCAAATAATTCAAATGCTGCACATTCATAGTGTGTTACTTATTTTCTAAATGTTCCAACATAGCTCTGTTTCAGTGTTCCCGTCATTATGGAAACTGTGAGCTGCATCCACAGGCCCTGAGGGCATCTAGCTGTTTAAGTCATCCCCAGCCCTGCCTTTAGCTGTGTTCCTTTCTGGCTGAGTGTGTTATTTACTGGCTACATGCTTCTTTACTGATGGTAACTTGGTTAGCACACAGCTGGAAATAACTTAAGCAGCAAGGTGCCCTAAGAACTGCAGTTACAGTGTTGTATTAAATAAAGAAAAATATGTAAGTTCCCTCAAAACCCTGGGGGATCCACTTTTGTATTTGATCTAATACATAGAGAAAAACTAACATCAGCGGCGGAGAGATTAATAATCATGACTCCCTGCTTAACAATGAGACTATAAATATTATATGGCTGGATCAATGTCTTAATTATTGAAAGCTGTACATTTCATTTATTTATTTCCTGGTGATCTTTAAAGACGGCTAAGGTCTACTGACTGTAGGGTGCAATATGTTTTAGTCACATTATTTCATTTGTTTTCTACGGAGCCCTGGAGGTGACATGGAGAGAAAAAAAGAAAAAAACGATTAAAAAATTTATAAAAAACATGTACTGGGGACAAACACTAAACCTAAGTTTCAAACTCAATATCTCGACTTTCATGGAGGGCAAATAGAAAAGAATGAAAATACATAAATAAATAAATAAATGATAGACACATGTAGCCTACTGGGGATGTGTCATGCTGGTAAAATGAGTATTTTTTTAAATATTTTTTTTTCTTGGTTGTTTTTTTGCCTTCATGTCGATGTCAAGATCTCGCAAAACAACGTCAAGAAAAAGTGTTTGTCCCCAGTAAAAATTAATTTTTTTCTTCGTTTAAAAAAAAAAAAAAAAACATTTTTCCCTTCCCTTTTTTTTCTCCATGTTTCCCTTCCCTTTTTTTTCTCCATGTCACCTCTGGGGCTCTGTAGCTTTCAAATTAAATTACATTTGTGCAAAATTAACCAAGCAACAAAGGTGCATTATTTAACAATTGTCAACTCATAATTTAGCAATTTAAGAAGAAACTGCCAATTAAGCCTCTTGAAACACATAATTTTCTCCAAGTGCCCGGAATGTGTCTGTACTTGTGTACCTCCGAATATGACGCTGTCATCTATTTTTGAAATCATACAACAAAGGGGGAGCACTGAACCTTTCCTGGGTTCAGCGGCAGACAAGATAATTACGGTGGGCAGAGAGTGGGTTTCCAGGGAAAAGGTGTTGTCTTGGTGATAAAATAATCAGCAGACACTTGCAATGTCCCCTCTTCCAGAGAAAACTCAACATTATGAACAGATTGCGTTCCTTGTGTGCCGTACTTGGTTGTTCAATATCTTCTCCTGAGTGTAAAGTAGTCGACATGGAAATACACAGTCAATTTACAATGATCATATACATTTAACACAGGTTGAAAAACAAGGAGGAAATCATAGGTGTCTGGTTAAAATAATTACCAACCTGATAAGGCACTGTCAGGTTTGAATGTTGTTAAATTCCTTTATTCTTACTTTTTTTGTTTTTAATTGTAGGTACCTTTTTATACTTTTCATTGCAGCTCTGTGTCCTTTTGCATTGCACCCCAATCCCACGTCCCCCTCTTTTTTATTGAAGTATGACCCAATTTTTATACATATATTTAAATCTTTAGTAATGGGCGTGTGGCTTGGTTCCATAGACAGTGTATAGAAAGTGTTCAGAGAAGAACCAATGCTTTTTGGGTTATGGTATTTTTAGGGAGTTTATTGATCCAAAAAATATAATCTATTAAACCCCCCTATGTAACGTAATGCAAATTGCAGTAATATATCAAAAGGCAACACCTTAACTGACCATGTGGAATCTTTTTCCTCAGGACAATGTCTCTCATTTTAAAATGTAGGCCACCCAAAGCACCCACACATACCCTTTTAATATATTTTATTACAAGCTGTTTAATCAACGTATTAATTTCAGGGGAACATGTAATACACCTTGCATAATCACCAGGGAAGTCATTGACATTTAATTGGTTTTCTAATCAGATGCTGTATTATCAAGATAACGATAACTAATTACAAACAGTGGAGTCATTTTCTCATCAGTGTTGCGCATCACATCGGTTTCCCATGCAACCAATCATGATTACAGTGATGATGATATTGTTATTGAATGCCTTGGAAATGGAATCTGTCTATGCAGCTCTGAAGGACTGCCATGTATTGTCCTCTGTGCTCCTTGTCCATCATTTTTCCCACACAGACAGATCAGCAGAAATAGCCCTGAAAATGCTGTTGGCCATTCATTAATGGAAGAAAAAAAACCTTGCCCCAACCTTGTCTTCAGCTCTGTCTTTTCCATTAGCATGTGTGTCAAACAGTATCTCTTCCAGTTTGCCCAGCAGCTCTTGAGCCCTATGTGTCAGCGGCAAAGTGATTCTCCCATTTGGTCTGATTAAATTAGCCAAATATTTGTAAGGAAGTGAGAGAGTTAGTTTGGCCTGTCTTGGAGAAGTGTTCAACGCTCATTGTCTATCTCTCCGTGCCTTTCAGATGAGTTTCAGAACTTTGTTCGAAGGCTTCCCACGTTCTACGCCCTCAACACGTCCGCCATCCAATACTTCTGGAAGATGGAGCCGACCATTCATCAGCGCTACAAACAGCTGGAGCTCAGCACTCAGCAGCTTCTGAGTAAAGCCAGACGCATCGTCAACAAGCTCTTCACCCTCAGCAAGAGGTGTCGAACTCCGCCTAAAATCATTATGATGAGGGAGAGGTGAGAAGTTGATAAGTATTCCTGCTGACTTTTCTGTTAATACAGACGTGGAAGTAGTTGAGTGTGTGTGCGTGTGCGTTTGTGTGTGTGTGTGTGTGTGTGTGTGTGTGTGTGTGTAAAAATAAGCAATAATTCCAAAGCCTGCAGCCACATCACAAGTCCTTTCAAGCAAGCTGTGAACGCCACTGCTCATTTCCTTTCTTCAGCCAACTCTGTGCGCAGCGCTTTGTTATCTCCTCAACTATGCAATATGCTAATAATGCACACAATATATTAATGCTTTGATATTCAACGAAGGTCCTACTGAAGTGAGCTATAGTGTCACACCTGATGACTCGGCTGTACTCCCCAGCCCAGGTCTTCTTTACATCCAGAAAATCGAAGCCATCCTCCTGTGAAATTAAAGTTTGCAGCGTTTTAAAAGAATATGCTAAGTGTGGGAGATTTTGTTGTTGGTTAACTAGCCCATGGTGAAATCATAGACAAGAAAAAAAGTTCTCCATGTCCCTTCATTTAATCTAGTGTTCTGTTTTACACAGAAAAAAAAATGTCATATAGTCTGCAGACTGTAAATTTATAAAAAAGAAACATGATTTAGTCAGTACAGTTAATGCAGCCAGGCTTATTTTAGGAGTTATTTCAGGTAAGAAACTAAATGTTTCTCCTGTGCAATGTGATTTATAGCTGCAGCTACAGTCTCTCATTGCCCACCATGTTCACCTCCTAAAAGAATATAATACTGTTTATTCTTTATACCAGCATTGTATCAATCACCTATCAAATCTTAGGTACTGTACATGCACAATATGTATTTCTAAACTCAGAGCTGCTACAAATTCTAATGTTCTGCTTTTTTATAGCCTTTATAAAGTTTTAGCATAGAGCACAATAGCCAGTGAACCACAGAGTTGGTGCACACTGTTATGGGATATTTACTACTAGGACTTACTGTAGATCCCTTTTTCAGGCACTGAACAGCCATACTCCTTATTTACTATTAGACTGAACCAAGGTTTTAAACAACACTTAAATAATAGAAAAGCGGCACAGGTGAAAATGTACAGTTTCCTCTCATGCAATATGTATTTTAAGGCAGTTAAGGAGGTTTAAAGGCACAAAATATGGGAGAAGGGAACGGTTATTTAAATAGTCTATGCACCTGAGTTATCACTGTAGACTGGCTCCTGCTACAGAGGAAACTGCATCTGAAATGTAATGTCAGGAAAAGGCAGGTGTAAAAACTGCACCAGTGTTTATCAGAAACACATGGTGTGAGACTACAGCCAAACAGTCAGAGACAGAGAGCGAGAGAGGTGCTAATTAAAAGATGCATTACAACGTTACTTTAGAAGAGCTCTCAGCACCACAACACGAGACAAAAGAGCAGCAGTGCAACACCCTGTCATCTTTCACACAACCTTGTTGTTTCCCCGCACGCCCCCTGTCTATTTCTCTTGACTTTGAATGGTTCAGCTGCTTCAGTCCCGTGAATGAGCCAGCATTAGACATTAAGTAGGCTGTGATATTATCCGTTTACAGAAATAATCCAGTCAAAGGGTCTTAACAACATTCCCATAACTCAACTGAATCATGGATCTTTGTTGAGCTATTTAATGTATAGTTACTCACAAATTGTATCTGGTCAATATTATGGTCCAGTAGACTTTACAAATCTGTTTCTTTGTTTATTCATTTCAATTATTGTCTTAAGGCTGTGTTATTACAGTATATGTGCTGTTATTTACTGTATATTAAAATTGTTGGTACTTTTATTTTGAAGGAGTAATAACGGTAGGAGGCAAAAATACTCACTACAGAATGGCAGACTGGTCAGTACTGAAGCACTAACTAATCACACATGACAATGAAATTATATGAAACAATCAGGTAATTTATAGATATGAGGAGATAAATCCATAAATAAAGGACATCCACATCTACCCTGAATCTATTGAGTAGTTCTCAACACTTATCTGGGTGAAATTTAGGGAGATACTAAATGCATCAATGAGCATGAAAGTAAATACTTAAACTGGATATTTTGGATCTTGCTGTGATATAACCTGGTGCTCTCGAAAGATCTGAAGAGTTTGTGGTGTTTTATATAAGTGAGGTTCAAAGCCCAGCAGTTGAAAAAATATGCAGTCCCTTCATTGATTGGAATATCGTATTTTTCTCTGTATAAAAATATTTTTATTGTGGGATATACTTAAAAAACTCTGCACCAAAAGATGTAGTAAATCCTATGTATGACTTTATGTATGTCTGAAATTATTGTTAAGTAAGTAATTGTATTATTAATGACCTAGCTCATGGTGGAGTCTTTGTGTCTTCTTTTTTTAATACATATATATATATATATATATATATATATATATATATATATATGTGTGTGTGTGTGTGTGTGTGTACTGAAGCACCATGGTCTATGTCAGATGAAGAAAAAGCAAACTTAATGCCAGAATTCAATTTTGGAGTTTACATTGTTACTTTCTAGTACAGTCTTGGAAGATAAGGACAGTTTGCTTGTTTTTGGTTTTGAGCTGCTGTCTGAGAATACAAGGTGTTAGTATATCAGTGATGGAGCTGCACAAAACAACAACAATATTGCTTTTAATGGAAAAAATGGAGCAGGTCTTCTTTGGAGAAAAAAATTGTTCAGCTGACTAGTGAAAACTGAATCCATAGCAGAAGGAGAAAGTTTGTGTGATGCATTGATCAGTGTGAAATGAGAAGACAGACAATGAACAGATTGCAGTGTGAACACCCAGCTTCTCTTGGCCCGTATTGCACACTGCGTCTCCATGACAGTTTACATGTCCTGCTGACACAATGCGCTTAATGATGGCGGGACAGCTTCTTCTCTCTTGCTGTGCACAGCCTCCACTCTGGAGGTGAGATATGCACAACTGACTCTAACTGATGAGTTTCAGAGAAGCTGGATACTGTTAAGACTGTTAACACATTGTAACAACAGTCTTTTAACAAAAATGTCCCCAGATTTTAATTTTGAGAAAATTTCTTTTGCTCCTTTTACTTTTTCATCCATGTCACCCACTGCTACACACAATGGCTACACTCTCTGTGATGTTGGAATAAATCGTATTAAAATGGCTTGTTGGTTCACAGCGCTTGTGTTTCTGTATAGACTTGGCTCCACATGATGCTGGTCACAAAAACAAAACCCCCAAAACATCAAATCTGTCAAAGTTTTGGCATTATTTTTTCTACACATTTCTAGTTTGTCAATTAGCCTTTTGAATGACAAATATGCCTATGCTTTTCTTCTTTATCCCCAATGCTTACTACATACAGCAAAAACTGACATTCATTTATTTTGTAAGATTTGTCAGTAACGTACACAATAACAACGTAACGGTATTGCATGCTTAAAGGCCAGATGTGTAGGAATGTCTCCCAACTAGCGTTGAGATCATATATCGCAATCAACTCTCGCGCCACGCAGTTCAAAGTACGTATTACAGCTACGGTAGCCTTCACGCTTCAAAACGCCGGTCTTTTGCTCTTTTCAGTATCCTTTTTCCTTTTCTGGGCAAAGAAGAAGACTCCTGTTCTGGAAATTTGGATTTTGAATATGCGTGGTCCTCCATGTTTCCTTCTTCAACCTTGCCAGGGCCGGGAAGCAACGATACCCATTAGCAGATTAGCAGCACCATTGAGTTTATCATGTGAAGGCGGCCCAGTATATCCTGTATTTCCCTTAATGGCTTACTTATTTAAATATAGTGCATGAATATGGAGCGTCTACCCCAGTTCATGCAAATGGTAATGTAACATTCCAAGCTAATAGGAGTACTTGGAATTGATGGTGGTGGTAAATATTCATGAAAAAAGGTTTGTGAACGGCATCACTTATTTTGATAATGAGCAACTAAACACATTACATACTGGACCTTAAATTAAACGCACAACTGCCTTAAAAATGTTACCTGCATGTATACAACTTACCATTATCACACATAGCATACAGTAGTATGACATTATCACACTAACGTTACCATTTCTGTGTGATTCTTGCATATTGATTATTTCCTGGAGCCCCAAATAGGTAGACCTTGGAATTGCTGAAATATGCCTCATATATTTCATAACTGGGTGAACTTGGCTGCATTTTAATGACTTTGAGCTACAGTAAAATTCATCATTGAAGTTAAAATTCCCTGTAGCACACACTATGCAGCCCAGCTATTATGTATTCAAACAACTGTTAGGGCTAATGTTTTTTCCTTCAAAAATATGTTTTTTTTAATTTAAATTACTTATACATGCATCATTGTCTGCTAAATTAATTTAGCAGCTGCATATGATCACAATGACAAAATTGCTAACTCTACGGGGAACAAAAGGGGATTCAGAAATGTGACAGATGTGAGCAAGGAAAGCGAAAGACTGATTTGGGACATTATATTCTTGTCATGCAATCCAGCTGCTTCTATTCCTCATAAACAATCTCAGGAATTTTGAAACAATCTCAGGAAATTTGATTTACCATTATGGTTTGTGTCCCGGAATAAATTAAACATGGATTTTGTTACTGATATAACGTAGTCCTAGTCACTGACTCTCAATCATTTCTCTAGATTGAATCCTCTATCAAGAATACAGATCCTGATGTTTTAAAATCAGATATTCTACATGGTTATCATTTATAATGTTAAACTATGTTCATAAAGGACCAGGACAAGAAATATTGGCATCATAAAGTGGGATTATATATGAAACATTATATTCTGCCAGAGTTGGAGCAATAGTGGTTATTACTGAGAAAATTATTTGTTTGTGTATATGTCTGTGATGATTAGGGATGCACCAAATCCAGATTTTTGGGGTTCGGCCGAATACCGACTCCACTGGTTCAGATTTCTCCGAAACCGAATACAGAATCCTACTCCCATCCTCAGTCCATTAACACAGTAAATACATTAATGAAGTACGTCCACAGGCTCTAAAATAGTTAAATGTAAGAAGTTAATGTTGAATTATATATATTTAAAGAGCCAATGAAACTATGATACCTATTGTATTTCTCCTAAGTCCCATTTAAAGAACTCATAATAGCTTCTATGCGGTCATTCCCCACATGAAAAACATTTCTTTTACATTTTTCTGTGCAAAATTGACTTTTTTTTCTTAAAAACTTTTTTATTAAATAGATGTATTTATAGATACAATAGTCTTGTATTGTCAGACCAATCTTCACAGGTTTCTGGGTTGTTTGCATTTCATAAAACCAATCACAACCGTCTTGGGCGGCGCTAAGTTCCGGACGCACTTTGTCCATAGCAATCCCAATAATCAGTCCCAAAACGTCCCAGTGGGAAAGTAAATGCCATAAACAGATTCCTTGCAAATCTTTACAATCATTCACCAAATGAACCAAGCAGGCGTGCCTTATTGCATCATCCACATTTTCTTCAAATCTTACAGTTTTAAGCGTGTAGCTTGCTAGCTTGGAGGCAGTTGTTTCCTGGAAATGTAAAAGTAAATCTTCAATATTGCTCTTTTTCTGTTGCAGGTCATACAGCTACTGGCTGAACTACATCCTCTCTATCATGTACTGCAGTGAAAACAACCACATCGGCTCCTACCTTGAGAAGACCAGAAGCTGCTCCTGCCCCTATGAGCACCCCCCCTGCCAGGGTGTGATCCCCTGCACGATGGGCGAGGGCACCTCCTGCGCCTCTTGCTCTTACGAGAACCGCTCCCGCTGTGCCACATGTAACCAGGGTTACATGCTGAGCCAGGGCGTGTGTCGCAACGAAGTGCCCGACTCCACTGATCACTACATTGGCTTCGAGACGGACCTGCAGGACCTGGAGCTGCGCTACCTTTTGCAGAAACGTGACAACCGCATCAGCATCCACGGCATCTTCGTCAGCAACGACGTCAGGCTGAATAACTGGTTCGACCCGTCATGGAGGAAGAGGATGCTGCTGACGCTAAAAAGTAATAAATACAAGTCCAACCATGTTCACATGCTCCTCGGGATGTCTCTACAGATCTGCCTTACCAAGAACAGCACTCTAGACCCCATGCTGTCTGTGTATATCAATCCGTTTGGGGGCAGCCACTCGGAGAGTTGGATCATGCCCATTGACCAGAACAACTACCCAGACTGGGAGAGGACTAAATTAGACCTTCCCTATGACTGTTATAACTGGACTTTGACTTTGGGCAACAAGTGGAAAACATTTTTTGAGACAGTCCACTTTTATCTACGTAGCCGGATCAGAGGACCCTCAAGTACTGGGAATGGAACTGCATATTATGAACCTTTGGAGTACCTGGAACCGGGGCGAAATCTAGGCTACATGAAGATCAACAGCATCCAGGTGTATGGCTATGGTATGCACTTTGACCCGGATGCGATCCAGGATTTGATTTTACAGCTCGACTACCCATATACTCAGGGATCGCAGGACTCTGCCCTGCTGCAGCTGCTGGAGATCCGGGATCGGGTCAACAGGCTTTCCCCCCCTGGAGCTCAGCCTCTGGACCTCTTCTCTTGTTTGCTGCGGCACCGGCTCAAACTGTCCACCACGGACGTTGCCAGGATCCAGGCAGCGCTGCAGACTTTCAGTGCCAAGCAGCCCAACTCAATGGAATATGAAACAACCAAATTATGTAGCTAATAAGTGGGCGGGCGGCCAGGTGCACAGATGGTAAAGCAGTTATCACACAGGCCTGAGGATGGTTAAGAGCAATTCTGGAGCCGAGCGAGGGACATTTGGGGGACATTTTCATTGTCGTCATGGATCTCCAGAGTGCTTTTGAGATTCTCATGTCAGCTTTTCGTATAAATTTGTACAACATTGTAGAATTAAGGAGGATTTCACCAAACTTGCCTCATAGCTTTTTTTTTTCCTCTCTCCTGGTGAAAATAATAACTTTGACAGTTAATGATATAAATTTAAAACTCTATCACCACTGATATGTTGCCGTGAAACGTGTGCTGACGTTTGTAGGTTGCACAAATTTGAAATCGCTCACATACGTAAACAAAAGCTTTTGCTGATGAAGTATTACCCAAGCAATGTAATCATCTCACAGATATAAACATTTCAACACCAGCATGTTTTTTGTTTGTACTTTTCCCATCACATTTATTTCCTGTTTAGTATCAAGGCCCTCCCTTTTAACCTGGCACATGATGGGTACCTCATTGTTTTTAGCTTTCCATTCAACAATAAACTCACTCATTTTTTAAAGTGTACTACACATTTTTTAGAAAATAAAAAATAAACAAAATCAATAAATAGATGCTGTATTACTCCAGATTTGCTGAGAAAAAATGACACCATGATCACGATTTATGTTACATGTGCTTTTATTTTTATAATGCTGTTGTTTGTGAAACAAAAAAAACTAAAAAAACTGTCAATAAAATGTATAAAACAATTTGTTAATACACTAAATAAAAACATTTTTATGTGTGGTCTATAGATGGTTTACTTTTTATGCAAGAGATACTTAAGACACAATGTTTCACAGCAGGTGTAATTATTGCCATTAATATAGAGTTCATTACATTTGGGTGTTAGAGTGTGACGGCATGCAGATTACAGAGGCACTGGAACTTGACTCAAGCATTTTATTAAGGTTAGAAATATCATCTCTGCTTTTCCTGCTATGGCATGTCAATAGTCTGCTGTGAAGACTATATGGGATTTCTAACAATCGACATTGAGTTTGCTCAATCCTATTGTCAAGGATTTGACACAAGCCTGGATTTTCCAGTTATTCTATGTTTTTTTTTAATGTATCTGGGTCTGTCAACTCCTCGAGGTCAAACCTGCACAAGCACGAGCTAATTCACTGTCACCTGCTAGCTAACCAAGATGTTTTAGGGAAAAGTAATTTTCGGATACAAATGACTGCTTTTTACCCTTGTATTATCTTCACTTTAGGGGCCCTCTCGTATCCCTCTGGTCAACCCGTGACTTATATGGGGTAAAAAAAAATTCTGAAATAAATTGTTACTTCATAATCTATTTTCCATTTTTCATCTTGTAAAAATTTGAATTGGGTCAATTTGACCCGAATACCATACAAGGGTTAAATGTTAATAATGATGATTTGAGATGAGAACATATAAGTTTTGGTGTGATTATAACAATATAGTTTTTAAAAAAAGATTTAAACACACATAAAGGTTTCTGACTCTCAAAACAATAAAAACCAGAAAACATGGCATTCACCTATTACATAACTATGAAAATAGGCCTTTTTTGAATGTTATGGCGTATTGGCCCAGCTGAATAAAACACAGCCAGCATTAATGATATTAGTAGCACTTGTCCTTTAATACTATGACAGTCAAAATGACTGCTTTGAAAAAGAATGTTTCTCATTTTGAACTCTTAACAATTTTGAAACATACTTGCAATATACAAAGTAAGATTAGAACCTTCAATGACAAAACGGCAAAGTTTTACAAATGGATCTAAAAGAAGAAAAAAAAATGTATTGAGACTTTTTGCTGAAGTTTTACTCATGTGACTTCTATTTCTCTTTATCCCCTTCAAGCTGTTTCTACACCTTGATTGGAGTCCACCTGTTGCCAAATTAATTGATTGAATGTGATTTGGAAAGGCACACACGTGTCTATATAACGTCTCTCACCTTGCAATGCATTTCACAGCAAAAACCAAGGTATAAGGTCAAAAGACCTAAATGGAAGACGTTAAGAGCAACGCTTCCTAGCTGCACAAACAAACTGAGCAATTAGGGCCCCTTGTAACAGGTTACCAAGAAGCCCAGGGTCACGCTGGGTGAGCTCCAAAGATCCTGTGTGGATGGGAAAAACTAACAGAAGTATAGTCATCATTGCAATACTTGCTTACGGCAGAGTGGCTAGATAAAAGCAGTGAAAGAAAAAGTACCTTAAGGACTTTCAGACTCTGAGAAGCAAGATTATCTGATCTATGATAAAAAAAAAGATCTGATAAATCCTAGATTGAACCGTTTGTCTCAGTTGCAAGTTTCTTGTCTACAGGAAACTAGACACCACTCATCACCTGCGCAATACTATTCTGGTGGTAAAGCATGGTGGATGGCAGTGTCATGCTGTAAGGGTGTTTTTCACCAGCAGGGATTAGTCAGGGTCGAGAGAAAGCTGGACACAAGAAAGTACAGAGATGGCTTTAATGAAAACCTGGTCCAGGGCGCTTATGACCTCAGACAGGACTAAAGGTTCACCTTTTGAACAATGACCCTAAACACACAGACAAAACAAAGGAGTAGCTTTGGGACAACTGTTTGAATGATCAGCCAGATGCTGGACTTAAACTCAAAAGAAAAATGGCTGTCCACTGACAGACCCAATCCAACTTGACCTAATCTGGAGATCTGAAGAGAATGGCAGAAAATCCCCAAAAAGCTTGTGACGTCATACCCAAGAAGACTCTGTACTAGATGCCAAAGGTGCTTCAACTAAGTACTAAGTTATGGGTCACAATACTTATAATGTGATACTTCAGTTTATTCTTTTTAATACATTTTCAAATGGGGGTGAAACCCTCTTTTTGCTTTATCATTTTAGAAGGTATTAAGTGTAGGTTGATGAGAAAGTCAATTGAACCAATTTCCGTAGGAAATGCCCAGGTTTAATTAATAACCTTAATGAGCCGTATACCACTTGGCGGAGGCCCTGGTATTGTGCATGCTGGTTCACTGGAATTGCTTTCTGCGGCACTCAATGGAACTGACACATTGTGATTATGAGGCTAGCTAGTTGTAAAGAAGTGCAGCGCTGCAACTCTATCAGACTGTAGGGGGCCAAACACAATGCAGTTGAGGTGATTGTTTTTCGGCCGTCTTATTTTTGTTAGCCTGTTACCAAAAATATGCCCTGATCATCCCCAATACTGATCTAGGGACCAGCTTGGATATCGCTAAAATTCATGAATGTAATTTCTATGTGATGGCTGTTTACCTAAGACCATCCTGGATTTTGCATCACCATAAGAACTATGAACTATACTTTATTTAAACCAAGTAACCGAGAAAAAAACTTTTTTAAAACTTGGTTAAAGCAGAAAGAAGTTTCAAAATTACATAATTTAAGTGCAAATGCACAAATTGATATGGCTGCATTCAAGACCCATTTAATCTGGGAAAAAATGCAAAATTAGTTGGGGAATGTCCTTAGGAGTTATTCTACTGATATTAGGAAATTCTATCTCTGAATGACCCTTTCAAACATACCTTTCTGAAAACAATTCACATAAAAAGGATGGTTTTTTTTGTTTTGTTTTTTGAGTGAATCGTCACGACCCTTTCTTTGATAGGATGGTAAAATGTGAGGTAATGTCACCAAGACGTAACTGATTTACAAAAAAGAGCTTGTAGTTGGTGCTTTGCATATATCAACTTTATCTGGATCACTAATGTATTCCTCTGGACATCAATTCAAGATATGAGACCTCCAAATGGCAAAGTGTTTTGTCTTGTGATATAAATAAATGTACCTGACAGAGCATTTCACACATGCATCTTTGAGATTAAAGCTACAACTGATCACCACCTGATGTTTTTTTGCCTGCATACCATGCTCTTTTAACAAAGGAGATGTGCTTTAGATCTTTTTTCAGATTTGTACTGATGGATTGCATACCATGCTCTGTGCTTTAGATCTTTTTTTCAGATTTGTACTGATGGATGGCTGGAGGAGGCAGTGGCGAGGACACAGCATCAAAGCCCCTTATCTCCGGTGGTTCTTTCACTGGTTTGTACTCTGTTGTAATTTCTGGGGGTTTATGTCTTACTCCAATCCGTGAAATATAAGCATCACACTCCGTGTCCCCCCCAAGTGCTTTGTACTGCTGACTGCTCCTCGCGCATCCATTCCCTTACTCCCCTCTGATCTTTAACCATTTTTTCTGATGAAAGCAGTCAGTGTGGAAATGCAGGTTCAGAGACTCAAATCGCCCAGAGTATTCCCCATCACACGTTCAAAAGGCAATGATACGTTCTGCAAGAAATGTCAGAAAAAAATGCAAAACGCTCCTTCCTGCTAGAATAAAAAAGAAAGTTATATTGGAAATGACAAGTAGTATTTTGACAGATTTCTTAACTGCTATTGTTTTTAACTGTCATTACATCAGCATAAAAACAATTTGCCAAATTGTTGTTTTAATGTTTTTAGTATTTCCTGTGCAATCAAACCAAAATCTGCTTGATAAATTACTGAACATATTCATCTGCAATAATGGGGACATTATAGCTTAATGATGCGCCCCAGTGTGTGCTGAGATATGCAGCTGCACCCAGCGCCCCTGAACAAGAAAAAATGAAGAATGGATAGAGTGATGAGTGAAAATTGCACTTTGGAAAACTGCTATTCTGCTAGTACCGACATACTGTAACATTTGCAGATGCATGGACAACCAGATGTGTTTGCTGGTTGAAGTCTCACAAGCATCAATGTTTCATTTCTTTTCTCACAAATGAAAACTCATGTAGCATATGAATACTGTAATAATACCTTACTAGCACAGATATTCATCCTTTCCCCATCATGCACCAGAGTGTAGGGTGTTTTGCTTTTGTCATATTTTTCTGTATTGTGATTTGGTTTGAAATTATCCATGCATTAAAACATAAATAGGATGCGTTTCTCTAGATTCCATGTAATGCAGAGCAAGATAACCCCTTCATATGTCACACCAAAGCATTATTTTCATTAAACCACAAGTCCAAGTTTTTTTTTTTCATACTCAGGGAACCATCATAAATCAGTTAAAACAAAGAAGAAAAATAAACAAGTCAAAGTGAAAGACCCGTGTAGACAACAAATGTTAAAATGGGACTTTTTAGATATTTCTGCGAAGTGTTAAAGGTGCACTATGAGTTCCTGCATGGTTTCACCACAATTTCATTTTCATCTCAAATTGTAGGCATCTCTCCTTGATCCGCTGCCCCCTGAATACACTGTGAAAAAGCCCAGTCTCGGGAGACAGCACAGGGGTTATAAACGTCAAACAAACACTAGTGGCAAACTGCGTTTCAGCCTATCATCGACAAGATGGTTGGGAGAGGGGGGTTAGTGACAGTCAGTTAATCATGGCAGTTATGGAAACATGGGGGGTGGGGCGAGCGTGCTCTGTTTTGTTTGAAATTTACATGGAACGTCAACAAAAGTGACTATGCAAGAACTCACAGTGCACCTTTTTAATGATAATGAGTACATTAAATACAGCGCAGGTGGTAACTACAGTCTCTGGAGTCATTTATTAAGATTAGGCAAATGTGTTTTGTGCCACAATACATTTAAAATTGTTGCTGCTTTGGTGATTAGGACTTCTTATACCCATCATCAGACACTGAGACAGGAGCTCATTGATTGCAGCTCTGTGATTATTTGGAACATGGCTGGTGTTTCTGCCTATCCTAAGGGAGTGAGATATTGGCCTTGAGATAAAAAAACAGAACTCAAAACCATTTGTTAATCAAATTAACACAAATTTTATTCAAAGCAAATCCTGATTAAAGCAGCTTTAAAGTGTGGCTAGATTGTTTATTAAAATTTTCTAGGTTTATTATACAGGCTTTAAGGTTGAAAGAACCTTTTATTTTTTGTAATTAATGTCCTTATTTTTTTTTTTGACAAATGACATGGTCATTAAGAAATGAAGATGTTGAAAAATTACTTTATTCAGATGTTGAAAGAAAATGACCAATAAAAAAAAAATGAATAACATAATTCTTTAAAGGAGACATGGTTGTATGCAATTGATCAGTGAAATCCCTGAAGTTTTGCAAAGCATTATGCTTCTTCAAAGGGATCAAGCAGAATGGAGGCAGCCAGGGTGTTGTACTGTACCCCCTGTGGGGGACAACATCTGTCAAAGGGAATGCCAATGAAGACTAGTTTTGTTTTTTTTTAGCTAACTAGTCCACATTTTGTTTGAATGTTGATTAATGCGCATTGTCCCTTTTCAAATGTACTATTATTGCCACTATTATCACACATAGAATACATTCATTTAGGTCAAATACATAAACACATCCTCTATAAATTAAAAAGAAGAAAAATTATGTAATTCCAAATTAAACCTTAAGGCCCGTACACACCGGGACGAATATCGGCGGGCGTTATTCGTCAGCGTTTTTCGACGCGTTTTTTGTGTTCACACCCAAGCGATTTTTGCTGACGATGAGCCGAATGAACATGCAAATTCATTATCTGTCACTAGATGGCGCTTAATGTAAAACAGAAATACCCCCGTACATACGGTGGCGCTGCGCAACTTTGCGCTTCTGTTGACAAATTACAGTGCTTGGCTTTTCAAAGCTTTTCAAACAACCGGTTCATAAGATCATGCTGGGAATGTGCAGCTCCACTCCAGCCTAGGGACCAATCAAAGCTGATACTCTACAGGTCAACGCTGAGAGGCAATTAAAGCGTTGCATTAAGCAGGGAAATATTCTTCAAGTGTTTTAGGCTGTCTAAAGCGTGCATCATGTTTCAAGGTTTTGGTCTTTGGAATTTCAGTTTCAATCAACTAATTAGCCAAAGAGCACTGAAAGCTACTAAAAGTCCTCAATGAAAATAATTTTAATGTATCCAATGTCTTGAAAACACAGAACAAGATGAGCTGAATGCCATATTATTTTGGTGAAAACTATCAAATATTATACTGTTTAAAAATTCATGCAATTTAACTATACATGTATCTCCTCCCAATGTAAAAACCAAGAAATGTACATGATTTGGTAATTCCCCCATGAATTCATGATAATTCATGTAGCCTTATTGTAAAGTGTTACCCAGGTATTCCTGGTAACTTTTATTTTTATTTATTTTTTTACATCCAGTAGCACTGTGTACGAAAGAGGATTAGGGCCACTGGTGAAAAATGTATGAGTTGTGACTTTATTCTCAGAATTCTGACTTTTTTGTCAGAATTTTAAACCAGTGGCCCATACATTTCCTCTTCCGTATCTGTGCAATTGTTTTTCATTAACTGGGTCCCCGGTTTTGTTTATCTCGTCAACCTGCACTTGGATGCATGCACGGCACGCGTTTAACAGTCCTGCCAGTGGTTTCATACTATTCTACTAATCTACAGGTGTCTTTTATTTGCTGAGAAATGAAGCAATGCATCAGCAAAGACAGGAAAGAAGCCTGCATGCTAGTTAACATGGTTGTAATAATCTCACACTGAGAATATTTTGGTTATAGGCACACATGGAAAAATCACTCTGTACTAACACAATACAGTATGACCGTTCTATTCACTGCCACGCGATGGCCATTTTTAAAACATGTGACTTTAACACACATGACATGGGACTGAATGTAAGAGAGAGAGAGAGAGAGAGAGATAGATAGATAGATAGATGGATAGATATTGATCTCAACAAAATGCGAAAGCATAGTGTTACAGCAGCAAAATATCAGTCGCAAAGAATATAAATGAAATAATAGGATGCAATATACATACATACAATATACATGAAAACAGCATAACCTCTACAAGAACAAATATTTGAATACATAAAAGTTGGGAATACAAAAATGTACTGCTTAACTAGTAACGTTATATATATGTGGATAAACCTATTGTGCAAGTTGCCATACTGCAGTGTTGTGGTGTCTCAGTCTTATCTAGCACCCAGTGATGAGTTGTTAAAGAGTTTTATTGCCTGTGGTAGGAATGATTTCTTGTAGCGGTCTGTGCAACAACAAAGCTGTTGGAGCCTCTTAGAGAAGGTGGTCCTCTGTTGGACCAGTGTGGGGGGGTAGAGAGGGTGGTCGGGGTTACCCATGATAGATAAGTTTGTTCAGTGACATCCTCTCCACCACAGCTTCAAAAGTGTCCTGTTGGCAGCCGATCAAGGAGCCAGCCTTCCTGATCAGTTTGTTCAGTAATGAACAAGTAGTTCAGGTTGTAAAAAGAGCTAGTAGAGGTTACACCACAACTATTTAGGGTAAGGAAATCATTAGGCATTGGCTTAAAATGAGTCACATAAAATACTAAAATGACGAGGTAATTTCAAAAAGTGATGGTTGGCTTTTGTTTTTTTTGGGGTTTGATAATTAATTAATAGGTCGCTGCAAAAATGTACATATGGGTCGTAATGGGCTGTTTGTACAATCAACCCAAATGCTTGTTTTCTTGGTCAGGACCAATGGGTTAGTCTATGTGATACACAGGTATATGCAGTATACCCACTAAGAAAGCTTCAGGATTTCCATTTTTCCCACTTAAAAATGCCCAATGACCCACAACATCATACTTTTCATTATATTTTTGATATATGTTGAATTGCCGTCTGTGTTTTCCTTCATCATATAGGCTAAATAAAGGTATATCCACTTATGCATAAAAGAATACAGAATAGAGGAAATGAAGTCGTTGATGCTCAAAGCTCCCCTGGGGGAGGACACCCATACCCCCTACTATGATATGCAACCCCCCTCCCCCCCCTCCCCACACACCTTCCTTCCTCAAAGGCAGATTCTGGCCAATATACAGTACAGTATACTGTACCCACTACAATGCATTAGACTGCACCACTGGTCAGGACGGAAAAATACAGAAACGCATTATATCACTGAAAACAAGGCAATCTATTTTTCGGCCATGTTAGGCCTTTAATTCCACCGGACAGATGAAGACATGAAAGGGGTGAGAGAAGGGGATTGACAGGCAGCAAAGGGCCACCGGTCTGAGCCGAACCTGTGTCCGCTGCGTTGAGGTGAAAATGTCTATATATGTGCGCCCTCTCTACCAACTGAGATAAAGGCCACAAAATAAGACAATCTAAAGAGTGGATAAAGATGGTTCATGCCCTCCATAGATAACTGTGTCACATTAATTGTCCATGTATTACATTTATTTATTTCACACAACAACTCAATCCACCATTTTTCATACATACGCTCTTCTCATCCACATCACAGCTGTTGGGTCAAAGTACTGCTGCACATTAGGTTTTAGACTAATGTAGCACACACACACACACACACACACACACACACACACACACACACACACACACACACACACACATACTGTATCACAGGAAAATATTAACCTCAGCACAGACAGTAAATGATGCAGTAACACTGATCAAACACTTGGATACATGTTGACAGCTTGTGCTAACGTTCTAATGTGGAATGACAACTTTATTTCCAAAGTGTGATATCCATGTTGTGAAAGTTGACATGAAAAGTGATAAAAACAAATCTTGTTTGGCCTTAGAGTAGAATTTACTCTGAAATGTGATTGTTATCATTAGTTATTTGTAGCAACAACTTAGAGAATAAAACCATCTTTTCCTTTTTGTAATGTTTATTTTATAGCTACTTTGTCATGGAAGAAAAGGTTTGTCTACATGTCATTAAACAATATTGGGTCTATTTCTTCTTTAAATGATGGGCTTACAACTCTTGAGTAGCAGCATTTACTTCCTCAAGAGACACATGTTCTGTGTTTCGATTCAAAATATCTTCACAATCAGCATGCGCTGCTTTGCTTTTATTGTTCAGCATTGTGTTGTTTCTCGTCAGCCCAGTACTAGCTGCAGTTCCCCACAGAGCAATCTGTACGGCTCTCTGAAAATGTCCTTCATAGTTCACCACACAAGCTGCAATCAGACACAATTCCCAATGTGACCCCGAGAGTCGCATCCCTTTCTCCAACACAATACAAACTCATAACGCCTTAATAGCGGCACTAAAACATAATGTTAAAGGATGAAAGTGAAAGAGCGCCGTCTGCATAGAATGTGGTGGGTGAAGGTGACAATATCATCACCAACTCAATGCTAGATCCTCAGAGAAAACATTCCCTCGGAAACTTAAAGTTGGCACAGACAGCCTGTGAGAGTAATTCAGTCCATATCACAATAAACGTCTCAAAACCTGAGAGTTTTGAAGGTTATTGACATTCATGTGGCCTACCTGCAGTGTACTTGAGCTGAATATTTAGAGAACAAATGTTTAGAGGTATAAGTTATTTTTATGCACATTATGCTTCCTTGCCACCGGGGGTAAGTGAATCTAATTTAGCGGCAATAAAACTAAATTAATGGACTACAAGCATCGGAGCACATAAAGAACTAATTCCATCTGAAAGTAACATTAACACAGAGAATATGTAATTGGGGTCTATAAAAATAGTGATTTGCTCGGCCAAATGCAAATTTGTCCCTCGGTCAACTGCCAAGTTCTGTTAAAACGTGGCGTACAAACTGGATTCAGGGCAAGCATTTTTTCCTCAAATCATCAGATTTCAGAATAGCCCCAAAGTGAATAAAATATTTGGATAACGGAGTAGAAAGAATTAGAGACTTTGTGGATTGGAAAGGGCTTTGAGGCTGTTCTGTTGGTTGCCTTTAAAGCCGCAGTAATACACCCACATTGAGTTGTTAATGATCCTTACAGAGCGTTTTAGCCTCTTTTAGCTCATAGTTTTGAAAGCTGTTTGTAAGTTCTTCTTTTGTATTTCCAAGTGCTGAGTGATTGTAATTCTTTTTCAGTCTGGTCCCACCCCCCTCTGCCAGTTCTGTTGAGCCAGGTGTGGGCGAAGTGTTGTTCTCCTGAGACTGCATGCTCACTATCACACCCACTTTTGAACATCAAAACTAATCCCAAAATCCCCCTTGAAATTATTTTCTCATTTTCTGACTCTGAAATGTGTCATATTAGACAAGTTAAAGAATACACTGCCATTTTGTGGCATCATTTATTATTAGGCTACATACAGTATGTAGTAACTGAAGAACAATGCAGACCCTTTAGATATTATAGCTGCTTTGGGTTTGAAGAAAGCTGATTGCACACTTGTCTAGAGTAACATTTATCAAACTTTTAAGGTTTAGAAGCTCTGATGTGAAAATTGAGCTATTTTTGCTCTAGGCTTTACAAAGGAACGGGACTCATCACGCAGCTCTTACAGTTCTTAGGACTCGGAGCCCATTTCTGTGATCTCTTTTCATTCTTTTAAGGACAGGAAAAGGAAATGTGATGCTGAAAGAAAATACTACAGTAACAAAAATGTGCTAACCTCATTTCTTTAGAAAATAAAACACGTCTCTTTTTGTTCCTGCTCTCTTATCAGCTACTCTTTGAACATCACAGCTTGCCCTCTTGCCCAACCTACTTATGCATGCCAGCAAAAATGTATTTTGTGTCCATTTCTATTCCAATTGCTTATGATAGCAGGAGCGCCATGCTTTCCTCTGGGGCCGAGAAATGCTTATTTGAAAAATCGCCCAGACGTGCAAGGAGGTTGCCAACCTCAATTTTTGATGCAGTAGCTCATTTTGTGTGTCTTCCTCAGGAGTCACAGCCCAGCCACACCAGAGGCCCGGCCACACTAGCCAGCCAATTATCAGGGCCTTTTCCTACACCTGCCCACTGCTGCCCTGTGTGGGTCTGCAGCTCCACGCCAGGCCAGGGAGCAATCAAAGCTGATGCCCCACTACAGCTCAACTCTGAGAGGCTAACAGCGCCATGGTGGCATTTAATGAGAACAAGTTCAAGCGTTTTAGGCTGTGGTGAAAGCATGCATTGTGTTCTGAGGTTTTAATCTTCAGGATTTGTCCGTTTCAATCAACTCACTAACATAAGAGAATTGAATTCAGCTTTTTCTTTTTTAAATCCTCAAAGAATAATTTCAATATATCCACCATCTTGGATAGAAGATTAGAGGATGACAAGGATCATTTCCTAACATAAAAGCCAAAGAATGAACTAGTCTGTGATGGACTGTCTATACCATAATAAGTTGTCTTCTATCGCTAAATCAGTGATGCTAAATGCTTCTTGCAATTATGTAATTATTAATAGCAACAGTCCACATTTACACATGGATGTTTCAGGCTCTACCCTAAGTAAACTAATTTTGGGTTTACAAATTACAATTATATATTAAAACAAAAAACAAAAAAATGCCAGATATATTTTGATAGTATATTATTAAGAATAGTCTAACAATGTTCAGATTTCTGATGTTCTAGCATTTAAAATAACTTACATGGAAATATGAAAATACGGAAGCAATTTCTGCTCCCAGCTATCCCTAATCAGTAATTACCCCTCTCCTGAAACCGGCACTTCCTGCTTCCTCTCTCCTTCACCATCTCCATCATGTATTGTTAATAACCACTTGTATTTCTGTCGAAACATTTTGGAACTTCCATGTGTTCAGTCTGACTGCAGCTAATGGAGTGAGTAATGTGGCGGATGCTGCCTGACTTGCAATTGCATTATGGGGCATCTGTCTGTGGGAAGGAGCAATCTTGGAGTAAGAAAAAAACACAGGCACTGTGACTTTCAAAGAATCTGTTTTATTGCTCCAGGTAAAATTACACAACAAGTGCACTTCACGTACAAAGACTAGAATGGTGTCAGGGAAACAAATGAGGGCATGAGTTAATATAATGGGGTAATTCAGCAATTCTGAAAAGTCTCTAAAGCCAAAAGACTCTTATGTTTCACTTTTACTGGAAGCCACTTGCAAGGATGCATTTTCTCTGCAAATAACAATAATCCAGCATGGTGATGAAAACAAGCACATTGATGAGCGCTTTCCTGAATGTAAATTAGTGCAAGCTTTTTTTGTTGCTCAAGCCACATGAGACACAAGAGATTGAGTGTCGAGGAGATAAGAGGAACGAGTTGTCAGTGTAAGGAGATCAACTGATTAGAGTCTAAATTGGATGTAAAATATAGTCTGCATAAGTAGATGCTGTCATTCACAATCAGTTCGACTGCATGACCAGAAACCCAAGCATACTTTGTTAGTACACACTCCAGTCTTCTCAGTTGGTTGTACGTGATGTGACAGTCCTCAAGACACCAGGCCTTTAACATGATATCCAGGTAATGGAGGACCACTGTTCTTGGTCAATAAAGCATGCATAATAGTATTGACTTTTATTTTTGCCTAGGAGATCTTACTCATTTCACATTTTACTTTCATAAAGCCTACTGATTTTTGCATTTAAATGAAATCTAGTGTCTGAGCTTGTTAGTTTTCTAATCAGGCCTTCACAAAGAACAGATTTTGAGACTGGCAGAATATTCCTTGCCAGAGGGAAGAGGAACATCATACAAAATCTTGCTTGGTCAAATTTCAAAGTCATCTAAAAGGTGATATAGTCAGATTAAATGTCTCGCACAAGGTGGACTTGTCATAAATCTTCAAGTCACAGATGGACTCATTTGGCTTCTGAAAAGATCAGTATGAGATATCTTGACAGTGGAGAAGTGTAATGAGTTGCAATATGTTGTGATGCTCTAGAATGGAAAACAATATTTAGTCAATATGCACAGTAATGCTTTGAACAAGTTTTCATATAGATATTATCTCATCCCTTGATGGATGAATGCGTAATAACAATCTTTGTGTTGTAAAGTTGCTAAGTGCCTTCACATAGAAGGGTACGTGAACGGGCTGGCCAGTGATTCTGTATTTAGACTCAAGGATGAAAAGTGCAACAAAAACAATCTTTGTAGCGTAATCTATACTTTTTTTTGATTAACTTACAAATCATTTATTTCCCCCAAATGTCCTGAATTATCAAGAACCGTCAGTTGGTTTTAATCCAACTCAAACTGCCATCAGTGATCAGGACTTAACGTGATCAAAATGATTGAATGAATTTTAGAAGATAGAATCGGGCCCAGTTTGACATTCACACTTCCTGCAATGAACATGTTAGTGACATATCCTAAAAATTAATGTCTTACAGTGTTGTAGTACCCAAGATCGATCTTGATCTAAGGAACACTTTTCAAAGGTCTAAGTCTCAGAATCAACCACTTTTTTTACTTAGTCTCGTCTTGTCTCGGATAAAGAGGAATCGGGATTATTAATCGGGTTATTTCAAGACCTGTCCAGACTACAGCTGCAGGGATATTTAATTGCCTCTACATTTTCTAATTGTATGTGTTAACATCATTTCTATGACTGGACGTAAAACTTCCTGCTTCAAATGCAACCAATAAATTGACTCATTCCTAATTTGAAATGTGTCACCGTTATCCCCCTCTCCCCCGCCCCACCTAACACACACACTCCCAAGAAAGTGAATGCGTGCGACAGGAGAAGAAGCTGTGGCTGTCTGCCACTGGTCTGTTCTCTTCTTTACTCCGTCTCAACCCCTCAAAGTCTTGGTCTTAACTCGGTCTCAATACTCTCTGGTCTTGGGGATGATGGTCTCGATTTAGGTGGTCTTGACTATAACACTGATGTCTAATGTCTAATGTAATAATAATGATAATTGCTTGAAATACCATAATATCCCACAGCTTTCCCTCCTAATTTGTCACTATTTGTAATAGGCAAAATGTATCTTTCCATTTCACATTGTTATACTGTATAAAAACAATATTCCACTACTTGTGTGGGTTAGGCCCCTTAGCTTTGGGGCCAGAAATATATAAATAAATCAATTGCTAGCAGAGAAAGTGCAAGAACAACTCTATCTAAATTCAGCACTACTGGACTGCCAGGATATGGTAATGCAGTTGTATACCAGTGCATGTTTTATTTTTATGTATTTTTCTGTAAAACAACTGTATAAAACTCTGGAGCTTCTACAGCTGCATGTTAAGAACATTGTGAACAAACACTTGCTCTGTATGAAAGCAGTCATTATACATTTTGTTGGACTACACGAGTTGTTCATTGCTATGATTATGTTTCTGGCACTACAAGAAAAATCTGTCACAGTCTCCAAACAACATGAATGCATGCTGTTTGTCATCCAAGCCGGGGCCATTTCTCCAGAGTATTTTTCCATTTATGACAGGACATCTTCTCCCTCTCTCTCTCTTGCCCTTTCTATTTCTTTAATATATGTCCTGACTTGCGGGCACTTTCTCATTATTCCTATCTTGATATCTGCCACTGTTAATGAGTGGAGGGACTCGAGTTGCAAAGTTTGAGCATTTGGATTAATGTGGGCGCTGCAGCGGGGAAGTTTGGGAATAGTGCGCACTCTCACAGTTCATTACTGTGGATATATGACATTTTAAGGCTGTGCGAAGCCAGGCTAATGATGCTGCTCGGTAAACACTGGAGACTGCCAGCCACTGCACCTGAGAATATTCTTCTAATAGCAGGGATGTCAACATGGTGACAGGTCCACCTCCTCTGTACCCACTGTACTGCTGCATATTTTTTGTACAGCAAGTCTTACTTATTCTGTTAATTGAAAATGGACACATTTTTGGAACACATGGGGTGGATGCAATAACAGGAACACCTGTGAAGCATGACATCATCCCAAGCTTGTAATGTCAACAGTGACATTGCATAGTTTTTTTTTTTTTATTAATTAAAAAACAAAGAAATTGAGAATAGTTTGTTGCTTTATGCCATGAGTGACGATAGAATAATGCCACATTCTCTTTGTTTCCCAAGTTTATTTTGAGTCAACTGCTTTAAATAATTCACCATTAGGTCATGTGACTTCGGGGCACCACAATGGACCAAATTGCTCACTGAAAAAGTCTTTCAGGCATCAATGCTTTTGGGCCCATAGAGCATGAACATGAGAATCCGTCATTGGCTCTCCACACGTGAATTGGATACAAAAATATACTTTTTAGTCTTTCTTTTTTTCTTTTGCATTGGACCTAATTGGAACTGTGTCTCTTACATTGTGTATGTATTTGTAGTATTTTTGTGGCATCTAGCTTTAGAAAAGTGTCATTTAAATACTTGCTTACTTATTACAGACAACGTTATTTCAGAGTGGTTACGATTCTTTGTATTTTTCTGATTTCAGCCACTACACAAATGTCACAACCCGGTCTCACGGCAGTTTGTGGAATGGTCATGTTATTTTGATCTATTGATTCGTCAACAGGGACACCATTTTCTAGTTTATGGTCACCATGAAATGAACAACGGCCACCAGGACGTGATCTGCGTCTCTGTGGGACGCAACAGGGAAATGAAACACCACACACAGTAGATGGTGACAACAACCAGGACATGATCCGCGGTCTCTGGGGGACGCAACAACAGGGGAATGAAACGCAACACGCTGGTGACAACGGGACGGACCGCACATGCGGGACGCGTTACAACAACGACACGTGGTTAGGAAAAAGAACAACAGGGGATGGCCACAACAATGGGATTCTTGTGGTTAGGAGAATAAGAACGCAGAAAGAAACTGCCACATGTGGACGCAGTCCCTGGTCTCCGGGGTGAAAGTCCTGTGATGTTTGACCCATCCCCTACCAACCGCCCAACCTTCTATCGGCTTTTCGATACTCGCTCCCATAATCGTGATTTTATTACGAAATATGCTTCCCATTAAAATACATTAGTTTAACATCCGTGCTGTCATAAATCATGTCCCTGTACAAGAATCAATATGTTAAATAACATCGCCATCTCACAAATTGCCATGTGACTAAGCTGAATGTCCCCTGGTGTGGTAGAGTGTTAACTTTCACTTTTATGTTTGTGAATCTTTACCATGTTTGTCTGTGACATGGTAGAAATGTAGTAGCCTACAAGAGTAGTAAGAAGTAAGAAATCTGTATGCCATTAAGTTATGATATTAACCCAGTAACATCAGTTACACAACAGTAAAATGTGCCAAACTTAGCTATTATTAGCCAGCATGAGTTATGTTGCAGTCTGACAAAAGTTGAACAACTTTTTTTGGCCTTTGCTTCGGCACCACTACTGGCTCGATGGCTTCATTCAAAAAAAATGAGGAGGCTGCGTTTTCTCATGCAGGGATCTGCAACTTTTGATTTGTAAAAGGAAGAGTTATTTTGTGATATTTCTTCTTTCAAAGGGTACTTAACACCTTTCAATATAACCCAGTTTAGGTGTTCATCAACTGAACATAAAGAACAGATCCATAAAGAATAAGACAAGAAGTTGTTAAATAAATAGTGTTATTAAATAAAAAAGTATTGTCTTCCACGTTAGTTTCATTTGCCTGTTAGCTATAGACTTTTTATTCATACTGGTATTGATTTGGCCATGCAAACACAAAATGGGCAATGAGGTATTTGTTGAAAGGCATTGATCACCTCAGAGGCTTGACAGCAAGTAATGTAATTGTGCAAATGGAGGTCCTATTTCAATTTTATCAAATCTTGCCCCATCGGCAACACAGCAACATGGAGTCAGCATAAAAAACCGCCTTCGGGAAGCAAACCCAACCTCTCTTCTGGGAATAAAATGTGCCGTCTAAACACAGGAAATATTTGTCAAGCCTCAAATTGATAATGTCAACAGCCCGGCATAGCCAGCAGCACTAGCCAAACATTTCACATCTGTAGCTGACCTATTATAACTCCAGCCTGTCTCAAAAAAGCCTTTACTTGAGCAGGAGACAAATTATCTTTTGATTTGAAATGGACCATTTCCTTAAATACCTGTATTCCTAATGAGTCCCCCCCCCACCACCCCCTCTGCTCCCACTCTCTGCTTGTCTTGCTATTAGTGTCCAGGGAGCTGGCAGCGAGCTGCCCGACTGCCTGAGTGATTAACTAAGGCTTGGGGCTGACAGGCTAGCTGCCCCTGATAGAAGCAGGAGGGGGGTAATGTGGGGCTTTGTTTAGTACGGTGTAGAGGACAGGAGAAAATAGTGGATGGGTTAGAAAAGGAGCAGGAAGGAGGGGGGCGGGGAACAGGGGAAATGATGGAGAGAAAAATGGACGGAGTGAATGTGGCGGGAGAGAAGGAGTGAGTAGCGGAGTGGAAAGTTGGTGGAGCATTGTGGATGAAAATATAGGAAAACAAAGCTGAGGAAACTAAAAGAGAAAAGAGTGAAGATGGAGATGGATAGGAAGCCTGCAAAAGTAAAGGATGATGGGGCATCATAGGGAGAAGTAATGTGAAAAAGCGGAGGACGCCCACGGGGGGGGAGAAGCGATGCACAGGACTGTATGTGGGAGTCCCTTGTGAGATAACAGTTAAGTCTATGTGGTGATAGGGGCTCAAGCTAAACTAATGATGTCGTCCAATTGAGAATAGGCCATCTGAGACTAGTTTATATCTAATGGATGGTGCAATAGGCTGTGCAGGTGATTCACATTACCTTTAGAAAAGTTATCCAAGCCTTCCTATGTAGCTATGGCACAACTATTGGTATCAAGTTTCTCTGAATCATATATTTATAATTGCCAAGCTGGTGACTGTTGTGAGACTGTTGTGAGTCAAAGTCAGGCCCGTTTATATTGTAATGTAATGTTACTTTTAACTTGCCTCTACTATAAATAAAATGAATGAATGGAAACTGACAGCTGTCAGTTAACGTCCATGAAGCTCTGAGAAGGTGCAGTTTAAGAAATGATTTTCCCGTGGATGCAGAGCTGAGTGTTCATTAGCACAATGGAGCGGTTCATGGCAAGAGGGGAAAAAAGGGACCTGCAACTTGTATTTGTTGGCTCGCATGTGTCTTTTTCTGTTCCGATGAACACGTTTTAAAACCACTGTGTCTCTCGGGGCTCCTTAATTGACATCAACTATCAATATGCAGCAATTAAAATGTTCCATTTATAACTTCAGCCTCAACATTGGCAGGGAGAATTTAGACCTTAAAGCTTCTTTTATATGGAATTCCATTTTATTCAATATTCATTAATTAATTAAATAAATATATGGAATAAATATAGTTAATAGTTAATAAAGAAATAGTTTATTTTAATTTTAAAAATTAAATTTTTCAAATAACTACTTTTATTCAATTCAGACTTTTAGACTATTTTTTTTTTTTGATGCCACATTTATTTCACGCTATCCCCATTTCATATATTCAAATGGGGGGGGGGGTGTCAGATCAGACCAAAACAACTAGTTCAGAGCTTGGCGTAGCCTGCATATCACTATCTGCCAGAGTAAACAGAATCTGAGCTGGGCAGATTTGGACGCCAGTCCGCTGTGACCCGGGTCCCGGTGCTGGGGTTGGCCCGGCTTAATATTAGTTGCTACATCCGTGAAATGAGGGTCCATCTCTGAAGCTTGCGTCCACTCTTCCTGGCCATGCCTGCTTGTTTTTTAGTTTTTTTTTTAAAGGGGCACTGTATATATGCAGTTTTAGCAATTATTTCTTACTTTTTGCTCCCAGGTTTCTCTATAGAGCTCCCGCTACAGCTTCAGAATAGATATTTGGCAGCTCCGATGTTAACTTGTGTCTGACTCCTCGCTCGGTCAGTCTGCTGTTTCCTCTTTCTCTGTTCCTCCGACAATGCTTTTCTAGTTTTCTGCTTCTTATTGGTCGGCTCAGCCATGACGATGGTATGAAAAACTCCACCGCTACCTCCATGGTTTTTATAGCTAGCCGGTTCCTGAATAAGGGGGTGTATGCAGTGCAGTGAAGCAATTTGTTACATCGCGAGACCTAATATCACGTAATATCAAGGCCGACAGCCTGGCGGCCCAAAGTTGCAAGGGTGTTTTTTCCGCTCACAGGCGCTAGCAGGAAGCGAGACGACCACCATCCAACCTGAAAAAAGTAATATAACCATTCCAATGACTCCGAAGCTGTTCAGTTAAGGTAAATTAAAATAACAAAGGCAAAAGACCCACACTCCTTGCCTGGTTGCTTAGATCTGGATATGAAATAATGACACCTTATTCATTTTGGTATAATTTATGGAAAAAGAGAAGGAAATAAATGTAAAATTTGGAAAAAAGTCCCCTGAAATATATGTAAAGGGAAGAAATAGAAGTCCCTTAAAATATGTCAAAATAAATTATATATAATTAACATAATTTTTCAAACAAAACCTACAGTATGTATTTATTGAATTATCGTTATCTCTGTTTATTACATGTGTATATATGTATTGCTTATTTATTTTCAGGATTTATTTTAAAGCCATATTCATTTATGTAAACTATGTATTTATTTAATGCTGATTTAACTGGTGTTCCTTATGTTTGTATGTTTAAGTCAGCAATATCATTCTAATTTTCATTCACAATTACTTTCTTGGATATTTGTTTATGTATACTATTTAGGAGCAGTTGCATATTTTTCTGTATAGCTGAGCCTCCTAATTCTCCACCACTTTCCTTAAATAACCCAATGCAAAAAGCCATTGGTCATGAAAAGATGAACATTACTGTGCCAGCATTTTTTCTGAATCATTATGCATTAGCCGCAAATCGTGAGCATATCACACCGACTCCTTTTTCTCCCCAAAAGGCCTGCAGAAATTCAACAATTTTGGTGGCAATAACTATTGATAGAAATTCTGAGGGGACAGATAAGATTCAGGATTGGAGTTGCGCAGTACATTAATTTTCTTTTCCATATGAAATACCGGTGGCAGCATTCTCCCGCTAGAAAATGCTTGGCTCTGTATTTTGTCACCTTATTAGTGTCTTCCTGTCCTGCAGCTGCTGTATACTTTCCATAAATGACAAATCTGACAAGATGTGGAAAGCCACTGGGAACTTAAAGGTGAGGAAGTGTCACTGAGGAGCAATGAGTGAATGTTGAAAAATAATAAATTCTGCATTTCATGAAACCCAAGGGGGCCATATCTTCATTTATGCTTCAATGGCTGGCTAGTAATTTGTAATGTTAATGTGCAGGTGGATTTTAAAGACAATATCCGCTGACCATTTACTAGGAAGGAGTTGAAGTCTGGATACATACATTCTTCAAGTTGCTGTAACAAGAGGAAGGAAAGTTACATTTTTGAAAACTAATGTGTGCTTTGAAAAAAAACAAGACTTCTGGCTGAGAAGTGTATACATACACATTCACTCACAAATGCACCTCCTGTTCTGCTTTTATTAATGTTATCAGCCATTCTCCTTCTTTTCTCCCCTAAAGGGAGAACCACCATGGAGGCGTAAAACAACTTCAGAGGAAGCAAGTGAGGAAAACTCTGCAAAGGGTGATTCACCAACTGGGATCAAAATACTGCAACCAGTCATTTTCCATCTCAGCTTCTCTTCTGGCAATGTCCTTTTGAAGTCCTCTCAGAAGCATTACATCTCTGTTAATTACCATAATAGAAATGTTAATGACAGCAGTGCATATCACAACATTGAGCAACCCTTAGTAGGCACATAAACAAGGACAGGCATTGATTAAAAGGAAAAGGTGTAGTAGAAAAGTAGCTCTTTGATCATACATTTTCATTAAGGGATATTCATTTCACATAAATGCACATCTACATAGAGCCATAGTTGATAAATGCACAATTCATAAGTGTTATTGCTCCGAGGAAGACTGACATGTGTGCTTTTGCACAGTGCAGCCAATTATTTTCCTCTCCAAGCGAGTACTGCTGCGCTGACTCTCAAATACTGACACATTCAGCAACAGCGTTTGAAGAATATTTCCCCCGCTTCACCTTCACACTCGAAGAAGAAAAAAAACAGCTAAGTTAAGTGTGTGCATTTGGAATCAACTTCTGGCATTGCCACTTGTATTGAGTTCTCCTGAGGTTTTATTAGAAATACCTTTAAAAGCTGTGATTAATATATTTATCGTTTCTCGCCTGTGTTGTTGCTGAGCCCTAAGAAGAAACACAGAAGGTAGAGGCAGGGATCAGAGATGAGAGATGACAAAAGAAAATGGAGCCCAATCCCTGTTCTGTTCGTGCATCACATGCAGAAGCATAGTTGACATAAACCTCATTGAAAATTGAATTCATAACCACATAAAGACCCTTAAATCAACCTTTAGCACTTTTAATTGTAAAAAATTGCCTGATGGGAAAAGGCAGGCAGCATCGCAGTATTTCGCTCCCTCTCAAGCATATTCAAAAAGCCTCTTACATCTGCCTGACTTATCATCAAAACGATGACAGTTTCTTAAAAAGCAATGCTCATACACTGGCTTTGCCTGTGTAGACTTCTTTTTCTGTTTTGTCTGAGGGGAATCCAGGAAGATCTGAGAACACCCATATCCATACCCTTCCACCTTGAACCAAAAGCCTGCTCACAATGCCACACTGACATATGTAAACAACACATGGTTGCTTTTAGTGAAAACACTTTTTTCAATGGACTTCTTAACCATTGTCTTACTGTGAAATTATTTCTTTCTCTTTTCCCACGAAGAGACTTGGAACAGATTTTCACTGAAGTCAATTGATTAATAGAGATACATCCACGGCATTGCTTCACCTTTCTTGATAAACAAAAGCAAAACCAAGCGCGAGATGCATATTCTACACATCAGTCAGCAAACCACAATTAGGAAGGAGAAAAACAAGTACAAGCTGTCGCTGTGCTGCCTTCATCCCCCTACCACAATGCACAGCGTGATACACTGGCTGATGGCTTTGTCTGACTAAATGCAGAATGTATGAGTCTTTAAATGAATACTTCAAGGAGGGAGGATTTACATCCTGCTGTGGTGACTTAAAGAGTTTTTGTTTAGAATTTGTTCAGACAAGATGACACTGAATATGTATGATTTGCAGAGAGCCATTCAAACTTTATTGAAACAGACTGTAACTCTATAAAAGACAACAATAAAAGTATGTAAGATTGTTCAAAGACTTGTGTGTCCTTGCTAATTGCAATACACTGCATATCCATTAACTTGGTATTTTTACTTTCCCAGGTTTCTGTAAAAAAAAGGCTTTCCTACAGCTGCAGATCACTCAGAGAAGACTTTGGCTTGTAGCAAAGACGAATGCTAGGAACATTTATATCTTTCCTGATGGTTACTATGTCAGATTAGGTGATCATAGTTCTGCCACGTTTTGTGACAAGTTAGACTAAAACCCAGACGGAATAACTTTTCAGTATTTTTCTTCAAAGTTTTCCTAATTACATCCAAATAAGAGAATTTTGCATGTCACATTTTATTTCCAATACCAACATGTATTGCAAGGGCAGGAAGTAGTGTGCCCTTTTATAAAGGGAGGTGGAAAGTAAGAGTGAGGAGGTGGAGGCCGTGGATTGGCTTGTAATGAATCAGACTTAGGCCAGACACCAGCATTCTCAAACTTTAGTGATATTAAATTTGCAAATAATCGTTCTTTTTTAACCACTGTCAAAGAGGAACAACTTAACTCGATTTGCAAGCCATAGTCAGTGCATGTGACCGTGAAATACGTCACATACTGTACGTGTTTCACGTATTGGGGAACGATCTATGCGAGCCGTGTAAAGGCAATCCTAGCATGCTGTTTATTCAGTATTTCGAGTACAGTCCCTTGAACCAAAAAACATATTCAGTCAGTCAGTTCATAGGTTATGTTTATGTGTAATAGTCAGTTAATAATTAATCATGATCTACTGCACTGTTCTTTTGACTATCATCATTGCACACAGTCTACTGTAGTATCTTACCTTCTCATGGCCATTCTTATGTATGTGTGATATACAGTATGTGTTTGTTGTCTTATGGTTGTCTTGCTACTGGATGCCTAAAATTTCCTTTGGGATGAATAAAGTATCTATCTATCTATCTATCTATCTATCTATCTATCTATCTATCTATCTATCTATCTATCTATCTATCTATCTATCTAAATCATTTTATATGCCAGTCCTTAACATAGTTGATGTTCAATTGTTCATTCCCAAACTTTATCGTATTGCCTTGTGCAAAGATTGTAGAAAGCAAAATGTTTTTTAAATGTTCATGCCATGCAAAAGTTATCGGGTGATAAAAGACTGCCTAAATATGGAATATCAACGACCATTATGGAGCCTGTCATAGTTGTTGTCGAACTTGGCAAGAGATGACATCTTAAAAACAGAACTGGTTGTCTTTCAAAACGACATGCTAGACAGGATAAAACTACAAATTGTTGTGTTTACACCCTTTTTCGTCTGACACTGTCATCTGACCCGCCTTTGAAAAGGTTTAGCACATCACTTAAGTTAGAATATGTCCCCAGTGGCTTCCAGTCTGTCAGAAGATAGACGAATTACAGCCACTTAATGATTAATCACTCAAGGACCCAAAAGAGGGTCAGCACTGCTTGCTGTTTGTTCCCAAAATGAGATCCAAATATGGAGAAGTTGCTTTTACGGAGCTCCAGAGGTGACATAGAGGGTGGGAAAAAATACAAAGAAAAAATACAAACAAAATGTACATGTACTGGGGACAAACACTAAACTCGTGATCTCGAAGTTTGAAAATCCAACAAACAACAAGAATAACCTTAGGTTAGCCTGCAGTAATTGACATCAACAGTCAATGACAATGTTCATAATAACACATCACGTTGGCATTTATTAATTAGTAATGCTTATCAAAATAAACAATAGATGTATTTAGACAACCAAGGAGAAGTAATAATTATGTAGTGCTAGCACTCTACTACTGGAGCCCCTGATGGATTTCCTGGGAGTGATTACACTACATTAGGCTGCGGGTCCACTTACCGTGTGTGTGTGTGTGTGTGTGTGTGTGTGTGTGTGTGTGTATATAGCTAAGTAGCTAACCTTACTAACCTTAGTAGTAGCAGTCCTCTACTGGAGCCTCTGATGGATGTGCTGGGAGTGATTACACTGCATTAGGCTGAGGATCCACTTACCTTGTGTCTGTGTGTACCCCTTACATGTTATTTTAATTTTTTTTCTTCCTCCATGTCACTTCCACGGCTCAGTAGCTTTTAGCTGAAATGCCACACCAAATTTACAAAAGATCTAACCCCCTGTCTCAACAATTTACTTTCAAAGCTTATATATAGTCATCTCAGGAACTGTGCACCCCCCCCCTTTCTTTTGCACTACTTATATTTTATAACATGTATTCCTCTTATGTATCTTGTGTCTTGACACTGGAAAGGGGTTGCTTCAATCTCATTACACAGGTATTGCACATGTGTATAATGACAAAGGCCTTCTATTCTAATAACACCTAGTTGTGATAGTGCTGACACTTGAGGCAACCCTTCGTTTTCAATTCATTTTCTTGACTCGTTCTTCATTTTTTGTTTTTCTTTCATTCATTTCTTTTAATTAATTTCATGCCATTTATTCTGTTGTTTTGGCATTGTTTTTTGTATTACCCGATGGTCAACAAAGTTTTATGGGTTAATTGACCCTCAGCACTCATGATTTTATATCAAATTTATTAAATCACGTGACCTCAAGCAACAACTGACAAAGGGGTATTCAATTTAAAAACATAATTATATTATCCTTTCAGGTTCACCATCAGCTTACATTAACCGCTCAAGATTTCAAGTGGATCAGCAGTAGCATAGCTCACATCCACACAAAGGATAACATACAGAACAGGTTAACAGGGTTCAGGTGGCTCTCATTAGGTACTTATCTGACATTTGAACTTCAAGCTAATGCCCATAGCTTTGTGGACAATGAACCAAGTTGCCATGAGAACAAGAATATGACAAATCAATAACTACAGTAAGTCGTGAAAGTGTCAAATCTAACAGCTCCCAGTTGCATGCAAAAGCTTTTATTATTTAGTTTTTTAGATTACTTTTTTGGGGCTTTTTTCCCTTCACTTATGAATGACAGTGGATATACAGGAAAGGTGGGAAAGAGATGGGGGACGACACGCGGCAAAGGGCCGCAGGCCGGACCCAAACCCGGGCCGCCGCAAGGGCCCCAGCCCACATGGGGCGCACGCTCCCACTGTGTGAACCAGAGGCTTTTAGATTACAGCAGCAATATTTATTTTTAAAATGTATCTCAAAAAATAAAGAAGGCAAAACTGGAACAATGGAACATTTTCCGTGTTTGCAGGATAATACCTCTAAATGTAGCTGTGTATCACCTAAGTCAAACAAATTTAAGCATTAATCTGACTGAAAAAAGTGTTTTATTAGAACTTTTTTTTTTTTTTATCCAGTATAATAAAAGTGTACTTACTAAAGTAACTGTTGGAATCTCTGCATGTCTTGTGTGTTGTGCCATTGCCAAAAATGGTCCAATAATGGTCTATTGGACATGTTTTAAACAAATCCCTAAATACGTCAAACTGATTTAAAATGATCACCCACACTAGTTAGTTGTAAACATTGACCAAAAT
The DNA here is from genome assembly GCA_026937815.1 of Etheostoma perlongum. Lineage (NCBI taxonomy): Eukaryota > Metazoa > Chordata > Actinopteri > Perciformes > Percidae > Etheostoma > Etheostoma perlongum. The sequence continues at coordinate 5,390,307 of CM049379.1, read as the reverse complement.
TTACAGATTTACTTTACTGTACTTGATGTAGTTTTCATGTCTGGTTGGTTTTACCTCCAAATGATAATCTAGCCATGTTTTTTTCCCTGTTGGACCTATTCTTAGAGTCTGTTTCAAGATCTCAGCTATGCCTTTGTTGAGTACAATGCCATAACTAGTCGCAAGCTGAAAATAAAACCCTTTTTTTTTCATATCAAGCCACTCTCTCCTGACCTGCAATGACCCCTGTCCCTGCCAATCCCCATCCCCCGACTGCCCCACCCACCTGCTCAAATGTTCCCACTTTTCCTCATCACCGCTGCACTATATAGCCCATTTCCACTCATTCCCTGCAAGCTTATCATTGTTGCCTTGTGGATATGCTTTCAAGCCTTTTAAACTTGAACCATGTATTCCGTAACATGTATACATATTTCATCAAAGTCCTGCTCCCTTTGCTGCCAGAATCCACGGTCTTTGTTATAGTTTTCTCTTAATCATAAAAGCAAAAACAGCATTGCTTGTATTTAGGTTAAAGGTGATTAACACGGACAAGAATAAGACCCAACCCCCCGGTATTCTGGGTAAAAGTCCTGTTGTTTTTGACCCATCTATTGAAAAACGTGGTTTTTGAGAAAAAATAAGCATCAACAAAGTTAGCACTGACATAATACCCACTATACTACTTATTTTACACAAGCCTTGTTACATATTGACATATGTACTTTATTTAACAAATGAATCAACCCTAAAGCCAGTGCCAGTTGTAATGAATATATTAATGTGTTAGGTCTATAGGAGTACAGATGACTATGAATAAGGAACAGGCTAGATCACCTTTTAGTTTAACTGAAGAGTAATAGTTACTTAAATGCAATTTTCTCGCACCAATTGAAAATGTAGTATGGTATTGTCCGCTCTAAGTCTCACTGCTGCTACAGTACAACCTCTCTTACCTATTCATACAAATTAATATTATAGCACAGACTGATCCAATCACTCACAACTGTGCTGAAGAGACCAATTCCACAGCAAGGAGAGTGACTCAAAGAGCAGCACTGATGATTTCATGAGACTGCATAGTCCACCCACCTTTTAACTAATGAGTTGTAAGTAATGGCCTCCAACAATTTTACATTTTTCATTGACTGCATTTACATCCAGCGGCATCATAAAGAAAGTAGACTGTGATCAAGGAAGAGACTTCAACCATACAATATGTTCCTGACATTATGCTTGTATTAGAATAATACAGTATGAATTTGCATAGGAGGACACAATGATGTACAGATGTACACATGTTTAGTCATCCTAATGAGGAGTCAATACTGTTGATAATATAAACAACTCAAAGCCCTTTGGGGTTAGGGAAAGATAGTCTTGGTTAAAATCAACGCCTTCGAGAAGACTGGAACTGCTGATTTTCTTCATTATCCAAACAAAGGATTGTCCTCCACCAGGAAATTGCACCATTGGCCTGTTTGCTCAGGCTGAAAATGACTTGAAAAGGTGCCTTCAGACGGACTAATCTCATGTTATTTTTGATATTTTCAGCCAATCTCTATCATTTTTATCTTATCTCTATGTTTATGAATTGGATTAAGGGTGCTGACAAAAGTCTTTGCTGACAATGTTTGTCTATTACTGGTTTGTTATACGGAACCACTTGAGAAGAGGTCATAGGAACCTGTTTAGAAAAGGGCAGGCATTTTCAAAAAAAATACCTGGCAGGTGATTGGATAAACCATCTGTCTATCAAACTCTTGCCAAAACCAGTCGGAAAAAGAGCGAAAATATATTTTTCATCAGGGAAAGCCTTCAGTATTGTTGTCTGCTCTTCTTTCAATGAAGAAATGTTACGCTCCTTGCAGCAGACGCTCCTGTGTCTCACAAGACACAGTTGGCTGGGCAACGGTGGCTACAAAAATCTATCTGCTTGTTCATGTACACATTCAGCCAATTGGAACAGAAGAACACATCAGAAAAGGCATGTTTAGAAAACAGTATTTGATGGCCGCATTCCTACGCTCATGCAATTCAATCTGGAAGTATTCCAAGTATTCAGAATACATTACTCAGATTGAGTAACGGAATACGTTACAAATAACATTTTTGGGCATGTATTCTGTAACGGAATACGTGTTGAAAGTATCCTTCCCAACACTGTTTGCGCATGTGCAGTCATGGACATTTCATTTGCTCCTCTCTACACGTCCTCAGTTACTATATACTGTATTACAGCTGCAAGACCTCTGGCGTCAACAGTCAACATGTGGATGATCGCTCCAGGATGCACTTGTTTAAAAAAGACTGAATCGGTCTCATCCCTCCCATTTGGTCCCTCCCATTTGGTCCTCTTTGAGGAAATAATGGGAGTAAAGCCCATTGTTCTCCTCCTTTGGAGGGACGGGGGAGATATGGCTATAGCATATTTTTCCAGCAGCTCCGCCATCTGACGTCTGAGCCGTTATGAACTTGAGATAGCATGATAATGTTTACCATGCCAGAAAGAAGAGCTGGCGAATTGAATCGTATAGCATGTGATTATCCAACATCCATGTGTACATGCATTTCTGCACAGAGTGGGCACACGCATGTCTGTAAGTTGCCTGTTTAAAAAGTATCGTGTCCTCCCCGGCCGCCGTGTGAAGCAATTTGTTCATTTGCTCACAAGCCGTGATAGGCAGAGTGCCTACCACTACCATATGTTGAGGATGCATATCGGTGTCAGCGACTGAAATGTGTATTTGGATCAGAGTACCGAAAACAAGGCCCGCTAAGGGGGGGGACTTGGGACGCGTAATAAACTGAGTAGGCTATCAATACGCACTTTGAGTAGGTGTTTGCTCCGGTTAATTCTGACACAGCGTGACTGCGTTACTGCATGTGAGCATGGTGGGGAGCCTGTCTGTGTGTGTAAGGGGAACTACTTATCTACAGTTTAGGAAAGTGAATGTAATCTAAGTAGCAGTTATGTTGGCAAGAAAATCGTATATAGAAGACGTGGTTGGTATATTGGTGTCCATTTCCAAAATTATGCTTTTGGGTGATGGCCAGCCACTGAGGTAAACATTTCTCAAATATTTTAAAAAAAGAAATCTACGTTTCCTCAGTAAAGAAGATCTAAGGCCTGTAAATTAACATCAGTGGCATCATCATCAGGCTTGAGGGTATAAAGCTATTACGTCTACAGTATGTTTTTTTTCCCCAGCATTGAGGAAGTGTGGTATAATGTATGAATAAAACATGCTCACTATTTCTTCACATACTCATGCACAGCCACAGTTCAGTACAGTGCCCTGGTCCTTCTGCCCCAGGAATATGAACATACTATGGGAGTGTATTTCTTCCTAAGTATTTCACAGACATTCGGCTTCGATCCTCGCTCTCATTTTGCCTTGCCATGTTCCAATTTGTTTTGCGAATAATGTAAGTGCCATTTTTCATGTGGTTAATTTGCTTCGATTTTCTTCACATTGTGTGTAATGTCGGTGTGTTTACTGCCATTGTCTGCCATTAAGGTTTTTTTTTAAATACAGGGCAAGTTTTCAGTTTCCATCAAAAGGAAGGAAAGACATATTACGTAAGATCTTTGACTCAACTGAAAATGACAAGGTCAAATACTATGTAAAATATGTCGCTCATACTGATGACCCAACAAAGAAGAAGCCCCCTCAGTGACCTCACAATTGGTCCTGTGGGGCTTAAATATTGTACAGAATGTACACGGCTAACATTTGTTTTCTTTTTCTAATTTGCCGTGATTTAAAGAAAGTATATGATTCCCCATCTGATTGTTACTTTTAATTATGAGTTGGAGTAATAGATCTGTTATGTTTACCTTGGGCAGAGGAGACCACTTTCAACACCAATGAATTTTATCTGCTGCTTCAAGCAAGTGTTTAATGTGCAACACTGAGTAGGAAGTGGGAGAGTAAGCAACATGAAGAAAAAATCTTAATTGCTTTTTAGAAAGTGTTAGCCAACAATAAGTCAATTTCTCATTTGAGACAGGGAATGAAGTGAAAGGTGCCATTACTTAGGAGTCAGACGGGGAGGTGCCTTGATAAATGGGAGTGAAGCCAGCAAAAAAAGCACAGTGTAGCTATTTTACTTGTCTGTCTTGTGTTTGACAGCTATAGAAAGGGTAAAGTACTGTTTCCTAGTTTTGAAGCCAAAACAATCTCCTAAATTACATATAGGTACTATCACTGAGTATGTTTATGGAGCATTATTTTATTCATCTGGAGCACTTTACAATAAATAAGGAGAGTGTTATGGCTGCCGTACGTTTGAAGACATCAGCTTGACTCGGGTTTAACAGCAATCTTTCGCAAACACACACACACACACACACACACACACACACACACACACACACAAAGACACACGTAGAGATTTGCCAAGCTATAAAACAAACAAAGAAACGCAGCTTCCTCCATGCTTTCTGAGATTGCAGATGATGTGTATAGAACCTGTATGAGTCCAGTACAAAACTCTAAGCAGCTGCCCACACTGCAGCCAAAATTGAAACTGACTGTGACATATATAACACTGGGCTTTGCCGTCACTGCTGTTATGCACTTTATTTTCTCATATCACAATTAATAGGGCAAACGTGGAGACACGTTTGTCAACTCACTGAGCAACACAAATTCAACAGTGTCCTCGTCTTAATGACCAAAAAAGTAATTCATTTCTGCGGCTCCTCCTGAGCTCTCTGCAGGGGATCGGAGATGACAAGAAAATGAAAGCTCTGACTGCGTGTCTGAGCTCATTTGCTTTGTTGTTGTTGCATCTTACGATGAAAAACTCCTGGAAAGGGTCTAAATTGAAGAAAAGTAATTCATTTTGCTTTTCTAGTTGATGAAGCATCATACTTCATCAAGGTCATCCACTTTAAGCTGGGGAAATTGATCAGAAGGCTATATCATTTTAGCTTCTGACAAGAAACAAGTCACTCAAAATCAAGCTCACACACTATGCAAATGGTCGCCAGTAGTTTAATTCCAGTCCATGAGGAAACAGAGGCAGGGAATGTCAGCACTCGCATTACAATAAAGTTGATATCTCAATTGTTGAAGCATATTAATTAGTGGTGTGTTACTCTTGTCAGGTTTGCTACTTGGGCGCTCTCGCTTCTATTAAATTCACGTTAGCAACACACACTGACAAAATGGATCAACTTTGCATAGTTTGTGTGGAAGTTGTGAAAGACCGAGAAGGAACAAAAGAGTTTTCGCCCAGCCAATTAGTCAGGATGCTTTCACAGATGGTGCATCTACTGCATTTCATGGAAATTGAAAACACAATAGGGCAACACAAGAGCAGTGGTGTTTTTGTCTATTCTCCCATTTCTCAGAGGCTCAAACATCTAAACCATTGAAGTGACAAACATTCAGTTTTCCCTGCTAATTAGAAAAAAGGAGGGTGTTAATTAAGGCTTGCCCTCTTTCCTCTCAATTTAAAAAAACTGCAATGTACGAGTAAATCCTTTGAGGAGGCTTATTTCACAGCCGGCCTCAGTTCAAGCTAGACACACATCCCTGTAGCTACAGTATCTAGATGAGCTATAACTGCCCTCTTACCTTCCACAATCACTAACTTTAGTTAATGTTAATTTAGTGTTTAAATGCACTCAAATAATTGATTTCATTGTAACAAGAGTAAAGTGGCATTAATTACATGCTCACTGGCTGTATTCGGACCTGCCTAAACTGTTAAATTGATTTATTCTGCAGCATAGTAGGCCATGCTTAGCATTCTAAGAAGCTATTTGGACAAAAGAAGCTAATACCACTATTGCAATTAAATAATACAACTTATTAGGCTTTACTTTTTATCTTTTGCTGACCAATCTTGACACATCTTCAAAGACAGGTCACAAATCGGCACTTTTACCTTTTTTACAGTCCTAGTGGGAACTTTAGTTAAAATGTTCACAAAAGTAAATCTTTTGGGGACCCTTTTCAGTGGTGGATTAAACCACATGTGGTGCTCTAGTAAGTATTTGGGGCAGCAGGGACGGCGTATCTGGGATTAAGTCAAAATACACTACAGTTACCCAGTGTTGCTCACTGATGTATTCATGATATTTTAGGCACACTGTGTAGTCTTTATGACCTTAAAAGATTGGTCATAGTGTGCAAAGCAAACTAACTGAAGCCTTCGCCATTTATGATTGTGATGTGATAACATGATTTCCTCTGAAGCATTGCATGTGTGTTACAGATCACAGGCTGGCTTCATACGGCAGCAGCCAAACAGTGGGCTAAAACACCAGATGGAGACACAAATAGATAAAGAGATTGAGAGAAAACGTGATGGTGTTTCTCTGCCTTCAATTAGGCTTGAATTCTTTGCGAATGTATTATTTTCTGAAAGGCTGTGTTGAAAGTCTAGCACATCTCAAATAAAAGCTCAGTCAGGAAGAGAGTGATAGCATAAAACCACAGTTGGACCAAGCAACCCTTCAGCACACTCAACGGTGTATTAGACTTGCTCACAGCTTCGTTTCTTTCCGATAATCCCTCTCTTGTTGGTTCTAAACCATCACAAGGATTTCCATATTACTGCTCTGCCTGCACTGATGTGATCAAGAAGTATTTTGCGCTGGATTTGCAGTATTGCAATTGGAAGTCTCTGCGTGCCATGGAAACTGAACTAATTCGGACCCAAGGGAACCTAAAACTGTACAAATGCAGCATTTCATGTTCAAGCAAAATCAAATTTGTGTAATTGAAACCAAAAAAAGAATTTCCTGTCATAGTCCTATTTGTGCATTTAATCCTATTTTGACTGACAGCATATAACCACATGTTAGTATTTATTCTCATTGCTTGCTATTGGAATCCAGAATGTAATTGAAGCACTGGCCATTTCTCCAAATGTCTATATCCTGTATGACAAAAAGGGGAAGAAGAATACATGTCAAAGTGATTTGTGTCTGTTTGAGGGTCCCTAAAGGGAAGAGCTGTACTGTTGTAAAGCCTGTAAAACACCTCCCAGCTAGAGAGATCTGTCTCTAGAGGATACTCATGCAAAAGCCCTGTCAGCATGCGAGCTAGAAGAAAGCAAAAGCAAACCTTACTTAAAACTTTTTTTATAAGAGAATGGCTGAATGCATTAGGAACAAAAGAAAATGCTGACAAAGGTGAAACGCTGAAATGTGTTTGCTTCTGTATTGTGCTGTGTATTAAAATCTGTGGGAACTTATGAGTGAGTGCAGACATTCATACGTTGTTCTTCCATCCACTCAAATGTTCATATCCATGATGAAAACTGAAGAATGGAACTAATATGCAGTGCGTTTCCATTTGTGTTTGAGCACTTTTGATGTAAATCAGCACTAATGATAAACAGATTTCAAAGTTTCACCCACTAGTATTTCGAACAAACGTAAAACTATGAATCTCCTTGAATGTGCTTGAATTTGATAACTGCAATCTTCCTTATGCACACTCTGAAAGTCGATTTTTAAAGGTCAGTGTGTAACTTTTGTAACGTTTTTGTTCGTTGTCAAAATCTGTATTACCCTTCACAAACTTGTCCTTTTTTATGAATATTGACTACCACCATAAATTTCAAATATTCCTATTGGCTTAAAATTTGACAATAGCATGAACTGGGGTAGACGCTCCATATCCATGCGCCATCTTGAAATACGTTAGCGGATAAGGGACATACAGGATATACGGCTCCGCCTTTTCACGTTTTCACTGTCATATGACAAACTCACAGGTGCTGCTAATGCTGCTAATGCTGCTAATGGGTATCTTAGCGCCCTGGCAACATTGAAGAAGGAAACATTGAGGACCACACATTATCTTAATGCAATCTGTGGCAAAGTGGGACAAAAAAATAAACAGGAGTCCTCTTCTTCGCCCAGAAAGAGGATATTGAATAAAACAACAAAAACAGCTTTTTGAAGTGTGATGGTTACCATAGCTGTAATACGTCATTTGAAGAGAGTTGATTGCGATATACATTCGCAATGCTTGATGTGAGAAGTTGCTACACATTGGACCTTTTAAGGTTTGTCTTTTTTGTTTTTTTTAATCCTCGTTCTCACAGTTCATAGAAAGAACAGCAGAGGTTTAACTAATGTTATAGTTGTGTTTGCTTCTGTTTTCTGTCTTATTTTGGTTTGGTTGATTGTCTGATGTTTTTCTGATGTTCGTCTCCCAGCCCTTGTGTAACCTTCTCTTGTTACCTTGTTAGCCTGTGTGTTTAGTCTTAGTGTTCCCCTTGTCTTGTGTCAGATCATTGTACTGTTTTCAGTTTGGATTGCATGTTTGTTAGTCTTCTTCTTTGTTGGTCTTGGTGTTCTTTGTTGCAGTTATTTCTAGTTTTGTTTGGACTTCATTTTCTTCTTGGACTTCTGTTTGCCTGCTTTTTGCAGGTCTACTTTTGTTTGTATATTTTTGGTTTGGAATTAAAATTACCTTCTCTGAGTTTGGGTCCGCCATTGTCCGGAATATAACAACGGATTACATTTGGGTGGCCCAGTTTCAGCTTTTTACTGAAAATAATGAATGCTTGTGCTCATGGACACATACTCATGGACACAGCACCATGTACATCCATTGTAATTTTTAATTACTGTGCAATATTGCAATGCAATAATATTCAATATTTAATACTTTTGATAACACTGATAATTCTGTGCAATTTCAATACTGTGCATTACTCCACACTGCGTATAACACTGTATACAAACCATTTATCTTTCTATTTTTATATATGTATATAGTGTCTCAGGACTGTGCACCTTACCCCCCTTTTTCTTTTGCACTATGTATTTTTATTTTTATTCCATGTCACATTTCTGTTACGTACATGTTGACACTGAAAGAGGAGTTGCGTTAATCTCGTTGTACATGTGTATGACAATAAAAGGCATTCTATTGTATACTTCCCAGCTCCATTAGCAGCTTTACAATGGAGATTAATACATCTCATATTGTGCCTAATTTTACTGATAACATATCATTAAACATAACATATCGGAAAATCTTTTAGGAACTTCTCCTAGCTGAGTGGTTCTCTGCATTTGCTAATATTTAATGGATGCTGCCACGCCCATCAAAATCAAAATATATAGCCTCATTAAGGGTTTTGTTTATTTATGTTTTGTTCGGGAGAACCATTGATTCATGTCATGTTTATTTATGTTGATCTCTGTATAGATGCACAGGTTTTGGGCAGACTCCAGGAAGAATTAATGTGACTATAGCCCCAGCTAATGGAGATCTCAATAAATCAAATCAAAATTGGTAATAAAATTAAAATCATCGAAAGCACAATATGAAAAAAACTTTACAGTGAGCAACAGACTTTGGTCATGTGAGGCAAGCTACTGCCATATTATTAAGTCAGATATATCAGACTGAAATTCCCCACTTTTAATACGGTAGCTGACGTGAACGCTATTTACAAGGTGATAACTGGCCATAATTCTGATATGACATGATTGTGGCATTAGGAAGAGCAGTGCTGTTGATTTTTGAATGGTCAAGCGATGGTTAAGGTTGGTTGCAGCACAGGGAAAAGATAAAGAAAATGGAACAAAAGGTTTGGAAATTCAAAGATTACAATCAGTGGAGCAAACCTTGCAAAGCACCAAGCACTTACAATGCCCTGGACATGATTTTGGGCCACTGATCGGCTTGGATTCCCAGATTCAAACATATTGAACTGCAATAGAATTTACATAGATGAACCAAACACCCAGGTCTTGCAAGATCCCAAAAGTTGAGGTTATGGAAAGTCTTGAAACATGGGTCATTAACATCTTGCAATGGGAATTTGCTAAAGGATGCTGTAACAAGCATTAGGACCCAGGATTCCTTTACTTGAGGTCTTTAAGAGGCAAATTACCCAACATGAGAATTCTCAATACCTTTCACTATCTCATTGTTTTTTTAGTCCGCGACCTTTTCAAGAGCTACAAAAAGGTTATCTCTTACATGTGTGATCACTGAGCTGTCAGCTACATGTAACAAGCACATGCCAGCTCAAGTCAGAATGATGGATTGAGTTCAGGGAATGGGCCAGTGGCATTACTAACAAAGTGATATAATTGTATATATTGCATTCACCAACTCCGCTACAGTAATTACACACCATTTCTGAGTCATTAAGGAAAAGGTCAAAGCATCATGGGGTTTTGGCAGGAAATGGTTGTTTTGTTTTGTTTAGGGATGTCAAAATTATCATGATAATAATGAATTAACGCGAATTCCCTTTTAAAAGGCACTTTTTGACATGTGATTAACACATGCGCATTCTGTGATTTGGGCCTCGACCTACTCCGTAGTTTGTGAAATCAGGAAGCAATGTAGTGGTTTGTTGGTGGCTATCAGAAATGAACATATTTAAGCAGAAATGTATAATAAAAGGTATTATATAGATTAAAAAAAAGTAAATTACGGGTGTTGCAGCAGCAAAATAGACAGCACACATACATAATTTACATGAAATAACAGGATACAATATAAGAACAAATAATTTAAAATATATACAAGTTGTGGATAAAAAAATATATAAATAAAAATGTACTGTTTCAATGCACAGTAGCTCGTGGGAAAATAATCCTGGCGCATATCTTTAGCGGAGCGGAGAGCCGCATCACAGACGCACCTGGGACGTGCCGTGGCGCAGTTAGTGGAATATCAAGCATTGACTTGAATGGCTGCATCTGCTCCCAGGACCACAGCCCCTCCAGAACGCAATAAAGTTATCAGTATAAGTGTAACGTGGGACACTAATTTGTGTTAGTATTATCAAGTAATGATACAATCAGGTCAATATGCCCAGCTGTTGAGTTTTTTCCATATTATGCTTTTTGTACATCTTTTAACATACAGTTACTGTAAGTTTTTGTCATTGTTGTGGATTGTTGAAACAAACATTTGCATGAATCAAACATATACATCCGCTCCCATGTTGATAAGAGCATTAAAAACTTGAAAATTGTCCCTTTTAAAGTACATTTAGAACAGATTAATGTGTGAGGATTCATTTGTGATTAATCGCAAGTTAACTAATGGAAAATCATGCAAATAATCACTATTTAATATTTGATTTAGTGATTGACAGTTCTAGTATGTGTGTATGTATGTGTATAATACATGAGCACTGCATATATTCTACGTTTGCATGATTTCATGACTCACCACATTAACATCATTTTTAGATCAGGAATGTGTTAACTTGACAGACAGCTGACTGACATCCAGGTTTATTTAGGCAAATGCAAATGACTTCATCTACGCTGCTTTTGAAGTTGTGTCAGCTTATAATTAGAGCTGTTCCAGTCGCTCTCAAAGTGGCTTACATCAGGTGAATAGAAGTAAGAGAAACAAAACAACTCTAGCATCTTGTACTGTGAATTTGAGCATACTTGATGACATTAGCTGCAATGATTGACTTTAGATAAAATTAATCTTTATAATATCTACATTGATTAAGTTTAGTAGACCCACCCATGTGAAAAAGTATTGATCGCAATCACTAGCTTGAATTTATAACTGTTAATGCTTGCAGCAGCATAAAAGATTTACTTGACAGTGATACATTTTTCAAAGTATGGAAAGTTAGCAAAGGGGGTACTGTGCCAAATAAGTCTCACCAGACTGATGTTCTTAAAGTGGTTGTTCATCAAATTATGTCAACAGGGAATATTCCATTTGTAAATATAAACAAGGCATGAGTAAACGCATTGTCCCCTACAAATCATGCACTCCATTAGTGACAATATGTCTTGCTGCATTGACCTGTGAATCAAGCGTACCCTGTAGACTCATTTTGAAAATGGCATTATATAGTGGCCAAACGCACCATTTCACATAATCACTACTTGGAATTCATAGGCCTTTAGTATTCATATATCAGGGGAGTAGGACATAGGTATGCCATCCTTTGAATGGCAATTTGTTAATCTTAATTAATTAAGAGTTGGAAAAGACAGACAACCACATGGCCTTAAAAACTGTTGTTGCTCTCATGGCATTTTTGGATGTAGCGGCTAAATTGATTTAAAAGCACCTGTACATTCCTGCTTACCATCAAAAAAGATTAGCTGGTGATCATAGTGAAGCATTTAGCAGCTATAGTTCCCCCAGGATTCGGTAAAGACCAACAACAGAGCTAAATGAGAGAGAAAAAGAGAAAGAAAGAGAATATTGGAGTTACTGCCCCATCTGCCCCGGTGACCAGAAACATGTCACAAAACTAATGATAATGTTGCTCCATAACTGTTGGATGTGTAAATAGGCAAATGTGTGCTAATGAGTTTGCCTTATCAAAAAAAAGTGTTTTCATAACTTGTTTCCGCTTCCCCCAAATGGTCAAAGAAGATAACTGTTATGGCTAAAGTTACTATCCAGTACTGTTGACATCCATTTACTCAAATAATACAGCCAACGGTAGCAGCGTAAGTTAGCACCAATACCCAAGCAAGTGGGTCCTAGCAGGTATGTAAATGTAAATGTAAATGTAAATGTTTGTTTGCAAGTTTGTAGACTTGTGTTGTTGTGGTATACCGGTCCAGAGAGTATCCATTCTTTCTTCCCAACATGCCTGGCTTAACCCACCTGGGTCCTGAGGGTAGAAGCTTTGAGTCTCTATTGAACCCCAAATCACACAGTGTACTCCACATGGGAGCTTCATTATGTTGGAATATTTCTACCCCCAAGTTAGCTGTGTGTAAATGACTTTGTGGTAATTTGATTTAACACTAATGCGTTTGAGTCGGTGCATGTAAACACAAACTGAACTGACAACCGGTCCCTGTACAAGACAGGCCCTAAGTACTATAATAATTTGGATGTCATCTTGAGACCACCTTTGAGTTTTATATTATATTATATTTCCCAACACATTTGCATATAATGACATTACAACAAACCAAACAGTACATCTGTGCCTGAGGTTCAAACTCTAATGTTAATTTCATCATTCTGAAAAGCAAAAAAACTAAATCTGATCACAGATTGCTAACCAATTGTAGTTTGATGTAACTTTTATCAGATCTTAATATGAAGTAATTCATTAATTTATTGCTTTTACTGTGTTGTACTTTAGGGTCACAACAGGTAGAATATACAGTAAATTTTGTTGGTGGCAGGGCAGGGGAACACACTGTAAAGGTTACCATGCCATTACTGGGTTTACACGGTTATTTCAATCTAAATTTCACACCTCTGGGGGATTTAGAGTCTCCAATCCCCTTGCATGTTTTTGTAACCTACTGTGAAAGGAGAAGGGTACAGCATGCAAATTCTTCTAAGAGAGGGAATAGAATCCAGGACCTTGCTGTGAGGTGACATTCCTCCTTGGCATAATTGAGTTACAAACAGTACTTTGTTGAAGCATTTTTCAAAGTATACAGAAAAGGAAGTCCACCAGAGAGTAACATCAGGGTGATTTTATATAAAGAAATAAAAGTCAAGTTTAGTTGTATAGGGCAACATCACCGGTCAACATCAGCAATAGTTCCTAGCACAGCCCAAGCTGTACATACATTTGTTTACTTGTTAGTTGTATAAGCAAGGACAAAATGTGTATTGGTTATGTCATAGCAGAATTATAGTTTATTGGAAACAACCACAGTGAAATAACCACAGTATTTCATAAGTTGATTCAAATTTAAAGCAATTTGTATGCCTACATTTATCAAAGGTATGTTGAACAAATAGTAATGCACTTCTTATTATATCTCCCAGCTACTTCAGCTCATCCAAACATCTTCATATGGCATGTTGTAGAACAGATTGAACAGAAGCTGTCTAGATTTATAAACGGCGTGGCAGCCTGACAGGAAAAAAGATTAATTTCCTCAGGTGTATACTTTGCTAAATTGTACACCAGATTTAAAGTGGCGGTATGAAACTCCTGCCTATCTATCCTACTCTCACTGTATAAATTGTGAGCATGAAGATACTGCTGTTTTAAACTGAGACCAGAATACATGAGCAAGAATAGACGAAGGTAAACCACAAATAAGACATATGTGAGAAGGACCAAGGACCCTTGATGTAACTAAAGGATTTGAAAAAGATGGCAAGGGTGAAGAGGTGCCTTTCTTCTCAAATATAAAATCTAAACTTGAAAGTTGAGTCATTCACTGATGATATATTCAGATCAGCAGTGTGAGGCAGTTATAAGCAAGGGGGCAAATGGTTTTTATCATAGACAGTATAAGAAATTAATGTGACACCGTTGTTTAATGGAGACCAGTGAAGTCTATTAGAAGCACTTGTCCGGTGACAGCTGAGTGTTACTGCACAGCTTCCAACTGAGCTTGAAGACGTAGATTTGATGTGGGCAACCTGTCTGAAAGCTGTAAGTCTTCTTGTAGCTGTGCCAAGAGAAATCTCAATCATTTCAAATCTTGCAGAGATGGAGAGCGTAGATATATGTTAGGAGATAATAGGCACAGGCTAATTATTGCTAACTAAAATGCTAGTTAAGTAATTAAACCTAAACAGCTAATGTGAGTACAAACTACCTGCGAGCTTATCCTGTACTGTTTGGTAAATCTTCTACTGTGCGACAGTAAGTCACGTGTTTATGACCCATAACGTGAGATAAAAGGTAATGGAGCCTTTTATACATTATTTGTCTATTGTTTACTTCTAAAGAAACACAACATAGTCTATAGACACTTCAGATGTAAAGTAATTTACTGTCAAAGTGGCGCCAAAATGATTGGTAGTCAATTGGATGCTAACAGTGGGGGATGGCTTAATAGCATCAAAATGGCTCGAAAAGAGGTATGCTTTGTGGACGCTCGCTTACCCCCTTGGTTTTTATGGGTGGGTACTCTGTTTAATATGGCCATAGATTCCATGGTAACAAAAAAAATCAAATTGGACAGGTAGCTGACTGGATTTACCCTTCAGAGATCTGAGAAACAGTTAACCATAGTCGTCATAAATCGACCAGAGTTTAAAATTCCAACAGAAAGAAAGCAGAAGGTACCAGATGCCAGAAGGTACCAGATGCCAGAAGGTACCAGATGCCTGAAGGTACCAGATGCCAGAAGGTACCGTGGGAAGTCACGGATATAGACTACGCAGGGAGAGAAACTTTTTTTGATCGTGCTTGGGATTTATAAACCTGATGGTGGTTCTGAGTTTGAAGGATATAGTTTAGATTCTGATGCATATGGTGCAGATGGGGATATTTGATTCATTTTCCTGTCCATTTTGTTAAACTTTGACGTGCAACTGGGCTGCGCTCGCCTCTCTCCTGAGGAATGGGAATGCCGCCGTCTCGCCATAGTGTGCATTTATTGTGATAAATCCGGTCATTTTATGTACCATTCAGTCTGACGTCCCTCCTGTTGCCCGCTGATTTGACTCTTGTTCCCTCTGAGTACCCTGACCTAGCCTCAGTCTTCAGTAAGGACCAGGCCCTTTCCTCTGCTGGGTCATTACAAGTATCTAGTTATGATCTTCAGCCTCCCCAACGCCCCCGGCGTCTTCCAGGCGCCCATTAACGACATTCTCTGGGACTTTTTGAATTGGTTTGTTTTTGTATATTTGGATGACATTCTGACCTTTCCTGTGACCCAGTCCAACATAGCAAACAAGAGCTACCGGTGGTTAAACTGGCTCCGGAGAAGTAGAGCCACTGATTGGAAGTTGCAGGACACCCGTTCCTTGTCTGGACAGACCACAAGAACTTGTCATACATCCAAAACGCAGGGCCCCCCCCCTCCCCCAAGCATCATCGACGACCACCCAGCCTACACGGTGTAGCCGTAGGCAACAACACCCTACTGGACGACTGTTACAGAGCCCACCCAGACAAGTCTGGCGGTCCGCCCACTGGTGTCCGTTGAGGAGGGGGTAGTTTGATGGTTGGGGCTGGCTGGCTGTGAGTATTTCTGTTTTTGTTTACTATTTTCTCTTTTGTTTTTTTCCACTGTGTCCTGTCAGTTTCTCTGTTGGCCCTTCCCTGTCTGTCTTTGGTTTTTTTCCCCGTTCTCCCCCTCCTGCTTTCCCCAGCCAGCTGACTTCGCACATCTGCTCATCATCTCACCATCACCTCTTCTACCGTACGCACCTGCCAGACATCAGCTACAATCAAGCCCAGTTCTTAAACCACCCTCTACTCTCTGTCCTCGCTTGATCGTTGTTTCAGCCACCCTGGTGCCACACACAAGCTCTTTGAGAAAATCTTGTTACTTAACAATTCTTGTCTTTTGTCATTTCTAATCAATCCTTGTGTTTCTGCCCTGCAGCTATCCTCTCCACTCATTCCTGCAGTCTCCAGTCAGCTGGCTTCACCATTTGGTCCCACCCTCACGGCTCCTCGCTCCACCCTGCCTCCGCTTTCAGTCTTCCCCTCTTCAGCTCCTCTGAACCCCGTATTCCAGTGCCTCCTCCTTAGCTTCCTCTGCCCCGGTCTCCCGGCACTTCCCCCTGCTTCCCTCACCATCCTATTCAGCCATTGCTGCCCTCGCCATCCTGCCTTCTCCCTCAAGTGTTTCCCTCTGCTTGGGTCCAAATAAAACCTGTTTGTGACCTTGCATTTGGGTCCATTCTGTCTCTATCTGTAACAAGCAAAGGGGCATTACGAAGGTAAGCCTACCTGATCCCAGCCTTAGCCATGATTTGATAAATTTTTTATTAATGTAAATATTTCATGTGTAACTTTTTTTTTTTGGGGGGGGGGATGTTAAGCTTGTATCAGTTTTATTTGTCAGACAAGTGATGATCCAAAAATGTCTTTATTTATTTATTTATTTAATTATTTATTTATTTAGGTTAAGGTTAAGACCCAGGTGCAGGAAAGCGAGGAGTATGGAGCAGTTTGAAATAATTTAATCCGAACACAAAGAGACTTACAAACAAGTAAACTAAACTGATGTATAAATCCAGAAACACAAGAATGGGGGAAAAAATCCAGAGAAAATGATGAACGCCACAAATGACAAACAATCCACTAACAACAGACACAGAAAGCCCAGGGACTAAATACACAAGTAAACGAGGAAAAAAAAGGGGCAAGTGAACCAGTGAAAGACCATCAGACAATTACAAAGGTGAGAAAATCAAGACATGAAGTAAAACAACATAAGGGAACAAAGAGACTTCAAAATAAAATGGGAAAAAACACCAGGAAACATGAAACCAACTTGACACAGGGACTAGACTGAGAAAAACAAGACGTGAACACCAGTGCACTGCACAGTAGGACAAGATGGGATACTCACTGAAACTGTTGTCATGTCAACAAATTTATTACAGCAGGGGTGTTGCTAATTTATTATCTGACACATCTGAGGTGATATTTGGTCCTATTCTTGGGGAGGTTTTGGCCAGTCAACTGCCTGACACATTGATGCATCAACAGAGACTGCAGTTTGAAGATGCTGAGCTAATTATCACATTTGTCAACTTCTACTAACATAACGCTCATTACTTGAGATAGAGCATATGGTGGTGATGAAGCTAACAGCACGATTTCTTCGTTAGATGCATCACTAAGACTTCACATGTTCAGTCTTCTGGAAGATTAGCCATTTCAAAGATTATTCACTGCCCAGATGACAAGTAAAACTCAGATGGTGTATCTAGAGATGTGAATGGTACATTATGCGTAGAGATTGGGGGCATTCTAAATGGCTTTTCTAAAAGTAGCATATAGTTTCAAAAATTGCCAACAAAATCAAAGTTCTAAATCTTTTTTGTTTTGCATGATTAACCATTTTTATAAGAGGACAGACAAAACATATAATTTGCAACATGAACACCCCCCCTTGACCCTTTGTTATCACAACCCACCCAGACAAAAACACAAGATAACAGTAACCACAATTTTCAAAACAAACTAATAACACTAAAATAGACAAAATATAGACAAAATGAACATATGTACAAATGACAACACCATAAGTCCATCATAAATGTCTCTCCACAGCACAAAGCTTTAATTTTATATCTACCCCTGATTTGCTGTTTGTTGTTGGAACAATTGTCTTACAGTTTAAGAGGAGATAAATTCAGCCACCTGTGCCATCTCTAGAGTCTCTACAATGGATTGTGTATGTCACCATGTTGAAGGTTTCTGGTTGGGTGGTGCATGAGTGCCACCAGTGAACTAGAAGCAGATGTCAGTGACTTGGGATTCCCTTTTTGTAAGAAGCAATTGTTTCTTTCTTGTGGTGATGCTATTAGATAAGGGGTTCCATTTGTGTCTGCAGCACTTCCCAAATATTAGCAGGGTATACCAGCTTACTCGCCGCTTTCTCACACCTGCGCATAAGACCGGGTTGAGTTGGTTGGTTAAAAAAAAAAAAACTGATGGAGTACTTTCAAAAATATTGGAGTATATAAAAAGATATAGACAATTATTGTTAAATAAGTTGTAAAGAGCGATTATAGAACAGAGGAGGGCAGCAATACACCAGAGTTGTGTCTAGCCTGCATGAAACAAGAAGAAGAGATGGTTGGTTAGTAGTCTATATCCTTCGCATTTCACTTCCAGGATTGCTCCAGGAAATCCGCCAGATGCATGTATTTTCCGTTTCCTTCCGCTTTCTTTGTGTTGGAATTTTTGAATTTGTTAACTGCTCCTCAGATCTCTGTATGGTAAATTGAGACAGCTACCTAGACTGATCTGTCCAATCTAATTTTTCACTATTTTGCAGTGGCTCTGTGTGGAGTTTAACACCTCCCATGACATTTCTGATCGGTTTAAAGAAATTACATTAAACCAGAGCACGTTTTCCTCCCATTACCGAATGGTGTGTGGACTAGCCAGTCCCTCCTCGCCTAGTCTCGCTTTGAGACTAGTTTGTATATAGGAGAGGAGAACCAGCAAAACTCCCCGATGGAATCTAGACATCGGTGGTGGCGACGAAGGAGCCCGAAGACCAGACCGAAGGAGGTTCCGGACCGATCAGCTGGAGTAGAGGACTGGAGGTGGAGGCTTGCATTCTTGCATAGCAAAGGGTGAAACAGATTTTTTAAAGCAGGGTTGTGACTCTGTCATTGGCCCTTGCAATTTGTGTACGACTCTGATTGGTTTAGCAGGAAGGTGAACGCCTCAAACAACTGATTCAATTTAGCTAGAGAGCATTGATTACCTGACAGAATTTACGCTGAGCTACATTTCAATCAGGAGGGACTAATTTGCAGATATGCGACAGTTATACACAGCATGATAAAATGTACAGTTATTTGACAGCTGATTTGATTTAGGAGAGCATCGATTAACTGTTTGGTCTTCCTGAAAGAATTTACGCTAAGCTACATATGGGCATTCTTGAGAATAATTTGATCTTGATCCCAGGAAACCCTTTTCATGAAAAAATCTTATTTTGTAAACACATTGATGGTGTTTTCTTAATTGTTGACTCTACAGTGGACAAACTCATGCATATTCATACATACATACTGACCATGTATGTGCTTGTGCCACTACTGAATGCCATTTGCCTGAGGAAGACCCGGCTGGGTCAAAACGTTGCAGCACAATAAAACACATGGGATATGGGATAATAGAGTGCGGGCATCTCATTCATTTCATTAAAAAAGAGAGAAAATGTGTTGGTGTCAAACAAATTAAACAAGGGCGAGTAGGGTGCCCAGATAGCTCAGTTGGTAGAGCTGGCGTCCGTATATTCACTCCTTGATGCAGCGGGCCTGGGTTTGACTCTGACCTGAGGCCCTTTGCTGCATGTCATTCCACCATCTTCTTCTCCCCTTCCATGTCCTTAGCTGTCATGTCAATAAAGGCCTAAAAAATGCCATGAAGAATGAAGAATTTAAAAAAAAGTACAACAAAAAAAACAAAGGAGTGTCCTTCGCTGATGAAATGAGTAAAAAAAAAATCTGAATAACACTTTAACACAACAAACATTGTTTTTTTGAAGCCCAACATGAACCAAAACAACTAAAATAAAAAAATTCATAAATTCCCCACACAGCTCATTCTACTGTATATCCCAACCTGCCAATGCCCTGTTGTCTTTCTGCGTAAGAATACATAACTGTCAGACTCCCCAGGACTGCATAGGCTGCCTGAAAGAATTACAGGAACTTAATGGCTCCAGAACAAATGAGGGACTCAACCTGTGACAACCATAAAAGATGATACTTAGAGCAGCATATTTCTTCCAGACACTATAAGGTCGATGACGAATGAAAAGGGACACTGGACAGGGAGCATTTTCAAGGTATAGATGCCTGAACCTGATAGTCT
The DNA here is from genome assembly GCA_026937815.1 of Etheostoma perlongum. NCBI lineage: Eukaryota > Metazoa > Chordata > Actinopteri > Perciformes > Percidae > Etheostoma > Etheostoma perlongum. The sequence continues at coordinate 5,370,108 of CM049379.1, read as the reverse complement.
CAGGGCCAAGGGGGACACATGGAAGTCCATTCTTCTATTCGCTGTAGATAGAGAGACAATCACCTCTCGCTCACCTCTGGTGTCAAGGCCCCATGAAGAAGTGCGAGCTCGCCCCAAGGGAAAGAGTTTATGATGTTGATGAAATGCCTCCAAACTGCTGTTCCTTTCCAATATGGCTGCCATTTTTATGTTTTGAGGGCACAAATGGCATGATAAACTTTAGTGGACTTTTTCTATCAAAATAAAAGACTCTGAATCATCCACATCCTCATTTCACATTATAGCATGACATAGTCTTAAATCAATGGTGGCCTCATGTCTCTGAAAGGCCCTTTGCTAGACTCATTGTCTGAACATTAAAGTTTTACGAGTAATTGCTAAATTTAAAAGGGTTCCTTCAACGGTTTCATTAAAAAGCCATTAAAGCAGATATAGGAAGCAAAACATTGGCGTTGAGGTTAATTTCCGTGGGGATTTAAAGACAATCTCTCTCCGCACCATAAGTCCTTCACTCATGTTGTAAGGCCAGTTGGGTAAAGGTCGATGTAGAAAGGCTCGGGGACCCCCGGCGTCAGAGAAAGAAAGATTAAGATCCAGGGTATTGATAAACTATCACTGACAATACAAACAACCTGCTGGGAGCTTGCGACATGTTTTCACTCACTGAAGTCTCTTTCCCCAACCACAAGGGATGGCAGAGTTTAATTATAGCAAACAATGTGATAGTTGTGTGGCATGGATTTATCTACACTGCTCAATCCTTTTTTCTTCTGTTATAATACTAAGACGTGTCGCTGTGGGAGGGCAAGAGAGTCATTTTCGGTTTTATTCTCTCCTCCTATCAGCGTCTAACAGATATACAATATTGTCAGTTGTTCTTGATCCGTGTAAACCCTGAAGGATAAAAGGACATCAAGAAGAAGTGTGTGCTTGTCAAAACACAGATCACATTTCCTGTAAACCTTGATTTCTGATTCAAAAGGATTTTGTTCTCCCAAGTCAGATAAAAAACATTTGTATGTAACGATGCATTTAGCTCAGTGGGCTTTTGTTCTTACATGGTTCATGGCTGGATACAACAATACGTTGACTAAAGATAAACAAAAATTTGTTTTTCTTTCCATTTCTATTTATTCTTGGTATTAATGCTGTGTACTAGTATATCCCCAAAGAATTTGGTTGATTCTTCAAGATTTAAAGGTAATTTCCTTCAATTGTACACATTCTGGTCTGTTTAATAGTCATGCTTAGTACTACACATCTGGTTTAATAAGTTCTGTGGTTCTGGGGAGAGATTTCTGAAGTCTGAGAAAATAGCCCTTGGTGATATCATCAGGAGGTTATCTCGTCTTGAGCTTGTAGATCACACATCATAACAAAAAGCCTGTATTACAGTACAAGCTGAAAGCAAGTTTGTAAATTGTGTTGTCATGAATTATCAAGTTAAGAGAAAGCCAAGTGGTGGGTTGAGAACCATAAAGTGACAATTATTGTCAAGTCAAGTTTATTAACATAGCCCTCAGTCAGTGTATTCACCCTTAGTCCCTCAGAATGGACAAGGAAAAACCCTCAAAAGAATAAAAACGTTGACGGGGGGGAAATAAATGGAGAAAGCCCTAAACCAAGAATAGGATCCAGAAAGCATTCCCTCAGCAGCTACCAAGTTTAAAAGCAAGATCAGGGCCACACAGCCTTCTCTTTACAGGCCTGGAAAGAGGACAGACTACACATACACACAGAGGCAAAACTCAATAAAAACTAAGCTATAAAAACTGTTCACTGAGAGAGAGAAGAGACAAGATGTAAGGTTGAATCTACTGGAGGATAAAGGGTGTATTGACTACACATTTTTTTATATTACGTCAGCCTCTACTCTGTTCTTAGTGTCAAGCGTTGTTGGTTGCTATCGTAACACTGATGAAGGTTAAGAAAGGTAATTCAGCTGTAAATAAAGTGACTAGTGGACTAGTTCTCTCTATCTTCCCTCTTTCTCTCTGGTCCGTGCATCTGTTCCCCCCATCCTGGCCATACAGTTGGCCCCTTAGAGCCCAAACATGTATACGCAAAAACAACTTCATTATGCTCCTGTTAGCATGGCAACACATAAATCACATTGAAGTTTTGCTATAGTCCCCGGCACAAACACTTGTGCAAAAAAACAAAGACACACTTCACCGCCACCATACAACAACTGTGATGGTGGGGGAGAGCTTTGCTTCTTGGCCCTAATAAATAGGAAGAAAAGAATACTTGGGTCAGCTCTTTATGTCTTTGGGGACAATCAGGAGAGCAGATTGCTGTAGACAATTTGATTATGCTGCTGGGCATGGGCTATCCATTACCTGACTGAAATAGGCGTATCCCAAGAGGCCTCAGGCCTCATTGAACAGCGGAGGTGGGGACGGTAATTATGTCTTGGGCCAACCCCAAATCGCTTCCCATTAGTCTGTTTCCAACACGTAGCCACAGTATCCTCGATATGTCGCTCGCAGCAACCACCCTGGGCCACGTTGACACGCTGTTGCTGGTAACTGTGTCCTGATTCATTAGGGCTTTCATTTTGTGTTGCCATGTTGACTTTGGCTTGTGCTCACTCAAACATCAGCCTGTCCCATTGTGTGCAAAAAAAAAAAAGATGGAGCCGAAGGTTTTTTTTCTGTCTTTCCTCATTTTTCTCCAAAGACATCTCTATCCTCATTTTTTGCAGACCTAGACCTGTCACTCTGTACTCTCAAACCGTGTCCACATTTGTCTTGCTTTTCAACTTGCATACATTATGAAGACATACAAAGAAAACATTGCTCCTAAATCCAGGGAAATTAAGTATAACTCATAGATACAAGGGGGAAAAAACAGTTAGCTGGAGCAAAAGGCCACTACAACCTTTTTTTGTAAAAGACACATTAACTATACCGGAGAAACTGGCCAATCACAGAGGCTGCACAAATGAGGTCGAGGAAGCCTGGCTCCAGGTGTTGCACAAAATCCTGGGTTGTGTTCCTACTGCCCTCCTGGGGGTAGAAGCGTGCACCTATACATGTACAAGCCCATGCATATGGTATAAAGGTACACACATGCTTTCTCTGTCACACACACACATGCACTCACACATACAGTGTTGCTCCCCAATGAAAGAGAGACACCTGTTTTCCCAGGGCAGTTGACCTGCAAGAGAACAGGGTGTCAGACTGAAACTCATCAGCTCAGCCAACCAGAAACGCCATGGTCCCAGGGCAGCAGTGCAAGGTGGGAACTTTGGTGGATTGGCTTTATTCATTTATTCAATTGGTTACCTTGTAGTCTCAGCATGGGGTTGAAATTTAATGCAGGGAAGGCAAGTGATTGGGCCAAGACCTGAACATGATGAGCCTGCTCACAGATTTGCATTCCAGTTTTTATCTATCTATCTATCTATCTATCTATCTATCTATCTATCTATCTATCTATCTATCTATCTATCTATCTATCTGTCTGTCTATCTATCGGTAGCAGCCAGTTAGCTTAGCATAAATACTAGAAACAGCTAGCCCGACTCTGTCTGAAGCTAACCAAATCTATCAACCAGCAAAAAAAAAAAAAACTAACAAGTTACTGTTTTACATGTTGTTTTTTTTTGTTTATGCTATGCTAAGCTAACCAGCTGCAGTCTGTAGCCTTAAATTCATAGAACAATTATTAAGGGGTATCAATTTTCTCATCTATATCTCGTCAAGAAAGCAAATACGTGTATTTCCCATGATTTCCCATGTTTCAACATTGAATTCATCACAAAGAGAATTCAATTCAAATTGTTATGGACGCTGTACTGAAAGACCTGCGAAACTCAGTATCTTTCAGCCTGCAATTGAATAAAGTCCAAGTTGTCTCTTCCTTTCCAATAACAAGACATGTCGCATTCAATTTGACTGATGGATATTGAGTTAATGGCAGAACAGTCAAACACAGGTGATTCGGTAAGGTGCACGTCCCTTGTCTGTTGGCAGTAGGAGCATGTTTGAGCCGAGACTGACAGCTGCTGCACTGTAGAGAGATATAACTCATCTAGTTTTGATGAGTTGGGCTCTGCACTGCTCCAGCGCAGGAATCCTGAAGTGAAGAAATATGCAAAAGTGGGACACAGCAAGTTTCTATCCTGCGTCCGCTGTCGTCTCTTCTCCACATCACAATCAATTAATCCCTCTGTCTATTTTTCTCTCCATTTCTGTTTCTAACCATGAAACACAAGTATCCTCCCAAGAAACGTATAGTAGGAAGCAACCTTTGCTGCCCCCCCACAAATTGTAAGCACAGAAAGCATGAAAGAATCCTCCCTCCTTCCACTCTCCCAACCTTTGCTTTTAGCCTGACAACAATCTGGAGACTGCTCAACAGAAAAAGAAAAAAAAAAACTATCAATAATTGAAGCTGTGATCGCTTTGGGATGTTGTTTTTTTTGCAGTTGAGATGACATGATTTCTTTCTTGTTTTTCTTCACAAGCACAAGTCAAAATGAGTGAAATAAGCTTGTTTATTGTCCCACTTTCATCTGACACCATTACAGACAATGTGTTTTACTGCATGCATCTTTGTGGAGACCTGCAGCATATATTGGCTCTGTTCTGTTCAAAAAACTCTGCTCGCTCCCTTTGCCAGCTCCCTCTCATGACAATGGCAGGCGGTTTTTGAGTAGTGTGGGTTATATATATGAATACTGAATGAAGGATGTTACTCATCTGTGCAAATAGAAAAGCGATGAAAAGAGAAGAGATAATATTCTGTTCCTGTCTTTTACAGATAATTCTAAATGTTGCCTTCTAACTACAATTAAGAGATTTTTAGCTGGCTCAACTGGTCTGTGTATGTTTGCATGCACATGTGTGTAGTTTTTAAGGTGCATCTGTGTTTTCTTTTTTTGTGTGTGTGTGTGTGTGTGTGTGTGTGTGTTCTGCTGCAGATGCACAGACTACAGCAGGTGTCCTGTGGTCTGAGTGCATTATTCAGGCTCAGTAGGCAGGTGCAGCCTCTGACTCCATCTCTCAGGACTCTTATTTTTCATCCCCAGCTGCACTTTAACAACACTGATGCTCTTTACTTGAAGGAATCAAACCCTGGCTATTCAGTGTAGCACTCAGCAATGCTGTGTTTTTATTTCACATTCTCAATCTCTTCTCTGCCAGCACGTTGGGGGGGGTGCAAGCCAGTCCAAAGAAAAATAGCAGCCAAAATTGAGCAACCTTGTAGATGAGCTGGTTAAGTGATTGGTTTCGAGTTTTAAGGGGAGAGACAGTGTCTAACACTCCGACATTCCATCAACACCCATAATTTATTTTGAGTCTGTGGAAAGTGTTGCCAAGGTACAAAAAAGGCCATTAGTCTTGTCCCCATCAATAACATGATCAAGGGAAGAAACACACAGTAATATCTGTTGTGTCTTTTGTAGGCGTTCCTATGGCAACTGGCAAATTGAAGCCCTGGAGTAAGCAGGTGAATGGTAGGTAGTAAGGGCACAGACTGCATGCAGTGTGTGCATTTGTGTTGGTGTGTAGGACTGCAGGTGTGTTTTGGGATCAGCTTGAAAAACCAGAGCCATGGAGGGAAGCTTTTACCGAGCCGGTCTCAGAGGAAGGCAGATTTGCACTTGCACTTTCATTTTAAAACCACGGTAAATGAAAGTCATTTAATCATTTTCCCCTGAAAGAATTTGTAATTGCGTTAGGCTTAACTATGGCATGGCAGCTTTTGTTAAAAATCTCTGAGTGTGAATTCCATGAATTGTTATACCTCCAGAGATGAGAGTAGATAGCATTTGTTCTTGGCTAAGAGGAGCGCAGAGGAGCTCAACAGGCTTTTTGAATGATAATATTGTCATGCATCAGTGCCATACGATTGCAGTGGTTTTGGATCATTACAGGGTTGTTAAGTGCAGTGGTGCCCCAATCACTCCCTATATGAGGAGATATGCAATCAGAGAATGAATACTTTATTTCATGCTAGATTTAAGCAGACTGTTCAGCTCATTTAAAAAAAAAAGTCATGCATCTTTCTTTGTGATTTGATTTTGGTTTAATATTTAAGCTTCATCATTGTTCAGTCAATCAAAAAGCAAGCATGCATAGTTAGAGCCAACAAATAGGCCTAAGCAGGGGGACATCTGTAGACGTTATTACTTTCAACACCGAGTTTATTTCCCATGACGCCCAATAACACGTTGTAGGAAGCTGCTTTGATATAGATTTTTCACAGTTCCTGGTAGCAGATGTTTTATTTCTGACTTCCAGAAATAACCCTGCTATGCAATGCAAAAATAGGACTGTCTGCAGCCGTTACCTTCAGAAAGGTACGTTAAAAGGAAGGGTGCCCATGAGGTGTTGGTGATAGAGAATGCATGTCCATTATCATAATGACGCTGTACATAAAATGTCACAGTTGTGTAACAACCTAAACCTCTCCCTTTTTGATATAGGGTCTTTTCATGTTGTTCTTTCCAGTTGTGGCACCACTGTGGAAGAAGTATATGTGAGCGTGTTTTTGACGTGATCATTTTCCATCTCATTTGTCTCTCTGAAGGAAAAGAGACACATCGAAATTGAAAATAGCACACGCATGAGATAAACTCGGCTCAGAAGAAAAATATGCTCATTTTCTTCCACACGGGATGTCAGTAGTAGCAATTATGTTTAGTGGCATGCATCTCATTTTGGACCCTACAGTGTGGTGCAGTGACGGAAAAGGAGGAAGGAATATACTGTATATATAGGAGTCATGTAGCGCTCTGGGCTGTGGCAGCTGACATGAGAAGTCCAGTCTACTGGAGCGGTGAATTTAAGCGGTGTAGCTGACTGTGACCTGGAGAATGCAACCTTTAAACCTGTCCAGAGGGGGCCAGAGAGCAGGGAGCAGTGCTGACACATTATCACTCTCCACAAGGGAGATGATGGGGAATTTAGTCCCTCCCAGCGATTCCTTGCATGGCAGATTTGCAATCTGGGTGGAAAGGGAACAGATAACATAAAATCATTGAAATAAAAAAGTGTTATGACCTCTGGTTGGTTCTGTAAATTGTACAACATCTGCAGATATATCACTAGTCCCTTTTAAGGTAGAAAGCATTGCCAGTGTCACTCTAATATCTTGTTTGAGAATATTTCATGGACCATTTTATAGAACTGTAATCATGCTTTAGTTTTTTCCAAGTGGTTTGATTATTGTTAATGGCCTAATATGGATGGTGTGGCATCGTTCACCCTGTCGACAGGGTACATAAGTTGTTGGTTGATTGAGTTATTATATAAGCAATACTGGAGTTGTAAGGAGGTTGGAGCATTTAGCTATTTTTTATTAAAATAATAAAAAAATTCAAAAACAGTTGGTATTTTAAAAGCATAGTTCAGATGTTTTAAAATTGGTTTTGAGTCATTCAGCAATGCATCAATATTAGTTTGTTACTAATGCTGCATTCATGTGGTGTCAACATTCCCCAATCGGGAAAATAAGTTCCCGATTGGGGAAAATAATGTGATGTTTTTGAACTGACCATAAAGTTGCAGGTCGGAATTTCTGCAAAAATGTTGGTACACAACTTGCTGAGCTGGCATTATACTACACAATCACATGATGGACTAAATGTTGGGTTGATGGTAAGAAATATTTTTATTAATTAAAATATTACAGATAACAAAATGTCTCTTATGCAATTTCTAATATGGCATTAGATTGGAACCATAAGCATCTGTCCACATAGAGTGACCTAGATTATTTAGTAATATGATTACTTGTTAACTCAATATGAGAACTGCTTTGCAGTTTTTCTTATCCATTTCATTTTTTGTGCATTGGGTGGATCGACTTCTGTACATATTACATTGATACAGGGGTTGGAGGTTGGGGGAGGAGGCTAGCTTCTGCCAGAAGAGTAAGAATGTGACCTCCAGTAACTCCAGTGTTATGTCTTATTTACATTTTGTGTGTTCTTAGCTTGCTTGCCAACGTTAGCCACTGCTAAGCCTACGCTGAAGAATCACCAGGGGTTTGAGTTGTACGAGCACTATGGCTTCATTGAGAAGACATGAACTGCCTACAGCTGAGCTAGTTGGTGATCAGCAAATACAGTAATAATCTGAGTGTTAAATAAAGAAAAGGTGACATGTTGGTGTGGAGGCTTTGGAGATGACGTGATCATATGAAAATTGGTTTGAACAATACCCATCAGCACTGTTAGAACAAATGAACAGCCAGTCCACAGAAGTCTACAGAACATGTTTATACTGTCTTGTGAAAGTAGGATATTTAACAAAAACGTTATATATATATATATATATATATATATATTAAGGAGTTCCTTTCAACGAAGAAAACTCTGATTTGTGAAGCCTTTGCCAAACTATAGGAAAAAAGCAATTCTTCCACTTGTTAATCCATTCAGCAGCAATTTCCCTGTGGATGTCAGTCCAATTTGGTGCAATGGCACATGATTTAATAGCTTTAAATGCTTTTGAGTGATAGAGGAGATGATGCAATGTTCTTGTTTTTCTGCTCGAAGTCAGCCAGTTGCATCCTCACAACGCAGATTTTGGAATCCACCGCACCATCAGTGCTATATCCACCCTGATGGAAAGCAAGTTCCAAAAAGGATAAGGTCATACTTCTAGACAAATTGTCTCACTCTATCAACATAAGAAAACAACTTCCAAGTGTACAGCTGTGCACATGAGGAGCTCCTAATCCTCCTCTCTTCCACCCACAGGGAGTGCGTTCTGGGCTGCTGCGCTCCCACTCCAAGGGATAAAAAGATGAAATTTATCGGGGGAGGGTGTATATTCCAGACAGTGCAGAGTCAGGATATTATCCGGTTACAGCAGCAAGCACAATAACTTTATGCTGACAAAAACTATCACCTCTTCCACTCATAAACCCCCCCTCCACAAGGTCAGGAAAGGCTCTCTCTCTATTGCTATCTCCATGACTGCTTTGACCAATGCCACAGCTCTGGCCCATATCCTTATGAAACGTTTTTCTCTTTGAGGCTCAAGTCATCATGGCATTGTCAGCTTAATAACTATTATGGCCCGTCAAAGTGACAGCGCTATGGTTTAAAGTGATGGGGAATTTGCCCTTACATTTTGAACTTGAGTGGCTTTTAGGTTCTGTTAGCCAGTGCTCTTTCTAATCTACACGAGACACTCGCAGTATACTGAGACAGGCAATAGTATTAAATTCCCAGAGAAAAAACAACAAATGTCAGACTGTGCTTGGAAATTGTTTAAAAGAATTCAGCAGGACGGGCTTGTTGAAAGCAGCCTAGGGCAAGTGTGAGACTCAATGTAGTCAGTGGCTAAATGCAATGAAATAACCTTTGCTGTTGCTCTAATGCTCTGTTGTCCTTGGGAAGTTTGTGCTGCCAATCTGTGTTGAAGTAAGTGTCATTGTCTTACCGTGGGATACGCCACAACTGCCTTCTTAGCTGTCAGAGAACATCGAGGTTCCAAGTCACTTTAGGTCATTATGAATCATACATTAAGATGCAATGAGCCAGGCAACCATGTTTGTTATCTCAATAAGGTTCACTTGTCTTCCTTAGCAAAATATTGCCATGATGGGTGTTTACATAGTATATACGGTTTACATTTAACATAATAACATAAAATAACAAAATGAAAGGGGAACATAAAAAATATTCTCAATGGGTCCATGTTCAAAGTTAAAATTTCTAAAGAGAACTTAAAGTTCTACAATCGCTTGTATTTTATTTTTGGTGAAAAGTACTTTTAAAATGAATTATTTGCTTACTTTTAACATTTATACTTTTGAAGACTACTATTTACCCATGCATGTTGTAGAGTTCTTCAGTCATAACATCTGGTTCAGCCAACACTAACTTAAAAACTGAGGAGAGATATTTAGTTTACGTCTTGTTTTAGTGTTGTGATAAAACCATAAAGTTATCTGTGACACACTAAAACTTCAAGTAGAGAAGGGCTATTAAATGCCAGTTAAAAAGCAGTTAGCTAACACAAGACAATATACGATACTGGTCAAATCCAAACACTGCTGAGTGTACTGAATTGAGCAAAAGTGTATTTGATTTTGTACGAGTCTACTTTTTTTTTATTCTACTTTTTACCGCTTAAGAGGAGGAATGTGTAATTTCTTCTTTTAAAAGTTATTTAGTCTCGCTTTAGTATGCTAACAAGAACCACCCCCTATTTTTGTATAATAGTTCTTCATATGACACTTGAAAATCAATCTACCTTTTTGCCAAACACCTATTTATTTCTAAGATTGAAGTTGCTTTTATGAATAACAGGAAGGACAATAATGGACATATTGTTTTTTTGGAAATTAAACATATTGTCTCCCCAGTATTTTAAAAGGTATACAGTTTTAGGAGCGTATTAAGAACTTAACAACCTTAAAATAAGATTGTAATGTAGACGTCACTTGAGTTGGAGTAGACCTAAACACAGACAATAAAAGGCCATTCCGGATTTTACATGTGAATGTATGTATTCTAAAGTTAACAGCAGATGTTCTCTTTTAAAAGGAAGTACCTATTAATATGTTACAGAGTGACCTTCATGCATTAAAGTGCCTGTATTATGCTCATTTTCAGGTTTATAATTGTGTTCAGAGGTTGTACCAGAATAGGTTTATGTCGTTTAATTTTCAGAAAACACCATATTTTTGTTATACTGCACATTGCTGCAGCTCCTCTTTTCAACCTGTGTGTTGGGAGTCGCACATGGGCAGTAAGTACTGCTAGCTAGTCAGTTGCGGAGTATGAGGTCATGGCACGCTAGCAGCGAAGAGAGCATTATAACCTGTGTTACAAGCCATGCCGCTCTTCTGTCCGCTGTGGATGGGACACAATGGAGAGTTTAGTGGTGCAACACCAGGAACACACAGCCAGAGAACATGGGCGATGAAAGGAAAATGGCTCTGCTTCATGGCTCTTCCAGGCGATTTGTGGCACTTCCACGTGCAGTGTGTTTTTGCTATAAGAGTGTTGTATAATGGGTTGTCTGTAGGCTAAATGTTAGGCTACCAAGTTTCCTCATGTCCGTCTATAGTGTTTTGTTTGGTGTTAATCAGCCTTGACAGTGAGAAAGCTGACTTTAATTGACAAACGTTAATCAATATTGACAAGGTACCACGTTCTGTCAAAACAGATCTGCATGAAACCAGCTCTGAGCCAAGGCATCCAATCCAAAACTGTGAATTGTTAACACAAAATTGAAAGTGGGCTCTTGCATAACATTGATACATTTTTTAAAGTTCATTTTTAAAGTTCAGAACGTAATTTTCTTTTATTCAATCCCCCTTTGTAATCATGTATATGTCAGCTTCTTTCCTTTTCCCCTTCCTTCTGTCCCTGCATGGTTCCCATTCTTTCTCACAGCTACTCAGAGTGCTGCACTAATGGCTTTTTGGAAGAGTGAAAAAGGACATTGTCCCTGCTACTACTCTCTACAGTTTTGCTCAGTACTAATAAATCCCTGGGCAGGGGTTGTTTATAATGTCGTTCAGATGCAACTTTTATAATGGGACAATTTTACAGTGCGTATGTTCTCGATCTCACAGCTCGCCTGCTCTGCAGTCCTGATTCCTCCTGTGCTTATTTACCAGACTACAATCTAATGGAATATGCCAGTGAGGTGAATCAAGCAACATTATTTTTTTTATCTTGCTGCCACACTGTAGCAGATGTATAATGATCCATTGTAAAGATAAATTCAGTAATTTAATTACAGGGAGATACCATCAGCCAGCCCAGCCTCATGGCAGTTCTTGAAATAGTCACGTTATTTAATCTACTGATTAGTGTTCAGGTCACGGTAATGTCATTATTTTTGTGTGTTGATTACGATGCGACCGTTACCGGATAAGCGGATGAAATGGATGCATGGATGGATGGATTACGAATTTTGAAGTAATGTATTTCAATGGGAAGCCTGTTTCGTGATCACAGAACAATTAGGGTAGCGAGTAGTATTGAAAGCTGAAAATCCACGGAGGGAGATTGGTCAGGGTGGTGGATGGGTCAAACAACATATGACTTTCACACCGGAGACCACGCGTGTTCCACGTGTTGCAGTTCCTTTCTGCGTTATTCTCTTCCTATCCACAACCGTCCCGTTGTTGTGGCCGGTGTGTGGCGTTTCATTTCCCCGTTGTTGCGTGCCACAAAGACCGCGGATCATGTCCCTGCGCCAGGGATCACGTCTCGCGTGTGTCGTTTCATTTCCCCATTGTTGCGTCCCCCAGAGCAGCCCAGTGCCATGGCAGTTTGTCACGCCTCGCGTGAAATAGTCATTTCCCCCATTGTTGCATCCCCCAAATGTGACCTGTGACCTGTAATCAATAAATCAAAATAACGTGACCATATGACAGGTTTGGCTCAGTGGTAGAGCAGGCACACATGTACTGAGAGGTTTGTGCCTTGACGCAGAGGTCCAGGGTACAAGTGCGTCTTCCCCTTCTCTCTCCCCTATCTCACCTAGCTGCTCTGTCAAAAATTAAAGGCTGAAAAGCCCCAAAAAATAACCATTTCACAAACTGGCGTGAGGCCGAGTTGCATCAGCACAGCAGTGTGTGCAAGACTACATGTTCCAACAAAAACAACAATGGAACCACAGCAAAAGAAGAAGAATTTCTCCCATAAACAATGCGTGTGGTTTGGACTCTCTGTGTCGTTTGCACTGGCCTATTAGCATGTCATTGGAAATCAATGATAACAGTGTGACCATGTGAAGTCATCTCCTTGTGCAGCAATTGAGCCGTCGGGATGACAGCCGTTGGAAATAGTGATCGAAACAAGCTTAAAAGTCCTTCTAGAAATAGCTACGGGTCAACGTTGTCACAAACTGCTTTCTTGCATTGCCTGCACAGCACACAAAAAAAGGACACATTTCAGTATATTAATCCATATGCATATCACAAGTTATTTTAGGGATCCGTCTCTATGTCTGGTATTGTAATCTATTCTGTAGCCCGTTTGAGTGTCAAAACAAATGCTTTTTGAGTACATTGAAGAAGACAACTGAAACACAATCTATCAGGTAGGCTATAAGCAAATTAAGGGCATTACTCACAGAGGACACAAGGACAACACTGGCAACACTGGAGTCTGCTTGTTTATCTCCGAGGTCATTCCTCCTTCAGCGGACATTGGTCATTTAATTGTTTCTGTGAGGCTGTGATAGGTTGTAAATGTGGGTTCACCACAAATTTAAGAGGCTGCTCTCTTACATAAGGCTACAAAAAGTAATGCATTGTAATTTGTATGTATTCCGCGTCTTTATTGCTGTATACACCACATTGACTGCTGCATGGGTCCGCATGGGAAGGAAATTGGTATGTCTGTGTTTAAAACACAGGGCTTTAAAGCTAGGGGAGCGGAGTTTGCGTTCCTGGGAAAAACATAATGCTTTCACCTAGGAAACGCCTGTTCAGGAGTCCCTTTAACAGGACCAATGATTTTAATCCATACAACAATCTTTTTTCCTATTGTTTTGATGCCTAAATTTAACTTGTTGTTGTTGTTGACGGTCAACTTTTGTTGGTGAACTCAACTGCAACGGCCACCTAAAGGATCGTCACCTCCAGGGGACCTGTGCCCGGAACACAGTCACCTTTTGTGGACTATACTCAACTGCAATGGCCTTTGAAATGACCGGCACCTCAGGGTGACAGGTAACCTTTTCTTGGCTAAATTTAACCGTGAAGACCGTTAAACTTAACTGTCATGTGACTGGCCAGTAGCCATAGTTTGATGGATATACAAATTGTTGTGCATAACTTTTTACATGATATCATAAGAACCCATTCATGAGAACATGTTGAATAAAACTACAGAGTGTTGCAACCACAACATCTTTGTGTTGTGTGAATGTGTGTTGTAGCGGGGTGCCAGAAATGATTCTATTGTCTTTTTTTCTAAGATGCTTCTTTAATCTCTACCCTGTTGTAATGTGACATATTTATTAAAATGGCACTGCCTACTTTATGACGTCCATTATCAAAGCTAATCCAAACATGTCCACGTCTGAAATTTAAATATTTTACAGCCAGCCATTGGAAGACCGATCTTCATGTTATCGATAGCCAGCACAACGGCACAGCATCTTTAGCCGGCATAAATATGTTCTAAATTTGATTTATATTATTTTCGGCCTCTAAATGCTTCAGACACAGTGTTAGTGAGACATTCAAGGGCATCTGATTGTCATTAGAGCACCATCAAACTCTGAATCATAGCACCTAATGGCTTATTACAGGAGCGTATGCTAAATTAAACATTACTGCATCAATAAATGTTGCATGACATTAACCTGACAGTGCTTCATAAATATTGTGCATTTTCCACCAACCCTCCTTCCAGCCTAGACTTCCTCTGTTACCTTCACTCCAACATGCACAAAAGCATCCATTAATAACTAAAAGCATGTTCTTGTCCTGTTTTTCCTAATGCACTGGGATACTAATAAATGAGCATTAAATAATTTTCAGTATTTTAATTAGCAAGCATTTTGCAACACTGCTCACCTACAGCAGATGGGTGCTCATGTCAGCCCATTTAAGCAACTAGCAATTAGACATTAGCATTTCTTTTTTAATCACCCAAAATCCTTAATTTCTCAACTAAACCCCGTCTCACTTACTCTATCCCACAGAGGGTTTGACTTACAGGTGGTGAAGGGCTTACTGAGAATGTGGTGCCAATTTCTGAGCTAAAGTGGCTCTCCTTGAAAGGTTAACATATCAAAAGGGATATTTCCCAAACATAATTGCTCTACAATCTACATGCAAAGTCATTTAAAAAAAAAAAATTTGGGAGGCACCAACCATTAAAAAAATAGGCTACATACCTGTAAAACTACTAATGTTAACAAACACAAATTCCCTTTAGACTGCTTCTATCATACATACACTTTTTCTGTCTCAATCAACCATGTAAAATTACAGCCCAGTCTCATGGCAGTTGGAGTAAACCGTGACCCGTACACGAATTGCTAAATCAAAATAAAGTGACCATTTCACGAACTGGCGTGAGACTGGCTTGAAGATTATCACTGTCACAAGCCTAAATTGAAAATGAAATATCTAATGCAACACAAACAGAACAATTGCGCCCTAAGCAAACGGCAATGAGCTCAACAAAGCCCACAGACAGCAGACTGTTGACAACAACATTATGACAACAACCTCAATAGACGAGCATGGACACACTCGTCACCATCTAACTTTATTTCAATCAATCCAACACAACAAATCTAATGCAAGGCCCAGTATCACAAAGGCAGGATCTTAAAATATGCTATCATTCACAAAAGCTGAGGGCTGACTTGAAGAGAAGGGCTACAGTGTTTTTTCCTCTGGGCAAACTTTTGTTGTCCTATTTTGTATGCTAACTAGTCCACGTTAAATTAGGGTTACCGCAGGTTAAATGATGACTATAGCACATGGCTGGTGGGCACCAAGGCATTCTGAGTCCAGTTCCTCCTCCAAATTAAGGGTTCAAAGTTACCTGTACTCAAGAATGAAATCCAATCTGAAATATAAAATGCTGCTGTTGTGGGGCTGTCAGCCCCGCTGAGCATCAAATTCTGTGTGATCTTCATTGAACACACTAACACTCTGAGCATGCATATTAATAAGTTCCCACCTACCATGCACATTGCCTTGTGACAGAGGGGCTAGCCCCACATTCAGGCTACCGTAGCATAGCATGAGCCCTGAATGTTAACGTCTGGTTCCGTCCCTGCTACTGTTCCTATGGCCACGTTAGCACTGTCATATATACTGTATACATTCACTATGGTATGTAATCTAAAGGCCGTGAAAACCTGATTATTTTCATAGTTAGAACAGTTACAAATGTTTTTGTCATTTCACAAAATATCTCTGTATTTGGCTTTGTTTTTCTCACTGGTTTGAAGTACGGTGCTCGGCCATTTCTTTGTTCTTTGTCAGTTGTGTGGTAGTTTTATGTTGCCAGGCAATTGTCAATCAAATCATTTCAAACCACCTACACGCGATGCTGATGAGTGTTAAACCCTTAATAAATAATACTTGGATGTTTTGTTTTTTGTTTTTTAAACTCTTGTGATGGTATCAGTTGTAAAAGAAATTGCCGTTTTTGGAAGCTTTCATTAAGAGGGTATTTATTTATTTATTTATATCTGAACACTTGAACTTAATTGCCACTGTTTATCTATAATGTCCTCCTCATTTACATTAATTGTTCAGTATACACCTTCCCCTCATTAGCTCCTATTGTTTTTGCATGGTGATCCAGCCTTCCTCTTTCTCTCTCTGTTTCTGTGTAGGTTTTTGACTCTTACGCCACTAGACTCACATAGATTAACACTAAGCCTGAACAAACACCTAGTAAGGACTATTTTCTCCTTATCTGACAGTCTGTGGGTCTACCTTCGGCTCCTCATGTTGCTTAGTAGGTTACACGCAGACCTTTTTTTTTCTTGATATTAAAAGTATTTGATAAACAAAGAATTTCCTTATTTATCATGTATTTATTAAAGGAGACTCAGCTGCAAGTCTGTGCTCTAATTAAGTCCACCAATACCAATCAAACCTGATTTAAAACCGGAGCACCTATGTCCAGCTTCACATTGTATCTTCTCCCTCTGCAGAAAAACCATATCTGTCAAATGTGTGGGGTTATAACAGCTGCTCAGGCATTCATCCAGTACCCTGAAGCCCTGCCACCACTCTAACTGACTTTGAGCTCAGGCCAGAAACATTCGCCAGTCTGGAGACAAGCGACCAACCAGTGCTCATTATGTGGAGACTGCCATGTGCATGGGTGGCCACGACAGTCCTCCAGCCCCCATGGTCTGTGTGAACTCAGGTCATGACTGTGAATTAGGTGGCACTGCTGTCCTGCCAGCTATAACTCCACTGCAGTCATCAGTGTCAACACACTGTCCGCTCAAATCTGTCACACCCTTATTGACTAGTTGGCTCGGAAGCAACGTGCATTTCTTCACTTAATTGCTCCATCAAGAAAAGCATGTAAAGTGACAGTGTCACTTCTCACAAACTAAGCGACTGTAATAAAGGCTTGAATACAACATCTGAAGGGTGGGGGGAATTGTAGAGTGTTGAATTATTGTTTCACTATACGTTTAGCTTCCTGCGCTGACATTCCAGGATGAAATCTAGCTATTAGCCAATTATATAATATAGCAATGCAAATAGCACCCAAGAGGCAGTTTACTACAAGATGATGGGCATGCAATGCTGAGGTACAGCTGAGAAAGTGTCAGCAGCACTGTAGGGCCCATAATCACAGCAAAGAGTATCCTCAAGTGGATTGCTGCTTTCAAAACTATAAATAAATATTGGCTGATTGCAAAGTCTTACAATATATCTATAAGAATGACTGACTGACTGACTGACTAATGAGAAAATGATAACGACTGCTACCTAGGTCCCCAGTTAAAATTACAACTCAAAAAGCATTACTCATTATTCTCAAGTGGAGTGTCACAACATTGTTGCAACTAGGCCTGACTGATATACCTGATATATCAGCAGGTGAACATTATTGGCCAATATTTAGTTTCTTTTACTGTTATTTGTCATCATGCAAATTGGGTTGTGTACCGACATAGTAAACTTTTTGGTGTCAGGATTTGTTTTCCCTACATTATTTGCTCCAGCGCAACTACAGCATGATTCAGTTATTGATAGGGTGAATGTAGGCGAATAAAAAACTATTTATATTGTTTTTTTTGCATGCTTTTACGTCAAAGACACTTGCATTTGCACATATATGGAAAATACTTATGAAGGTAAATTTGTTAGGTGTAAAATTTGCGCTGGTCACACCTACATCACGGGTAAATTCCCAGTAGTAATAATGGCCAGGTTATAATAGCCGAGCTGTACACTAGCATGAATATGATTGGATGTACTTAGCTGGTATTCAAACAGCTGGTGATGAGCCACTGATGGTGAAGCAGCTAATACCAATCAGCAAATGCAAACACAACTTCACTCCCCTCCCCGTCTGAACAAATTAATTGTCTTATTTTACTTTAATAAATGTTCTGTGTTTCTTGTATTTGCATTTTGTTCATGATTATTAATCACATTGCTTTATGCTGTACTAAAGTGTGTTGATCAACAGTAAAATAACTTCCGTACATTTCCCAGGTCTTCAATAGCCAAATCTGAGCGGTCAATGCCAAAAATGTTGTTTATGACTCTGTGGGGGGAAGAATCAATAAATCACTATCTTCCTTTTTATTTTAATCTATTAATTGAATATAAGCCTCAAACCTACTGCTACACCAACTATCACCTTGATGATTATATTATCAGGAACTCATACGGTGACATTGTCTTTTGTCAATAACAGATGTTCTAGATCAATTAACAGATGTTCTAGATCAAACTTATCAGCTAAATGTATCATACTGTATGGAACAGCGCTAATCTCCCCAGATCTTAATCCAATTTACTCGGGTTAAAAACACAATTGAAAGGAAGTTAAATATTCATAATATATGCTTAGCTAAAGATAACAGATGGCTTGATCAGCATAGCATGTCATTGCTTTATCTGTCATGGGGTATCATTTGCGATGGTGAATGATAATGTGAGAAATTAAAGTCGGTAGTTGATGTAATCCCGACAATGGTTTACTGTAAATAACCCATCTCTCAAAACATACTGTACATCTGTCCACTTATGTTAGGAGCCAGAGAAATTGGTTTGTAATTGATCTGATCAATGCATGTTGTTGTATACTGTTTTTACATTGTCACATCATGTTGTACATATCTCTGCAATACTTATATTTGTTTGTAGGACAAGAAATACAGTGAACCATACTGTCTGTCAAGATTCATTCATTTTAATATAGCCAAAAAGCCTGCACCACTCCCCAACTGCAATGTTCCTAACAACCGCATCTCGTTAAATATTAAGACAGCTGTACTGTATGTTAGCATACATATTTATTCATTTGACAACCCACAGCCTTTCTTGCACAGGGGTTAAACCTCCACCCTTGCGGGTAGGGAAAGAGGGAGAGTATCCCTGTATCTTTTCAAGACCTTGCTTAGATTATTTAAAGGTGCTGGGAGCTCCTTTTGTCCAGTGTTTTTGCCCCCTTTTTCTCCCTTCTTTTATTGTGCTCAGTTTTTAATTCCTATCAAGGACAAGATAAAAAGATAGATTTTTTTTTCCCCTTACTGATAACATATTCTTTGTGCAGAGCTTGTCTCACACATGCACATAGAGTGCCTGGGACGTTCTGCACTTGCAATCTGATACAAAAAATGCATTGGTTCTTTACAAGGAAATCATGGGAAACATTTCCAGAATACCACACAATGATATTATGTGTCTACATTTCAATACCCCTTTTTGGGTAAATAGATCTCTATTAAAGCAAAATATATCTATATATTATTTTGCTCAAAGATAGTGTGTAGTGCACAAGCTATGCTATACATACTGTATGTATTGGATCTTCATGGAACACATTGCAAGGGGTGTAAGCAATTATTTGCAGTGCCCTTGCCTTGTCATGGTACACTTGGGACTTATAGTCGATGGTAGGAAATAGTCGTATTAACATCTCATGTGGGAAAGGCAATTCTGTGTGTGATTTTAAAGCCGTGATGATGTGCATCAATTATTGGCTCTCCCTCCATTTTAAAACTAGGAAGCACAGAGACGTTTTGCATATTCGCTTGCTGTTACAAGACTGTTTTCTAGTATACACTGACTGTATTGCTTTGCCCTCTGTCTGTTTTCAGGTCAATGCAGTAACATGGGAGGCAGCAAAGCCATGAAGCGACAGAACACTTCCAAGATGCAGCCTGTGCTTGAGTGACTTCACGTAGAGAGGCATCCGAAGGCACCGGATTGATTGACGTTGTTTTCTTTGTACTGGCTTTGACTGAGACCCTGATGTGCTGTGCCAGCCAGCTGTGCAGCCACAGCCATGTCTCAGTAAAATATGCAATCATCAGCCATATCTCTGCCCCCCACAGCCCTCATTTTATGGTTGCCTTTCAATGAGGAACAAGCAATACAACCTATACCCAGTGCGTCATTGCCGCTAACCTTTATGCAGAATAGATGAACTCCTGACATAGGGAGCAACTGGGGGATGCAAAGACACAAGGCATTCTGGGATTTCTAATCCCTTATGAGGAGCGTTTAAATGCCAAAGGGGGTTGGTCTCTCATGGACAGAAGGCATAGCAGGTGGACAAAGCAAACCTTTTGACAAGTCAGCACCCCTGTCGTCCTCCCTTCATCCCCCTCAACCTTCCCTCTTCCCTTGCAGAGACTTCTTTCTCGTCTTTCCTCATTTCTTCATCTCTTCTCCCGAACATATTGCTGTAAAAACCTCATTTGGCATGCATTAAATTTCTGCAGATAAGCTTAAGCACTCGACACATTAAGTGACAAGAACAGATTGCCACCTATTGGTAATAAGTGGTCATTGGCAACAAAACTGTATATGTAAAGGTGACATCATTCCTAACAAACTTGAGCTCACTTCAAGTTCAAAGTTGTTAAGCTCTGTGTATATATGTGCAGAGATATAAGTAACAGCATATTTGCTTTAGGCTACTTAATGTGGCTTTTTGCTAATTCACAACCCTATCTCAGCCAAAACAACACAAAATGCAAATTAGCAAAACAAATAATTTCTCTCCAAATTGATCTTTTTGTTTAGGAGCAGACAGACAGCATTGCTCACACAACTCACTCACGTCATGTCATCACATTTCTATAATAAGATTCTCCTCTACTGCAACAGCTCTCTCTTCTCTTCTAAAACTTTCACAGAGTATAGAAATTAAAAACTTAACAGCCCTTGATTTAGCCATCCCATTTCTCATGGGGCCCCTGAACTAATCTGAAGCCTGGGTGGATTTTTTTACCCTGGAGGAGTGTGTCATTGGACTCTCATTTGAATGAAATTACAGTGGATAAAGAAGTGCCATTATGAGCAAAGAGAGCCGTAATAGCACACCACAATCAAATCATACTATTGCAGGAGAGCACAGTTGGCACTGAGGCGTCCGCACTCATTAAGGAAGCTTTTTAAGTCGGCTTCTCTCCAACTGGCCCGCCGTAACCTGCTAAGCCGGTCCATCCCGCAAATCCTTACTTCCACACATAGTTGTGTTTTGCTATTTTGCCATTTCAGTGGTGAACTCAAAACACAATGTCACCTAGTTCCCTGCGTTGCTTTTACACTTTTAATCGTGTTTCACCAAATAATTTACTACCAACAGCTGTAGAGTGTGATTGTACCACACCTCTTACTGTATGGGATACTACAATTCATTATTTGACAATCGATTTCTAAATTGTAACTGAAACCAACTGCAAGACATACATAAAGCCTTGCACTAGTATTTCTGTGTTATAGACATTGGTAGTAATAATAATAATAATAATAATAATAATAATAATAATAATAATAATAATAATAATAATAATAATAATGTATTAATCCCACAAATAATGTTTTCAATCTGTTGTTATTATACACATTATACACATGTCTGAATTGCACACACACGCTCAGTACCTATACATGCGCTAATGGAGAGTAGTCATAGTGGGGTGACTGCAGCTGTCGATGGATAGGCGCCCCGATCACCTTGGCAGTTACCAGGAAGTGGGACTGGCACCTCTCCAGCTACCAGCACACCACCACCCTTTGGTCCGTATGGGGACTTGACTTTGCGTACCTCCCTGTCAACTCCAAACTCAACCCCAACCCAACTCCCTACAGACTGAGCTACTGCCACCCCAAAATAAGAAGTACTTATTTACTCAAGTACTAAAGAAAACTTACTTCAAACCTTAACTTAACTTGAATATAATCATTGTATACTACTTTGAAATGTGTGAAATATTCTACCTTTTGCATGTTTTATTGCCTTAATGCCTTTATCTACAGATTATCTTTTGGCCTTTATTCGAGCTTAGATATCAGTTAGGATTATGTCGGAACCGAACCAGCTCCCTCTGCGATGAGGAATGAGCCTCTGTGTCTGTAAAATACCATACATGCCATGTTTGTTTTTGGTTGCTTATTTTACTGTAAGGGTCCTATTTTAACAATTTGATCAGGTGAAGCACTTTGTGACTTTGTCTGTAAAAGGTGCTTCATCAAATACACTTATTGATATATCATATATAAACAAACTAGCTTTGCCTTTTTTACAAGTAGTAAAATAAAGCCCCACCTTAAATGCTGCTTACACATTATTGCATCAATAATAGCAAGACTGTAAACAGCATAGTAAATATTAATATTTTTGCTGATACTTTCGGAACTTTTTCTTGTAACTGAGTACTTTACATTGTCATCATGAAACAATTTCACCCTAAGGTCCATTTGGTAGGTTATCGAGTATTTTATTGTTTTCATTTAAATGTGAAAAAATCTACATGTGATTATATCGCATGAAGATCACAGAAAGGAGTTTGTGGTGAAATGTCTTTATTTGCAATTTCTGTTACCAGGGTAAAGATTGATCTTTAAACTTGGACGAAACGTCCTTCAAGTGCTCAAGAAAAATGTAAATTTATAATTGAGTTCTCACTTGCTGCTTCTAAAGTCAAAAATGAACTTTGCACCACAGGTTCAACATTGTGCTTTATTGATAGAATGTTGATTAGAATTGCTCCCCCTGGGCGCCCAGGCAGCTCAGTTGGTAGAGCACGCGCCCATATATAGAGGTTTACGCCTCGTCGCAGCGGGCCGGGGTACAACACCGACCTGCGGTCCTTTGCTGCATGTCATTCCCCCTCTCTTTGCCCTTTCATGT
Organism: Etheostoma perlongum; assembly: GCA_026937815.1. NCBI lineage: Eukaryota > Metazoa > Chordata > Actinopteri > Perciformes > Percidae > Etheostoma > Etheostoma perlongum. The sequence continues at coordinate 5,347,295 of CM049379.1, read as the reverse complement.
CTTAATCTGTCCTGGTAAAAATAAAGGCCAAAAATGAATGCTGCCGGCTACATGTCAAAGTGTCTTGCGCAAGTCACTAAAATTATTCTTAATGTGTGTCAGTCTTACAACTCTAAGAGGCTTTCAACAAAATCATTTGGCAAATAAATGTTATTTAATGTTATATAATGGCACTTTTACTTAAGTAAAAGGTCTAAGTACTTTTCAAACACTAGTAGATGGTTAATACAGGAAATATGCATCAGCTGCCCTCTTTTAAATATTCTCACATCTGACATGAAGTTAAATTGCTGTAAAATGATCCCTGGAGTTCTGTCACACTTTCAGGACAGATGAGAGAGAGAGAGACTGAAAGCAAGAGGGAGAGAGAGAAAATGTCAAGGATACGTGCAGCACACACTCCAAACAATCAAGCCACAAGAGACATTATGCAGCAGGATGGATTGAGACACCATGAAAAAGCATGAAACGCTTCCCAAACTTCAGACTGTGGCAGATTTACAGCTGTTTGTGAAAGTTAATGTGCAAGAGACAGAAAACACAAGTTAGAAAACAACCAAAAGAGAAGAAGAGGCTCTCAACTGACTGGTGAACATATTGCAGGTCCCTGAGCTTGTAGCACTGAACTGAAAATCTGATTCATTTTGCGTCAGGAGTTCCTTGTACAGTCAGTTTTGATTTGGCTGATGGGTATCTGCTAAAGCTAACTTGTCATTTTTACAACAAAAAAAAAAAAGCCGGTTTTATTACCATGAAATAGACCCATTTCCCTCTACTTCCAATTGATGCTAGGTTAAGCTAATAAAGTAAATTAACGTAAGTGCAGTAAAACTTTACACTCCATCATTATTAATCAGTCCACACTAAAATATCTCAAAAAATAAAATATCTATTTTTTACAGGCCTTGATATCCATGGTGCTCGGGCATGGTCATCACTTTTGGTGACTTTATACTTTATTCAGTGCCAACTGTCAAATGTTGAACATGGTTAACATTACACCTGCTAAACATTACCATGCTAGCATTGCCATTGTGAGCATGGTAGCATGCGGATGTTGGCATTTAACGCTTAGTGCCCTATTTTAACAATCTAGCATGAAGCGCATGGCGCAGGTGCATTTAGGGCGAGTCCCACTTTTGCTAGTTTGACGGCGGAAAATAGGATCTGTGCGCCAGGCGCATGGTTGAAAAGGGTTGTACTTAGTGTCTTCGTTCATTCATAGGTGTGTTTTGGGCGTAACTCAAACCAATCAGAGTGCATTCTCCTATTCCCTTTAAAAGCCAGGCGCATTTGTACCTTGGCACATTGCTATTATGATGGCAGATTTGCACCATAATGTATGCATGTGTGTGTGTGTAGCAAGCATAGTGTGCGTGCACTGTGCGAGAGCCTAGGCGCATTTTACTAATGCGCTGTTAAAATTCAATGACATTAAAACTACTTAATACTTCAATGGCCAGATCACTTTCTGTTGCCTCAAGATAGCAATATGCCAAGAATTCACCTGAACACACCTCCCTGTAAGACCAGCACGCCCATAGGCGCAAAAATGGGCGCAGGTGCAATTTCTATTTAAATAATGTGGGAGCGGGATGGGAAATTAAAAACTGTGTCGGTCTTAAAATAGCAAAGACATTTGCGTTGCTTTGTGTCACGCTGCACCGGGTGTCAGATAGGGCCCCTAGTTTTCTCTTTCCAAGGAGATATTATACAGTGTAGTTGATGGCGCAAGTTGTGGTTGCTAGGAGATGTGTGCAAAAACTGTAACGCCTGTATAACTAATGAGAGGAGGGTGGTGTGAGAGGTTTGGTGTGGTGGGGGATAAATGAAATCCATCCTTCATTAATGTCTCTCCCATGCCCGCTCACTAGACGCATGTGTCTTTGGCATTTAATAGTAAATAGAGAAAAAAGGCATGCGGGTTGGCCTGTGGGAAATTGGTGTCACTCCCTCAAATTAGCTGCTGCTTTGTGAATCTGAATAGAATAATTTGTGGTTGATCACTTCTGCCAGCAGGTTTGTTCCTTGCATAATTTCCTACCATCTTAGGACACTACGCCAGAGTCATTTGACATTTCTGGGTCACATCTTGCTGCCAAGGCATTTTTTAGGCTTCATTGGTACATTGAATACGGCATGTTTCTATTCGCAACCTAATAGCACCATGGTTCCCTGGCTGGAATGAGGGAGCAATGTTTTGAATTCGGCATTACATTGTGGAGGTAAAACATGATGCCCCAGGGCAGCGTCACCTCCCTCCCTCGCTTTCTTTGTCTTCCTGTCTTTGCCTCTTTTTTTTGCTTCTAAAATACACATTGACCAAACAAACAGTAACACCAGTATTGTCTTTGCTTCATTAAAATGCAGACATGACTTCATTTCAAAGCCTACCAGTCAAAGGAGTATCCTCTGCAAATCCTATTCAAGGACAGAACAGAGAAGCCACACACACATATACACAAACATAAACAAGAATATCTCCATTCTGTTGTGTAAATTTCTCTCAGTATCACAGATATATGTGGGGAACTTGGAGTCCAGAGTGAATAGAGGTGCAGTGGATGGGAAAGGCATAGCAAGCGGCTGTAAAGAGAAGACGAAAGGTCAATCTGTCTTCAAATTGTTTTGTCTCCACAGCGGCAGGTAATCAAATTGCCATTGAAATATTCCATTGGAAAGAAACAAGTACAGTAAAAGCTTTTACTAAGGGGTCAGAACAGATCTTACACTGAGCACTTTACTCAGTGAGCTACTATGTATGTAATACAAAAATCTGAGTTGTGTGACCTTGCAATATAGTATGTGATCTTGTAAGACCGGACTTTTCCTTTTCCTCAAAAGCAGAAAACTTTGAAGCATTACAGGACCAAATAAACTGGGCCAGCAGTCTTCCAAAGGTTAGACAAAGTGTGCTTGTGACCACAGGACTTGTCATTTCAATTCCCATGATTGGCTGGGAAACAGCTGGGCTATTGAGCAACCATTTAACAAAGCATTTAGTTCTATACAGTGGTTGTTGTAAACATGTTAGACCCAGATAACTATTAGCATTGACTTTTTCAAATTTTTTGTATTATGAAAACACAAATGCAAATATAAAACTATGATCTTACAGAATGATATGCTAATTAACTTTAAAACCACAGAACATGGAGGTTGATGCACGTGCATCTTCCTGCTTTGACTCCTGGTAAAAACCAATGAACCCATCTTCCTGCTTTTAGCCCTGGGGGCAAAAAACATTTCAATCCGGTGAACCCATTGCCAAGACTACCTTTATCGCTCATTGATTAAAGTTTGATTAGCTACCAGATCCAGGTCCAGAGGACATTCAGCCTAATATCTATAAACATATCCAGTATCTGCATTTAAGTGATACATGAATAAATTATTATCAGACGCCAATGGTTTTAGAGATTGCATTTCGGCTAATGCGGTCCACCTCTTTTGCTTTCCACATGGACTGTTTATCCTCATGCAACCCAAGCCAGCTAAAACGTGATTGCTACTACTCGGATGCTAATACTACTCGGACTACAAACAGAAACCAGAATTCTTCCAACACCAAAAATTTGTCCTGTTGCTTAAAGATTCTACAGTCTTTCTGTTAATAGAGATCAAGGTATATCTGTTAATAGAGAACATCCAGGTCACTTCCCATCCTGCAGAATTATAGGTATCTTCCTAACGTAGCAAAGTGAGTATATATGTTTGAAGTGCATCATATTTAGTGATCACTGACCACCCTGCTATTAACAAAGTGAGTATATATGGCTCAACTGAGCTTTCCCCTGCATCCTGCATTTAAAAGCTCATTAAAGATGCTAACAGAGCCGTTATTAAAACACGTCAGGAGAATAAAAGTTTAAAGATGCCACCATGGCCACCAGTTTGACAACATTGGACTGTGGCAGTAATGCCTCATTCTAGGTTTGCCAATAAAATATTGAAGATGAAAATGTTGGTGTACTGCATTCAAACTTTAACGTCTTACTATGTTATTGTAATCCCCCTTGTGAACTTAACGCTTTCACGTTTGGATGAACAAAACAGGCTTCTTCAAAATAAAGGCCTTTGAAACATTGTGTGGAAGGCAGGGATGATATATAAAGTTTGGGCTCTGCAATTGCTTAAGCAAAGATAAGCTATCATATTACTAGATTTCAGTATGAAATTTCTCTGCACACAAAATGTATTATAGATAATTTGCAGACAATCTTATGCACACATATTCTTGTTACTGGTAGAGCAAGTTACTCCAGAGCAAACACTTTCAAATCAGAAGGTGTCAGACAATTGTGATCTTAATTTCATGCTTTGGTAGTAGTAGACATTTTAGATTCAAAAGGGGGAAAGTGGCAAACTCTTGTGAAGCTATACACAACATTTTCCTCAGAGCGATATTACTGGTGTTGGAAAGGGTGAAATCTCAATATGGGTGATACTAAAAGTGGTATTGTAAAGAATGAACACAAGAAACTTAGTAGTTACAACATGAGTGTGGTCTAGAGACAATCCTGTGTGTTCTGTCACATTAGCACACATGGTTTGTATTGCAGTTGTGTTGGGAAGGTTACAAAAACCTGTGAATGCATCCCTAATCTGATCCCATGTGCTGAATAATTTTCCCATTCAGGCAAGCAATATTTAGGCCAAGTAGTTCACATCTACATTTCCCATGATTGTTGAATTACTCAAACGTTAAACTGAATGAGATTTTTTTTTTCTTCTTTTCAGAATACATTATAAATCTGAACATCTTTCCCCATGACACTGCTTGCATACATTGGTTTGCTTGGGCAGAAAATAACCAGCCAGGCAGTCTGTGTATGTACACTGTTCCTACAGGTATTAGAATATTCAATATTCTGTAGTTGGCATGCTATTTTATTTGAATTTCATGTTTTGAATTAACCAAATTACAAGCATTTTTCTAAACATGATGTGTGCTTTAAAAGAGATTTCTATGCTAATCAAAATGTGAGGACAAATCCATCACATTGTAAGACCGCATGGTGCCTAAACATCTCTGGCACGATTAGTCCATGTATGATTTTATTCATTCATTTCACACCATCAGGCTACTATTCATTTGGAAAATGTGTGGCAGCAATCGGCATAATTTTGTAATAAACAAATTAATATTTGTTGCTTAATTAACATTAGCACATGTAACTCCAAATGAAACGATGTAGGAGTGTAAATGAACAGCATGCTAATTGGATTGCTTTTAAAGGTATGGAATTTAAAATCATCAGAATGTTACCTTAATAAAAGAAACTAATTTTTAGTGATTATGAATAAGACAAACCATCTTTTTCATATTCACATCTTACTTCATATTTGTGTCTTTTATCACATTCTCCGTTCTCATTTCCGCTTAAGAGCCAGATTTCTGCATTTTTAGTCTTTTTTAAAGTTGCTTAAAACCAAAATTAAATTAAATTGCCTAAGTCTAAGGAAAGTTTCTGTGACAACGGTCTACTGCCTGAAAGTATTTTCAGTTTTCTCTGTGTGTGGACCAGCCAAAGAAACGTGTAGTTTCAGTAAGAATACACAGAATGAGGTTAGCATTATTGAATTGGAAGGGTACCTAGTATAGTGCCACATTAGATAAACTTAGAAACAAGTTAGGGTTAGAAACAAGTTCATTTCACTCGCCTTTTTGAAGTTGCAACAACTATTCAAAATTAAGCTAATACTACATTTAAACTTCCCAAGTACATATAAAGTAAACAATCAAAAATACTTACTTTTTCAATAAAATCTTTTACTTAATATTTTTAAGCAAGATCAACTTGTCAGACTTTATTTCACACAACATGCTCGTCTGATGTGCAACAGGAGAAGTTTTTTGACCAAATTAATTTTGAAAGTAGAGACCCCAACACTGCACGCACCTCAAAAGTTGCTAGAACTACTATGTCTTCCTTTTGACTTCTGTGTGGAAGGGGGCAGTACTATCTAAGATCCACAAAGTGGATTGAATTGAGATATATTAAAAAGTTCAAACCCTCAGGAGGTTCAAACAGGAAACTGGGCCACGCTGGACCTATGTCTAATAGAGTGGCAGAATATAAGTGCTGCCGAGCGTAGTTTCAAATCTACTTCCTCAGTGCGTCTTTATCAGGTGAATCGGCCGGGGAAGCTCTGCTTTTACTTCACACAAATATGGCGATGGCCTCTAAGTACTTGTTAAGAATTATTGCAAGTCGTGCAGCTCTATCTCTGTCGGATCTATAAATAGTATCTCCTGACAAATTGAGGTTGCCCTTATCAGAAAATTGAGATTTCACAGCTTTGAGGGTGAGATGTGAAGTGACACATCAAAGGGCTTTTGGGCTCGGTTGGGTGGGGGGCTGATGGCAAAATGGGAAGAATGTCTTGCTCAGAAAAAGGAGAGCCAGATGAATATGGAGCTAAAGATGCACTACTCATCATCAGCTGGTGACAAGTGATGAAGAAATGGGAAGTCAAGACAGTGTGGCAAAAAATGGAAAAAATAATTTTAAATCATAAAATACAATAAATTAATACTAACAGATGGACTCTAAACTCTAAATTTATAGAAAACGTAGAATTAATTCATTGTATTTTTATTTTTAACTTGAGGTTTTACTCAGCAAAGTTAAGAAGATAACTTGGCTTCTTAAAGCAACCACCTTTAGTGTCAACAGACTGATGACATCTGTCAACAAACAAGTTGTGTTGACGCCTCTGTCAGCAGTCTTAAGCCTGTCCTCATATGCCTCTCAACCCACTGATAAGGTTGACAACAAGAACAGAACTCCCACCTCTGGTGGCAAATGTCAAGCCTCTGGGGAAGGATATTCTATACAGAATGCATTGGCCCCATTACAGTAACTCAGCCCTACCCCTCATTAAAACCAAAACTGGGTATATAAATTCAGCAGCGTAATGTAATTCCCAACCTAGTCTCACACCAGCTCGTGAAATGGTCACATTATGTGGATTTATTGATTCTTATACATGTCACGATTTTCTCATTTATTACGTGTACATGTCACGATTTTTGATCGTGACCATTTCATTAACTGCCATGAAACTGGGCTGCTCTGGGAGACGCAACAATGGGGAAATGAAGCCCAACACGCGGGACAGTCACAACAACTTGCGCTAGGACACGATCTGCAGTCTCTGGGGGACGCAACAAGAGGTAAATGAAATGCCACGCGACGGCGACAACAACGGGACGGACGGTAACACGTGGAACGGGATCCCCGTGCGCAGGGACACAATCCGCGGTCTCTGGGGTGAAAGTCCTGTGTTGTTGGACCACCCAACCAACCTCCCTGTGCGGATTTTCAGCTTTTCAATACTACTCGCTACCGTAATTGTTCTGTGATCACGAAATAGGCTTCCCACTGAAATACATTACTTCAAAATTTGTAATCACACAAAAATAATGACATTAACATAACCTGTGCACTAATCAATAGATTAAATAACATGATTATTTCACAAACTGCCATGAGATTGGACTGACAACTACTTTCACAGATTATTGGGTGTATATTATTTTTAAATGATTGCTATCTGTATAACAACAAGACTAAGAATTGAATGGGTGTATGAGGCTTTTGATCACCAAAGTCAGTTGCAATTATCCTTTGGGAAACACGAAAAATTGGTGGCATTCTATCTGTAAGTTGTTGTATAGGTATGTCTGGGAGAGTTTCCATTCATAGAACAAAATGTCCACAGAAGTCTTTTGTAATATGCATAACACCTGTTATCTTCTGCTCCATTCGACTTAGACAGATAAGAGCTGGAAGTCTAAACCTGTGTCAACAGAGGGCCAGTATATCTCTGCTCTGCTCCATTCACAGTGGCCAGTGGCTATAGCCTCTCTCTGCTGATAGTGGAACTATCTTCAACCTTCATCTCTCTCTACTCTGTTGGCCAATCCACCAACTGTATTAAAACCGGCTCAAGCAAAAGAGCAAACAAGGCAGTTGTCAGTCGCCTTAAGCATATGAGATTTTTGTTTGTGCCAGCATGTAGAGCACACATATCTGGAAAGTTTCCATTCCACAAGATAATATATATATGTATTATGTGTTGCTCTGAATTATGTATGAAGGAAGGTCCCTGATAACATGCACAGAGATACTACAAGGGCTATGTCATCTAGCTAATACTTTCAAATGAGCTTGGTTAGCTAACTAGCGCTTTAATGAAATGTGATCCCTGTAGGTGGTGTACTCCTAACGACTAATGAGAACATACAGCTAAAGATAAGACAAGTTTTCTGGGAACTCTGATTTTGTTACTTGGGTTTGCAATTAAAGGCTTTATGTAAGAGGCATCCACATGCTTGCTTTTGTAAAATGTGCTCATAGTCATCTTTAGAATTATGTTAGGTACACATCCTCATTTTATCCTTGCAGGGCTTTTATCCACAACAAGCTCCACTGAAAATAATGACTTGTTCCCAGTAATTTGATTCATACAGTAGGTGAGGGCTAGGTAGTTCACATAGTTTGATCAAATCATTGGATCTTAGATGTTGGTTAGACTTTGAACAAAATTATTTTAAATGTAAGGATTCATCAGTACCTATAACGACCTTTCCTTTCATCCTGTCACACTGCTGTCACAGCTATATTTTACCTGTCTTATGTCTTTGTCAGGCACATGCATACATGCACAAAGCCAAAAAGAAATCTGTTATGCATATATGACCAAAAAATCAGATTTTTCCAGTAGCAATCCAGCTGGGGAAATGTATACATTTATCCCAATTACCAAAACCAGGTTAATTCCAAAAAGTAGGCTGTAGTCTGGTTATTTAAGTCCATGTACAGTAAACAGTAACTGCTTTAAAACTTGCTTTATAGCCCCTCACAAATGTCCTCACAGAAATCTTAAATTATGTTACCATCTAACTAAACAGCATTCTCAATAATGTTTTGAGCAAAATTACATGCAGATTACATGTCTTGTTACATTACGACATGTGCACATTGTGAAACAGATGTTGGTTTTCGACATATGGTTAATGTCAACAGAAACAAACGGTAACATTTTATAGTTATGGTACATGAATTTATACATGACGTCATTGCATGAAAAAGCATGCATTCATTCATGTAGTACTTCTTCATGAACTATCAGTAATGTACGAGGATTAATAGTATCTCATGCATGACTTAATGCATCAATTAAGATATTTGAATCATCATAATTTCTGATTTACTAATGATGTTCATGTTTTCTTCAAAAAACAACTGACCAGTCACATTAGTGTGTGTATATTCTGAAGAATTGCAGTGTTGTAATCGTGGTTAACTAAACATTACTACGTCATCAATTTTGTGGCCGTTCAAATAAAGTGCTGACTTGGTCTATCTTTAACATTGATAAATAAGATATGATTAATGGTGGCATGAAATTAAATGTATTAAGAATTAAAGGAGTGGGATGGCAAAATTAAACTAAGTTGACTACATTGACACAAAAGACAGTATACTGCAGAGACACTTAAACATTAATGCCTGACAGCAAAGTTCACTCTAGTAGGATATTTATGAATTTTACTTTTTACTAGTGTCAATCCGAATATCAATAATATCGATACCAACGTTGATATTGATCAATCCCAATGTAATGAGATCAATACTTTAGTTTTAGTTTCTCCAGTATGCTGCGGTTTCATCAAAGAGGCGACCTGGCTGTCTGTGTCTGTTTAGGTGAGAGAGCAGAGCAGGCACACTTTGTTCCTCTTCACCCCTCTTGTGATTTGATGTTGTACCGCCATGTGATTCAGCTGCACCAGGCAAACAAGCAAGCAGCCAGGCCTGGCGGCGGTCAGCATCTCACACAAACACAAGCAGCACAAAGACGGAGCAGAAGAATGTCAGAGAGGAAGAGGAGCGATGTGTGGCTATATTTTCAGGCCAGAAATGAAAGAACAACAAGCTGTATCATTTGTAAAAAAGCTGTAAGAAATGAAAGTTCTTCCCTGGGTTTCAACTTATTAACAATCCAAATGCAAAGGAAAAATCACAAAACCACTTGAAGGTCATGAAAATTCATTCAGATTTATTTGATTTCATTTGATTATGGATCCACCTTAATTAATCAAATGTATTGGTATTGTACCGTTATCAGCGATACTTGCACTGTATTTACTTGGTATTGGATCAATACCAAATTTGGCAGTTTTGCACACAACTACTTTTTACAAACTTCTAAGTGTCTGAACACCAGAGAGGTTTTGACATTTTTTTATTTTGACAAAGATGATTTGTGGATATGCCACTATTACTCATCTTATTTATCAATGATAAAGATTGACCAGGTCAGCACTTTATTTAAAGGGCCACAAACATGATGAAGTAATGAAAAACTAATTATACTACTTAATTATGATTACCACACTACAATTCAGTTTTTTTTTTAAACAGAAATCATTAAGATTGACATACCTCAAGTGATGCATGAATTAACCAATTGTTCCTGCATTAAGTCATGCATGAGCTATTAATTACTATTAACCCTTGTACATTACTGATAGTTCATGAAGTACTACTTGAATGAATTCATGCTTTTTCATGCATAAAGTCAGGCATGAATTCATGACAATTCATGTCCCATTATTATAAAGTGTTACAAACAAAACTACTTGGTTATAGATTTAGGAAAATATCCTGGTTTGAGTTGAAATAAGTAAGTACTACACAAACAGCTGCCTTCTGGGTGAACGTCTTGTTTGACTCATCCATCCACCCACCCACTGATCTACACCTTCCCCCTGATGCAGATTAGAAATATATTTGCGACACGTCAAAAACAGACTATACAAAACACACATAAGACACATAATAATAATAAGTTTAGTTGTAAATGTAATTTTTAAGAGTCAGTGCTTTAATACGGCACATTATGGATAATGCCTAGTGAATGAATGTTGAAAAACTCATGCTCGTAAAATATTGACAGTATTTTTTAGAATCCACACTTCGAGGTGTGCTGTAGGCAAAAGTGTGTCCTTGTCAGTTTGAGCTGATGTACCCAATAACACTGAGTACAGATCAAAAATGAGAGCTCTAAGCATCAGACAGGCTTGCAGTCATGCATACATATACACATACACGTTTGTATTGTGTCATTATCACTGCTCTCAGTCACTACTGCTGTAATGTTAGGATCGGCTGCAATGCAGACATTAGAATGCATAGAGTTGCTAAATGATCAGCATCATTGCGGGGCAGATAATGGGCTGTCGAGTCATTGATGCTCAGTGCAATCAAAGAAACATGAACTCAAGCCAGACAGGCAGTCAGCTAATGCTGATCAGAATCAGCTTAGACCTTGTTGAAATGGACAGATTAATAATTGCAGGATGAAATGGGCTGGCACTACTCTGTAAAAGAACTGAACATTAAAGCAGAGGTAGCAAAATACCTCCTATTTCTGCCGTTCTGCTCAACTCCAAACTAGTGTCGCCCTCATAACTGGCTTCATTAGCAGCCGGTGAGAAGCAACATTAGCGCTGCGCCTTCCTCTAACACTAATAAATGTTCATCGAGTCTAGATTAACACTTCTCCCTGTGCCCTTCTCATCATCTTACAGCATTTTACATCGTTTTCCAAAGCCTCAAAGGGGGTCACTCTGTCTGTTCCCCATAAATGGCCACTTCACGCCCACCTCCCATTACCAGAAACAGTGGTGTTGCTGTAAACTTACGGCCATATTCATCATAGTTATGATTCTGTGGCAGGGTCGTCTCCCTGCCTGAGATGCAGGGCTTGTAAAGCCTTGCTGCCAGCAGGTCTCCTGTTATGAAGCCTGTAATTGGCTGATTGGCGGTGAGGAGAATGTGCCGCTGTCTTGTGGATGGATGACCAATAAGAGGCCAGTGTAGTCCCTAGGGCACGCAGGTACCTACCTATTAGGGGCTCCTTTTCACAGTTCGACGCCTCATTGTCATTGTTATACACATCGAACCTTTACACGCTATCATTTTTGCCTCTCCGAGTGCCTTTACCTCTGACATAGACTAGTAAACTATAACTTCTAAATTGTCTGTTGTTCAAAGAAAGTACATCCTGGCCCAGTTTTCTCTGCTGTGGGATGTTAGATTGGCCGAGTTCTCTTGCGAGTGGTTAGACAATGGTCCTTTGAATTGCCAGTGTCCTTAAAAAAGTCAGTGTTGAACGGTGGTAATTAAATTTAAGATCCTCTCCACAGTGGATATTATTCCACACCATTCATTTTGGTCTACACACGTCAACTCTACCCGCACTGTACCTGGCAGCATATGTTCTGCTTTCTGAGGCACAATAGCTCAAAGAGCCATTAAACAGAATTGTATGTAATATTTACAAAGGTTGGTATTTTCAATCAGTCTTTATACACCGCTAGCTTTTCCCCCCATTACCATGCAAAATGCGGTGCATGGTTTAGAGGGTAAAGAGGGTAAATACTCTGTCTTCATGTCAAGATTATCTATGCACCTTTTAGGCAGTGCTGCAAGCTGCTTTTGTTTAATAAAGGGCTGATTAATGAACGGAGCCACGGAGGGAGATAGGAAGATAGAGTCGGAGAGAAAGAAAGAGAAACTCTCCAGAGTCTGAGCAATCTCAACCCCCTGCACACATAGATATGTGCAAGGTCCCTGTCTGCCTTTGTCTGAATTAAAGCCTGTTTTTCCCATCTGTTATTTTTCTGACAGGAGCAGGAACAGCTCAACATTGCATCATTCAGCCACACCTAGGATTTTTTCTCTTTCTAAAAAGCATCAAAGGAACCTGGAGCTTTGAGGAAGGCTTTTTAATCAGGGAAGAATGTGAACAGAGCTCTGTATAGGGCTAGTCATCTGTATCCATTCAATACGTTTTATACCCATCAGATCAAAGCCGAGTAGTCACTGCAATAGAATTGCAACTCCCCTGGATGTTTTTATTTTTTATTTTTTTAGTTTTCTTTAAGCTCACTAATTATTAACACACTTACTGCCAAATTTGGTGCGCTATAAAAAGGATGTGAGAATTACTGTATTCCAAGAATAACTGTAACTGTGACTTTTCAGCCCCTGTCTTCACAGTTTGAGCATGCTGGCCCAAAGACAGGGAGTAGGAGTATTCTGAACACCCTAATCAGATTTAGTTTGCTGCGGTTTAAATCCCCAAATCCCCTCCCTTACCAGCCCAGTCGCAAAGGCCTCAGCCTCCATGGGGTGCCCGCTCTTAGTGGGTGAGCTAGTGGCCGCTCCAATGTCATTATTTTTGTGTGTTGATTACGAATTTTGAAGTAATGTATTTCAATGAGAAGCCTATTTCATGATCACATTGTTGTCAACGTGTCCTGCATGTGGCGTTTCCTTTCCCCGGTCTTTTTTTCCTAACCACAACAGTGCCATTGTTGTGGCCGGCGTGTGGTGTTTCATTTCCCCGTTGTTGCATGCCACAGAGACCGTGGACCGTGTCCTTGCGCCCGGTGATCGCGTCCCGTGTGTGGCCGGCATGAGGTGTTTTATTTCCCTGTTGTTGCGTCCCCCGGAGCAGCCCAGTGTATGGCAGTTTGTGAAATGGTCATGTTTGAAAATTGTGATATGTACACGTAATAAACGAGAAAAACATGACCAATGCACAAATCAATAGATCAAAATAACGTTTGGTTTCACAAACTGGCGTGAGACCAGGTCGCCCTTACAAAACTGTAATACATTTAACATGTTCATTGTTTCTGTAGCAATATAGAATTCTTTAGACTATCCACTGCTGAAACTGGTGGATTCGGTTGAATCTTGATTTTAAAATACCCTCAATAATGACAGATAGCAGTGCCCAGCTCCCATCCACTTTGCAATTTAACAGCCCATAATTTCACACACTGTATGCTGCTGCCAGCTAATTACCCTGTAATTATGAAAATATGGGATATGTGATTAAAATGCTTCCTAACAAATCAAAAAACTGGTGGCACTGTGAGTCCAAAGCATGTAGGCCATTACCATTGTTTCACACTGGAAATGAAACAACGGCCAGCAGATAAAACCAGACAGCACAAAGACTATACATTTTCTTACATTTGTGATACATACAGGGGGTTGTATGGCTTTGTGTGTGTGTGTGTGTGTGTTTGTGTGTCCACATGGGAAGGAAGGGGTACCTTAAGTTAAACAATTAAAGGCTGTCCATGTGGAGGCAGTGTCTAGAGACAGAGGTAGGGGCAAATTAGACAGCCTTATCACAGACTGTGTTTGTGTACGTGTGTGTAAGACAAAATTGTGCTTTACTGGTTGTCCTGGCAACCTCATCCTTCCCTCACCCGAGAGCCGCAAATCAATTATTCATTACATTGTTATTGCATGAAATCTGACTGTTGTCTGCTCTTTGCATATACATTGCAAAAGCGTGGCTAAATTCTTCATTAGATTATTAATAAAACCTGCGTTCCTATGGAAACGCTAATCAATGAGTCTTTATGAGGCAGTTAAAGTGGCTCTGACAACTTATGAGAAGGGTGATGGAGTATTTATAAACGGGTCATACAAATATGGTATTAATAATATATATTCTGTGTTTATGTTTATTTTCTGTGTCCCACGTGTTGCCATCAGTGTGTGTGTGAAAAAGCACATATGAGGAATAAGACAGTAGGAACAAGAAGAAAAGAGATGGAAACTGAGACTCAGTGTGGGACTCGTAGTGGTTTGAAGGCAGTTATGATTGTGTGTGCATGAACACAGGAAGTGTATATATTTGTATGTCATGTGTGAGTACATGCATGACTTTTGCAGTGCACGTGGTCATGTGTTGGTACAAACACAAAAATCGATGCCAGCACTGATCGAAATCAAGCTACGGTATGGACTACGGGGGATTGCAGATGCCTTCCTAGCATGAATCAATTAACATATCATGCAAGCGCAAACAAATAACTATTTGATTCCACAGAGAGTGGGATCAGGCTCTCGCTCTCGCTCAAACAGTTTGCAGCCCTGCGGTAATGTGACTTTCGTTGCTCCCCTAAAGAGTAATTATTTTATTTAAAGAAAAAGGCCTTGGACTGTCAAGTGTTTCTTATGGTCTGTTTTCTTCAGCTGTGCAGCTGAGATAAAGGGATAAGAAGCAGAGACTATCTCTCTCTCAGGTCAGCCCGCATAAAGATCCATTGACTGTTGGACAGCTATTATTTATGAGGGCTCCCACATCTTAAATTCACTGGATGCAGCCTCTTAGTCCTGGTAGTCCAGTAGATTACAAAATCTTTTATATCTGTCTTGAGCAGTTGCAGTCACTAGTAAAGTGCATAATCTTGGTTATATGGCAGTAGTGGTTGTTAAGGTGGACATATTATGTTTTTTTGTATTTTCTGTCACATCTGAAATGTTATGTTAGATGTCCATGTTGAGCGTAAATTAGGTAAATGTATTTTAGAGCAAGGTGAGGTAAATCATTCACATCTCCAACAGTTTTTTCTTCTCTAGGCTGTGTTACGCAACACTAAGCCGGCCTGCTATGATTGGTCATCTGCTCCAGCCAGTCAGGAATAGAGTTTTTTTTTTTTTACTTAAGCTACTGTTGTGGTGTTAACATTGTTGCATGAAGGTACATGCTAACAGCAGTAAAATGTCATCTTGGCTACCAGTGTTGTTAAATTCTCCCCAATTCCGGGTCACATTACTTCTATTGTACTTGACAACATCTTGATCAACTGATCAAGTGAACCACAAACATCATAAAAAAGGATACAGAGTAAATATTTGAATGTAATTTAAGTAGAAAATTACTTAAAGAAAGTAAAGTAAGATGACAAAGCTTAAGAGTATAATTCTGCACAAGGAGCAGGGTGGGGTGCTGGATGGGTCAAACAAACTCTAGTTTATATACACAACATTCCAGTTCAGGGATTGCTCAGTGTTGCCCAGAAAATTTGCTGTACATCCTTCTTTTCGGCCGGATGTCCATTACCTTCCGCTTTCTTTGTGTTGTAATTTCTAAGATTTTTTTAAGATTTCTAAGCACTATGGTTAACTGCTCCTCAGATCTCTGCAGGGTAAATCCAGACAGCTAGCTAGCTTTTCTGTTGCACGACTAAAACAACTGTTGAACGTACACATGTTCCACCAAAACAAGTTCCCTCTCGAGGCTATTTTGTAGCGGCACCTGGGCTCCATGCGGCGTTTAGCTAGAGTGAGGGTTTTTTTTTTTACTTTATGGAACAAACATAGTCATGTTTTGCATCATATGTACAGTATGTGTATGTGTGTGTGTGTGTGTGTGTGTGTGTGTGTGTGTGTGTGTGTATATATATATATCATTTCAATCAGGAGAGACATGTTTGCAGATATGAAAATAAAATTTACTGTACAGCTCAAATAAAATGTACAAAGTCTTTGGCGATTAGACTCCATCGCTATACGAATCTTTTGTATATCTATATAGGGGTAGAGACCCCCCCCGATGGAATCTAGACACCGGAGGTGGCGACGAAGGAGCCCGAAGACCAGACTGAAGGAGGCTCTGGACCGGTCAGCTGGAGTAGAGGACTGGAGTTGGAAGGGGGGGTGGAGGGTTGCACTCTTTGTCTGCAATGACAGTTGAATGGCAAAGGGAGAAACAGATCCAAAGCCGGGTTGTGTCTCTGTGATTGGCCCTTGCCATTTGTATAACAGTTCTTATTGGTTTAGCAGGAAGGTGAAGGCCTCCAACAGCTGATTCAAGTTAGGTAGTTAAGAGTGATTGATTAAGAGTGAGGACTTTCTGAAAGGATTTACGCTGAGATACATTTCAATCAAGAGAGACTAGTTGCAGATATGCAACAGTTATACACAGCATGATAAAATATAAGTTAGATAACAGCTGAATTGATTAGGAGTGCATCAATTAATAGTTTTTAATCAGGAGAGACATGTTTGAAGATATGCAAATAAGATTTATTGTACAGCTCAATAAAATGCACAAAGTCTTTGCCGATTAAACTCATCGCTATTCAAATCTTTTGTATTTCTATATAGGGGTAGAGAACCATCAGACCCCCCAAAACATGACTGTAATTGGGGATTAGTGTCATAGGAGAAGTAAGAAGAACATGAGAAGTATACTATATATTGTATACTGTATAAATATATTAAAAGAACCATAGGGACTTACCGCTATGCAGTATGTATGGATCTGAAAATAGAAAATTAAATATGTTTGATTAATAACCCCCCACTTCAAAACAATAAGCGAAATACCATCCGTATTTCATCATCGGCCGGCACGACATCATCACCAGTACAGCAACTCTGGCCGGCATGGCAACTCAGGTCGGCTTAACACGGCATCTCCACCGGTACAGCAATTCAGACCAGCATACTCCGCACCACACCATGATCTGTAAATAGAAAACAAAAGCAATATCCGTCCCCCAAAACGTTATGCGAGATACACCTTGCATGCAGTAGCCTACATCGGTGCCACGTGCCGACACAGCAGCTCGAGCCGGTAACAGCAAAACAGGCCAGCACAACAGCAGGCACCCAGCCAGCATAGCACGGCAACACACCAGCCCTGCAACACGCCAACACGGCAACTCAGGCCAGCGACCACGACAGCAGGCAATCGAGCCAGCATAACAAAGCAACTCAGCCGGTATGACAACTCGGCCGCAAACACAGCCAGCAAAAACTCAAACCGGCATAACACGTCAATTCAGCCAATCTGCAAACTCGGCCGACAACACACGGTCAGCAGGCAACCAAGACAGCACAACATGGCAATTCAGCCAGTATGGTGACTCTGCTGTCAAAACAGCCAGCAGGCACCCAAGCTAACACGACACGGCAACTCAGCCGGCATGGCAACTCGGGCTGACACAGAACACCTCTGTATTGTCAAATCAAAACAATAGGGATCGTGACACCACAATCAATATAAATGCTAACACGAACGAGAAACTCCATCAATAGAATTATCACCCACAGTGCCAACACATCATTATACACGAACACTTCACGCAACAGTGACAAGAGCACACCACCACTGGTTATATGCAAGCTTACCAGACTAAAGCAGCAGGGAACATTGATTAGCGAGGATGTCCTCGACCTCAAGACGAATGTATAAAGAATAAGCCGATGACGACCAACGACCCATCTTTTGCAAGGAGGTCCAAGAAATCCCTTGACTGGCCGCGGTCGTAGCAGCCCCTATTCTGAACGAAGGACCCAAATAACGCTGTGGCAAAATGCCACATTTGGTGCAAACTATCTCCAAATGATGTCCAAACCAGCCCTTTGCCATGGGAAAATTCCCCGGAATAAGAAATTAAGGGGAAAAGGATGTAGTATGAGGACGTAATCTAAGATACTTCAACATGGACTTAAAAGGGAAATACAACGTGTCAGTGCGGGCAACAATAACGGAGCAAGCGACACCACGTTTGAATGAAAGCAGTAATGACGAGAATGAAAGGCCAGATTGGAAAAGCAGACATCTCTGTCAGGTCTAAAGGATTTGGAAGGAGCCAGGCCAAGGGAAGCCTCACCGCACTTCTGTGGCGGGGCACGGGGAGGGGCATCCGACTTCCTGGTGAGCTTCCAACCCCGAGCAGCAGTGGAAAGTAAGGGAAGTGCCGAGAAGCACCGAGCTTGGGAAGCCAGCTTGCAGATATACGACAAAGGCAAACCCAAATCTGGCACCACGCCGCGATCCTGAAGCTGGCAGATGATCCTCTCAGGCTCCGACCGATCCGGGCAATAACCAGGCATGAACGCCAGGCGAGAACTCCTGCGCACTCCGTCCAGAGAAGGTTCAGCTGCCGTCGGGGATGATCAGAGACCACCAACCAGGCCCGGCGCATGAACAGACTTGGAATCCAACATGGAGAGGAGCAAAACGCAAACCAACAGGGTAAATAGAGCAGTAGACAGTCGGCAAAACAACTTGCACTCTTGCAATGACAGCTGGATGGCAGGGGGAGAAACAGATGTAAAGCAGGGTTGTGACTTTTTGATTGTCCCTTCCCATTTGTGTAACAATTCTGATTGATCTATACACAGCATGATAAAATATACATTAGATAATAGCTGAATTAATTAGGGGTGCATCAATTAATAGTTAGGTCTATTTATGCAGAGCTACATTTTATTACATGAGAACATGTGATGTCTTTTTAAAAACCAGAACCAAAGTTCATAATAAATAATTACTTATTGAATTCCTTTTGTTACCCCCATGAAGACATTAATTCAGATTGCAGGAACAAAAAGGAACATCAGACATGATAACGCATGATAAATACCTATACTATCGGTGCACCACAAAACAAAATACAAAAAAATCAGCAATGAATAAGGATGTTACAACAGGATAATGTAAGGAATGGAAATGGAAAGTCCACTGGCTGTGTTGTAATACCTGGCCAGCCTCCTCAGTAATCAGTGTAATGCACCAGACAGTGTGTTCTTAACAATTTAGCCCTCGGGACATTCAGTCTGAACTTAACGTAAAGCCAGGTTCTTTGACCCAGTGATCCTGTGCTAGTGAACAGGACCCAAGGGGGAATCTGCAAGCAGCTCGACTTGCTGATCTAAAGCACAGCCTGTGCTCAGTCAGGCTCAAATGAGGGTTGAGGGTAGGGCACTTACACCTCAGAGAGCCGACAAGACAACAACGTTCCACCCGGACACGTCCATGTTTGACTTTGGTAAACAACAGCAGATGAACATAAACAAGATGGATGTCAACATGATCCCGACTGCCCAGGAGAGGCATGGCTGCAGGCCGACTGAAACAAAACTAAACTAAACAAACCACAACAGAGCGTTTGAGATTTTATTAGCTGCTGGCCTCGCGTTTAATTTGCTGAACATCGCCTCCGCTGCCTCATCCCTGGCTTCCTCCTACATATTGCCTGCTGGGTTTGCTGCCCACTGTGCCATCAGGATGTCGCTCATAGAGAGAGACAGAGCAATTCCACGGCGGCTGGTGTGAAAATAGGGAGTTTAACCAGAGGGGGTGGAGAAAATGGCTTGTTCTGTCCTGTCTCGTTTGCTCTGGCTGAGGCGGGAACTCAGCCACACTTGGCCTCTCTGGCCTGACCGATCACATAAATACACACACAAAGGGCTCGCCGTTGCTTGGGAGAAGGTCTGCTGCCTGTTGTCATTCTCTGGTAGAGTCAATTGCTGCCCGTGGATGGTCACACATCACGACGCAGCCTAAAGTGGGGGATTGTTTGTGTGTCATGGAGAAAGAAAGAAAAACAGTTCAGTGCACATTTGAGAGAGAGGCCCTGCAGGAGATGAGAAGTCAAACTAAACAAAAGCTAAATATTATACACAAAATGATGTGAACACACACAAAACATGATCAAAGTCACCAATAATTGGAAACATTAACTTTCAAGAAACCATTGTATCATAACTTCAACATAAAAACACTGACTCAATAGCAGTGTGATAGTCCATGCAGCCAATTATGTAACTCTAAGCTTGATGTATGTAAACTATAGTGTAGCTTAGCCCACTAGCACTATTGCTTATGCAAATGGTCCTTGCATTGCACATAATCAGTCCCTCTACCTATTTCATGGTTCATGAAATGGTTCATGAAATTTTGGAATACATAGAAACATCTTGAAACCATATCAGACATTATATATAAATGATAGCAAATAATATATACAATACAGGTAACAAATGAACCACTATGGACGCTGACTAAACTTCAAATTTCATGCCAAGTTTTATACTGGTTCAACACCGCTGCGGGCTGATACATCATGTTTATAAGAAGGGAGAATGAATGTGAGAGTGAAGGAGACAGCCAACGATATGCTCCACAAGACTTTTGACTATGACAGACTGACAGGTGAAGGAAAGTCAGCGAGTTCAGAGGCTGCAAAGTTAGTTAACTGGCAGACGGAGAAGATGGCACAGATATGAAAGTTTGAAGCCTGAGGATGCACAATGTCAAAAGGGGGAAGCCGAAACCCACTGAGCACCAGGGGCCATTTGACACTCGGATTTAATCAGAGCATCTGTCTTGCAAGTCTATAAAACTTTATGCAAGCACTTCTAATTGTGGGGATGCATTCATTAACACAGGAACCAAAGAGGGTATACTCTGCAGAGAAAAGATGAAATGTATGCCCATGGAGACGTATGCATAAGGGAGACAGCATTGACATTAAACAACTACGTTCATTAATGCTTTATGTACCATTAATTAGTCATATAATATCTTTGCAAAATAACTACAGTATTGTTACTGTATGGTTAGGTAATTAAAACAAGTTCAGGGAATATTTTAAGGTTAGGAGTTTAAAATGCTTGAAGTGAAAGTAATTTCATGCAGTTTAGTGCAACGATCTGTAGTCACTGACTATGTAATGTCAATTTCTTTAAGCTAATATGTCACCGTTCAAGTGCACAGCAGTGAATGATTGAAGATTGACTTTGAGGCACTGCTTCTGACAGTTGGTCCATTTTGAAAATTCAGGCTGTTACTGGTTTCAACTGTTTTGTTGTGTCTAGCGCCATTCTAAGCAATGCTAAAAGACCACATTATAATCATATTGTAATTCATGCAGTGTAAAATAATTTACCGCAAAATGTATTCGTACAGAGTTGGTTGGGAGGATTACGTACAAGATAACATAAAATCATAATTTATGTTTATGATTAACACATTGAATGACAAAAGGTCCCACTCTGAGGGCATTGCTCAACTTCAGTTAGCTAAAATTCACACCAGGTAATTGCAGCCGCATGAGTGCAAATGTAATAAAGTTAGTTAAGTCTGGTGTAATTTTCTCTCTTGTATAGCTTACTGCCTCTCTTTCTAACTCTCTCTCACTCACACGCAGGCACACACACACACTCACAAATGCTCACTCCAAACTTATCTCCACATTCCAACAAGCACACATTAAATCTGTTAAGGCTGACAAATCTTACAGCCATATGCACAGCAGTCAGCTCAGCTCAGCTCTTTTGACCACTGCTGCGTCATTTCCCCACATGAGTTCATCAGTTCAGCACTCCAAGGGGTCCAGACCTCCCCCGTGCATTATGCATGCCCTCATAGACCTAATTGAAACTGAAAATGTTATGTTCCACTCCGATGCTTGTCTAATAGGCTGGCTCTCAGTAACCAGGCTTTGGAGGCAATTACAAATCAGATCCATGAATCTAGATGAATCTTAAAGTCTGGGGTGGGCACAGTGGGTGTGAGTGACTGTGTGTGTTTTATAATGGGGGTCCAGGCCAGCTGAGAGCAGTGCTGGAGGGATGTGAAGCCTAACCGGCTAACTAATTATAAATGGCTTTTTTGGCTTTGCCTTTCTACTTCACACTGTTCTGCGTGGATGAGGGAACATCCCTGGCAGATCAAACGAGATGCTCCACTTTGTTGGCTCAGCTTTAAGGCCTCCAATCAGAAACAACTGGTGGCCAAGTGAGAGCAGCCAAGGTGGCATCCTTATCCAACAGTTTAAGGGGATGAAATTTGGGGCGCTTTTCACCCTGGCAGTTTCATCCAAATTTAGGTGAGGTTTGCCTAAAACACTGGTTAACATAAACACTTTTTCTGGAACAAGGCGGCACAAGTTCATATCCAGTTGAGCTGTAGTAGCTTTACGCTACATGTGCAGTCAGAATCCAATTATACTCCAGCATGAGTTGAAATCATGTCTGCATTTCATAAACAAAACTAAGTACCAGGACACTGTTATCTTGTTCCCAGTTCTTGTTTAATTTTTCATGTTCTTGACAACATTTAAAAAACGCACACCATTCCAGCATCAGAATTTGGCTTTCCCACTTGTACAAATTCCAAACTCCATTTGTTTTGCTTCTCCACACAAATGCTTCCCAAAAATCCCCTTGTGTATAGACCTTAAGACATGGTTCGATAATGATTTGTATAAACATACCCAGGCCTTAATTGTGGTGTGGTGTCGTGGAAGAAATACGTTTTGTTTAAGCTTGTTATGCACTTTTGGTTGGGCAATGGTGTTATACAGCTGCCCTTTATTGACTAAAGGACCCAAGCAGACCCGCAGATCGTAACAATAGTAAGGACGTCAGAAAGCAGACTAGCAGAGTTAAATGTAGGGTTAATTATAGATCTCTGGACCGCGCACATACCCACAGTGAAAATGGCCTTACAGTGAGCTTTAGATTTCTTATACTGTATGTCCTCCATCCCTGTGACCTGGGACAGTTTTTTTGTAAAGGCGAACATCTATTACTGTCTCCTGTAGCCAGAAACAAGAGAGCAGAGTTGGTCCGGCCCCCGCAGGTGTGAAGTTCCACAGAGAATTAATTAGAAAAGATGGAAAGGGTGGCTGAGAAAGAGCACAGGGTATGGGTCTGTATTCTAGTTCAGAGCTCTTAGCGCAGCTGTAAGTGGTGCACAAGTGCAAACCAACATTTCACAAGTTCACAAAGTTCATACCTACTTCCTCTCTTTGCCAAAGTTTTACCTCAGTGTTGACAGCAGCACAGATACTCATGTTTTCAAGTCAAGAAGTCCCAGAGACGTGGCATAATGTTGATTTTTAAAGTCTCTTTAATAGAGCTGTGACAGTAAACTGTGCCTTCGTATCTCCTCTCCATTTGAAAGCAACTTAGCCTTGTGAAAAGTTGAGTAAAGATTACATTTGAGAGCAGGTGAAGCAATGAGATGCACTGTCAACTTCTTTGATGCGCTACTTACTGGAGCACATCAATATCGTATATCCTAAGAATGTTGATATGCCATTGTACCCCGTTTTCAACTGTTTGTGATTTTAGCTGTCTGTCCCTTAAAGGGACGCTATTCAGTTTTGGTCATTTCTTTGCTTTTTGCTCGCAGGTTTCTCTATAGAGCTCCCCCTTCAGCTTCAAAATAGATATTTGGCAGCTCCGATGTTAACTTGTGTCTGACTCCTTGAGCAGTTAGTCTACCGTTTCCTCTTTCTTTCTTCCTCCGACAATGCTTTCCTAAGTTTTCTGGGTTTTTTCGCCGGCTCAGCCATGTTAGTGTGAAAAACTTGGAAAAACGTCATCGCTATCTTGTTAGCCGGTTCCTATGAACGGGCCTATGTGGGCAGTGCAGTGAAGCAATTTGTTACATTGTGAGGCCTGATATCCACAATACTTCCTGACGCGTGAGTGCGGCGACTCGCTGGCCAAAAGTTGGAAGGGTGGTTTTTCTGCTCACAGGCACTAGGGGGAGTTAGACAACCACCATTCAACTCGAAAAAAGTCATAGAACCATTCCAATGATTCTGAAGCTGTTCAGTTACGGTAAATTAAGCAAAACAAACTGCATAGTTCCCCTTTAACAGCAGTCAATGTTTCATTGGACCCATTGTGAGGTTGAAATGTATTCAAAATTTGAAAGCTAAGTAGTCTAGCTTGCAAACGTTGGCACTTATTCCCTCTACTATAGATATTACTCTTTGTTAATAATTTTTCCACACCAGCTGAATGATTTGAAGGTCCCACACACTCAGCGTTGCATTTGTCCCACATTATTACTAGCAGAAAGTCTAGCTAGCATTAGCTGCCCCTTTTTCACAGGTCGAGTTACGTAATGGCGAATGACCTGACCAGAGTAGTTTTGTTACATTAGTACTTCATGCATTACATCGTGATTCAAATCATGACACAAAGTAGTAGAAAGAGTCACAGGGTAACATAGCGCTAGAATAAATCACAGATGGGCTGAACCACAGCAAAATGTGTCAGCCCCCCCCCAAGTTGGTTGACTGCCTGTGTCGTATTGAAGTGATATTACAAACTATTTTTAGCTCATACACAGATATTGCCTCAATCAAATTACCAGTAGATTTAAACATCCAAGCCTGGATGGGAACACTAATGTTGGGAGAGCTGCAACTGCAGAAAGATCTTTGTTTTGACTTGTCTACTTGGTCAAAAGTATAATGACCAAACACTGGGATATATAAATTATGTTTGACATTGTAATTTTATTAAATAAATCATGTTTTTGAAAGTTTTAAGTTATTAATGTAGCTTATAGTAAATAGGTGCTATGATGAATATGAATATACTGTCATGGTCAGTCCCACTTCACTCTTATTTTGTTGTTCTGGACTTCCTGTTTTATTCTGACGTCCGCTGTTTGTTTACATTCCTGGTCACTTGTCTTCCCATCTGCGTCTACCTTCCCCTCTGTGATTACCCTCCCGCCCTTTATGAATATCACCTGTGTGTAATCGTCATCACGTGTGTCTCTTGTATATAGTCTCACCATATTCACTTACCTGTGCCAGATTGTTGTCTAACCTCGCGTGACTCACTTTGCAGAGTTATTTCCTGTTTGTATTTTCCCAGTGTTTCCGTGACCTTTTTCCTCCATTCTGATGACGATTTTTGCCTGCTGATTTTGTACTGTTGCCTTATTGATCTTCGAAAAATAAACTGAACTACCTGTCTATGGTGAATCCTGAGTCGTGCATTTGAGTCTGCCTGTTGTACCCTGACATATATTGTATTTTCTTTGTGTCAAGTGCAGAGTATTGACTGCACTTCAGAGTATAAATAGATTTATTGCTATTCTCAGATGGCCAATAATACAGCACTAATTCATAATGAGGCAATGCCATCAAGAAAGAGGTAACTTGACCAAAAAGGTCATTTAGAAAGTAGGATTTGGCACACAACTTCTCAGATAAGCAAATTATTAACAAACAGTAAGACAGTTTGACCTTAAAGTGTATTCCCTCCTTTCATTAGAATAATTAATGCCTAAATCTAGTGGTGGAGTGCAACTTATTGTCAGTTTCCTAAAATGCACTGTTGATTATTCTTCCCTGGACTTGTCTTCCTCTTTTATCTTTAATGTTTCCCATTAACATATAAGGCTTAATGGGAATGGCTGCAAATTGCACTGCTGATTAAAAGAAAAGACACAAAGTAGCACATTTACTAGGCACACTGCCTTGAGGTTGAAATTAAAAATCTGTGTTTCTAGAGATACCCAAGGTTA
This sequence comes from Etheostoma perlongum, assembly GCA_026937815.1. Lineage (NCBI taxonomy): Eukaryota > Metazoa > Chordata > Actinopteri > Perciformes > Percidae > Etheostoma > Etheostoma perlongum. Next base: position 5,321,330 of record CM049379.1, on the reverse strand, counting down.
TTAAGAGTCGATTGGTCTTATTATGTATGAAAAGGTCACAAACTGATTGCCTTGCCCTCATCTATCTATCTTTCTATCTATCTATCTATCTATCTATCTATCTATCTATATATCTATCTATCTATCTATCTATCTATCTGTCTATCTATCTATCTATCTATCGCAACCATTTATGTAAATTGTTACAATGATTTCAATTCTGCTTGAGATTTAAGGCTGCTAGATCTCTGCCTGAATGAAGCATACTAAGTACTGTTTCCGTTTGGATACGAGCAAAACGTGAGTCTTATAAAAGATAGCACTGCAAAGAATATGATTTCTTGATTGCGGACGGAAGCATCCTGAAGGAGCTGGATAAAAGCTGTCAAAAGGAAGGCTGAGTGGTGCTCGTAACCAAAAATACAGCAGGAAAAAAACCCGTCCTACCACGTCAAATAACTGTTAAGCTAATCTCGTCCTCCTCCTTGTTATACTACTCTTCCTCCTCTTTATCCTCCTCCTTCTCTGCCATGATTACCCCCACATATCCTGATCTATTACTTTAAATGCAGAAAGAATAAAGGGAAGAAATTATGATAAAGGGTGGAAAGACAGAAACCGTAAGACTGGTGGTAAAGAGAAAGAGGTCTATTCACAGCTACCCTAAGCAGCCTGTAGGAATGATAACTAGGCAGAGAGAGGGAAAGAGAACAAGAGGTTCTAGATATTGGTTCAGGGGCAAAAGAGGACATCCCTGACAAGATGTGGAGAGGGTGCTGATATGTAAGCTTTTATTTCCTTCTTCGTCCTGCAGCTCTCTCTGTCAGAACAATACTCGTCTGCGAGGAGGGTAAGGAGGGGAGGCCAGCAAGGGGGGCATTAGCCCTCCAGTGCTTACCACAAGCTGCTGACACTCATCAGTCTAAGAGCCCTCCAGCTATGGCATGGCATCATATTAGCAATGGCCTTGATTGATTGGTGCCAAAGACCTCCCATCCATTCCAAACAAGCCCTAATGAGTTTTAATGCATGGCTTCTAATAGATGTCTTCTAACTGGCGTGAATATTGGCATATTGAGTTGCTTTTTTCAATTCACTTATCTGTTTAGCACTTGTTAAATTGATATTAAGTCATCTCTGACCTCTGTTGGACCAGGAGAAATTGCTCTAAGACCTCCAGAATGTGTCACTTCCTTCACAGTGTCCACCCATCTGACCACTTTTATCCTATGGAACGTTGGTAACCTGTAAGGTAGATAGGTACAACCCTGTGACATTGCGCACAGCAGTGGTTCCTAACATTTCTGGTCTGAGGTAACCCCACGGCCAGGGTTAGGTGTGTAAGTGTTAGGGAGGTTAGGGCATAACCCAGTCCAGATCAACTTATTTAATCCATCATCAATTCCCAATGTGTTCCAAATGACACTATTTATTATATCAAGGTAGATGATGCTAATGTGGTAATACAACAAAACTGTCAATCTTTATGTTGGTCAGCAGTCGTCCTGCTACTCAACCATTTACCAATAAGTATTTGAACTGTTTAGTCAGTAGTTTTAGCTAACCATTTTAGACACTAACTATTTGATGGAAAGTCAATATGTTTAGCAATTTCATTACTTTTAGCTACCTGTTTAAAATTGCAGTATTTAGTTGTTAGAGTTGATTCATTATTTTAATCAAATCATAATTTCTATTTTTTCAAATTAGTTAAGCTGCTCCACAATCTTCCCATGTACCCCTTGGAAACCGCGGAAGTACCCTCTGGGGTTAAAGTAACCCTGGTTGAGAAGCAATGGCGCACAGCAAGGCCAATATCTTCCCTGGTTTTTCTTCCTGGTTTTGCAGCCAAACTTGAATGAAAGTGAGCTTTGACTCCTAAATACCTTGAACCCTAATGTCGTTCTGAATTTGAAGTTAAGATGCAAAGAATGAAGAACGTTCATTTTATGCTGCTCTAAATTGCTGGAGTAACCATCCAAACCTACAGACTCACAAGACACAACATACCTGAGAGAATTGGGATTCTAGGTTTGTCAATAAAAATGTTTATGGATGGCAATGTCGGTCAATCAGTCAACTAGGCTGAAATATCTTAACAGTTTGAATCGCTATTACATTATGTTTAGACATGGTCCAGAGAAGATTACACCCACTGACTTAGGTGACCATGACATTTCCTCCATCCTGAGGTTGACAATTTAGTTTTCTGTGTCTGTTGAAAGCATTGCCATCTTTTCTTCAGGTCAAAATTTGATTTGTAAAATACTTTGGTTTATGACCAAGTAATGACATTACCTTCAGCTGTGTTTAGTCAATATTAGCATGCTAAAACTGAGTCGGTGAACACGGTAAAGATTGTTTGCATTGTTTGGTGTGCCTAGCATCCTAATGAACTGCTTTTGCTATTTTATGATTTAATATAATTTGGGTATTATTCAAACAATTAACTCAAAAAGTGTGTTGTGGTGCAGGACTCTCCCACACATTTATTTGTTTGGACTTGTGTACTGTTTAAGGACTTTCTTTGTTTCCACCAAGCTGCTGAAGTCTAGCATAGGCTTTAGCTCCCATGATCGAATCGCCTGGTAAACAGAATGATTAAATGGGCAAAGAGCTTTGGTTAAAAACCACAACAACAACAAGTATGGCCAAGAGACTTGATTTCTGAATGCTTGAATATCCACACGCCATACACACACCTTGGAGATATTGGTGTCATTTTGTGCGATGGGGCAGTGAAAACCCTCCTTGTTTCCTCTTTTAAATGTCACAGGGTTGGGTTCAGCACTGACAGCCATAGGTCCACTTGGCTCAGAAGTGGTGATCGGGAGCAGGTCCTCGTGAGCTTTACAGTGCCTTTGATGTATTGATATTCAGTGACATTTGCATTCCACAAGTTTCTCTTTTCAGTTTTTCTTTTCACCATATTCATTGGAGTCGATTCCTACAGGCACTGCAACATAATGCAACTATTACTCCTGTACTTCTTGGCTGTCCTTTGTAAGCATTTCACATTGGTATGGCAGTGTTTCCAGTGTTCACTTATTCATGCATGTCATAAGAAAATATCTCTGTTATTCAGCAATGCTGCCAAAGACAGCGCAAAACCAGAATGCATGATGAAAAAGGTTATTTTTCATCCGACTGACAGGTAGAGTGAAAAACAAGAACTTGCCCCTCTGACAAATTGGTTCTACTGTACAATTCATATCTTTTCTGGTATTGATCATAGCAACAATGTCCTGATGGCCAGAGGTGTCCATCATATTGTACATTCTGTTCAGAGGTGAGGATAAAGCATGCTTTTTCAACATAACTGTAGGTGAATACTACATCCTGTGAAATCCTGGATCTTTACAATATTTCTCAGTGTCAAGAAATGTTACCCATGGTTGAGTGGACAAAATGTCAAAGGGGCTTAGCTGTAAGCCAACAACGCAGCTCTTTATATGATTCTGTGGACCAAGTTATATCTTCACCACAAGCAAGTCAATATTAGAGCTGCTGTCAGCTACAGCTTTGATTTATTGACTGTTACTGCTTGTTCTGCCGGCAGTATTACTAATTGTCCTGTTGCCACCATATAGAAACATTAAAAAGTCTAAAGATAATTCAAAACATATGGGAAAAAATATTCAGCAATCCAGCCCACATCCCAATCCAAGCACTCATCCTCCAATTAGTCAGGAAGCGACAGATGGCCGCGTGGCAAGGACAGCTGGTTTAGAGTTTTTCACTGTTTGTCTGTCCATCAGCGTGTCAATCATGTGCTGCTCTTCCGGAAGCTCTCACAAGTTTGAGGCTGAGACTGTCAAAATTGTCAGGAATGTGTCAGGAGGACCCTGTATCCCGGAGATGAAGAGTTATGTTGCAGGTGTCCAATGAAGCAAGAGCTCCATCTAGTGTTATAGGGTTCATTTATGAGCAGCCTTGCTTCTGGCCCAAAGGCTTCCTTACAAACTTCAGATGCATGATCACAACATGATGTTTTAACACTCTGTTCTCATCTTAACACCAGACTGCACTCAGACTCTAAAATTACATTCACAAAGATGTTAAGATTAGTTTATTGTACTCTCACTCAAATTGGTATGGCTATGTCATAGGGGACCAAAAGCACGTATTTACCCCACAATTCCTTAACTCATTAATCCAATCATGAATATGCAAATGACACTTTGTTTAGTGGTGGTACCATTTGCAAATTGTCAGTATATATAAAGTGTGTCTTTATTGTTTAAACCAGAAACTTGCTTTATAAGTCCAACTCACATTACTTATTGTTCGGCAAAATAATAAAGAGCCTTAATGGAAAAATACAACACACTGTACTTCTACATCTTATCACTTGGACACGGCGGGAGTTCTGATTTGCAGCCAAACTGCTTTCGACATATGCTTATCTGAGCCTCACAAACACATCAATACACAGCAACCCCAGCTCGAACACACACTCACTATTTGAAAGTCAGGCTCCTGACCGCAGCAGCAGCCTCATATGATTTGCCAGCTAGGAAGAAGAAAAAAAAGGAGATTTTTACCCAGAAGACGGCTTTGGTCTATGAGGCGTTAGGACTCAATGCATCTGGGCTGCCTTTCAACACTTACTGTCAGATCCTGCAAATCAGAAGCGATGACTATGAAAGGACAAATAGGTTAATTGAAATATTAAGAGGGGGCATAGACAGGAAATTGAATAAACCAAGTGCAAAGCTATTGAGAACAAAATATGTAGTAAAAGATTACCCTTTGACAAAGGTGAGATTTTAAAAAGTGTTTTTTTGGAGAGCCGGTGACTCGCGTTCTATATTTGCTGTGCTGTTACAGTGAGTTTTTTTGGAAAGGTTAAAGTCTGAATAAACTCCTTGTTAACAGCAGGGTCAACCAGGGCATTATCGAGCTTACTCAACAAAGTGTCCATCTCAGCCCATGTTCACCCAAAAAATAAAATTATAAAGTTTTTTTTGTGTGTCTTTTTCTGAGCCAGTAAAGTGACAGAGACACACAGAAATATGGTGCCATGAGCCTTTAGATGTCCTTCACCATACTGAGCTCCATTTGGCCCTACTGAGCACAGCAGGTAATTTCAAGACATTTACCTGCCATTGCCTGCCATGGTCTTCACTCTGATTGCACCATGATGAGGCTGTCTAACACTATCTTTACCTATGAATTTACTAATAGAAAGGAAGGGGAAATGGACTATTGATTACTTTGATCATCACTTCAGTCCCTGTGCAGACTGGAGACAATTACAGAGAAAAGAGAAAATGAGTTACCGTGGCTCCTTAAAATGACAATGAGGTCCATCTCAGTCTGCTGTAAATTAATAGGAATAGGACTCCAGGTCAGAGATGATTAAGAGCGTAATGAGCCCAGGGAGTAGGATGAAGGTGAAAGATCCTGTGATACTGGCGCATCTTGCAGTTGTGTTGTTAATCTGTTTTTTATGTTTTTGTTATAATGTATTTAACTATATTGCATAAGCTTGATTTAATATGGGAAACATAAGAGGGGGAACAGCAGTAGTGATGCTACTACTGATACTAATACGGCCAGTGCAGCTAATAAATAATAATACAACTACTGCTGTTATTTTGATTGTGATTTATGGTGACACAGGGTTGTGTATCCTGTAGTCTTGCATTGCCAGACCTATATCCACGACGCTGTGGAGTAAGGTGTGGCTCCACCACACATAGGCCTACATTCCAAGGTAGGAGAAAAAAAACAATCTGGGTTGTTTGCATTTCTGAAAAACAGTCATAATCGTCTTTGGAGGCACTAGGCTCCTGTGCTGAGACATTGGCTCTGCTCTCGGGAAGGTGGAAGATTTGCACCCCGCAAAAGAAAACGCCACATACAATATTAAATGAGGTTAACTGTTTTCACAAAACAGTAAGTTATTTAAATTAGCTGGATACATGGTTACATTTAATTTGCTCTTACCAGTGTATCGCCATGTGTATTTTGTCCATACCAGTCCCCACCAATCGGTCCCAAAACATCCCAGTTAGGTAGTAAGATAGTTAGATATAGGTTATTAGCTTTGAGTTGGACTTAAAATGTTAACTACCTCAGCAGTATTGATACAGTAGCACATGAATTGAAACACAGTTATGCTGGTGCCTTGTAGATAAATTGGATGACCTTTTCTATTACTGGTTCTTCAACATGGACTGATAATAGCCTACATTACTCAATAGACTAGAGTAGAACACAATGTTTGTAAAACAGCATAACAACTTTACTTTAATAGTGTAAAGGTCAAAATGTATGTTTCTGTATCTGCTACCCCCCCCCCCCCCCTCCCCCTGCCATTGTCACTGAACAACACTTGCTTGTCTGACAACTTTAATAAATAGTAAATGTGAAATATATGAATATGAATAATATTTTACTCTCCGGGGACCTTGATGTTGAAAATTAAGTCATGGCAACAGTCTGACAGTTTGAGCTGAGGCAGAGCTTTCTGTTGACACCCCACTGGTGAGTCATACTTCGCCGTTGGATATTTTAAATTACAGACTACAATAATGCTCATCTTGGGGAATGATTGCCTTGCTTATTTCTTTTTCTAAGTATTAAGAATGCACTGCCAAGCCACCCTGCAAACCCCAAAACTGACTTAAAAGTTATGAACATGACAGTCACAAAGACAAAATGTTCAGATCATTTAATCAGATGAGCTAAAATTGATCATTGCAAATTGCATTTGGCCATATTTAATTTAGAGCTGAGTGATATTTGTAGAAGTGCATGATCCTTTTTTTAGCAGCCTGAAGAAGCTGCATTAGGTATTTTGTAAAATTATAGTTTGTTTTATTATCTGTCATTTCTTTGGTTAAAACAGTTGAAACATTACATGCATCACTCATATTGTTTGATTTTGGACTCTGCTGGCTAATGGTGTCAGATACTTAACAGGCACACAGTATGTCCACGCTGTGTGTGTGGTTCAGCATGGTGGTGTGTACACCTGCACTAAAACACACACTTAAACATATTCTTCTGCTTGACTTCCCTCAATATATGCAGGAATGAGGGTGTTTTGTATAAAGACAGAGGAGGAGACATTATTTATTATAACCTGCTGTTGCCCCGGGGACTCACCACCTCATATTTCATCTTAATGTATATCCTCACTCACAGCCTCACATTTTTTTCTGTCTCACTGTAGCCAGGAAAACTTCAGAGGAGAGAAACAACAATGGCAAAGCAGGTGACTCGGTATTCACAGTCAGTCTCACCTTGGCCTTATCTGGGTCTTCCATATCTCAACAGATTAAACTGCCTAAATTAGACTGTGCTCTCGCCGGACATAGCGAGACGTCCCGGGGGAGCCGAGGAGGAACGATGCGTTTTTGCTGGAGCGGGGAGTGTGGCAGCAGGCCTTGCTGGGCATGCCATTATATGCCCTGCCATGCTGGTTGGGTGGGCCCCACTGTGCCGCTCTGCATCTATGGATTCTGCTCCATGATGAGGCCTATAGAGCCCTTCATGACAGAGTTTCTCACGGGAACTTACAAGAATCTCACCACCGAGCAGGTGAGGTACTGAGCTATGAAATGAGATATGTGACTGCAGTACAATGATGGAAGCCTTAGGTTATTACATTTGCTCAGTTTTTGTACTTACATACTATGACTCATGTAAATGATGTCATAAATATAAAGTATGAATCACAATAACAATAATGGATGTTTAAATTTTTAGGCCTATTCATTTTCTGTATACTCATAAAATTCAATATATTTATATACCATCACCACCAATATTGATGCCATTATGACATATTACTGTTCTGTTCTTCACTTCAGTGGCATTCAGATTAGTAGTAGAAGCCTTTAGTAAACTGTAAGTTTTAATTGGAGATGATATATTATACAACACCGCCCAATAACCTTGAAGAAAGATTTTTGGCCATTGGCTTTTTTGGCTTTTCTTTCATCCTCCCAACAAACCAAAAGCACAATAACTCCAGTATCAGCCTCTAATGGCTGCAGTGTTCATTACGTGCCACCACACGAACAAACTCTATATTGGTGATTTGGCTGTTGCTATAAACTTGTGTAGTCATGGGGGTCATTTGCAGACATGCTTGCCTGCTTCGTAAAATACTCACTAAAAATGTTTAATATAACATTTACGTATGTATGCCTTTATGTTCTGTACCTGTCTCCAGTCAGCCAATCAGCTTGTTCGACGATCTGAACAGTATGACTGGTTATTGTGTGCATCAGCTCCATACCCAAACACACTGCGAACTGTAAACCCACAGAGGCGTTTTCATGGATCTTTGCTGGAATTAAGGGAATCATAATCAGCCTCATTATTAATGGGGTTAAAATTGTAAATTGCGTCTAGAGTGTGGCAGTAAAGGAAAGATCGAGCTACCAAAAGTATCTAATTTATTCTCTGGGGATTTAGAATACCCACAGCATCATGACTGAATTTTACTATTACCATTACAATTAATTACAATTATTCCATAAGATGTAAGTCAAGGGGAAAGTCTGATCTAATCGTGGCATGAAAATAAGGTTCAGAAGGTCAATTAAATAAAATTTTACAAGAATATACTGGGGAAAAAAATGCCAAAGCAATCTGATCAGTCGTTAATATATATTGTCCTTTCCCGGACCAAATAAAAGGACTGACTGACTAATTAACATTACTACCATCATTCTTCTGTCCCAAAGGGCACATATGTAAAATACTCGAGGTTGGTAAGACTACCGTTTGAAGTAAAGCAATCGCATGTTTCGTTGATCATTTAACATTTCATATCAAGAAGAATATTGTGCAGCTGGAGCAAAGTGATGTAAGCATAAACAAGACTAACATAAGTAGAGCTTTCCTGTTTACACGAGTGAATTCAAAGTTTTTGGACGTGACTGAGGAGAACAGGGGAGCCTCTACAGTATCATCAAGAAGAAACTAGATGGGGGTCCTTCACACCTCTGCAATGACAATCACATTGTGATGCACAAGGCACTTTGTTCACGCAAATGATGGCAGGTGCTCTCAAGGTGTACTCATTTCATGCTCAACCGGGTATGATGCAAATAACTTTTTCAACTTGTGGTTCTGAGTGGCTTTTCATATGAAGTTGTACAAATGGACTAAGTTTGTGAACAAAATACAGACCCCCATAAATCGAATTTTCCTGTTTCAAGTACATTTGATTCTAGAGTGAGTAAATTATGTTCTGTGTATATTTTCAGGAAAGACTACTACCAACATATATTCCTGTTTTCTTAAGGTGCATTTAGACTGAATACTCACCAACATTGATTTCTGCCTTATGTTTCTTTACAGAATGAATATATTTCGCAGTTTTCATGTTTAGGCCTATTCACCACAACACGCAATGTCTTCACTGTGCAGACTTTAGCTGTAGCTGTTAGCTAACTAGACCTGTACTGATCTCCAAACTTTTTTCTATTTTAGTGTGTATTTTTAGTATTTTTCTCTCCTAATTTTAATTGTTTCACTTAAATTCAAGTATCTCTATTAAAGTGCACATTTTCTTAATCAATGTGAAAAATGTTCAGCTAACTTTGATACTATGATAAGGGCAAAAGTGAATAAAGTTACCCCAACAACAATGGTACGGAAGTGCTGGTCAAGAGGAAAGTTTGACTGCAAGCACTAAAAATTAAGGGGGCACCAAAGTAATTAGGAGTTGTACTTTGGAGAAAGATTAAGTAATATCTGATTATTTAATTGTTATAGAATTTAGTTACCATTTTTGGTGTAGTCCAATTTTGATATGCCATGTTCCTCAATATTTAAAAAAGCATGGCCTCAATGTAATTCTTAAGATTTGAAATTGCAAATAACCAGAAAATAATTTATATTTGAGCACTTCAAGTAAAAGGCATTTAGAGGTAAGTTCATACAAAAGATGCTATTTAGTTGCATCATGGGGAATAAATGCAATGTTTTTGGAGCTTGAACCATACGGAATGAAAATCAGGATAGCTTCGCCATTGATTTTGACCTGTATTTTTGAAATTGTATCACTGCCATTAAAAGCATCTTTGAAAATGATTTCTGTCAAAGCGTAACACAAAAAACAACTTAATGGGAACAGCAATTTTAGAGTTATGCTTGAAGGGACATGACATTCAAGCTGGAGCTATTGTGTTTATTTGCATAATATTAAAATGTCTCAAGTATCACATTACGAGCCTCACGCGTGCTGCTTCCTGTTACATCATGTACATGCATAAGTCATTTTTCATTGACAGTGAATAGAGATAAAACTGCATCTGGTGTGTCTCAGCGTGTTTCTCAGATACTCTTGCAGTCAGCATTTAGGAATCATTTCTCTAAAAGATAATTAGGTCTCTATCTGCCTTCCTTTATATCCAGGTGACCAGACAGGTGTATCCTGTGTGGACTTACTCCAGCCTGTTTCTCCTCATCCCAGTCCTCCTGGTGACAGACTTCCTCAGGTACAAGCCTGTAATCATCCTCCAGGGGCTCTGCTATGTCACCGCGTTTCTGCTGGTGCTAGTTGGCTCGGGGGTCCACTCGGCTCAGTGGGCCTTCTTCAGCTACAGCATTGCCACTGCAGCAGATGTGGCCTATTTCTCCTACATTTACAGTGTGGTGCACACTAGACACTATCAGAAAGTGACCAGTTATGTCAAAGGGGCCATACTGCTGGGCTACGCTGTGGGCGCTCTGCTGGGTCAACTGCTAGTGTCTGTGGGTGGGGTGTCTTTGTATTGCTTAGCTTTTATAACTCTCATCTCTGTCTCGGTAGCACTGATGACCTCCTTTTTCCTGCCCAGGCCTCAGACTAGTTTATTTCTTAGAGGAACAGATTCTGCACAACAAGGAAGCTCAAGTGAAGACACTGATGACTCCGAAAGCCGTTACGTTTTCATGTGGGTAAAGATGGCCGCCAATCGTGTTGGGAGGATGTTCAGAAGGCTTGCATTGGACTGTAAGACATGTTATTCCTCTGTGGCTCTGCTCTTCTTCTGCATATGGTCAGCTACAGGGACATGTGGCTTTTACCAGGTCACAGAGTACGTCCAGCTGCTCTGGATTCATTTGCAGCCCCACAACTTCACTGCCTATAATGGAGGGGTAGACAGCATCAGCACATTGTCAGGTAACTAATGCACCATTGTCAGCACCACTTTAACCTGCTAGAACATTAAGGTCATGCTTAATGAATCAGATATAATATTCAAATAACATAATAATTAATAACCAAAGCTTGATCCCACCTTTATACATGTCAGGGTTTTTTGCGGGACGCCAGCCGACGCGGCCTTGCATTTTTGTGTTGACACTGTGCACAAGAGTGAGCCTTTATTTCCTGCATGGAGTGTCGAGTGTTGAAAATGGTGTATTGCAAATGTTGTACCAAGTATAGGGGCGGAGCAAACAGTCTCCAATGAAAAGGGAATGTCTCTGCTGAGTTCAATGATGCCACACACAAGATTGTACATCTAATGATTCATGGGATATGAAAGTGGCGTGTCAATGATAAAAAAATAATCCAAAATTCAATTGATTGCACATAATAATGATTCTTTCAGTTTCAATAGGGCCTTTGCCAACATTTTCGGTGCTTGGGCCTTAGTAACAGTCTCCCCTGGTTGCCTGGAAACCTGACGACGATGACAAGTCTTTGAAGTTACTGCTCCTTGCCAAGAAATAACCCAGAACATAACTCTCAGTAAAGCCGTTTCTACTCTTTGGTTTCTGTGCGTATTGAGCAATTGAGAGATAACGTCTTATGTATTGAGCTTTAGATGTGCTTGTAGGTGGATTTTGTTTGTCCAAACATTTTCTTCAAAGTTTATGACTGTTATACACATTCTGCTACAGAAAATAATTGAATAAACATACAGAAAGAAAACACAATCTCTTTTCTATTATCAGTATTTCACAACCCCCAAAGTACAGCAGACAATAGGAGCAGCATTAATTAGACTATTTAATTGCTTGCTCTCATCCCAGATGGGTATAGCAGCTGCTGCTATCCAGTCAGTACACTTTTATTGATTATAGTACTGATACATTCCTGTATTTCCCAGAAGCCAAAGGCAATTACTCTGTGTAAACCACATCCAGCTGTATGCCTTTCACTTATAAATGGTTCTGCCCAACATGCAGTCAAGCTGTAGGGCCCTGGGTCTGATATTTCCCCAAAGAGTCCTGTTGTATTCTCCTCTGTTCCACACTTAGAAAACATCCCTGAGGAAAAAATGTGGTGGAAACCGATAGGGAAAATATGAATATGGATTACCAGGATGATAAAATATGGCAGAAAAGCACAACATCATTTACTATTTTCTTTGCTTATTAATAGCTGTATGTCCTGGAGCTTGAACACAACATTTTTTAGTAGCTCATTAGGATTAAGATAAAACAAAATGTGTAAGCAGAACAAAGTTTTGTTTAGTTATATTGTTTTGTACAGTATGATTTTCAAGGAGAGTTATTACAGGGCAACTCACCCATCTATATGTATCTACTGTATGGCCTCAAACAGTAATTACGAATAATTTACACTTCAAACATATTTAAGCCAATGGATAATGTATTTAGGGCATAGTCCCAGTCAGGACCTTCCCTTCTCTTGGTCAGGGATGTCCAAGGTTTTTCATTTCATTTGGCAGGAAGCTTGCTGAATATATTTCCGTTTAGATTCAGACCACACATTGGAGCCTAAGGCGTGCAAATTCAAATTGTTCTGCCCCACATACCACACACATACAGTATGATGTTATCTAATCAGCGTGTAAAGCCAAACACAGCGTGAGGTCACAAATTTGTCCTCATCTATGCCACACAAATTACAAAATGGTTCATACGCACTGGGACCTGCATGCAGCTTGTGTTTGAACCTTTGAAACGGAAGAAACTGATAATGTCACAGTGAAACTAATGATGTCATATGGGTTAACACAAGTTGGTTTTGAAGACATTTGAACAGAAAGCCTGCGTCACAATCTGGGGGCATAGAGTTTAAACGAGGTTGGCATTTGAGGCAAGGTCATATAAAAGATGCTTGAGTTGCATCATGGGAAATAGAATGCAGTATTTTTGGAGCTCTAACCAACCTCAACCAAGGGAATGAAAATCAGGATAGCTACTGATTTTTACCTTTATTTTTTTAGCCACACTACCGGGCTTGGCAAGGCTCTATGGATGGCCATGTCAGTCAGTCTGTCCACTTCTTTGGTCCAGACTAAAAAATCCTAATTATGTAATAGGTTGATTTGGGATTTGGTACTGATATTCACGGTTCCTAGTGGATGACATTAATGATCCCCCAACTTTAAGATTTCTTAAAAACATATAGAGTAAGTATCACTTATTGAAACAAAATTAGATATGAGTAACAATTTGGTATTGAGCATGCACCCCTGCTGTTTGAAAATGCTGTAGAGCCCAACTGCATTATTGATCCCTCTCTATGGAGCTGTACCGCTGGCTTTCCTGACTCCGCTAAGCCTCCAATTGTGTCACTGCTGTGGAAACTGGTCTACTTATTTGGTCTCCATTTGACCCGCACTCTGCTAATCAGAGCCATGGGGGTTGTTTAAGTATGTCTTATACACCCAGGCCCGGGTGGTGTCCATGTAAGACTTAGCACTGATTGTCTGAATGGACAAGGACTCAAAGGAAATGTACACATTTAAATAAGTGAAGCAATTATATCAAGCATCTCTTTATATTCTAGTGGATAAAGAGCTCTTGGTGAATATATCCCTGTCTCTGAGGACTCAGGGTTTTCCTATTTACACTCAGCTCACATGTGGTGAGGAGGAGCTTGGGATGTATTAAGGTTGCATTGTGCCACCCTGTGGCTGAAAGGAGGAAAATCTAAATGATTGTTACCTGCTCAGAGTTTAACTAGTTCATTGTTGGATCAGTATGGGAGAGGAATTCTATTATCATTTGTTTTCCTGCTACTAAACATTGCCATAGTTTCATGTATCCCTTTTTAACCCTTGTATGGTATTCGGGTCAAATTGACCCATTTCAATTTTTTACAAAGTTAAATTTTTTCTACCTGAAAATCAATGGCCTTACCTAACATGTATTCCTGACTCAATTCAGAAAATTACTCTGGATATGACCACTTATGGTTTTTCCAAAGTGGATTTTTAACATGAATTATAACCTTATGACAAAAAACCAACCCCACTTCCATTTTTAATTGTGTTCTAGTGGAGACTGGTTGCATTCCCTAAACATATGTTATCTCAATTGTTCGAATTGAGATGAAGACAATATTTGTTAATATATTATGAAGTAAAATTTTAAAACCCCAAACAAGTCAAGGGTCAATTTGACCCGAAGGATACGAGAGGGTCCCGAAAGTGAAGACAACACAAGGGTTAAAAAGGGATGACCAGACGACTATATAGGTTGTTTATTCCTGCCTTTAATTACAACCAATAGGAGCGTTTCACAAATTAGCGCCCCTAGCGTTGGCAAGAAATACGACCTACAGGAGCGCTTTCCATCATCACATCTAAACATAACGGCCTTTGCTTAGGTGTTGGCAGCTAAACTACTTTGTAAAGTTGAAAAAAAGATGTGATTTGGGTTTAAATCAGTAGGGTTAGGGTTAACCCATTTGTTACGTTACTTCACTTCCGGTTACACATGTAAAATAGTTTTGTTTGTTCTGTAAGTGAAAGAAAAAATTGCCATTTACTTTTATTTTTAAAGAAAACACACACCCCGGTCTCCAGGGTGAAGTCCTGTGTTTGTTTGGCCCAAAAAACCTAAATATGAGTCATAATTGCTGATTGCACAGACTTATAAAAACATTTTCTCGGTGGAGGACAGCCTCCACACAATGTATATAATTTCATACACACATAACACATATAATACAACTATATGAGGAAAATTACCTTATACCTTGCATCATTATCTAACCTTACTACATTTTCTTTTTTTGATATCGAATAACATTAAATGACAAAACTTATTTTTTGTGTTTTAGTTGTTCAGGATATGCTTATATAATGTTTTTGTTGTATCCAGATAACTGTGTTTGTGTGGCATCTTCATTTCTTTCATTTTGAGTGTTTTAGAATGTCTGGCAAACTTGTTAAAAGAAATAGAAAGAACACATAGACATATCTGCTTGTATTATTCCTGTGCCTACATTACGCAAATAATATGACCAATAATTAGATGTCAGCTAAACAGTTTTTGTACATTGGTCTCTGAGGTCTTTCTTTGCAACCCCATGTTTTGCTACACCTTATTTCCCCCATGCACTGACTCATATGATGCTGTTCTCCTTTAGGAGCTGCAGCCACTGTTGCTGTGGGACACTTGTCTCTGGAGTGGGCTGTGTGGGGGGAATTGGTCCTGGGGAGTTTCACCTTCCTGATCGCTGGGGCTTTATTCCTAATGGATCTGACTGACAACATCTGGATCAGCTACACATGCTTCTTCATCTTCAAAACAGTCTACATGCAGCTCTCCACCATCTGCACGTAAGAATTCAATATGGATTTGTCAGCAGCACAACAATTCACAAATGCCGTGCATAAGTGTGAACACACACAGGAAGCTACTGTGTAGGATTTAAAGGTGTGATCCCACAAGATGTTCTGTGTTTTTAAGTTTAGATGTGCTTAATGGGCTGAGAATTATTCTAACCCTATATAATGTTGTTACATATTTTTTGGGGGGTTAATTTCCTTTAATTTTGTATTATTGTGACATGTTTATCTTGTCCATGCTGTGTGGGACTAAATGAAAACTTGAAAACAGTCAAATAATTTTTAGCTAGGGATGGCAATATCACTCTGAGGCTGGTCGGTCGACCACATTGGTCCAGTCTGAAATATATAACTATAACTGTTGGATAGATTGCCGTCATGGTCCCCCAGAGGATAAATTACTTTAGTGATCACATTTTTTTCATTATAACAATGAAAAAAATAAGGTGAAATGTCTGTAGAATTTTTGGATGGATTACTATATAATTTGAAACACATCCCTATCCGCTGAGGATGAATCCTAATAAAGATTTTACTTATCCAGTGAAATATCTCTCCATCTCTCCCAAATTTAGTTCTGACATTCATGCTTTTAGATTATGTATCCTAATGACTATGATGGTCCCCTAACTTTTCCTCTAGAGCCTTTTCCTCTAGGTTTGACATTTGTGGTTTTGAGTGAAATGTCTATTTTGGATGAATTGACTGGAAACAAACAAAACAGCGGTCAACGGGTGAAACCTTCTATTGTCCATTTTTGATTATGAATAAATACCTGCAAACTAATCAGATATCCATCATCCTCAGCTGTACTTTGTGTTTAGTGGTAATTGGAAAATGGTAATGAAAGTGCAAAGGTGCACACTAGCAAAACCAACCTAAAATGGTGAATATGGTTTATATAACCTACTAAACATAAGCATGTGAACATTTTAATTTTTAGAACAAAGCTCATGTACAGCATCACAGATCCATTAGCATGGCTGTAGACCCTGTGTCCTGTTATAATTAAGGTGGTATGGACACCTTATTATAGTTTTCAAAATGTATCCTATCCTATCATTTTTTCCCTATTTGGTTGTCGCATGTTGTATGTCCTTCATAAGAACCCTTGACAATAATTTAAGTAACAACTGAATTAATCTTAGCACATTAGCCCACTTTCATTTTCCTGGTTAGCATCTCATGTATGCATATCCCAGTTTTCAGATAGCCAAGACGCTGAACAGGGAGCGCTATGCGTTGGTATTCGGCATCAACAGTTTTGTGGGCACAGTCCTCCAGAGTGTCCTCACCGCCATCGTCATTAACACCAAGTCCCTACAGCTTACCATCACCTCACAGGTACCGCAGTAGGCTACTCGCACATGATTGAGCTAATTCTTATGACCATGTACATTGTAAGTACAATATTTAGTAGTCTATATTGACAATGTTACACTTTCGGGATTGTTCAAATGCCGCCGGATATTCCGCTTAAAGTTCTATCATTTCTGCCGGATAATCGTCGCCTTCTGCTTTCTTTGTGTTGCCATTTTAAACTCCGGTGGATTTCTGAGGACTAAACTGCTCCTCAGATCTCTGCAGGGTAAATCCAGACAGCTAGCGAGACTATGTTTCCAATTTGAGTTTTCTCTTGCACGAATAAAACTACTTTTGAACGTACACATGTTCCACCAAAACAAGTTCCTTCTCCAGTCTATTTTGCAGAGGCACTGCTGCTCAGACTATCCCTTAACGCCTCCCAAGATGATTGTGATTGGTTTAAAGAAATACCAATAAACCAGAGGAAGTTTTTCTCCTATCCCGGAATGCTGACTGGACTAGCCAGACCCCCTTCGCAGCGCTGTGGAGGGAGGTCTGGCAATGTGAGACTAAAGGTTGAGTCATAGGAACTTTTTAACACTGGTGTTATGAAGAGCTATTACAATGAGTTAGAAATTGAAGAATATTAAGGAGAGAAAACAGCATTTGAATAAATAAATGACATAGGCAATCCAAAGAGTACTGATAAAAAAAGCCTTTGAATAAAAACAAATGATGCTGTTTAAAGGGCATTCAGTAAACACACAGGGGAAAACAGACCACTAGAGACAAAAGAAATAATTGGATGAATGAATTCATATATTTGTAAGTCATCATCCACCGTGCAAGTAATCCTCTCATGTCTTTTCAGTTCCTGATCTACGCCTCGTTCTTTGTTGCCATTTCCTTGCTGTTCACAGTCAGAGGTGTGTACACTGTGCTCCACATGAAGCGTTCTGCTGGAGGCAACCAGGCAGAGAGAGCCAGCAACCTGCCAGAGGCCTCACATGTGTGTGGTGGAAATGCCTATACATAGGGTGAGATCTGAACTAAGGCTTCACTCAACAATGTCTTTTAAGTATTTATTCATAGAAGATGCTTCAGTTGATCAGGAGAGTCGGAGTCTTAGAATGAAAGAGTTTTGGGAGAGAAGCCTCCTTATCCTGTTTCTATACAGCTGAAAGGGAAGGGAGGGAGGGAAAGTCTGGTCTGAACCAGTTCCGACTATCAGGGAATGGCAGCTTGTGGAATTCAAATGTCAAGGACCAATAACATATAATCTACTTTAAAACATTTATGCTGAAGGCAGAGACTGTGAAATGTCATAACTGTCATCAATTATTATAGAAGCAGCAGTAGCATATATTTTTGGAGATGCTTACATACAGTTGATCTATATCAATATATGCAATTCATCAAGAAGTGACTGTGGTTGAATTATTATTCAACTATTCAATTATTATTGAATCATTGTGTCATCCGAAGGATCCAACTTATCGATTCTACTAACGTGCTCAGACTGAAATAGTGAAAGTACAATATATAAATAAGTCCACTAGAGGACACTACCTGCACAATATAAAACAAGAATACTGCAACACTACACAGCAGCCCTGAACACAGAAATATCAGACAATCATTCTGTATGTATGTAAATATAATTAACATGTCAGGATAAGTGAACTATGCATGTTTTAGACATTTAAATCTCTGGATATTAAAAGTCTTACCAGATGCTGACAGGTAAAATCTATATTTCCAATATTTGGATGTCTGTTTGTGTTTACTTATGGGTAAATATGCCCGATCCACATTGGGTATTATGTTTGCTTCTTGTGTTTGTGGTTGATTAATAATTAGATCTACAAACACGATTACCAAAGGCACACTGGCTAGCTGATACTTATCAGGCTGGTGTGATCATTTATGTACATTCTGCTGCACAGTCTTCCCAGCACAAACAGCCTGCTGTCATTACATCATTTGAATACTTTCTCTACTGCTACTTACTGTAAAGAGATACTTCCTGATTTATTATGACATCCAAAATCCCTTGAAATAACTCACTGGTGATGTTTTGATGATGTTTTGATGCTTCCTCAGCAACAAGCTAGGGGTGCATTTTGTAAGTTTGAGGCACTATTAGATGCAATAAGAAGCATATCTTTAGGCAACATGTTGCCAGGTAACAGACGTTTTTTTTAAGCTTTGTTAAAAAAAAATCTGATTCAGTCTGCTGTGTCTGTGTGTGTGTGTGTGTGTGTGTGTGTGCGCACAACCCGTTCTCACTCTAAACTTATAAAATAAGGATGTTTAGACAGTGGCTGTCAGTGTGTAAAGCGAAGAAAAAGGCGCCCTTCGACAGCTATACGAGGTTAGGCAAGTATTATGTAAAGCCATAATTCTGCATAGGGAGCTTAGTTGAGGTGGCGGATGGGTCAAAGATAAGATAAGATAAGAAAACCTTTATTTGTTCCACAGTGGGGAAATTGCGGTTTGCAGCAGCAAGACAAGAGCAGAGATAAGTCTACAAGTAGCATGAACAAGTGTCAAACATGCACAGATGTAATAATGGCACATGTGATATATTGCACAGAGTCAACAGTGTTCGTTGTACAGTCTGACGGTCAAACACAGGACTTTCACACAGGAGTCCGGGGTTCATGTCCTGCATGTTTCCTAAAATCGCTTTCTTCTTTTACTGTCCCGTTCTTCCCGCATGTCACTGAAACGTAAACCAACCAACAACCTTTTCCTTAACTCTTCCATCCCGTACCCGCTTGTCCCGGACCTTTTCCTTAACATAACTGCGTCAAAAGGGACGCAATAGTCCCAACCAAGCGTGTTATGTTAAAGCACATTAAATTACGCAAAAGGACAAAGGCGACAAAGGCACCTGACCATCCATCCTTATTTTACGAGATGGGGGGGTAGACTCTGTTGGTGTGTATGTGAACCAATTAAATGAATAAGTAATTAATTAAATATGTGCAGGGCTTGCTTGCCTTAATGTTTATTTCTAGGAAGTTAAGCTATAGACAGCGACCTTGTTAAAATCAGTTCAGTGCTGTGATTCTCAGCAGGTGATGCATAAGCCTGATGCTCTAGTTCTGCATAATATCGTACAAGCAATTTTTGTCCTAATTTACCCATTAACCATTACCCAAGCATGGTTAAAGTAATGCATGTGTAGTCACGTCTGACCTATAATTCATGATTAAAAACATTAAAAAATAATGAAGGTTTTAAGATGGACAACAGGCGCAGATATAGCTGGCATGAGCTGACATATTGCATGCATCACACATGCTTATTGGTCATATATCGATGATGTATCAATGCATTTTATTTATCACATGAACCAGCCCTTATATGTATAATATGTTGTTTAAGTTTATTTAAAAAAGATTATGCTATAAGCATCACAAATCGAGTTATGTTTACCTCGGTGATATATATTTGATAATACTAAGTGATAGAATGTATTTGTGTTTTTTTGGCGCAAACTGGCCCTTTAAGACATTTTAGATGAGCAAAGAAAACAGCAAATATCTTGACTTGTCATATTAGGAAAAGCTAAGGTGTTATTAATAACATTAGCGATGGCTTTAGTGAGCCATTGTAGTGTGACACTGTGCTAGCATGCCCGATACAGGAACAGGAAACCGCAGCTAAAGGTAATCCAGCAATCATTAAAGTTGTTATTCACCAGTGTTCTGTTCCTGCTGTGACAGGTCAAAATGTCTTCTGGGAAAAAATATATAGATAATGTATCTCACTGGGAGAACCAATTCCTTGAACTGATTTAAAGACTACTGTTCTGATGGTGCTGTCAGACAAGGGGCGGGAAGTCATTTTCGGCTGGAGGGTGGGGGGAGCCACGGTCTGCGTAGAATCTAAAGATACTATGCCAGGCTCTGTATTGTGCAGACCACTCACTCGCCCCTCCCCGCCACGAAGTTGAGCTGAACTGACGGTGTACAAACTGTATCCCAACAGGACATTCTAAAACGTGAAAAAAAAACTTGATTTAATGTACCTAAACAACAAGCTTCACTTTTTCAGCAGGGCTGTGGGTTGACTCTCCATGGTTCTCATGGGCTTTATAAGTCATAACGTGAAAAAGCTTAACGTTGTTTAATGTTCTTAAACAACGATCAGTGATCACCACAGAGAAGTTTGGTGATTATTGATCGTTGTTTAGGTACATTAAACCATGTTATGCTTTTTCACGTTAAGCCTATTCCAACAAGGCCTGCACAGCGAACTCCAAAAACCAGCATTGAAAAAAGTGGGCCTATCAAAATCTGTGTCAATGAGTGCATATAAACTAAAATGTTATTTACAGTATATAGTGCAACCAATATTAATTATATATATAAATGTTGGTTAAAACAAGGAGCTTGACGCACCATGATTGTTTTTCTACATGACAATGTTTTAAAACAATCAGAAGTAGATTAAGTGTTCATAAACCACGTATAACTTCCAAAAAAAGGCCTAAGTGGCTATGCTAAATCTTTTTCCAATAGTATGTGAAAAATTCTAAAAAAATACTATTTGTTTCTTTATAATAGGCATACATAAAGCACAATCATACTAGGCTAAATATAGGCTACCATGTGGGCCTGCACGGCGGCAGGAAAGCGATGCAGAGATGTAAGACACCGTGTCTCTACCTTACGATGATTTTGGTACACCAAACATAGATTTGCGCTCTGGATTTCGGCTGATAAACTTTGCCATGAGACTATCTTGATATGAGAATATCAAGATCATCCAAAATGTTGTCTAGTCCAGTCTAGTGACAGTTCGGTAAATGGGGATGTTATTTATTCTATTCATTCGTGTACAGGGACACGATTTTCTCATTTTGTTCGTGGTGTTGAGCACGAATTCTAAAATAATGCATTTCAATGGGAAGCATCTTTTGTGATAACCGCACGATTACGGTAGCATGTAGTATTGACAAGCCGAAAAGGAGGTTAGTTGGGGTGGTGGATGGGTCGAACAGCACAGGATTTTCACCCCGGAGACTGGGGAACCGCATCCTGCGTGTGGCAGTT
The DNA here is from genome assembly GCA_026937815.1 of Etheostoma perlongum. Taxonomy (NCBI): domain Eukaryota; kingdom Metazoa; phylum Chordata; class Actinopteri; order Perciformes; family Percidae; genus Etheostoma; species Etheostoma perlongum. Next base: position 5,299,471 of record CM049379.1, on the reverse strand, counting down.
CCTTTCACTGTTGTTCTTTTCCTAATCACAACAGTGCCGTTGTTGTAGCACGTACCCCGTGTGGCGGTCCATTCATTTCCCCCATTGTTGCTTCCCCCAGCGACCACAGATCGTGTCCTGGCATTCGTTGTTGTCACCGTCTACCGCTTCTGGCGTTTCATTTCCATGTTGTTGCGTCCCCCAGAGCAGCCCAGTATCATGCCAGTTGTCGCAGGCGTGTGAGGTTTAATTCCCCCGTTGTTGCGTCCCCCAGAGACCGCGGATTGTGTCCCAGCGGCCGTTGTTCATTCCGTGGTGACCACCACAAAATAAACAAGAAAATCGTGTCTCTGTTGACATATCAATAGATCAAAATAACATGACCATTTTACGAACTGCCGTGAGACCGGGTTGCTGAGTGAAGCGAAGGGCTGAGAAAGCCCTTTCGGAGTCAGCAGTAGACACTAGTAAACAGAGGCACAAGTGGATCAGCTTTTCAACCTAGGTGAAGAGCCCTTTTTTTTGTAGAGGTAGAGCTGATACAAAGCGAGCAAGTTCTTTGACTGAGTGGAAGGCTTGTTGTTTTAAAATTACTAAAATTTACATCTTTTCTCATCATCCTAAACATGACATACAAAATGGAAATTTTTGGCAATGGCAGAGAAGATTTGGCGCTGCTACACATCCCACGAATGCATGTTCCTTACAAATGGGGCCAACCCGTTCTCACTCCGAACACGTAAAATGGACAGTGGCTTACGCTATTTATGCTGACGGTGTCTAATGTGACGAAAAAAAGCATCTTTTGGTGTGTGTGTGTAGAATGAACCGGGGCGGGCAGCATCCGGACGGGGTTTAGCGAGTAGTATATAACAAGGAAATTCTGCGTAAGGAGGTTGGTTGGGGTGATGGAACACAGGACTTTATCCCAGGAGAGCAGGGTTTGTGTCCCGTGTGTCCTTAACCGTCCCGTTATTGCCGCATGTCAGGGAACGGAACGTAAGCCCACCCATGATCTTTTCCTTAACCTAACATCATCAAAAGAGAAAATAGTCCGGACCAAGCATGTTATATGACGCTAAAGGAGACGACAAAGTGCTTGTTATATGAAGGTCTACTTTAGCGTCAAGAACAACGACAAAGGCAACTGACCAAGCGTCCATATTTTACGAGATTGGAGTGAGAATGTGTTGATGGGGCACATTTTGAAAGGAAACTAAACAGGCTTTCCAACGGTATAAGATTTATTGCTAAAAAGCATTGTTACCACAGAGAAATAATCTACAGAACACAAAGACCCCTACTTTTGTGCTAAGTGTTATAAGCTATCATTTTATTGTCAACTTTGCCCCCAGCAGGTACTGCAGCACTCCCAGCACCCCTACTTCCCGTGCCTATGCTGTCAGACGGGGGTTAGGATTAGAACTGATAAGTCTTGATTTTGGAGTTGACAGGGTTTAACTAATTATTCTTCCAAAGAAATGGTTAATGTTTCATCTTATTCATGGTTATTCCTGCGAATTAAACACACAAAAAGGGTGTGTACAGTTTACAATTGTCGTCATTAGTCTTTCCTTCAGAGGAAGACGCTCACTATGCAGTGTGTAAGATGAAACAGGGAAACTGGTTCATACAATCATCCGCCTATGACACCTTTTTTGCAGTTCCCTCAGGTCATACTGTACAGTCATTATTCCCACACCTCTGAGAGAAAAGAAAGCAACCTGCAGTTCACTTGAAAAGGATTTGTTAAATGAAAGACAGAAGTACTAAAGATAGAGGCAATTGTTGACCTTCATTTCTTAATCGTATCTTTATCTCGGCACTGTTATTACTGAAAACATAATGCACAATAGTATGTGTGTACACAAAGTGGGATGTAAAAGTTCAGAATAAGTCATCAAAGCTTTTAAGTAGCTTAACTCGGTGCTTTTCTTCTTTGAGTCACACTCAGGCACATTCAACAACATTTATAGAAAATTCTGCCATGATTCAATTTGTATTGTTTCCATTTGATCACTGGTTCTTAGTTGTAGAAGAAGTAAGTTTGTAGAATTTTCTCTAACCTCCCACACAAACCTGTTATACAGCCAGCATATCTGCTGCCACAGGGCCTCTTTTCACACTTGTCAGATGCTTGTGGGGTTTTATTTTATTTAGCTATTTACTATTTCAAATAATAGAATTAAATAATTCTGTTAATTTCCCAACTGGTTATTGCTGGAGGTCTGCCCCGGTTTCTTCAATGCTGTTCAGCAAAAGGGCGCTCCAGGAGTTTAGTATTTACTTTTCTGTGTTTACAGATACGTGTACAGTCAGTAAATCCAGCCAGGGCATTTCCCTTAACAGAGTTATGAGTCAACACTACTATGTGAAGAGAAAATATTACATCACCTTAATGACTTTCTACTGTATTTGGTCCAACGTGTGTCTTTGATGGATCACTTCATACCAATTTTATTTCAAAGACTTTGTCACATAAAATCACATTAAATGTCACATACAGTAGATTCCACATAATGGCTGCCAGCCATTTTGGGAAATGAGACTGCACTTATAGCATGTATACAGTTCTTTGTATTCAAGTTGCTTCAAGTTGATTTATCCATTCAATCATTCCCACATTTGCCACTAGGGCTGCACCATCACATCTTAAAACATGAATCCATCACAACTAATAGCAGTACCTTAGTCAGTCAAGTTCAATTACAGCAGCACTACAGCTAATATTTGGAAAATGTTTGTCCGGATGTTCGAATGGATGTGACAAAGTACAAAAAAACAGCATATTTGTCATTCTAGTCCCCCTGCACCAAAAAAACCCCAACATAATAAGATGCTGCTACGCAAGGAAACACCAGCCAGAAGAGCTTTATATTGAGTATTTCTATAGAGTTTCTATAGAGTATGTAGTTTTATCTGCTAGCATGCAGCCTGACATCTGATTTTTCAGGATGTCTGGTCGCCCTAGCTGCCGCATGAGCAAATTGGATAACATTTTAACTAAGATAGCATGCTAACTAGCTGGCTACCATGGTCAGTTAGCTCGCAGTTTTCAGCCTCTAATGCTAGACTCGTCAACCGAATGTGATTTCATAGCCTACATCGAGTGTAACCTTTAGCTCCTAGATCATACATAGCATCTAGCTGAACAATAAGAGGTGTGTGATACAATCAAATCCCCCATGCCCCTATTATGTTTCACTCAGAAATACATCACAGTGATGATGAAGCTTTAGATACTCTGACTGTCACTGGGACTTTAATGACACCCTTATGTGACAGGATAGCCTACACTACAACTGTGATGATGGAAAGCTTGCCACGGTCAACTAATTTTTGTGACATTGGAGGTTCAATGTTCTCTGGAATGGGTTTGGTAGCTTTACAGATAACACAATGACTCTAAAGTGTTTTTATGAATTGTTTGAAAAACATCTGAGTCAGCCACAGTCCAGCTTTCCACTGTGATAGGACAAGATAAAAAATTATAAGTCCAACAGGCGGGGGGGGTGTATTCAAATATGCATTAGTGAAAAGCTACCTATTGTTATATCTTGCATTATCAGTAAAAGAAAATACAGGATATAACAATAGGTAGCTTACACAGTATGACAAGCAGTAAACAGCAAAATGCTACATATAGCCTACAGGAATAAGAGGACACACTGAACAGCTGAATTCACAGTATTATAGTGTAGAGACCTTCAATCTGATAAAAAAAGGTTCTTAGTTTAGTCTTTTAAGATAATTTTTGGGGCATGTTAGGCCCTTGTTGCTTCCCACAGTCCATGTTGTCCCCCAGAGCAGCCCAGTGGCATGCCAGTTGTCGCGGCGTGTGAGGTTTAATTCCCCTGTTGTTGCGTCCCCCAGAGACCGCGGATTGTGTCCCTGTTGACAAATCAATAGATCAAAATAATGTGACCATTTCACAAACTGCTGTGAGACCGGGTTGCTGAGTGATTTTCAGAGCCAGGTTTTCAGGAAGCAAAGAGCTAAGAAAGACCTTTCGGAGTCAGCAGTAGACGCTAGTAAACAGAGGCCCAAGTGGATCATCTTTTCAACCTCGGTGAAGAGCCCTTTTGTTTGTAGAGGTAGAGCTGATACAAAGTGTGCAAGTTCTTTGACTGAGTGGAATGCTTGTTCTTTCAAAATTACAAAAATTATCATCCCAAACACCCAAAACATGACATACAAACTGTTGTGGAACAAAAACAACAAACGAACATACAATAACAAATAAAGAATAACCTGTTTGGCAATGGCAGCAAAGATTTGGCGCTGTTGCACATCCCACAAATGAATGTTCCTTACAAATGGGGTCACCCCGTTCTCACTCCGAACACGTAAAATACGGATGTTTGGACGGTGGCTTATGCTATTTATGCTGACGGTGTCTGATGTGACAAAAAAGGCACCTCTGTGTGTATAGAACAAACCAGGGAGAGCAGCATCTGGACGGGGTTTAGCGAGTGGTATAATAGGGGGAAATTCTGCGTAGGGAGGTTGGATGGGTCAAACACAGGACTTTCACCCAGGAGAGCGGAGTTTGTGTCCCACGTGTGTCCTTAACCGTCCCGTTATTGCCGCATGTCAGGGAAGCCACTTTCTTCTTTAACCGGCCCCTTATTTCCGCATGTCACGGAACCGTAAGCCCACCCATGATCTTTTCCTTAACCTAGCATCCGTTATATGTATAGACCAAGCGTCCATATTTTACGAGATTAGAGTGAGAATGTGTTGATGAGGCACATTTGAAAGGAAAAAACAGGCTTTCCAAGATTTATTGCAAAAAAGCATTGTTACCACAGAGAAATAATCTACAGAACACAAATGTCCTTACTTTTTGTGCTATCACAAAAGTATCGCTTTTAATGTCATCACAGTTTTGCCCCCAGCGGGTGCTGCAGCACTCCCAGCACCCCTACTTGCTGTGCCTACGCTGTCAGACGGGGGTTAAGATGAGAGCTGATAAGTCTTGATTTTGGAGTTTATAGGGTTTAACCCTCATGTTGTCCTCGGGTCAAATTTGACCCGTTTTCAGTTTTTTTATCACAAAAAATGGGCCTATCAAATAATTTTAGAAAAAACATTTAAAAAAGCACCCATGACATTGAAAAAGTGTCAGAAATGTTGGGAAAAAGCAATAATAGTGTTGAAGAAAAAACTTTTTTTTCATGGTTGATGTGAAGACAACACAAGGGTTAACTAATTATTTTTCCAAGGAAATGGTTAATGTTTCATCTTATTCATGGTTATTCCTGCGAATTAAACACACAAAAAGGGTGTGTACAGTTTACAATTGTCGTCATTAGTCTTTCCTTCAGAGGAAGACGCTCACTATGCAGTGTGTAAGATGAAACAGGGAAACTGGTTCATACAATCATCCGCCTATGACACCTTTTTTGCAGTTCCCTCAGGTCATACTGTACAGTCATTATTCCCACACCTCTGAGAGAAAAGAAAGCAACCTGCAGTTCACTTGAAAAGGATTTGCTAAATGAAAGACAGAAGTACTAAAGATAGAGGCAATTATTGACCTTTACTTCTTAATCATATCTTTATCTCGGCACTGTTATTACTGAAAACATAATGCACAATATGAACACGTCTCTTCTTTCAGGTATCTTTCCACAGGCCCTGAAAACTGCAGTAATCAAGCCACTCAACAACCTAGACACATCACTAATGAGCAACTATAGGCCAATATCAAACCTTCCGTTTTTAAGTAAAATCATTGAAAAAGCGTTTTTTCAACAACTCAACCATTTCTTGTCACTAAGCAACAGTTTTGATACCTTTCAGTCGGGTTTCCGAGTTATGCGGACGACACACAAATTTAAATAACCTTATCGCCAGGGGACTATAGACCAATACAAAAACAGACTAAGTACATTAAACTAATTAACGGCCGAATATGCCAGAACTTTCTGAAATTAAATGAAGGAAAAACTGAGGTGGTTGTTTTTGGAGCAAAAGAGGAACGATTAAAAGTCTGCGCTCAGCGTCAAACAACAATGTTAAAAACAACAGACAAAGCCAGAAATCTTGGTGTAGTCATGGACTCAGACCTGAATTTTAACAGCCACATTAAGACAATTACAAAGTCAGCCTATTATCACCTTAAGAATATATCAGCAACTGTAACTTTTATTCTTGTGTTTTATCTGTTTTTATTTTTTATTTTTAACTGTTTATTCTTGTGTTTTATCTGATTTTTAACTGTTTTTTAACTGATTTTGTGTAAAGCACTTTGAATTGCCCTGTTGCTGAAATGTGCTATACAAATAAAGCTGCCTTGCCTTGCCTTGCCTAGAAAGCTTGACGCGGTAAACACATTTTTGTGACATTGGCGGTTCAATGTTCTCTGGAATGGGTTTGGTAGCTTTACAGATAACACAATGACTCTAAAGTTTTTTTATGAACTGTTTGAAAAACATCTGAGTCAGCCACAGTCCTGCTTTCCACTGTGATAGGACAAGATAAAAAATTATAAGTCCAACAGGCGGGGGGGATGACATATTAAAATATGCATTAGTAAAAAAGCTATCTATTGTTATATCGTGCATTATCAGTTAAAAAATACAGGATATACTGTAACAATAGGTAGCTTACACAATATGACAAGCAGTAAACAGAAAAAAGCTACATATAGCCTACAGGAATAAGAGGACACACTGAACAGCTGAATTCACAGTATTATAGTGTAGAGACCTTCAATCTGATAAAAAAAGGTTCTTAGTTTAGTTTTTTGCAGCAAAGGGCCACAGGCTGGAGTCAAACCCACAGCCGCTGCGTTGAGGAGCAAACCTCTATATATCAGTGAGCTACCCAGGTGCCTAAAGAGGCTTATTTGTGACGTAGGGTTAGGGTTAGGGTTAAACCTAAAATGGTTTTCCCCAGATAGCCTGTTGATCATACTGTATACCTGAGTGGAAACGTTTGCCAGGCCATGCGGTTTTGATCTTCTATGCCCAAAACATTTGTGATAATTAGACATCATTTTACATCCTAATTTATATACGTTTGAGTCTTATTAAGTGATAGATTATTCTAAATGATGTGGTACACTCTGAGGGTTTAAAAGACAGCCATCTGTGATGTGAGTGAAGGGGAGAAAGATTAATGTTGAAGCCGTAACATTGAATCTGATAACCTGAGATAATCATGGAGGCAGACACAACAATGACTAGCAGGGTGAATATATTTATGGGGACAATAATTTGGAATGTCCAGGTGTATTAATACAGTACATCCCTGACCGTAAGTGAGCAATTTTGTAAGAATCCTTGTGTAAGCCATAATGGCTTTGTTGTGTAAGCCATAATAATGAAGATGAAGGGGAAAGGCTGGGACATAGATGCAGGGGATTTGACATCAAAATGAGTTTATAATAAATCTACCAGACAGTACTCTGTGTTTGGCGGTCAAGCTTTAAAATATATTTTTGGAAAATCACAGAATACAATTACCAAGCTGAATTTACGAAATAGCTTTTTATTTTTACAAACCTATAATTGAAAGCATTAGGAGCAACAGCGTGGATGTTTCTTGTAGGCCTAATACATAACATCTCAGGGATTGCAGATGAAAATATGGAAGTTACATCATATTGATTCCATTCAATCAGTCCCCTGTTGTTGTTGTTGTTGTTGTCACTTCTCGGATTTATAATTTAACAAATCTTAAGTCAAATATTTTATGTTGTTGAGATGTTGGTCTATTGCTGATATTATAAGCAGTGATACACATACAGTACATATGTATTGTTAAGATACATTTAAAATCTGGACTTTTTTATGGAAAGATTTTACCCCAATGAAGCAATGTTCTTTTTTAGAGAAATCTAGGCAATACAAATACGTGTAGATTACAAATTCATTTATTCATTAAATGTGGTGTTCATTTGTCACTGGGACTGGGACTGGCTCAATTTAACAAACTCCTACATTACTATACAAAATACTCGAAGACCAATTTTTGGAAAATTGATCTAGGGACACAAAAATGACAATATTTGAAATATCATAACTAGGATTTTCAAATATATGTACATTTTGTCTGTTGTTTTATTGTAATTATAATTAAATTACCAGGAATAAGAATCTACAGCCATGCTAGCAACTCTGTAAGGTTATATCTGAATATGGCTAGTTTAATGCTAAGGTCAGCATGATACTATGCTCATAATGACAATGTATACATTCTGATGTTTAGCAGGTATAATGTTGACCATTCAGATAACACTAAATAGAAAAGCCAACTGATGGGAATGTCAGGTATTTGTAAAGTAAAGTATTGTACCATTTAAAAGTTTGACCTGATTACTTTAATTTATACTGTTTATTGATCCCCAGTGGGGAAATTACAATTTTCACTCTGTTTGTTAGTAATCACACACAGGCCTGAAATACACACATGCTCAGGACTTGATCATGCACAAATGGAGAGATGTCAGAGTGAGTGGGCTGCCAGCTGGACCAGCACCCTGGGCAGTTGAAGGACACCTGGCAGTGCCCAGGAGGTGAAGTGGCATCTCTCCAGCTACCAATCCAAACTCTGTGCTTTGATGCGTACAGGGACTTGAACCAGCAACCCTCTGGTTCTCAATGCAACGCCCTATGGACTGAGCTACTGCCACCCCTAATTATGATCGTGGCGCTTGAGGAAAAATCAGTGGATCACCATAGTCATCAGGCGTCGTTGTCTGGAAAAGTTTCAAGACTCAAAATTCTTTATTACGAGGAAATTCACAATTCAAATTCACAACAGCAAGGTATAGTGCAAAAAGTACCAAAGGACACAATGAGCTAAAAAGATAAACAAACAACTAATAAATAACTATGAGTAAAGTGAATATATAGTTAACCGTTGTATTTACAGCATTGCACATTATTCACATTATTGCATGGTTATCAGTCGTGGTATTGTTTTGTTAATGTGGTTTACTGGCAGCAGTGCTGACTGTAGTCTGACAGCAGCAGGAAGGAAAGACCTTAATGTAAGAAAGAAAATGTGTCTGTAAAAATGTCATGGCACTCCATCCAATAGTTGTTAAGAGATTTCTGTCTGGAATTGAATTGAATTGACATGCGTAAAATGCCAAGCAGAGCTGGGAAACTGTGCATGTCAAACAATGTGAAAGACTAATTACTAGGTGACGTAAAAGCTTCTGAAATTTTCCGCTTCCGGTAGATTGACGATTATTCACCTACAGAGACGGAGAGAGACAAAGACGGTGTCTGACTGGGAGACCTACGATACAAGCAGCTGCCGCGTCATGAAGGTCACACATCCCTGATCAACTTTGTGGGCGAACATTTATCATCACTCTTCCTTTGTGGCCTGCTTCCTCGTGTTTGAAAAGGGCTTTGCATTACTCATCGTTTGAGCTCCCTGCTGGATGACAGAAAAATAACTGTATAGACTGTAATTTCAATAGCTCACGTGTAAGCACAATTCCCTTTACCTGCTAGGAAGGGTCACAATCAAGACATTTTTTTACACACCATAACGTGATTCGGGAAATACATTTGTCATAATTGCCAGGTGTGACTGGAAGAGGAGTAAAGAACCACTGCTTTACAGCTGCGTTATTCCCTACCAGAAGTGCAGGAAATGTGGTATTTAAAATGCCAAAAACTTTTTTTTCTTATTTGATATATTCTCTGAGTTGGAATTTAAGTGTAAAAATTCACAGCTACTGTACTTTTGTAATTATTTAGAAATGCACCAGTATATATAAATAAATAACAAATACAGTACATTATATACATTTCCTGTATGTTACCTACCGGCAAATATCCAAATCAGATCTTTTCAAACAATCCGTATAATTTTCACTTTTCTTGATTCTTAAATTGCTTGGTTTAAAAACAATAATATATACTCAGGTTTTTAATGGTTTTTGTTCATGACCCATGAAGCCCTTTTTGTGTAACCCTGAATTCTTGATCAATTACGTTGCTGTAAGCACATTAAATTTACTCTCTCTGATTTACATCATACAAAAGGGCCTCAGTATGCTCCAAACAAGGTGCTTGTCAAATTGGCAGCGTATCAGAATATCTCTAACTATCTGAAATTGCATAAATCTAATTGCACTGACTCCACACATCAAGTGGCCAGCTGTGCAGTGACAAAGAGAAACTACTTAGAACCTGCAAATGCATGCAAATGCACATCCAGTATAGGGACTGTGGGTACAAGTACATCAGTAATGTAATGGTATTGTATTATAGTCATTTTTGTTACTCCAGCAATACATTAGAAGACTGATATTTTGAAGCATGTCTTTATAGTAATCATTTAATTTCCTTAGATTTAGTTTAAACCTAATTTAAAACAGGTGTTTCTTTCTTAAAATGTTTTTCATTCATTAATTACTTACTTTACTTTCCCAATAAAACGATTTTAAACTCCCACCCTATCTTTTAAAACTCTGTAAGTGTGTGTGTGTGCGTGTGTGTGTGTGTGTGTGTGAGAGAGAGAAACTAAGGAGGAGAGAGACAGACAGAAGGATGGAGACTTGCAACATCCTTGTGTGTAGACAGTGCTATTGTGTGTGTGTGCGTGTGCTTGGGTGCATGCATTCTTTGTGTGTGTGTGTGAGTGAGTGAGTGATTTTATGTAACACCTGGTTGTCTATTCAGTGGCAAGATTTGTCTTTCCTCTGCCAGGCTGACTCCCCCACACTTTCAGCTCCCTGCAGATCATATTCCTCCTTGCAGTAAGATAAATCTTCTGCACTCTCTCTTAATGTGCTGTAATGCTTGTCGCATAAAATCTTCCATATGTTTTGGAGTATAAACAAATAAAGGTGCAATTGCAATTCCTGTGTGCCTTGTGTTTGTATATATGTGGTATTTTTACTACATCACCTAGCATTAAGGTGTTTGGTTAGACCCAAACTGCATTTCGTTGCCTTGTACTTGTACCTGTGTAATGACAATAAAGTTGAATCTAATCTAATCTAATCTAATTAAGAGATTAGTGAGCAAAATACATAGTACAGTATACAACCAGTCAATAGTGTCAGGAACGGTCCCTGTGCAATAGCCCTGTAACACCAAGCATCTACTTTTCAAGTAAATCATATATTTTAATAGTGTTATATGCAAACTGTAAACATGTAAATATCTGTCAAACATACATTGGAAATACTGCCATGTCCACCTACCTCATGTACATAGGCAACCTGTTATATTCATCATTTTAGATTTTATTCCAGTACCATATGAACTCTGCACCATTGCACTATTGTTCTGTTTACAACCTTCATAGGGCATGTTTGCACATGTATGTGTGTGTACATGTACTGTATATCTGTATGTGTTTACAATTTGTAATATGCATACTTACATCTGTACAAGTAGTCACATGTTTATGTTTACCTTTGTTCAGTTTGCTGTCCTTCCTTAAACTGTATTCTGTGTAAGTAAAAAAAAGTTTGTGTGTACACATACTTGGCCATTTAAGCGGATTCTGATTCTAATATATGATTGTGCATACATGCATTGTATGCATACATACTTAGTCTTGCCCCATAATCTTTTAATCAAGTATTTTTTCCATTATCTTTTCCTGTCACATGAGAGACAGACAGAAGGATGGAGACAGTGCTTTTGCATTATTTTGTCTGTCTGTGTGTGTCTCTGTGTGTGTGTGTGTGTGTGTGTGCGCTATGTTATGTAACAATTTGTTGTCCATTCAGTGGCAAGAATTGTGTGTCCTCTGCCAGGGCGACTCCTCCACACTTTCAGCTCCCTGCAGATCATCTTCCCAAAGGCGAATGTGCAGAACAAACAAACTTTATTTTGACTCTACAACTTAGAAATCTTCAACTACAAACAAACAAGACTCTCAGGAACTAACAGAGAGATGAACCAACCAGAGAGAACAGAGGAGTGTAGAAATACACAGACCAATCAACAGAGATAGGATTGGACAGACAGTAGACAGTGAAGAGGAACAAGTGATAGCACGAACGGAGGAAATCTAACAACACAACAGGGAACAGGTGGGAGCAGAACCAGAGGAAAAAAATAGGAAGGGGGTGGGTGGAGACAAAGACACATGACAGACAGGTAACCACAGAGCACGTGGAAGACAGCAACAAGCACTTAACACAACATAATACACAAAATGGCCACAAGAATGGCACAAAGGCAGTCAGTCACAGCAGGAGCCTTACAATTCCTCTTCAAAATGCAGTGAGATAAATGTTCTGCACTCTCTCTTCATTGTATGAAGATTCTGTAATCATTGTCCATGTTGTCTTTTCTGTCGCATGCTCTAATAATTATTTACATAATCTAATCCGCCTGACAATTAACAGTCCAATGAATAGTGTCGGTTATATAATATCATAAAACAGTGGGGACATGACAATAGTTCTAAAAGCCAAGTTAACATCATCAAATAGCTTCGTCAACATAAGAGTGGAAAACCCCCAAACATTACATTTACAATAAAAAACAAATACAGAAAAAATACAAGAAAAAAAATCAACATAAATTAATTAAACAATTCATTCTTTCAGCACAAAATAGAAGCAAATGGGTTATTCAAATCATTTTAGTCCCCGTTCAGGTTTCGAGTCTCTCTCCAGAACTCAAACCTTCGACAGCTGCCCTCCTGCACCACACATTTACGTTTCCAACAACACTTTGCCACTTCACAGATGTGCTTGGGTTGTCCTTGGAGATTCCCCTGTGCAAACAAAGCTCTCTTCCCTCTTTGTCTCTCTCTGATTCCACCCCCTCTGCCTCTCCCCGCCCCCCCCCCCACGATTTCACACCAATGAGCATGCCGTGTGTAGCTCCCACTCTGGTATCAAAAACACTAGATATCTTCAGTTCCGAGCTGTACAGATTTATACAAATACACACCAGCACTGGCTAGACGGAGGCTGCTTTCTGCCAAAACACACGTTGGGGATAAGCAGTGATAAATAAGAAGGGGAGAACGAGTGTAGCATCTCTCGCACACAGCAGACTCAAGGTAAAGGATCCATATTTATGTATTGTATGACAAAGTGTTACGTAATTCTGCTGTGGACACAGAGCTCTGGGCATTATGTGGGTCTTTGTCTTCCCAATTGGTTCATGGGGCTGATTATTATCTGCCGTTGCTTATTGTTACATCAGTGAAAACTGTTGATGAAGTGATGTGAAATCTGTGTGGCTAATGTTGGATGCATGATTCAAACTATTGCAGGAGAGAAATAAGTGTTCTCTTATTACCTATTATCCAGCTAATGGTATGGGTGATTGTGCACACTGTGTGGCTGCACGTCCAAGCAAATTGCACATGCCAATATGTACGTTGAAGCAGATGTTTGTCACTGAAGTTGGCTCCTCCTGACCATGCTGGCTTTCCTGACATCCCTTTCTGCTATGATTCCTGTGTGGGTGATGGGGTGCAGTAGTCTATCATCAGACCAAGCTCAATATTTTAAGCTTTAAGATTGAGCATTAGTCTGGAGAATCTGCTCTGTATTTTCTCTGCACAAGAGGCGTGACAATCATAGGGCATAGTTCAAATGACTCTGTACGTAATTAGTCCTTCAACCAATCAGATCAATGATCCGGGTGATGGAGCAGCGATAGCGGCATCAACGGGGGGCTGCGCTTTGGTGGCCGCTATGTTGAATGTAAACAAGAAGCGCGGCAGGTAGATAAGCCAGTTTGTGATTGGTTCTCGCAAAATTGTCAACTGAAGCGGGAGAATTAAATGGGCAGGTTTCCAGACCGAGCTGCAGGGCAAAATCAAATCGCGGGCAGAGTGGGTGCGGTCTACCCAGTCTGGGGGTGCAGGGGGTACGGTGCTCATTCTGTGTAAAGGATATGCTTTCGGTACCATTTCCTGTGAGCACTATTGGAAATCAGTTCACACACACCCCCACCTTCCCTCCCTAGATGGCTTTTCAGTCCAGTAAATGTCACTCAGAGCTATTGATGGATTCAGCTTTGAAGCCCACACAAGTGCCACCCCAGGGTGAGGTGTATCCAACTCCTTGAAACCTTTTACTCCTACTTACCTTACCTTTGTATGTCATTGACAATGATAATATATTTGATGTATATCATAAAGTGTTAATAAGTGAGCTTTCAAGGTTCTGGTTGGATGATTTAGTTATGTTTGGCCAGGGCCAGGCTAGCATGTTTCCAGTCATTGTGCTAAGCTACATAAGCTAGGCGACAACAGAGGATCACTTCTTATGTACTATACTAGTGTTGTGCAAATTCACACTTCAGAAGAGCTAGCTCAGTGTTTAGTTAACACCGATTAAATTAAAACTGTTTCGGCGGTACCAGTTGCTGTATTGTCTAATTTTCATATTTTGCACCAGCCATGTCAGCGTTTCGGTTTAATGAGTGTTAATGGTGTCTCTCAGCCAAATGTGTTGTGGTTGCTTGTCGTGGTGGAAGCGGTTGAAAAAACATATAGGTGACAATGTAAAAACCTTAAATTTTGCATTTACCAATTTTTTAATGCATACTCATCTGTGTTTATGTTCTACGTCAGCCATTTAAGTTACTACGATGCACCAGGGACGCATTCAGTTGAAAGTCCCTGGTCAACACGGTCACTCGTCAAACCCAAACAACGGCATGTCAACTCTTGCAAGACAGCAAATAAGCTTTTTTTTGCCCCAATATGTTGTTGTTATAGTTATTTAATGTAATTAATTTGTTCTCTGATTTCCCCAAACAAACAATATGATGTTGATTAGCACAAGTTAGCAGCAGCAGATATTGTAGGGAAAGAAATAAAATGTACTTACAGTGAACATTTGCGGATCATATATTTGTTCAATATGAATACGTTGTGTAGGCAGTGAGTGGTTTGCAGACATTTGCAGACACATTCATATGTTTATATGTAAAAAACTTACATGAATAAAACATATATGAATATATCTGCATGGTTAGACCAGTAGAGGTACAGTGATAAAATGTGGTTGTAAACTGTCACCACATGTGGTAAATCAAGCAAGTGAGCAAGTGCACTACTGTAGCTTGACTGTACAAGTCAGTGTGTGCCCACTCAAGAGAAATGCTCTCAGTATCTGCACAGCAAAATAAACAAATGGATGAGAGATCGAGACATGTGCTCAGTCATTGAGCATTTAAAGCTGAAAGGACCAAAGCACATGTCCAGATTCAAAAAAACAGAACATGAGTACTGTACACCTGCATCGCAGGGTTTGTTCACGTGGAGCTGATTGTGCCTGGTTGGATGTGCTAATCCATCGCAATATCCAGATTGTTGATAAACACATGGCAGCCATTTTGCATTTCTTCACTCACTCACAGAATTGACATATTTTATCCAGGCCTTCTGTACACTTATATAACTCCACTTGGGTTCTTTGATGCAACATTAGGCAAGGCAAGGCACCTTTATTTGTATAGCACATTTCAGCAACAGGGCAATTCAAAGTGCTTTACATAAAAACACTAAAATAGTTTTAGTTAGTGGCAGTCCAAGAAATTAAACATTAAAGAGCAGTTAAAAATTGTCAAAATAAAATATGAAAATAAAAGTTACATTGCAGTATAAGAAAATAACATTGAAGAGCAGTTTAAAACAGTTAAACATATAAAAGCAAATAAAATAGCAGCTAGTGGGTAGTGAGGAGATGTTTGCTGTATGTGACAAAAAAATGTTGTAGGGTAACAAACATGTGACATGGCTTAGAGCACCTTTAAAAATCTAAGGTTTGCATGTGCATTTCTACTTCAGACCGCAATGGATGATGAAAGTTAAACTATATGACTGTGCTAGAACTGTTGGGTCCTTGTAAATTATGTGGACCTACTCTATCTGTAAAGTGCCTCAAGATAACTCTTGTTATGAATTGATACTATAAATAAAATTGAATTGAATTATAGCTACGGCAAAATAATTTGTCAACTGTTATTTCATACTCTCCGTATCCTAACACAAGGAATTCAGCAGGACCAAAAGCCCTGTCAGTCCACTCACATCCCATCAAGTTCAGATATAGCCTACAGTAGATGACAAGCTCTAATTTTATCAGCGAGGAAAATGTTCTCCAGAAGCTAGTCGGGGGTGCGCCCTTATCATTCTGAACACCCCTGGCATGCATGTGCCCTTATTATTCCTTTCCTGCCAGTGACGTGCAGATTCACTTGAGCCAATCTGACATAGCTCTGTGTCAAACACCCCGGTCTCACGGCAGTTTGTGAAATGGTCACGTTATTTTGATCTATTGATTCGTCAACAGGGATACAATGTTCTCGTTCATTTTGTGGTTGGTTAGAACAATATGGGAACGTCGTCATTTTGCAAACTGCCATGATACTGGGCTGCAGCAGCCTGCTCTGGGGGACAACAACGGCCGCCGGGACACGATCCGCAGTCTCTGGGGGACGCAACAACGTGGAAATGAAACGGTGACAACAGACGAATTAAACAAACAAGAAAATCGTGTCCCTGTTGACGAATCAATAAATCAAAATAACGTGACCATTTCACAAACTGCTGTGAGACCAGGTTGCTTCATTTATTTCTACTCTTGTATATGGAAAAAAATATATGTATATATATATATATATATTATATAGGCATATATAATCCATACAGAGTAAAATAAAAGGATTTACTCATTTGATTTGGTCAGGTATTACTTTCAATCTCTGCAGTAATTATTAACCACACTGATGTATTCAGTTGTAGTTCAATTTCACTTCTGTGTGAAGTTTCAAACAATGACAATGACTGACATTTGCCTCTAATAGAAGACTGGTGACTGGTCCACGGTGTACCCTTTCTTTCACCTGATACTGATACCTCATACTGGGACCTGCTTCAGCCTGTGAATAATCATATAGACAATTGAAATATAGGTTGATGAATGGAGAAAAATAGCTGACCATCTCAATAGCATTTCATTTACAATTTTACAGATACCTCCCACACCCAAGGTACTTCTCTCTAGCCTGGTGGGCCACTCATTTAATGAGCACCTTTTTATTGTCAATACAACATATGAGAATTAATTTAATTTCAAAATCCACAATGGAAAAATAAACACGTGCATTATATGTCTGATACTACTCTATGTTAGGCGACTTCCAATGCTAAGTTAAAACTTGTAGCAATGTTGATGAAAAGCTTTTACATGATTTTCAGTTGTCAGCTAGTCTGAAATAAAAAAGTAGCAACAACACAACACCTGCATGCGGGAGAGTAATCCGAATGAGCATTGGAAAGAGGATAAAATAGTGAACATAGTAATATTTGTAGAGCAGATGGGAAATCTTTTTTCAGGTTGCCAAATAAGCTGCAGAGATCCCATGTCCCTGTAAGGCTTGAAGTGCAATTCTATTCTTTAGGAGATTAAATTATAAGCTGCTAAAGCTTGTGAACTGGACACAGATTTATTTGATACGAAATGAATAGATAAAGGAAGGCCTCTGTGGCGGGGGGGGGTGACTTAAATCTAACCGTACATGAGCGTACCTTTCTGAGTAGAAAATTGATGAAAATAGTATCAGCACGGTGCTGAAAAGCCCCTGGGCAGCTTTATCCCAGGTTGACCTATTAGAATGTTGAAGTGAGCAATGTGCTCAGGTTTCATCAGAGGGGGCCACAGAGGGGGGTTATGGAACATGATGCACAGTGTAGAATATGATTCACTAGTCCAAAGTTTTATTTTCTACTTTCTACTACTTGTTTTCTTTTAACCTGTCCACATTGTGGACATTATGTTATTGTAGGTGGACATAACATTAGAATCCCCATGAAGTTGTGCCTTCCTAGGCATAACAAGGGCTGTATGTTATTCTAGTTTTTTTTTCAAAATAAAGCATCATTTTTGGAATATTACAAAACCAGTAAATACTACATGACAACAAAAACAGTAGTGCAAAAGTCTGAGTGACAATCTGATTTTAAAATACCTCTAGAGCAAACATTTTGAAGTGTCAGTATTTTTTCATTTTGTTTGCCATTTGCTTTATTTCATCAAAATTATATTTTGTTTTAGGAATCACTTTACGCAGACACGCTTTGCGGACACTCTAATCACCCGTTTGCATATCCGCCTGCCTTTCTTCTTTAACCGACCCGCGTGTCATGGAACCGTAAGCCCACCTTAACCTAACAGCGTCAAAAGGGACGCTAGTAGTCCCGACCAAGCACGTGTTATATGGCGCTAAAGGTGACAACCAAGCACGTGTTATGTGACGCTATAGGAGACGAAAAGCACGTGTTATATGACAATAAAGGTCTCCTTTAGCATCAATAAAAACAACAAAGGCACCTGACCTGAAGGGAGTGAGAATGTGTTGGTAATTTTGCCACGTCGGTGAGGTTCTCCAACAATGTAAGACCAGCTGTACATGTGACTATTATTTACAGTTGTGGCTTTATATGACACGTGTGTATTAATGCATGAAGTACCTGTGGGCCATTGGCGGTGACAACTCAATCATTAATATTAAGCGTCAAAAAGTTAATCAATGATTCAGTTTAAAGCACTTTTATTTAAACTGATATGTGAAACTGCTGTACAAAGATAAAAGAACAATTACATGAATTAGAAGGGAACTCCTATCTCACCGTTTATGCAGTATGAATTTTTCAGATTTTTCCGACACCACATGAATGCAGCACAAACGCCCTATTTGCATTGTTAACACAAGTGAAAAATAATTTGTGGATCTGCCCTGTGATTTGGATGGACTCCAAAATATAATGGGTTCTTCCGTGGCTCATGCTACACACTTCCACCAAGTTTGTAATGAAAATCCAGCCAGTAGTTTTTCTATAACCCTGTTGACAGACAGACAAACAAGCAAACTGAACCGAAAGAATAGAATATATCTATTATAATTATTATTTTAACACATAAATGTGTCTGAATGACATTTTGTAAATTGTTGATTAGATTGCATAAACATCAGTTTTTTATCAGTTTATGTATAGTACTTTTTTTTTTTTTTTTTTTTTACCCCGTGTATACCCAGAGGCATTTTCTGAGCTGGCCTTGACACAACACAACTCTGTTTGCTGTAAACAGCCGTGTCCTCTGGCACAGCAAAATCCTTTAAACTCATCTACTCTATTTTCAAAAAGATATGTTAATCTGTCAAAAAAGACTTATCATTACCACTTATATTCAACGTCTTCTATATCTGTATGTGCCTTGTATGCTTTTCCAAGCAACACATGGACACAAGAATCAGTCAGCAAGTAGCAGTGGTGTTTTTAGCTACAGGCGTTTCTGGATCAGAGTCACAGCTCCTCTGGGCATAGTGTGTTGTAAATAGTCATGTCCTGAAACCTACCTGAGCACAGTCGCGCAAAACAGAAGTCTGCAAAGACAGAAATAAACCCAAGATCAGCCGTGATTCCTCCTTCTTTTGTTTCTTATTGGTGGAAACACATCAGATGGACTGACACATACTTATGCTGGCAGTCGGGCTTCCGCTCTCAGGGCAGTGTGTGCACACAGATATACACACATACAAACCCACAAGTGCAAGACCACAGTTATGCTCTTGTGAATCAAATGATTCAAGTCCCAAATCTGACCACTTGGCTGCAGAGAGGAAAAGGACCTGCCAAGACGGAATTAATGTAAAGTCACTCTCCATAACATGTCATCTGAGTCACAGTGCCTCTTAATTGACCTGAAAACAACTCAAACACAAAAAGTCTCCTGGAATGAATAGACACTGACAAATGGATGATGAATGTGATTACTTCTTGAAACATTTGGGTTTTAGTACACCAAAATATGAGAACTGTCCAGTACTTTGGGAGTTAAACATCCCTGCTGCTTATTCAGAATTGACCTATTACTATCATACTTGATATAACACAATAGAAATTCAACATTTTCTCCTATTTAATGTAGTACTAGTCTATATTCATGACGTAACAATTCTAGGATTGCTCTGTTGCCGCCGGAAATTCCTCCGTATGTCCTTCATTTCGGCCAGATGTCGGTCACCTTCCTATTTCTATGTGTTGACATTCTAAACTCTACTATTTCTGAGGACTACGGTTAACTGGTCCACAGATCTCTGCAGGGTAAATCCAGACAGCTAGCTAAACTATCTGTCCAACCTGAGGGTTCTGTTGCATGACTACAACAACTTTTGAATGTAATGTTCCAACAAAACATGTTCCTTCCTGAGGCTATTTTTGCACGGGCACCATGGCTCCGTACGGCATTTAGCGCCACCCATGACAATTGTGATTGGTTTAAAGAAATGCCAATAAACCAGAGCACAATTTTCTCCCATCCCAGAATGCTGTGTGGACTAATCAAGACCGTCTTTCTCAGCGCTGTGGAGGAAGGTCTGGCAATGCGAGGGAACTGTAGCACTGAACTACTCAAAGATACAGAGGAAATACATGATATGTTTTGTATTGCACATTCTGTGATTTCTCAGCAAATACCAACATTTTTAAAATGCCCCGATTAGCCCTGAGGAACTTGATGATGTAGTAGCATTTGCATGAGCAGTTTTGCCGCGTGATCTTCAGCCATCACGTTGCTTTTGAGGAGCAGCACTATTAACGGCAACTTTTTTACTGAAATAAATCAGCACACATACATTAGACATTAGAAGCGAAGCACCCGACATAGCTCAGTGGTTCTGCCGAGCTAAGACAAGCGCATGCTCCTGTTTTAATGTGTGTGAAAAAAAATGGAGTGGGGGCAAAGAGGCTGACAGTGAGTGAATGAATTAATGAACAACTTCATGAATTACAGTTAAGGAATGGATGGTGACAGCTACTAACGTGAGGCTGTGCGAGAGCAGGACAGGTCCAGCGATATCTGCAAGGACTGGAATGGACATATTAGAAAGAACATTCACAAACCTTTCTGAACAGTTTGACAGTGAAACCCAAAGGAATAGTTTGACATTTTGAGAAATATGTAATTTAGATGAGAAGATTACTACCACTGTCATCATTAGTACCACTCTCATGTCTCTACGTTTTATTATGTTATTCTTATTTTGTATTTTTTTGGCTGGTGGGATTTTAGTTTGTGTTAGTTAGTAGTAAACATGGTACTGTCTTTAACGTCGACGTTAACGTCATGGCACATTTTGTGCACTTGAGCATTCATGCATATGTTATCATTCTGTGTATAGTATAGCAGAGAATATGTCTATTAATCCATACAGAAGTTAATCTACCTAGCTAACACAACGTTATCACTTGTATTGTCTTTGTGTTGATGAATCTAATCTCTTCATTGTCATACAAACCATGTTTCATGACCAATTCTGTCAGCATCCAGAAATGATGAAAATCTAAAAAATCTGCATTGCACCAAGTTAGGTGACATCAAAGAAGATGTTCACACACACACACCATCACACACAACTTCCATGATCTAGATTTTTACTTTTCAACCCCACAACCCCAACAGGCATCACAGACATGGGAGGTAAAGCGGATGTTTTATTTTTAGATTCATGCAGCGTACTTGTGTATAGCTGATACATCAGAGGGCTGTTGCCGTTTTTAGCCTCTTTCCTCCATTTCCCGGCCATCAAAAAAGGATTCATTGAAAATGAACATGTACTGCTTCCTCCTGAAAATGGATTTGAAAGGCAAGACATTTTAAAAAAGTGGCAGCATGCACCATATTGCTTCGATGAAGAATGCAGTTCTTTTATGAAACATGAAGAATATAATAAAACGATAAAATTGAGTTACCATATTTTTTAAAAGGGGAGGGACAAAGGTTTAAAGTAATGCAATTTTATTAAAGAACTGAATTTGCGTCAACAAACAAATAAAGAAGAAATGAGACAAAATTATGCAATAAAAAACAATGATTGATATATAAAATAGTTGGTCCGTCCATGGGAATCATCAAACCTTACCGACACAATTTTCTTCTCTTTTTTTGACCCTGAGCAAAGCAGATGAAGTTGAAGGTTTCATGGAATTTTGGTGAGATGATTTTGTTAACAATACTGTCTCCAACTAAAAATCTGTCTGTTTTGCCCGAAATGCATTAATGAGCACATGCTCTTCAGAGGAAGAACCCTTTACAAATTTGTGATTCAACGACCTTTGCTGTGTATTTCAACCCTAAATTAAGTTTTTTTTTTTCTATAAAGCAATGTGTCCTGTGTTAGTATCAGTTTAAGTGGTAGAGGGGGCATTACTGTCGTCGTGTGAGAAAGTCATCCTAATAACACTCTTTTATAACCCTCCACAAGTCTATAGAGAAATCTTAAATCCATAGAGCCCACCTTTAAATTCATGGTCTAAACATGCTCATTATGTTCTCAAGCTTCTCTGAAAAATAACTATACATTACCAAATGAAGTGCAGCGTGAGATTATGACTCACATAGATGATAAGAAAAACTACCCTCCATTCCAGTGCATCTGTTTCATAACATCTGATACATCACACTGGGGTTTCTGGGGCAGACAGCGTCATATGTACAGTGCTTCTGAAATAAGCCATAAAAACGTCAGTGTTTTACTTAATTCTTAGTAGCAACCTGAAAGAGCATGTTAACCGTTAACTCTCTTTCTGTCATTCATGTTTGTTTTTAACCCTTCTGTTGTCCTCGGGTCAAATTTGACCCAATTTCAAGGTTTGTAGATCAGAAATTTGGGTTTCTGTCAAGCAAATTACCCAAAAATAACACGGATGATTCTATACAATGCTCTTCGCAAAGAAATTGAAGGATCAGATCTGTACTTACATAGAATATTGGGTGTTTTATTACATTGTCTAGCATTTGAAGAAACAATGAAATGGTTTCTAAATAGTACCCTGACTCAACTTGGATAGTCTGTGATTATTGAATTTAGTGTAAAACTATCGATATTAAGTTAATTGGTTAGTGGTGAATCTAGTGAAAAAACAAAAAGTCTGCAGAAACCTTGAAAAAGGTTAACCCGGAAGGACAACAGATTGCATGTTGACAGGAAGACAACACAAGGGTTAAACCGATGTTCTATATGCAAACACTCATGTATTTACTCTCTGATGAAAGCAGACTGCCATCTAATTTTCATTTAAAGGCAATATCAGAAATATTAGTCTAACCAAAACACAAATGCACATGCTGTTTCTCACTCTCTCACGCACACACACACACACACACATGCACACACATGCACACACACACACACACACACACACAAACAAAACAAAATAAAAAAAACCACTGTCAGAGGTGGAGAACATGAAGTGAAATTTCAGAGAACCTTGGCATTCATGGGGTGGATGAAGTCCATTAATTCTAGCAAATGGCTTCTGGGTGGCTAATGAACAGTACATTTCATGCAATGTTCCCAATTCAAGGTCCAAGCATCAAAACAACCCACTGCTCCAGCTCTACTACTGCACTGATACCATCCAAGAGACGCTCAAGGGGGATACTTATACGTGGGAATGGACAAATAGTATAAATGGAAGGATGGATGCGTGAAAAGAACAAATACAAGTTATTTTAGTTGGACTTGTCATTGTCATTAGATAACTCTGAAGA
Organism: Etheostoma perlongum; assembly: GCA_026937815.1. Lineage (NCBI taxonomy): Eukaryota > Metazoa > Chordata > Actinopteri > Perciformes > Percidae > Etheostoma > Etheostoma perlongum. Next base: position 5,275,974 of record CM049379.1, on the reverse strand, counting down.
CTTATACACAACAGACCTGTCACAGCGATTAAAAAAAATGGGTTTCTTACTTTGGAATGAAGAATTATTTGTGCCTTGAGGACAGGATAATTCTTACAGTTAATCATCATGTTAGTCACTGATGCTGTATGGGCTTTTGTTATGTCTGCCTATTTGTTCTTTGTATCTCATGTTCTTTTGTTTATCTGGTTATGTTTGTTGTATTCATTAGTCATTTTGTTTTGTTTTCTTCCTCTTTGGTCTCTTAAAAGAAATCTTGATATTAATGCCTGATTAAAAAAAAGTTATAAATCATGTTCATCATCATGTTAATGTAGCATTGACACAATGTGGTGCATACAGCAAAAAATACATGAATTACATATGAATAACAGTGCTTTACTTTTCATAGCTATATGTATGAATGGTTCATGAAAACAGCCTGAAGAAATAAACAAAGGACAGTGTCCTAGCACAATGATAACTGTGATCGGAGTATCTACGACATCTATAGAAATAAAACACAGAGCTAAAAGCATACTTTGAGTCAATGCAAGCGGGATCAAGTTTGAGAGATTAGAGACAGTGTTGCCTCCATATCTCAGTCTCCGTACAACTCAGTGGCAGCCATTAAGTAAGTGGTTGCTTAAGACATTTTCTTAAACTCTGCAAACTACACTCTCACTAGACACCGTATCATAATGTGAATTAGGATACAGTATCACCGATGTTTGAATGAGGCAGAGCCATACTGAGTCAGCTTTTTGAATATGGAGTTGCACCTGTTGTCTACATCCAGTCCAATCGGTTGGCCTTGTCTCTCTCCATCTTCTTTCTTAAATAATCAGTTTATTCATCATGTCTCGCAACAACATGTAACAACTTATACATAGTCTAAATAGCTAAAAGGGGCAGCCCAACTACATGAAGACAAAACATACGATTAGCCACCTTAGCAACAGTTAAAATAGGGTGGCTGAGCTTAGTTAAAATGCATTTCTAAGTTGTACGTGATAAGTCAAATAAAAGCACTAGGTATTATTAGCCCCTTCAATCATTATCAATAATTATTATCCAGATTGACTGAACATATTTTCATAGCTATATTTTTGGAGCTGGTTCTTGTTTTTTAAAACTTACTGATCACAACCTTGCTTCTTAGTAGAATAAAATAAAAGACCATTTTTTTGTAGCAACAAGCATATCCATGCACTGCAGATCGGTCTGAGTGCAGCCCTGTACAGCACCCACGTGTGAATCTGTGTAAAGTGCATGGAATGTATGTTTTTTTCTCAAAAGGTTTAAACTGAATGAAGAGATATACGGTACAGTGAGGAGAAAAAAAATAAGTATTCTATGTTTTTTCCAGCCGGATCAGTGCCATGAAGACCAGACTAGGCTGTCTGTCCAACAAATCGGACTCCTACAACGACTTCTCTGAGTTTCTCCCTCCTGCCCATGAAACCAGGTGTCTGAAGTAAGTCTGTGCCTACTTTTGTGAGATGACAACATGTTTAACAAATCTAAACCCAAGCTTTTTTTGTGTTAAATGAGTCTCTAGACACCACACATGGCTTTTAATGTTTAACATTTTATGAAAATACTTTGGAAATGTTCAAACTATAGAAGGAGCTGTGTTCTTTATATTTAGTATTTTAATGGGATTTCCAATGCAATATTTTGCACTCCAGTCACCCAACATGCCAACAACATACAGTAGACAAGCATTTCAAGAGTTGTTTTTTTGCTCTTGCCTTGACAATTAACCATTGCTAATGTATGCCAATTGAGAAACACTCTCTCAGTATGATATAATTGATTTAAACTTAAGCTGCAATGCCATAATCAATATGATATATTAAGCACAACCCTGTGTGCAAATGAGGCCAGTCATTAGGCTTATTAATGCCTTAATTTGCAAGAACTTCAAAGTCATGCCATGTATAAAATTCAGATAGTAAATCAAAGCCTCATGACGTTTAAAACAATTCCAAGAAAATGTGTTTTTTCAAAACATGGTAACTCAAGAAGGTTCCCAAACACTTTACACTTTACTATTTTTGTGATAAATAGCCTAGATACAATCTGAAAGGTAGTGTTGTACAATGATGTTAATGTATCCCTGTAATTTCCAATAGAGTGTGTTATCCAATCACATTTTCACCAGTTCATAACAAAGCATTAAAATGTGCAAGAAGGGTCAGCTATTGTTCTTCTATGCCTTATCTTCCCTTTTATCAACATTCTGTAAATTACAATCCAATAAAATTGAATCCGATGACTGCTGTGAGCAGAGAATAAATCATACGTCAAACTGAACACCCTTCAATAATACATCCAGTACCATCTTGTTTTAAAAATGCATGAAATCTGCTGGTGGTTAGCATCTTACTGAGGCAGTTTCCTTTGTCTCTCTCTGCGTCAGAGTGTCAACGGATGAGGTTGTTCGATGGTCAGAATCGTTTCATCATCTCCTCTCTCACAAATGTAAGTGGCCATTTTTTTACTTTTTAACAGTCCCTACTGCATAAGTCACGTAATGTAGCTGTACAAAAGTACTATCCTGTTCATTTGATTCACTAGTTTTCCATTTTCATTTCCCCGTTGTTGCGTCCCCCAGAGCAGCCAAGTGTCATGGCAGTTTGTGAAATGGTCATGTACGAAAAATTGTGACATGTACAGGTAATAAACAAGGAAATCGCGACATGTACACAAATTAATAAATCAAAATAATGTGACCATTTCACAAACTGGCGTGAGACCGAGTTGCTCCAAGCCCATCTTGTGTAATTCATTCATTTCTGTGTTGTGAGGGATCCTTTCCTAATGAGTTACATACTTGTCTGTGACCTTCCCCATGGACCAAACACACACTGCCACAGACTCACTCACACAAATCTATCTGCACAAACACGGCCTTGTGTTTATCATCTGACCACTAACAAGCTACGTGACGTAGATTCAGCGACATTGCATTCACTGAGCTGACAAATTAAACGGCACATACACTTTATTCTATTCACCAAAAACACTAACTACACACCAAGGTTATTATAGTTATGCATTTTTCATTATTCTTTATTTTTACTTCATTTTTACTTCATACTTCACTTTTTGATTTCTCGGGCCCTGAATGTCTTATTGCATTGTGAGTGCAGGCCAGCAGGGGAGGTTCATGGCAACTGGGCCAAGTGTGAGCTTGACTTAAGATGTGGTCCTCTTGGGATGATTGATATAAAAAATCTGTATCCCCTTCCTGGAAAACAAACAAAAACTAAACATCTTAGGCAGAAACTAACGTTTTAGTTGCTTGCAATAAGAAGCCATGGCTCAATGCCACAAGCAGAAACTAAGGAAAACAGAACAAATACCAAGAAACTTGACCAATGAGATTCAAAGAGACAAAATAAATACATAATGTACATTTATGAGATGTTTAATGGTCTGACTTGATGATGATGATGCTGGTGATGATGATTAGACAAATTTGAAGTCTGGCCCAGATGTTGTTGAGAACTGGGAGATAAAGTCACAGTGTTTAGGTATCTTATAGCGGAGTTTTGAGGAGTTGGCCATTTTTGGGGTTAATTCCATTAATACCGTGGTATTAGTATGAACACATGTAAGTGCATCAAGCACATGACACTACACACCTTACTGCTGAATGAAAAAGGTTTCAATGCAACCACGAAGTGCATGCATGCCTCGCTATTCCATGATCGAAGGTTGTTGGTGGTAATGTGCTAGCTAAAGGTTAGGAAGAAGAAACATGTTCAGCTAGGGATGCAACTAACTATTATTTTCAATATCAATACATCAACACCATTTTATTTATTTTTTATTTGGCTATGGAATGTCAGAAAATAGTTAATAAAATGCCCAGTATATTTTTAGAAGTCTTGCTTTGTCTAATCCACAGTACAAAACTGAAATTTACTGTAGTTTTGTGATAGTAATGAACGTCCAATACATTCATGTCATTGCCAAATAACAAAGCTAATTAAGACAGCTCCACACTGACTTTCCCTGTCTTTCTCAGTATGGCTATGTTCAGAAGATTATGGCGTCCGGTGACTTTCCCTTACAGAAACGCGAGTGACGATAATTACTAATTAATCTGAAGAGTCCATCATGTTTAGTTAATCCTCTGTGTCCTTCTTGGCTATTTGCAATTGCTTGGAGGAGGGGTAGGTGCGTGTGCCCAATCACGGAAGGCTGTATCATGTGGACCCGCCAAGTGTTGTTGTCACTACTTAGAATTTCTCATTGGGAGACAGAAACTACGCACTATAGCTTTAAAGATATACAATTTACAATATAAAACAGAAATAACAGCTAGCTGTAGGTAGCGGATGTTTAGTGTCTTTGTTTGATGAATTCCTTCAATGATAAATCAATTATCAAAATATTTTTTCTTTAAATTGAGTAATAAAAACAAAAACTCCACAGGGCTCTTTTCAGGATTTTAATTATTTCTCTACAGAACCAATCTCTGCAAGTGTTTTTAAAATGATCGTTTGATTATTAGAAGTGAGATGTTAGAGATGTGACTGCAAAGTCCATGCTTCTCCCTTGTTCCCTGTTAATTCCAATTTCGTTTAATTGATGTCTCTGTTATTTCTGATGGCCCAAACTGTGTATTTTCTGTGGAATTGTTTTAATGACACCTGGGGTGTTAAGTGACTTAAGCAGAAAAGACAAAAAAGTCTCTAGTTTTGACATCAATCCCAGTTATGTTTCAAAGTGTTAGTCTGAGCAGGTCTGTCATCAAAGTGATTGTAGTGACCATATCAAACACTGTGCTAACCAACCTAGACTGAACACCTTGCACTCACATGGACATTATCTGTTTTCTACAGATTGAGGTTGTGACATAACACCTTTGGCTGACACATAACTAATGGAGCGCTTATGTCATCCATGGAAAACATAAAGTTTATTAGAAATCCAACAATAGAGCCCTCCCCAGGCAGAGGAAGTGTGATACAGCTGTGTATCCTGTTTCAATTGACCAAGCATTAGAGAGGTCAACTACAACATGTACATGGACACACACACACACACACACACACACACACGTTCATTGCAAATAATATCAAAGCAATAGGGACACAGTACTGAATGTTCCTGTAGAGGATATTGCATTCACTTTAATTTCATTTAAAAGGCGGGATAATATATTACAATTAGACCTGGATGGAATCTAGCGTCATTCTCCAGTGTGAAAAACTGATTATATGTTTGCTGGGGGCCTGACCTGTGCCATATCTGTGTCAGCTGTTAAATGTCTTGTTAGTACAAGAACATGGGCTCAATCCCAAAGTGAGGCCTGAGGACTAAGGACTAAAGACTCACAGACTTCATTGATCTCAGGTGCTAAGTGAGTGAGTGTGTGAGGACACATGGGCTCAGATAGGTATAAATGGAATTGGGACAGCACTTTACGAGATCATGTTACCTTGGCGACGTGTAATAACAAAGATCTGCTGACACTTGCTGGTTTGGGTATTGTCATTTTAAGTTTGTTGCTTGTTTTACAAGTTTGACAACAGGCCTGTTCCCTTCCATGGTCGTGTGTCGTCCTGTTGGTTACCTTTGTAATATCCCAATTTCCCTATGGCCTCCGCGGTAAACGTCACAATGCATTGAACTGTGGGTAATTCCCTTTGGTGAAGTCTGCATCGGAAAGACTCACTGAAAGGGCTCGGTAAGCGTGTAAACCTTTGAAATTTAACATTGGGAAAACCCTATGCCCTTAGGAATTTCGCGAGAACGCGCGCCAGTATGTGAGTCTGTGAGTCCAGACTTTGGGATTAGGACAATGTGTGAGGTTGACAAACTGGCATGATTATTTTATCAGGGATACAGTTTGTCCTTTAGTGATGTTGTTAGCCAGAGGGACAACTAATAAATATGTCAACATTTATAAAACTTATCATAGGAGTGTTCAAAGCTCAACAACAATTTATGTTTTGAATAATACCTTGGATGGTCCCAGAGTGCCGGGTGGGTCTCCACTGATTGTTTCAGCCCCAGCTGTGTATTGTCCGTATTGCTCCCAGCTGCTCCTTATAGCTCTGGTCTATTTAAGCTTGAGTCAGTATGGGCAGCCTGCTGTAAGTTCATCACGTTCCCCTGTTACACTGACTGAGAGTACCTAAGCTTACAGAACTGTGGCTGTGCTCTTTTTAAATAGATTTTCATTTTATTGGATTACACATATTTTTAATTACACAAATAATTAAAAGATGTGATGGAGAGATGCAAACAACATTAGAGTTGCTTAATTTGGGTACTCTCCAATGCTTAATTCAAATAGAAAGAAACTAAAATACTGAAAAGAGAGAGGAATAAAAGCCAAAAACTAAAACACACAATATCAAATCAACAGAAGAAATAACAAAAGGTCAAAGAATATTAGTAATTACATGGGTTGTTTACAAAGACATTCAATAGGGATACTGATGTACAGACGAGCAGTTTTCTTAAATTCTACAGGTGTTAGCTTTGACAACTAATGGCCAAGCATTCCATATAAATGAAACTAAATTTAAACTAAATTGAAGTTGAGAAGGTTTTTTTTGTGGTAAAAATGTTTAATTTTGGGTGCCAATGCAGATTCATAGGATACTTTGGAACCCTCGACCTGTAATCTAACCCTCGTCCAAATTTGAATGCAATGCTAGATGCAATGAATTTCACAACTAACGTAGAGACGTTTGCACTTAAGTTTCAAGTTGATGTTTCCTGTTTATTATTATTACACAAGAATTACAAAAGCAGTCATGTCACTCTAAATATTGACTCCCTCAGACTCCCTCTAAAGCCCCTCTTGGTAAATTTTGTATAAAGATAAATTACAAGTACAACCAAACTAAATGAGTATCTATAACATAAGACATACAATAGTCAAAATATTGGGGAAAAGGTTTTAACATAAATATAAAATAAGGTTATGTAAATTTGAAATTTACCCCAGCCGAGGTCTGTGCTCTCACAACATTAACAAAGTGTGTCTTTTAAGAAGAAAATCCTTTCAAATGCTTTCTAAAAGGTTCAAGTAGACCATTGCTTTCAAAGTCGTCTTTCCTTTTGTGTTACCACGGTTATTTGGGGACTTGATCAAACAAAAGCCCAGTGTGTGTGTTTGTGTGTAGCCCTGTTACCAAAGTGTGTTTTTTTTCTTTGGGAGAAATATTGTTGAATATGCACAGATGGACCATCCCCTCTGCTCATGCCCGGCTTTATTAGGTAAACAGCAGAAATGAGAAGCATGGAAATAACATGTCAACGTGACACAGGCCCACAGAAAAACATGCCCTTCCTCTGTGTTATCATGGGGGGGCACATTAATTGATCACTTATCTTGACTGAAGATGGCAAAAAAAAATCTCTTTGTGGGAGTATTTTGTTCTGATTTGTTTGTGTTCTGTTCACGAGAGCTGTTTGCTGCTTCTGGGAACACGAGTGCGTACTCGGGGGGGAAAATATCAACACAGGGTGAAGGGTATTATCACATGATCAAGATACTCTGTCGAAATAGAAAAACATCCAGGATCCTGCCTGACAGGAATAGGTGCTACGCTGCAATATCAATCATGTCTGAAGTGTTTTTTGTTGGTTTTACCTCCTCCACTAACCATCTGATTCATTTGTCCTTTCCAGTTGGCCTGGCAGCCTTTCGGACATATCTCAAGACGGAGTTCAGTGACGAGAATATCGAGTTTTGGATGGCCTGCGAGGAGTACAAAAAAATCAAAAGCTCAACCAAGCTTGTGTCAAAAGCAAACAAAATCTTTCAAGAGTTTATTGATATTCAGGCGCCCAGAGAGGTGTGTGTGTGACTGAAGTTTATATGTACGTACTGTAATGATCAATCAAGAGATGTGTAGAAGAAATTGAATTACCTAACAGTTTTAGTCTCATCTTATCCTAATATTCTCTTAACTGTTCACTGAAGTTTCTATTTTTACCTTATCAACAAACTGTGTATTCTGATTTAATTAGGTCTGTCTGCCTTTTATCTTGCTTGGTGTTTAAAATGCAGCACTTCACTTTGATCACTGAGTGAGAACTTTTGTTTTTAACCACATGGTGGGTCCTACATGGATTCACAGCTTAATAATCAAAGCACTTTTGATTAGTTGGCGCAGACTGTATTGAGTCTATGCAAATCTACTCAGACAGTCTTGTAGTTGAACGTCTTCTCAGCTTTTGTTTATTCCGTTGTTTCCTGTGAACGTGGCCAAAAACTCCTTCTGGATGTAATGGGTCGTCCCACACACAGAGTAAGCCAGGCAGACACACAGCTGACACCTGGCACATGGACGCTCAAGCAATTCCAGTAAAGTGTCTGTATGTGTCCATGACAATGCACTGAATACCATGGCTGCACGATTGACACATTGAGTCTAGAGCTGTCCGCGGAGCGCGGAGTGTATACCCGAGCCTCCCAAAGGGTTGATCTGGGACTCTGTTGCCTGCTTGTCTGTGACTGTAAACACTGTCCATTTTGGCGAAGTTTCAGATCAAGGTTTAAGACAATATTTACTGAGAAATACACGCTTGATGGTGTTTTTTGCCTGCAACGCCGCCTTCCAGACAGCTAACCTTAACCTTAACCCTAAACATAACCATTGCCGAGCTGCCTGGAAGGAGACATTGTGGGCAAAAAACACCAAACACCGAAAGACATAATTCATTCTCCAGAAGAGTGACAAATTTACCTTAATGTGCTTGTGACATATTAGGATTAGGTGCTCTATAAAAATCCATTCTTTTTTATGAAATCCAATCCATCAGTTACTTGGCTAATGTGATGAACCCACCACCGGCTTGTTCGTTGGTCTCTTTTCCTGTTTTAGTTTACTGACTTAGCAACATCACCTGACCTAAACCTCAACATAGGTTATTTGTCATTGCCTTCCCAAATTAACCAAATGAGTTTTCTGATCTGCTATTGTGTGGTTAAGGTTTGGTAAACATTTTCCAGGTAAAAGTAAAAGGTCCAGCCTATGAAACGATCATGGTCAAGTGGAGCATGCAGAACAAATGCCATGATATTATTTAATATATATGAGTGACCTTCACCTTTTAAACAATGTTTATTTGCTCTCCTTATACTGGCAGGTAAACATTGACTACCGCACCAGGGAAAAGACCAAGAAGAGCCTGGAGGATCCAACCCCAACAAGCCTCAATGAAGTCCAAGCTAAAGTCTACAGCCTCATGGAAAAAGACTCCTACCCACGATTCCTCAGGTCCAAGATGTACGAGGACATAGTCAAAAGGGCGCAAGAACAAGGCCAGCGGAGGTCTGTTTGACTGAATTTGATGAAGACCACAGCCGACACTATACTGGACCTACACTGTAAATCACTGAGTAATCCTTTGACATCATCTCTGAATACTGTGACTCTGCAAGGATGGTGCGACATGCTTGACTGTTTCCTTTTGTCTACACCAGCTCCATGCATGCAATCCCTGTAGAAAAGATGTGTCTTGGTGGACTGCATTGTACAGTATAGAGAAGATTTGATGAGAATAAGCTTATTGTTTTAACTCTACTCTGGGCGATTATGTTTTGAAAATATTGTCACAATAAAGAATTACCATAACGATAATTATCACTATATACTAGGGCTGGAACGATACACCAAACTTTGGTTTGATTCGGTTATTGATTTTTGACCCACGATTTGATACAAACCTTGATTCTTTTTTTTTCTTTGGCAGGGGGGTCGTAATACACATTTTCTGCCACATGGCATCGTTTTGTCATTGATTACATCCAAGTTTGCAACACAGTCATACAACAGATACCTTATTTATTGATATTAATTGAAAGATTCTATTGCACCTTAAAATAAAGTTTCCAAAATCGTTTCAGTGGTTCATTAACTCGTTGGAATGAGACATAAGAATAGGAAAAGTGCTTTGGTGCCTACTGTATGGGGGCTGGTTGACAAGTAGGTAATGCTAATGTAATTCTTGGTGGGTAATGTACAATTATAACACCGTCCAACACGCTCATTTATTTTTAGTATGATTGTTTTGACCATGGTTAACAACTCTGGGCTAGCTAACCCACAAATTCATCAATAACGTTAACTGTATAGCTAGATAGACAATGAATCTAATGGTAATTTAACTAGCTCAGGGTGTGTTGCGATTCTGCCTTCTCCCACTGCGATACAGGTTGGTGGAGCTGAGTGTCGCGATTTTGGTTTTATTTTCCATATTGTTACAGCCCTATTATATACACAACTTCAGAAGAAATCAGCCATATACTGATATCATGTCATATATATATATATATACTGGTACAAAAAAAAGCTAGAACTACTAAATAAAACAAGCAACGACTAAAGTGTTACAACCAAAATCTTGGCCTTGTAAATAATTTTGAGTTAAAGCTGCTAAATATGGGCTTGAGAATAAAGGTTGTGACATGCAGCTGAAACGTCAAACTATTTAAATACTCAAGATGGTAACCATATAGTATTTAAAAACTATACATATAGTATAAAACACAATAGATACAAATTATAATGTTGAGTATAAAACAAATTAGAAGGTCGTACATTTAAACATTTCAATGCCCTAGCTTTATTTTGAAGCACTTTATAGTCAGACAGATGTTAGTAGTCTTTTGTTGGGGCATGACCAATACATTTAATACCACAGAGTCTTCAAATAATCAAGAAAGAAGTCTATTGGGATAAATACCGTTATTGTTTTATCGCCCAGAACTACCTCTGCTTATTTTCAGTTCTTGTGAAATAGACACCTTCGTAAGCAGGTGACTAGACCAGTTGTGGAAGTTTGTGTGTTTACAACAAATGATGAACACTTAAAGGGATATTTCACCGTTGGAAAGATGAATATATCTTTAAATTGGGTCACTTATGTAGTAGAAATGTGAATTTATTTTTAGAAATTGGTGCTTTCTGGGGGCGAGAAAAGTCAAAAAATGTATTTTTGGCTCATGTGGATGAAAGACACCAAATTCCACAATGCACTCGCTTCGCTGCTCTACGAGTCCACTCCTAAGCCACGCCTACCATTTACAGACATATGTTTACAGACAGTGAGGCATTCAACTAAACTCAAGTGTGGTCTATAGCGTTAGCTTTCCACCTAGCTGGAACTCCTACCCTAGACGATGTCCCCTTACCCGGGGGAGTATCGGGGGGTTGGTCTCTGTAAGCATGCATAGTGTCGAGTATTCCGTCTGTAATAAAGTTCCCTGCATATTCTCCAATCTGTACCTATGTATCCCATTGGTACGCATGTGCAGTAGTTTGAATGCACATAATTGTTGATAGCTGACTCAATGGGCGGGTTGAAAACATGCGGATCTAGCTGCCTTGTAGTCCACAGCCTCTGGGCAAAAATGCCTCCGCTCCATCAGAGGCTTTTTTCCAGACACAATACGGAGAAATCGATTTCAAAAATACTACCAGGTTTTTTACTGATACAAAGTGCCCATGTTATACTCATTTAAGGTTCATAATTGTATTTTGAGGTTGTACCAGAATGTTGTTGTTGTGGTTGTACCTCAGTTGTTTAAGCTACAGAGTAAGACATCTCACTTCAACTACATTTGTTGGGAGTTGCACATGTGCAGTAGCTAGGTAAGATGACATCAGCTAGATAACTCTTTCTCCAAATATTGGAGGGTTGGAGGTCGGAGTCAAACCCTGGCCCGCTGCATCGAGGAGTAAACCTCTATGCACACTGTATATGGGCGCCTGCTCTACCAACTATAGTGTCCAAAAATAATATGGACACTTTAATCCTAATCGGTGAAGTATCCCTTTAATATCTGAAACTGTGCCAAAGTAGACTGCACTTACATATTGATATTGATACATATTGCTGTGTATTGTAAACTTTAGCATGTATGGAATTACATGTGGAGTGTGTGTGTTTAGTTTTTTCCCCTTTTTAAAATAAGTGCTTTCATCTCTCTTGAATCTGTTCTGTATACCAATGTATACAGTGCATGGACCAATCAGCCCTTGCCAGCCATTATGTTTAATATGTTTAATTACATTTGATTTAAGCCATGTCGTCACACTAAAATACCATATATAAAATGTTTTATTGCATGATCAAAATTGGGACACAAAAATGAAAATTGCTGTTTTGTTATTACAAGACTAATTTGATGAAATGTACAGCATATTCAGCATTAAGTGATTCATTAAACTGAACACTGGCCATCTACCAGTAGTGACTTGAATGCCCGACCCCCATGGAATCTGTTCTACATGATAATTATTTGGATATCCTTTAACTTGATCAGTATTTTATGAAAATGACTGCAAAAATAAGTCTGTACATGACAATGTGTTTGAAATGTGCTCCCTCAGCATTTGACAGAATAAGACTTCAGGGGAGACAAATATTATTTATCTTTTGCATGTGTACTGTGAAGGCCAAACTCTTCTGTTTCTCAACAAATCTGGCTCAACAACATATCACCCTATATGCTATGTCACTGTGTTCCACATGAATGTAACTTCCCCCCTTATATTTTGTGATTAAAAATTAATCTGCATCTATATTTTGTGCTCTGTGTGACTTAATTATCATAATACTAAAAGGGTATTAGAGTTATGAAAATGCATTCATCCACTGATGAGACAGACTGACCTAGATTCCAATGCCATTTTATAACCAGACAAGAAGGGGAAAAAAACTCTAATAAATTAAAACCCAGTCCTCAATCTGGGGTGATTCATTTCATTTTTGAAGAAGAGAATGAAGATTGGAATGTCTGGTTTCTATTTACCATTATATTGGAAGAATTAGCAGGCATGAAATGTTATAGAAAATAAAATAGCTGGCTTATGAGCAACAAAGTCTGTTAATTGCTGAGGAAATGGAAGAGAACTTTGCTCAACAAACCTTTCACATTTACTTTTACTGTATTTTTCACATTTCATCACATACAAGGTCTAAAGTTGCACCTGCTCAACAACAATGAGTCACAGAATGCAATCAAACATTCATGGCATTATTTCTACTGTCTAGATAGGATCTTCAACAGGGGGTTCTCAGAGTTGCTGCAGCGGGTTCACCAAATTATTTTTTGAAGGTTTTAACATGAATCCAACATATTAGCAAATATACGTCAGCCTATTTGTAAAAAACAAACAAAAAAAACATTAATCATAGGCTTACTGGCCTATAGGTAAGGTGGTCACTAAGGCAGCCATCCACACATACAGTTAATCCTAAGGATTCACTAGTCATGTTTCCATCTAATTGTCAAGCACTTTTTTTTTCAAAGATTACTTTTTGGGGCTTTTCCACTTTTAATTGTTTTAACAGGACAGCTATGTGAGAAAGGAGGAAGACATGCAAGGTCACAGGTCAGATTTGAACCCTAGGCCTCTACGTCGAGGCATGCATCTCAAAGTACATGTGCGCTTGCTCTACCAACTGATCCAAGCCGGCCACAATTGTCAGGTAAACTTTAACTGTACGTTCACACCGCCAGCGACTTGAGCGTCTAAAGATACCGGAAGTCATTCATTTTCAATGGAAGCCGGCTTCTCTCAGCTGCCAGGAGCGGCAAATCTGTCGGCGTCGCGTTTTGGGCGTTTTGAGCGTGTTGAGCGTCAATCTGAAACTTTATGGTAATGAGCTATGACGTTTTTCAGCGGCAAGCAGCGGCTAACGCCAGCCGCCAATCGGAATATAGAAGTCCTTCACGCTGACTGATTCCGACGATGTAATCTTTTCGTTCCTACCAAAACATTTGTTCCGAGGAAAAATGGAGGAGAAGCTCATCATCTGCTCCGTGTCCAGCCTGAAGTGCCGCTGGAACCTCTCGTCATCAAGCCGCAGTTGCTGCACCAGACTGTGATACTCTCCGAATTGATAACGGTCCTGGAGGGTGTCGTGAACCCAAAATCTCCGAGTACGACGTCTTCTCCGCAAATACAATACAGCAGCAGCACCAAACACAACTACTTCGCGATGATCCATAATTATCCAGTGATACACATAAAAGGACAAGCACGAAATATTTACGAAAGCGGGAAGGCAATTCAGTTGCTCACAACACCGTTTTGACCAATTGCACTATACGAACGCCGCCACGTCAGAGCGGCCAAAGCGTCTGAAAGCGTCTGAAAGCGTCCGAAAGCGTCCGAAAGCGTCCCCGTACTTTTTGACAAGCGTCCTTGGCGGGGCGTCCAGACCTTTTTTGCAGCTCAAGTCGCTGGCGGTGTGAACGTACGGTAAGCAAACTTTAAAAATTTCGCTAAAAAGAAGAAGAAAAAAAAGTGTGAATTAGAAGCATTTCCATCAACTGGTTTAGAACGAATAAACTAGATACGCAAAGCGTAGTTTTGTCACAAGTTGACGTTAAGCATGGTTGCAGATTGCAAAGCAGCTTGCTAAATCAAAGAGTTTAGAAGCTAAGTTCTTTGGCTAAATGGAGAGAGGTAGCATTGTACAAGTTGGCCACCTGTGCAGAATCCAGGCTTGTAGCAGAGATATTTGGTGTCGGTGAGTCAACCGTTCACCGCTGTGTACACGCGGTGCGCAGGGCCATGTGATTCAAGTTGTTCAATTTAGTCAATTTACCCGACGTGGCTGAGGCACAGCCTATAGCGCACCTCAACTCCACTATGCACCTTGTTCCACAAGTGTAGGCCACACCAGATGGGACCCATTTCATGATCCTTCCCCCATCCAATGGATACGGGGACTACAGTCATGAGTTCGCTCTGTAACAATTTATTCGGCAAAGCTGTTTCCATCTACCATTTTGCGCATCAACTCTTTTTTGAAAATGGCATAAAAAACACCTCAAGCAATCAAAAAAACGTTGTTGTGAATTTGCTGACTTTTTTTTCCAATTTTTGCCATTCCCATCAACATTTTTTAACGCAATACTACAAGATGCGAAACCAGTGTATTTTTTTAGTATTTTGGACGCTGGTGGGATGGACAAGCCCAATGTAACATTTATATACAGTGTGTGTGTGTGTGTGTGTGTGTGTGTGTGTGTGTGTGTATATATATATATATATATATATATATATATATATATATATATATTAGAGAGAGAGAGAGAGTAATCTAACTGATCATTCTCCTATCTTAATAACGGCGTTATCGTTAATGCTGAAAACACAACTTTTTGTGGCTCAACTCAACCGTCAAAAATCCTCATTTTGTTGCATTCAACCACAGCACTATTAAGTTTTCACAAACTCAACCTTCTTCCTTCAACTGACTTTAAACAAACATTTTATTTATTAGTTTATTTTAAGCGGAAATACTGGGCGGAAATGAACTAAAACTTCTTCTCCTTTGTTTTGTGGCAGGTTACAACCAAAAAATTACCTAAAACATAATCACAATTCATTATTTATTTGGCAAATAACGTTTCCATCAGCATTTATGGCATAAGCCGTATATCGATCAAGATAAAATCCGATGAGACCGAACATATTTCTATTGAGTCGATATTCTTGAAATTCCATCGAATTTTACTGTTTTCATAAGGCATTTTTCATTCGATATCACTTTATTTGGATAAGGATTAGTGGATGAAAACATAACTAGAGATTTGTTTTTTTCAATTGCAATTCAGTAGTCTATCCAGGTTGTTTCCACATGCTGCATTGTCATCTGGGTATAATACGCACAAAGAGCAGTATTTCACAAATACACCATTTTAACAAATCTCCACATATCTCTATTGATACTGTATGTCATGTCCTTATTAAACCAAATTCCCATCAGATTGGATGCCCACTTGTGTGTGACCTCTTATTTTCAGTCCCAAACAACAGTCTCTGAGAATAATAAAAGTGCCTGCTGCTCCCTGGTATTGACATTACCAATTGTTTGTGTTGATCTCCAAGGCCGCAGGTACATTCATACTGTGTGTATGTGATGATGAAGGGAGTCAAATATCAGTCCTGTTGTTGTCTGTACCCGATGTTTCGCAACCCCACCACTGGAGTACAGCAACCAAAAAACAAAGCCGTTCAGCATCAAGTTAATCAGTATCGGTAATTTCTCTCTGCTGGTAAAGGACCACCTACATGTCACAGTCATTCAACCGCTGGAGGGGGGTTTTGTTGGAGAGAACATCATGGTTATATTGTATTCATGAACATGAAATCTGGTTCAGCTCAGCCAGATAACCCTGCTACTCCCTAATTACATGCCATTTCCTTCAAATACACACATTGCACGACACACACACACTTTTAAATGGTGTATTAATATTTCAGTCAAACTGGTACAATAATGGATCCCCAGGGGCTTAATGATGTGTAAGTGTAAAAGGAAGAGCACACGTGACAGCACAGTACTTAATGTGGATTGACTTTGAAGAAGCTAACTGAAGTATCTTATAAAAAGTATCATGTTTGGTGCTTTATCCCAATGGCATTTGTAAAGAAGAAAAAAAAGTCAAATGTTCCTAGTTACCAGTGTTGGTGGCAGGAGCCCAAATACTGCATGTAAATATGTACAGAGGAAATGATTAAAACACAGGCGTCATAATGTTGAAAAGATCATGTGGTGATAACCAAGAAGTCATAAACAGATGAGACAGTAGCATATCGCTAAGGAAACAAGGTACTAATATGTTCTCTAATGCTGGGTTATCGTTATCTATTTGGTCACCCATTTCAAATGTTATCACTCCATTGAATGGGCATTATCAGTGATTATCAGCCTCATATGGGTCACACCTACAATAGTAGTAGGTTCTATTGACATGGTAACAGTCGCTGTTAGCATGGTCAGGACACCTTGGTGTCACTTTTTAACGCTCGGAGTCCAAATGGGGATTCAAACAACACAAAAAGTTACTTGGCTATAGGTTTAGGGAACAAAGCTAGCCAGAAAAGATCATGGTTTGGGTTAAAATACTAATATACGTTAGTTAAGAACGTTACGTAACTTAAAAAACCCCAATGTTGACTTTTGCTGCCATTTTTGGTAGGGTTAGGGTTAGGGTGTCATCAGTCCTATTACATGGACTGATGACATTTGGTACTTACATTCATGTTCTTCACATGATTACTTTAATCAAACACTTTAATCGAACAGCAGGTCAAAATGTCACTTATCTAGTGACATATCTATTTCTTAAATCTTTGTAATTGAAGGTTAGGACTCTCAGAAGAACTCCTAACTTTTCATCTAGTGCCATCATCTGCTAAACATTTCTATTTGCCCATTGGGGCCAAATACCTGCAAAATATATTCCCATCAGTCTAGTTTGTATTAAGTATTAATTAGCAAATGTTAGTATTCTCACACTTAAAGCCAATATTGTGAATATTAGCATGTTAGCATGCTAATGTTAGCCTATAGTTCAAAGCATTATGTCAAAGACATATTGTTACAGATTCACAGCTACCACCTGTGCAGAATCCAGCTCACTATTGCTTGTGTGACTTCTGCTGTACTGTCTGAGGTTTAATTGCACACTGCACTACTTCTATTCACAATGGTTTCAAATATTGAAATTTAAGAAGTAACAAAAGTACACACCTTACATAACTAAACAAATTAAGAATGGAGTGCAAACTCCAACAGAACATCAAAAGAAAAATCAGATTGAACTAAAGACAAGGTTTGAACTATAAAGGGATTTCTGATATTTATAAGTGCAAAGAAACAGCATAGCAGTAATGAAAAACGCATACATAATTTCACAGATTATCACTTTAAACTTTAGGACAGTTTGCATATTGTAGGCCTGGCTGACCTTTGTCCAAGCAGTCTCCTGAGAGTAGTCCTGGATCACGGTGTTGCTGAGGGGGGAGCACACTCCAGTGGTTATTGTTTAACAGCCACATTGAGCATCTGGCTGGGCCTGCAGCAGGCTGCTCCTCTCCTCCCCAGAGGAAGATCAGGCAGATGAGCAACCTGAGGCTCCTCCGTGCACACTGCCAGACGCAAAAACCTCCCAAATGTTGAGAGGCTCGGGGAAAGACTGCCCAAGCACAAATCCATGTTGTGTTCAAATGGTGAATATAAGGTTACCAACACTGCTATGTATCTTTTATAAATGTTTTGAACCCAAGACATTTTAAGCTTGATCATTATTTCAGAGGAACATGAGTCTATGTATGTAGTCTATGTAGCCTATGTAAGTCAATCTTACATTTTTCAACTTGGGATCAAAATGTGCTCCTTGGGGAAAAAAGTTACCATAAGCTCTGTTCATGCTAATTTAAAAACTGGACTTTGGGAGTGTTGTTGTATTCTGTGGCCAGGTTGGCTCAGTGGTAGAACAGGCGAGGTCTATACCTCCTAGACGTCCTGGGTTTGAGTCCAACCTGTGATGTCTTTCTCTCCTGACTGTCATGTTGAAAATTAAAGGTGGAAAAGCCAAAAGAATACACTTTTTTTTTAAGTGTTGTCGTATGCGGCCCATGTCCCAGATGTGAAAGCCCCCTTACTGGACTACTGAATATAATAATATTTCATTATATTTTGAATTGTGTGATTTCCTTGTCATAAATGTTTTTACTTTAAAGTGGTACCTAAAAATTTATCAGAATGCAGGAATTGAAGTCTTTCGCTCTCAATATTTCCTGGGGTAGGACCCCCAGTCCCCCCCCCCCCATGTGTTCCCCCAAAGGCCAATTCTGATCAATTTAGATTGCAATTACAGAGTTAAAAGAGATTTTTTTTAAATTATGAAGAACAAGACAGACAATATGTACAATGCCAATAGAGAAAAACAGACTGACAGTGACAACAAAGAACAACATACTGTAGAGAATGACAGAAAGAGCATACAAACGGCATAATAGGCAGTATGTGTCAATTTGTTATAAACGTGTGCTCCTAAAAAGTAGTAAGCATTGTTTTCCAGTTACTTACAGTACATTAAATGTTAAAAATGTCATCATCTGTACACAAATGTAATTAGTGAATGTACGTGTCCGTGGGTGGGGCTGCATGGGCGTGGTAATGTGGGCTGGTGTGGCTACAGGGGTGAATTTTTGTCCCAGTCCGCCCCTGTTTGCCATGACGATAGTAAACATGCATGCAGCCATCATATTCTAGTAGACTAAAACCCTAATTATTCAAGTGTATGATTTATTTTTTCTAGTCAGTGGAGAAATATCCAGCAATAGACAATAATTGCTTTAATCATAAACAACAAAATCAATATACTGTACAATACTACACAAACATCAGGACCAAAATAAGCTAAATCCTCCATCCTCTTTGTTTGGATCTCTATTTGAAACTTTTCTATTATTAGATCCATTGGCAAGAATTGACCAATTTAACAATGTATCTTTCTGTTTGAATGTTTCCATACAGTTATTGGTTTAAACAAGCTTTCAGCTGTCCCCTTCCGCTCCTTAGTCACTACTTTGAGGGACCTTCAGAAAAAGAAAACAAACAGACAAACAAGCTGATGTAATGTCGGGAAACATTACAGGCACTTCCTGTGGCATTGACCTTCATGTTGGGTTTTTCCTATTTTACCTTCTTTTCTCCCACACATACAGGCTATGAACACAAACAAGCCACACCCATAGAGCTATTCCTGGAAAATGATTGCTTTGTGCAGGAGTGTTGAAAGCACAGCCAAAGTCACACCAAGTCTGCAGGGATGCCGGTCCACTATTGACTGAACAGTGATGGTGCACACCTGTGCCAGTAGTCTCGCAGCGCTCTGGAAGTGCACACACAGGAAAACATGTTCATGTTTGTGAATGTGTCTGTCTGTTCTGCAGCCTAATTGGTACATTCTGTATTGTGGTAGTGTTTTGCAATCAGCATCACAAAGCAAAGCAAATTGAACAGCTGGTAAATGCTTATTGTTGAAACAAAGGAACGAAGCCTCCTTGTTGGAGCCTGCCAAGAGCTGGATTGTCCTCCAGAGCACAACGGTCTTTGAACCGTGTTGTCGTCATCAATAAAAACACAAATGGCAAAATGTTCTTCCAGTTGGAATCTCTGTTCAACAGCCAACCACATTGGGAGCCAATTCTGATTCAATATTCTGATTATGTCTATCAAGAGAAGATTGATTGAGCATTATTGCTTCACACGTATGTTACAGATGTACCTATTTGCCAGTTCCTTAAAAAAAATGCAGCCCAATGCAACATCCCGGCAATAGATCTAATTGTTTTAAACGCTTATAATGGTCAGCTTTTTTGTAAATGGTTTAGAGAAATTTGAATTAACCTAATGGTTTTTGGGAGCTGCACTTTGGGGCTAAATTGTGTTGCATTGGGAGGTGTTTCTAATATTCAGCCTACCCTCATTGTTACAGATGGTATAGGGCAATAATTTCAGTGAGGTGTACTTCATAAACTGGCAATTGTGTACGTACCACTGTAGTCTACACACTACTTCTTCAACTGTTTCCTATCAGACCAAATTTCACTGTGAAAAGGTATTCAAACAAATCTGAATTATGCTCAACATGTCCCAAATGATATTTTTGACAAAATATGGCTGAAAGGACATCTATTTGTAGTTAGCATTGTGAGCTGCAGATGACAAAAGATACATTTCAACAGCTATCTGGGCTAGCAACAAGTAGATGGTGTTAGCCGATTTGGAAATCTTAATCTCACAGAATTTTAATGTTTTACTTCAAGGGGATGCATGCAAGCTTGAGCAGCAAAAGCAGGTTTTTGCACAAAATACTATGTGTTGCCATCCCAGTGTAATTTACGATCAAATTAATTCAATTATTGCCTGTTGCTGCTATGCTTTCCAAAAGAGAGTGAAAGTACAGTGCCAGGGACCTCATCGGATGTATTTGTCATTTTCTCTTTGGTGATTATGCATCATAGAGAGTGGCATAACAGCATCCCCCGACGAGAGGATGATCCCAATCCTGCTTTCTCATCTCCACAGCAGAACCCAGATGGAGGTGAACTGTGAAAGGAGCACGCTGAGCTGAAGATGAGCTTTCCCTCCATCACAGCTGAGCCCAAATGAAACTAAGTTCTTCGCCCCGGCTAGAGATGAACAGAGATGAGAAAGGACTTCTTATTTTAGGTAACATGAGGTAAAAGGGCTTAGTGAATAATAATAAGAATAGAATCGTGGGTAGAGGTAAAGTAGGGCTCTGACACGCAAGTATCCTAAACTGACCTCAGCCTCAATTCTCTCCCAGAGGTGATGAAGAAAGCTAGGAGTGAGATGTGACCTTTCGTTTGAGGCTTACAGGTAAATGTCACTTCTGGTTTATCAGCATTGCCTGCGTTTCCTCGGTGCTTTTTAATATTCTAATGTGACACATTCAAGATAAATTGAAATTTAGAGCAAATAACTGTAAAATGGTACATAGTACATTAACAATCAAATACTTTTTGACGCAAAGATATGCTTCTAAAGTAATTGTATTTATTCTTGCCTTTTGATCCGTCACCATTACTACAAGAAAGAAAGTCACATTTCTAGCAACACAGCCCTCATTCAAGACTTATATTTATAACATAACATGGCTTATAAAACACAAACCCGAGACGCTGCTGAGCAGACGGAGAGAGAATGAGACATCAACTGTGTGAGCAGTGACAAAAACACAAAGAATTCAAATAATAGGAATCAGAGTGACATGCAATAAACATGTCTGTATCAGTCGTTGACTGAGCTAAATGTGTTCCAATCAGGAGAGACATGTTTGCAGATATGCAAATAAGACTTATTGTACAGCTCAATAAAATGCACAATGTCTTTGGTGATTAGACTCCATCGCTATACGAATATTTTGTATATCTATTTAAAGGTATAGAACCATCGGACCCCCCGATGGAATCTAGACACGAACGAAGGAGCCCGAAGACCAGACCGAAGGAGGCTCCGGACCGGTCAGCTGGAGTAGATGACTGGAGGTGGAAGGGGGGGTGAAGGGTTGCACTTTTTGCCTGCAACCTCAGCTGATAGCAAAGGGAGAAACAGATTTTTTAAAGTAGGGTTGTGACTCTGTGATTGGCCCTTGCATTTTGTGTGCGATTCTGATTGGTTTAGCGTGAAGGTGAACGCCTCAAACAGCTGATTCAAGTAAAGAGCATTGATTAAAAGTAGTTAGGTCTTTCTGAAAGGATTTCCGCTGAGCTACATTTCAATCAGGAGAGACTAGTTGCAGATATGTGACAGTTATACACAGCATGATAAAATATATATTTATTAAGATAACGGCTGAATTGATTTAGGAGTGCATTGATTAAAAGTTAGGTCTTCCTGAAAGAATTTACGCTGGCTACATTAGTAAAGTTAGGCAAAGTTAGTTCTTAGATATTACATGGTTAGGTTAAACACAAGATAACTCCAAGACTCACTCCTTCTAGGACTGAAAACTGGGCAAAGGAGCTCCAGGACGTCTGAACAACCTATGCGCACAGACAGAGATTATGTCAGCAATAACCATTTAACCCATAGATTAATAATCCATTTACTTTAAGGAAAATATAGTAACACCATAATAACACCATATAATACCATATTGTACGTGGAACATCAGCGTAAAGGAATGTGTGACAGTCACCAGACGATGGCTGATCAAACAGTGAAACTTTGTTTTGCTTAGATCCAGGGTGGGATTTTACCAGAACAGTTTTTCTGAGAAACAAGATGTTATCTTACCTATCACATATTTCTTTAGCAATGATAATAACCGATACAAAAATGCTAAAAACTCACGTACACGTTTCTCACAACCTGTTATAATCCTACAAGTGTTAAAAACATATTTTTCGAATTAATTGTGGGTGCTTTTCGTGGTATATATTGGTATAATACAAATTGTGTTGGAGTAATTGTGTCCATTGGACAGCTTCAAGGACAGTGAGCCTCCGGTTTCCAGGAAAGCCCTTTCCTCAACAATATAATAAAAAAAAAAACTTTATTCTCTGGATTCCGGATGTCCTTTCTCAATAGGTCTGCCAAAGGCGCAGAAGTGTGCTGACATCACAGTATGAGCGTTTGAATAGGTGAGTGGGTGGCCAGGATCCCCCAGGCTCCCAGGCAGACCTTTTTGTTCTTTTCTGGCAATAAAAAAACGGTGCAATTAAATGCTCCCTAGCAAAATGAATCCGGAGAGGTTAGGTAATCCCTTTCCTGTGTTTGTCTTCCCAAGTGGAACCAACAACTCTACATTAGGTGACTCAGCCGAATTAGTGCCGCCTTTTCAGGGTACACTGTGAGGAGATCTCGCTAAATGCCTGTCTATCACAGGAAATGCCCTTTGCAGGCCCAGCAATATTCTTATTAATCAGGACTAAACTGTTTTAAGGGAAATTTGTATTAATCCTTGTTTTGTCAGTGCCTTTCAAAAGAACAACCATTATTCACACAAAGGCAAATCATTCAAACAAATAACCAAAGCCATAACTTTCCTTACACCCACTTTCTCTTCAAAGGATCAGTCTGTTATTCTATAGTTTTCTTATCATCAACAAATTCCATAAAAACACTAAAACCAAAAATAAGTGTATTTTACAACAAGTATTACTTCAATCAGGAGATTTTGGCGATTAGTCCCCGTGGTGGCGTAATCATGATGGAGGGGTAGAGAAGCCGTGAAGCTTTATACTTTTGTTTAGAAGCATAATTAGGACAGAAGTGCCACTTTTAAGACTCACCGTATTATCGGTTTCAGTCAAATGGCCTTTTGAATGGAGCGCAAGGGGCGACAGCATCAAAATCAACAATTTTAAAACACTAAGAAGGCTCGACACAACATGAAACTTTGCTCCAAGTATCCCCAGGGGCTCTCCACATGATCGGCCAACATGGATCAACCGTATCTTGACCCAATCCCACATAAACCATTCTGCTGTGGTTATTCTCAACAGTGTACTAGTGTGTATTAATCCGCTGCTGAAAACAGTCTCAACAACGACACTATTTCCTCCTGTTTGAGTAACATTTGTTAAACTATTGTGCATTTGTTTTTCGGAAATGATTTCTGTTTTTAAATGTGAAACTATTGTACTGTATTGTAAACTATTATAAACCAATGGGCTTGTGGCTGTTTTTGATCACTATGGAACAATAAAATATATATAATATCAGTATACAATAATCCTCGTGATCAAACTGGTAAACATAAATATCAGTTTATTGTGTCTTAGTGTGTATAATGTGTTATAAGACATTTTTGGTTATTGTAGTCCCAGAAAGAAGTCCTTAGTCCTTGTTTCAGTTTATACCAAAACAATGTACACTCTCTATTAAGAGGGAAGTAAATAGTCTTTTAATGAAAATCCTGAGTCTAGCTACTTTCTTGGAAGTGCTTTTAGTAATACATTTATATCACACCACTGACCACTGAAAACAAACGTATCTTTATTTGAATAACCATGGTGGGTCTCAGTTCCTCGAAACGCCCATGGCTAAAGACTTGCGTGACTAGTGAAACATAATGTTTCCCTGTCGTTTAGATGCTCAAATTCCTGTATTTGATCTGGTGACTTTAGGATCTAGCATTGAAGAGAACATCAACACATTTACATAAACAGACACTATTGTTGTTAATAATTCCTGTTGCTTTAATCAGCTACAGGACCGTCTCTGTTTTGGAAATACACCATAACAGGCCACTGTAAAGCAGTGCAAATAATGATGTCATTACCAGTCACATTTTGCCTTTGATTTCCTAATGCCCCTTTAATCTGAATTATATGATGAACAAATCCTTGATAAGCAACCTGCAGCTCGCCATATGGGTGACTGTCCTTGCTTTAGCTTTATTGTGTTGAGTTGAGTATTTTCAGCTTGCTTACAGTAAGGTAATTAAACAAAGTAAATACTACATTTCCTTCCCATCATTCCCTGGAGAGAACACCTGTATCAGGTCCATAAAGAGGATGGGTGTTATTGTGTTTATCAGCAGAAATTGTTCTTTGTCAACCTGCCTATGTCTCTCAATGTCTTCTTTGTGTAAAGCCAACCAGGAACAAAGGAGGAGCTGTGGAGAAACGATGTGACGACACAGGATGTTATTAGCGGCTCGGCTTGTGAGGTTACACACCGATTAATTGATTAAAACCTTTATTTGCACAAGGGAACCTTATTGAGGACAAGCTCTGCTTGGTAACAAGTTGTAGTAGCATGATGAAACACAAGTTTGAAGCTAAAACTTTTATCATTAACAATTATTTAAAAAAAGCTTAAATATGACAAATTAGTGCCAAGTTTAAGAATAATCGGAAGGTTACTCCATTTCAGAGGGAAACAATATGTTAAAGTAGGCTGCAGTATTCACACGTGCAGTTTAAATACTGCAGCTGTTGTATTTCCACGTGTGTAAGTAAGTTGTTTTGAAAGAAAACACTAAAGGGTTATTAATGTTGTGTTTTCCGGGACATGCAAGACAAACATAGCGTACTGTAGAATAAAAGTGGCTTTTTATCATTTCAGTTATTTCCCAGCCTCATCTTTGCATATCCTCTCTCTCTCTCTCCTTCTTTCTCTCTCTCTCTCTCTCTCTCTCTCCATGATTGGCTGAGAGGGCTGATGACATGTCAGAAGCAGGGGAGGTAGGACTATAAAACCTCTCCTCCGGCTCTGTTCAGACACACAGACTATCTCGCTCCTTACTGAGCTTTACTAACCGGATATTTAACTGCCACCCGACTGAGACACCACATCTACCAGCTCCATTCTACTGCTACAGTATGTGTAAAGGACTAGCATCGTTGTCTACCTGCTGCTTGGAAAGGTACATAAAGCGCCATGTAAACACTCACATAGCTGATGTTTTGAGATTTGGATTACAGGATATGGAAGGCAGATGTTTGTTTTTTATTTTAGGGTTATAAACAATATCTGTGTGAGAGCATTGGAGAAGTCAAATGTCAGATTTAGGTTATGCTAAATTTAGACTTTGCACTCTGTAATGGCCTGTCAGAATGCAATGATGGTGTTGTGAAAAATGTGTCTAACCAGTTTTTTCGTCCTCACAGGGCCAAGGAGCTGAAAGCAAGACTGGGGAGCATTTTGCAAAAATCCAATTGGATTCTATCCTGTGGCAAAATAGGGCATAATAAGTAAGCATCACAAATATTGTACTGTATACTACTATACAAATAATTTGACATGTATTGTCACTGTGTGTTTGTTTGGAAATTTTGGGTTAAGTCTAATCTCGCTGCATCTATTTTCAGGCCAACCCTGGAGGAATGCCTTAAGTGGAGAGAGTCCTTTGAAAAACTCCTGTCCAGCAAATGTAAGTAAATATCTTGATTTTCTTGACACATTTGCAGACAAAAAATGGCAATGCAAATGCCAGTAAATGCATAGTGTAGATACACTTATGGACCCTGGGGGACATCATATGCCATAATAAGTAATTAAATGTCCTCTTTATCCTCAGACGGACTGTGCGCCTTCACAGCCTTCCTGGTGTCTGAGTTCAGCGAGGAGAACATTGCGTTCTACTTTGCTTGTGAAGACTACAGGACTACCAAGTGCACTGCCAAACTACCAGGCAAAGCCCAGAAGATCTATGACGAATTCATTGGCAGTGACGCTCCTCGAGAGGTAAGGAAAACTAATATCTACAGCATAAAGGATCTAAATCTGAATCCAAAAAGTTACATTGTGAGGCCTAAAAGACATACTTTGCAGTTTGGCTTTGTCATACCTCATAACCTCTCCACAATGGACAGAAAACTAATCTCCTTGTCCTTTTTTTTCCAGGTTAACATTGACCACGAAACTCGTGACATCACCAGAGCCAACATGCTGGTGGCTTCACCTTCTTGCTTCGACCCAGCCCAGTATAAGATCTACATGCTCATGGCCAAAGACTGCTACCCTCGCTTCCTCCGCTCTCCAGCCTACCGGGATCTAGTTTGCCAAGCCAACCGAAGCGCCAAAGCCACCAAGCAGTGCCAGCAGGAGAAGAAGGTGTGAACTCTCTCCCTAAGCCGATGGAGGATTGTTAGTGGTTTGCCTTAAAGGTTGAGAAAGCGAAAGGCATGACATTAAGTGCTGCATCATAAAGCTGGACGCCGGTGCAAACACAGAGATCGTCACAAGCGCAGCAGTGGATGGGTTTGTTCTGTAGACGTCGACGATTGAAGAGAAAAGGAAAATGGAAATCAAATTTGAGGTTGATGCCTTAAGTGGACTGCTGTGTGAACACAGATTTAAGTTTGTACATCGAGGTCAAGTGAAAGTATTACAGACTGAGTGACAATCAAACGGGAGGGAAGGAGAAAAGCACTTTTCTTTGCCATTAGGCAAACATTTGTGGTTGTGATGTGCAATGTCTATCTGTTGAGTCTTAAACTGTTTGCGAACAGGCATTATGATTTTGTATTTATTTGTATTTATTAGCCTGTAATATATGTGTCACATTCTTACCAAACACAGATGAAAAAACATGTGCAATTTAATTTATATTATATTTATATCGTTTTTGTCTTTATTTTTTACGTGCCAGCAAATAAACTTCATTATTTGGAAATAAAATGTGTTGTCCTTTTCCTGTCATGGTTTAAATCATATTTTGAGCTTTATTATATAAATTGCTGAGCAGAGTCACATACAATACAGTAATGAAAAACATTTTCAGTTATTATAACACTTGATGCCATGGGTATTTAAAATATCTCACATATTCACACCAGTGACATGAATGAAAAATCAAATGTAAACATATGGTCAGGTGGAGTATAACTACTGGCAAACTCTGAGTCTGCATGTTTAATCATTCACCCTACCTGACATAAAACTGACAGTGAGGCCTTCTGCAATCGATGTTGTGCCAAACTGTTATTCACCTTGGAAACTGCTCTGTTCTGTTGTATAAAGAAGTCAGATAATTACAGCATCTGTCTGCTCTGAGCTTTTGTCCCATATCATGTGAATGAGAAAGAGCTTTCTAGCAAGCAGGAAGCACCAAGAGATTATGTGACAGCATTACCGTAATAGGACGGGCAATAACACTTAGTTATTATCCTAGCAACTGTTTGCACTAGCCATCACCGTCAGATAATATATGGCAGCAAAGTTGGTACCTGGCTAGAGCACAACCCCTACTGTCTGCAAACCAAGCACGTAGAAAAAACAGAAGGGATAATTCAAAGCCCTCTGGTTACGTAATGATGACATTGATTACAATGATAATGCTGGTTATCTCATTTGTTCTCATTAAAATGTTAACTAGAGCCATTATGATTGCTCTGAATAAAGTGTGTTTCACCAGCAGGCAGAGCACAACATGCGGCTGTCTACTTTGTGTATTCAGATGTCATCAGTGAAGAGTGGAGCCGGTGTCAGGTGGGCAACAGCTGGTCTAAAGGCCTGATGCATATCAACATCTCATAATGCTGCCTCCCTCTCAATAGTAACCCTTTGACCTTTTTATCTAGATCTAAGCATAGCAATGAGAATCTGTAATACTGGTTTTACTGTATATGTTTTGACATATTGGGAACAATGTGGCAGGGGTAGAGCTAAATGTCTAGTTTTCAAGACTGAAGTTTCTTTTACAAAATGGGAAGTGGACATGCTGGAGGGAAATGCAATCAAGTATAATCCCAGATTTTCACAATCATACAGTAAATCACTTCCATGAGAATGAGGATGATAGCCAATGGCCTATACTCTGGCTCAAATGAATACGGGCAGCCATCCAATTACAACAACCTCATCCACATTGTTGAAATCATTTAAATATTGAGCCATGGCACTGACAAACGATTAGATAACAGGAGCCTATCATTTCTGTAGCCCACTCAACAACAACAGACATCCTGAATGGCTTCTTGAGTTGCGTTCCATTCTCCACACCGGTGTCTTCGGATAAAAAGTCACGTCCTGAGATTGATAATGTTGTCACTAGCAAAACTAATCACTTTTAGTGGGCACAAAGCAAGGCTACACAATTGCCCTTTAGGTTACATTGCAGCTTGGTTTGTGCCAACCTATCATTGCAAATCTCGCTCAATGCTGGACCAAATTGGTCACATCAGTCTATTAGACCCAAATGCATGGGGAAAATGCAGGTTGAAAAAAACACTAGATACCCTTGAAGTACAGTACTTGAGTAAATGTACTTAGTTACGTTCCAGCACTGAAATTATGATTGGTTAAAGGGTGTGGTTATGGTAAAAAAAATAAGTCTAATTCCCAGCTCTCCCTTCTGACAACAGAGAAATATAGTGTTGACTTACAAAAGATAGAGAGACAAGCTATGAACCAGTCTTTAGTTTTAAAGTCACACACTTTAAAAGCCCCGAAATCCTCCCTTAGATGTTTTGCAACGCTAATATCAATTCGCTTATGCCTTTTTTTCTTAGAGATTACAGTTGTTACTTATGCAACAAGAAGAAGTCATTTTCCAAAAAAAGCACTACAAAAAGAGTAGTTTTATGTTGCTGTTTCTCTGTAAGGGAAGATTTCCTGGATAGTTTGGGTTTTATCTGATGTGGGTTTGAGATTTCCCTCTCAGAGATTTCTATCGTCACAGTTCAATGGAAGTGAACTGAAAGGAATGTGTGGCGTTCATAGCTGTATTCCCTTCCAGAAACACTGAACCACAAACCTCATTGTAAACAGTTCTTACTGAAAACAGTACATTTCCGTTTTCTGTGAAGATATATCTCCAATCCGAATATTCGGAAAGGAATGATTCCTTCGGGGTAAAAAAGACCACTGGGCTTCTGCCAGTTTCAGAAAGTTTAGCCCTGTGTAATTAACAGTCCAATTAAAATAGAAATGTAATTTAAAGACAATACATCATGAAAAGTCAATATAGTTTTATCCACATCCAAGCCAAAATGAGTACAAAAGACCATAATAGGGTTGTACCATTTCATGCATAAATACATAGCACTCTGTTAGAATAATTTCATTATCAAGAATAGACTGAGACCACTGAAGTTTGTTTACTTGTGAACACAAGGACATAGTTTCGACACTACAGAAGAGTATAGATTATGCCTAACTGGAACCTCTCAACAGCCGCTTATTTATACAAAGTGGATGTTAATACAAAGTCCTAACAAAGTCGATGTTGTCAGTTTATCTCATTGGGTCTGGGAATCTCCTCCGCCTGCTCTGCCCCAGAAACATCCTGTGCCTTTCACAAGGACAGGCGATGACTCCATGGTTATCTTGTTTAGAGTGATCAGTATAGTATGATATTGTTATGCAAACAGTTTTAATAATATTCAGAGAAAACTATGTATCATAATTTTTCTAACACACTTAATGTGCTCAAAGCACGAATCGACTCGGCTTGACTCGGCCGAGGTGCCCCGTCCTCCCCATTGATTTTCGCCTCATGTTTTAGAGTTATACCAGCACAATACGTCTCTGTAAGTCATGTCAGTGGTCTTGCATTACAAAGGTGCTGTACTAGACTACACCAGCAGTGTTTGGTACAATCATGAAGTGTCACTGACATCTAGTGGTGTGAGTTGTTTAGTTTAGTTCAGAGATCTTCAACAGGGGGTCCACAGAGTCACTGCAGGGGGGGCCTCCAAATTATAGTCTCTAGTCAAAAAATAAGTTTTTATTTAAAAATGCAAATGTCCTAACATAAATGCAACATATTATTAGCAAATATAAATCCCCAGTGATGATAGGTAAGGTAGTCACTAAGGCCACACACAGATCCAGGTCATCCTAACGATTCACTGTGCCACATTGCCACTGTGTAACCTTAAAAGATGATTTATAAAGTCATGCCAATTTTAACAGCTTAGTATTCTATGCAAAAAAAATTGTAAAATGTATAAAGGCTACACGTCGTTGTAGGCCCAGTGTATCATGCAACTTGATTTTATGCAATATGTCGTTGGGGGTCCCTGCTCGATCTCTCTCAGTTAAGGGGTCCTTGGTTAAAAAATAAATTGACGACCCCTGATTTTGTTCTTTAGTTTATAACAGTGTTTCTCAAACTTTTTTTTTCAAAAATATACCTGATTGGAATTGTTTCTTTTTAAGCCAATTACCCACTAACCAGAACAAAGCGTTTTTTTGTAGAAAAAAAGTCCATATATAGACATGCAATACGTTGTCAGCAGTAGATAGATTTACTAAACAACAACCTTGTAACTGAAAAAAAACATTGAAATCCTACATTTCAAATGATGTATTTTTAAATGAGTGTACAGTAAAAGGAACAGCTTTACCCTCTATGGTTGATTTCCAGCTGTAGTCCCCAGCCAGTTGTCAATAGGCATCCGGAAATACAATGGTTAAAAAATTTAAATTAAATCAAAAGATTTGCCAACTACTGGAAATAAATTCAGAATTGGACCATTGATTCTATCCAGCCAGTGGTTCCCAAATAGGGAGATGTAAGTAATGAAAGACAGCAAAAAACAATCTTAAATTATGTGAAATACTAATTTGCCCACACCTAGGTCGTAACCTATGATGAGAAGTAGATTACCTCCGAAAAAATAGCAAGAAGAAGAGTTATATGAAATGCATTAGTTAGTCAGGCATATTCGTTAAAGCACAGACATGTTTGAGCCTCTCAGGGTGGAAAAAGATTGTTTACATATCATATACTCTAAAGAGAGAACTGCAAATGGCCAATATTATGAACTAACCAACAGATAGAGGACACAGCTGTCACAATGACAGCACAATAGTATCGTAAAAAATATAAAAGAAAATAAATGATGTCCATAGAAATCATATCATGCAGTGTCATCAGTTTGTACAATTAGAAATGGATTTATAAGAAGGGTGAGTAACCTATGTTCCAATTAGGCTAATTCCAATCAAATTCCAATGAATGTGTCTTAGATATTGCTTCATGTTAATGGGTCAAAACATTGAGTCTCAACATTTGGGACTGTTTGCCTTTTTTTTCACTAAAAAGAGATTTAAAATGCTGCTTGAGAGTTTCTTTCACAACACTGGGGGGCAGTAAAAGGCTGTGAATGAACCTTAACATACAGGCACTTCTGACATTTAAGGACATTGTAAACAGAATGATTTTTTATTTTTTATTTATGTATTTATTTATTTGACAGGGTGAATGCACAGCTCCTTAGCAGTACCAGATAGCTATAGGCTCATTTTCATCAGTTCATCTGTAGAACAATCAAATTTCACAGTATTAAACTCAACATCAACAACAACAACAACAACAACAACAACAACAACAACATCAACAACACAAAACTCCCACTCCAACAGCAAGAACCACAACAATTAGATTTTAACAACACTAAAACACAACCATAGTACCAGCAACTGCATTAAGACCCTACAACAACTACTTCACAACATTAAGATTAGCTTGGTTGAAGTGTAGCTTTTGCTTGATGGGAACATTATTCGCTTGATTTCAGCCATGATTTAATATTTACTTTACCAACCAGCAAAGCTGTTACACTCTCTGATGTTGCTTGGAGTTCCAAACCTTTGGGGTTCTAACAGAGAAGACTGATCTGCCAAACTCAGTAGATCTGTGTTTTACTGCACAGTCACCTCTAGTGGTCATCCTAGTTTGTTCATATAGTGTTTGAAGTGGAGCAAGTGTTGTTTTTCCAACTTGTGACCAGCTTGTGATACAGTATGCTTTGTGTGAAAGAATCAGTGAGTGCATATAACATTTTGCTACTAGGTAATGATAGAGGACTAACATGAAACCTACAGGATCAAGGTCAGGGTGGGAGGGGGAAGAAGTGGTCAAATAACATATAACTCTAAATTAGACTTAAAGGTCCCATGGCATGAAAATGTCACTTTATGAGGGTTTTTATAACATTAATATGAGTTCCCCGAGCCTGCCTATAGTCACCCAGTGACTAGAAATGGAGACAGGTGTAAACCGAGCCCTGGGTATTCTGATCCGCCTTTGAGAAAATGAAAGCTCAGATGGGCCGAGCTGGAATCTTGCTCCTTATGAGGTCACAAGGGGGAAGGTTACCTACCCTTCTCTGCTTTGCCCACCCAGAGAATTTGGCCCACCCATGAGAGAGAGACATCATGGCTTTCAAATGAGCAAAGTGGCAGTTGGTCAAGGCCACACTTTATGTTCAACATAACATAATGGAACAAACCGTTCAGAGCCACGATCGTCTTCATCAAGTATGGCTGTACACAACCCTGTGACCCAGAGTTTAAAATAGGTGCCGAAAACACACAGGGTTCTGACCCCCCTCAGTGGCTGCTGAGACGAGAGCAGATCTGGAAGAGATGACCCAATGTGCACATTCCTCAGTATCTCCCCCAGGAGTGCATGTGCAGTGTGCATCTCCCCAACTCAGACGCACCTCAGTGTGGCCTGGACCTCCGGGGGGGGGGGGCTTTCTTTTCCTCCCATGGTGCATCCATCACATCCCCTCGTGCATGCCTGCTGGACAAAAATGTTTTGTGCCGTACTTTGTTATTCTCACAGAGCAGAAATTAAGGAGCAGGATGTGAAAGGAGGAGAAGATGTAGGAGAGCAGATATAAAGGAGGAGACCATTCATGATAAACATATTAGATGTGTGGGCCAGAACAGAGACAGACGGGAGGAGGGAACGCAGCGGCATATTACACTCCAAGCGTGGGAAATCTCCTGGTGTGGGTCCCTAGTGACAAAGGAAAACTGTGCTAGTGACTGTCAGTTCATCAGGGTTCACATCCTCTGTGGAAAAATAAAGGCTTCACATACTGAATATCTGCTGCATCTTTCTTTCCTCATATTGATGTATCCTTTAATTTACAGTAAATGTATTCAGTAAGGAGTAGTTCTAGTTTGGTATTGATATATTCTTGCAATGAAGGCTCTGGATAGTGTCATGACACCTGGAGTAGGATCAAGAATCCCTGTTATGTGCATGCTTTATTTCAAATGTTTCCAACTTCCTTAGACTGATATCTTAAGCATAGTTAATAGCCAACAGCATACACAGTGGTGGAATGTAACTGGTGGGTACATTTACTCAAGTACTGTAATGCTTTGATTTCAATTTCAATTTCTCCATTGCAGATCAATTTCCTGCTACTTTATACTTCTTCTCCACTGCATGTACTGCAAAGGGAAAATATTGTACTTCACTACATTTATTTGAGAGCTATAGTGTAGAGCTACAGTGGCTTGAGAATGTTCACACACCCATGCTAAAGTGTATTAATAAGAGGAATAAAAACCCATCTGTTGGAAATTGATGGATCCAGGATACTATGCATCCTGATAAAGTTCCCTTGGCCTTTGGAATTAAACTAACCCCATATCATCATATACCCTTTGAGATTGGCATGGTTTTATTTCAGTTAGCTTAATAGCTGGTTTGATTTGACTTATGGAAAGTCCCCCATGCCTATCTCTAGGTATGGTGAAGGGTATGTGATAATATGGGGGTGGATGTGTATAATTGCATGTAAATCCAATTTATACGCATCCAGGTTTGATGCTTTTCAGCTATTGTCTACTTTGTTAAACTTTTCTAACCCTTTCCCAGCATCCATTGTGGTCTGGGGAACACTCCACACTTATTTCAGAGGGAGGGTGTGAGTGTGTTTTTTAAGGTCACTACTTTGAAGTCTATGACGATCTTGAACGCACATCTGCCAGATCTAATCACATGAGTTTAACCAGCATGCCAATGTTGACATATTTCTGTGTAGACGCTTTAATAATTCTGACCAGATGTTTGCACAATAACAAAAGAGGACCTTGCAACACATCTCTTGATTCAGAGATGTTTCAAAAAGAACAAAAAGCTCATTCATTCCCAAACAAATGCAGAACTGTGAAGCATTATTTTCACCCCCTTTTGGATCAAAAGCCAACAATTGTTATTACATTTTGAACCCCTTGTTCAAGTGTATTTTCAAAGCAGTATTAGACAGATCCTGACAGAGAGTAAATGGGCCAAAACGTTAATTGCAATGAATTTATCATTTGGTAGTCCTGAAAAAAGTTTTGTAATGGGGAAAAGGTCAACAGTCTACAAAACCTTGACAGTATCTAACCCAAAAATGTGCATTTGTGTGTTGTTGTTGTTGTTGTTGTTGTTGTTGTTGTTGTTGTTGTAAAGTTAAGATTGTCATTTCTGCTCTTTATGTGTATCCTTTATTTAAAAAAATGTGTTTCATGCTATATGGGCTTTCATTTCAATTGCCTGAATTTTGACTTCATCTTTTTCATTTTTACTTTTCTTGTCAACTAGCCAATTAACCTCGGATAAAAATGAACCATCTGGCTCTATCTGGTACATTTTAGCATGATGATGTCAATTAATGTGCCTCGCCCCTGATAGATAAATAAAGTAAAAGCCTTCTATGCTCTTCTAATAAGTATTGATCGGGTCTGGCAGGTTGTAGCTTGCCAACGCCAACTCTTGATCACTTCTGTTTATAATACCGAGGACAGGACCTGAGGTGGTGCTGGTCTAGATGGAAGTTGAGACCTGTGGCTGGTACCTGCAGAGACGCCCTCTTGGGGTGCAGGATGACACGCAGTGAGACGTGCAATAGACAGCAGAGCAAAAGGGGCTGGCTGTCAGACAGCGAGGAGTGCGCCTGGTGTGTGTGTGTGTGTGTGTGTGTGTGTGTGTGTGTGTGTGTGTGTGTGTGTGTGTGTGAAGAGTCAGCAGGACAATACGAGTGCCACAGTCCCCCATCCACGTTTGACAGGGTAAAGACTGCAGTCCCTCTAAAATAGACTGTTTTAAAGTTGTTTTAACTGTCTAAAACTAGACGTACTTTTGCTGCTACTAGTAAAATCCATCCATATAAAGACAATTTTAAAACTGAAACCAACCTCTCTGTGTGTGATTCAAGCCTGGGAATTTTAAATGACCTAAAATGTCTACTTTGGGGCACATCTTTTTGGGCCATCCTCACATGAGGGCCCTGGGTACTCAGTACCCTTTCCAATCCAAGTCTGACACCCCTCCCCCCGCTCCTATGACCTTGAGTGACTCCCCAGTCAATACTGTCACTCTTTGACTCTCTGGCTCCATCATCACCCAGACCTCAAGTAGGAGCTAAGCAGTAGCTCCCTCATCAAAAAGGAACAACAGCCTATTGTTCTAACCTCTAATTAGCACAGAGCCAGGGTGCCAGTGCTGTTTTCTCATGCTGAATTTTTGCTTCTTACATTGTTGTCTTGGATACTATTTGTCAGTACTGTATATGTTACTAAAAAATGTTACAAGTAATTTAGTCAAGTTTAGTCGAATCACTAAATTGATAGGTAGCATGGCTATTAGTTGTGACACAGCATTTTCTGTTGCTATAAATTGTGGGGTTGCACTGTATGTGGGTGGAGGCTGCAATCCATCAGGACCACAACCTCACGCACAATAACACTGTCTGCACCAGACTGCATGGTAACAGTGAGCTCCACTTATCAGAGACTTTACTGTTACACTTATGATTGTGGGTAGTGTAGTACTTCTCCAAGATATTGTGTGATATCATACAATCTTCAGGATTCTACAGTAGCATAAACCATTGTTTTAAATCTCATAGCTTGTGGTAAGTCTACCCTGAGGTTTAAATGTTATGGCTTATAATCAAAATCCTAATTGAGAAAACTTGCGGAACCACGCTGTTGAGCTCTATTGAAAACTGTGAATGGAAAGTATGCTTCTCATCCAGAAGGGGTGAGCGGGGGGAGTGTGTGTGGGGGGCTTCTCTGTCTGAGACTTCATCAGTGTTTGAGTTCCCAGATTAGTGTCTATTGGCGGCACATACAGTAACATACACAACACAGGCCGACATCATGTAGCTCAGAGAGCTGAAACATTCAGCAGATTAAAACCCTCTCTGGAATTGCTCCTCAGTGCATCAACCCTCCTCAGTGTGAACATGACAAACATATTGTACATGATCTCCATAGATAACTGGCAGTTTCCACCATGGGACTGGACACTCTTCAGGTCACTGGCTGCACACAGAACAACAACCGCCTAACAATCACCTCAAACTAATGCTGTTTTTGACATCCTGGCTTAGTTTCCTGCCATGTTTATCTAGGCTTTTTTGTTATATTGCCAATTTTAGAGCTATGTGATCTGATTTGTGTGCAGATCCCTGAAAACCAAACACACGTAGGCCAAATGCCTGAATTAAATGGCTTGTGATAAACACTGTTGTTCTAAAGTTGAGGTTTATCTGATCTGATATACTGTAGATACACAGGAATAACTTGTGTGGTTGGACACAGTGTTTCTTCCACATGTCCATGTGTTTTATGTTGCTTTAATTCTTAAACATAAACACCTTTTGTGCTATTGAAACTGGAATGAAATCCAAAAAAACACACAAACTGCAAAATGTGTATTTGTTGTTGTTTTTAGGGGGCAAGGGGTTCTTTATTTGTTAATTTTATTTAATAATACACATAACCCACACGGCAATATAACGCCATGTCTTACAAAAAGAAAAAAGAAAAAAACAATTGAAAAAAAAAACACCAGCAAAGATTGTAATTAATAATTCAAATATTTAGGTTGACAGTAGCGTTACATTTAGAAACTGAAATATACCAACCTGTTCACAAACCCAACTTAAATACAGCAGCTTGGTCAGTGGCCCTCAGTGTCTGATACCAACTCAATCAGAAGAGACTTTGTTGCAGATATGCATAGATTTATTGTACGAATGCATGATATGACATGTACAGTCTTTGGAGATTAGACTCCATCATTATGAAATGATATAATTAGGGGGTTAGAAAGCCAGAAGCTGATCCCCAGATGGAGTCTAGACACTGATGGTGGTGTGAGGAACTCAAAGGCCGAACCAAGGAGCCGATGGCAGTCGTGCGGGATCAGGGGACCCAGGATCCGTGAGTGATGAAGACCGGAGGAGCAAGGGGAAGATGACGGTTGTGCTCTGAGCCTGAAATGACAATTGAGCAGCAGAGAGAAACAGGTTTAAAACAGGTAGGTCATGCTGTGATTGGCTCCTTAAATTCAAGGCCGTTTCTGATTGATTAAACTATGGGGGTGGCAGTAGCTCCGTCCGTAGGGAGTTGCGTTGGGAACCGGAGGGTCGTCGGTTCAAGTCCCAATGTGGACCAAAGTACGGAGTGTGGATCAGTAGCTGGAGAGAGGCCACTTCACCACTTGGGCAATGCCAGGTGTCCTTGAGCAAGGCACCGTACCGCCCCCCCAACCGCTCAGGGTGCTGGTCCAGCACTGGCAGCCCACTCACTCTGACATCTCTCCATTTTTGCATGATTAGCTCCTGAGCATGTGTGTGTATTTCAGGCCTGTGTGTAGTGATTACTAACAGAGTGTAAATAAACAGTATAAATTAATATAAGTGAACGCCATCAACACCATCTTTTTCTTCACCTAACCACTTTTTGTTGTTGCCTAAAACTAACCCGACCCTATATGTTGAAAAATGACTTCAACAGAATACCCTGATGGTTAAAAACATCAAGGGGTTCTGACAAAGCGTCAATCTGACGGTTCAATGATTATTTCCATATACAAGGATGGAGTGAGAATATGTTGAATATATATATGACAGGTAGAGCATATTTAGAGTTTTATATAGTCCTACTGTTCACTGGAGCAAATTTTCCTCCCAATTTATGTTGTATTGTGCTACTTTGTAATACTACTTTGTTTCTGTTTTCTAAAAGAAATTGGCTTTGCAATGTATATATAAGTATTGGGTTTACCGTGATACTGTAATTCATAGTTTCTATTCGTTTATTGTGTTATCTGTGTTACATAAAGAGCAGCCCAATAGATCCATTATTAGCTTTTAGCGTTGACCTCTCCAATGGAAAATCCATTTTCTATCTAAACAAAGAATGACATTTATTTCTCTAAGGCAGGAATGATAACGAAGACATCATTATTTATCCTGGTCTCACCCTCAGTGGTCAGGCCACAATTCTGTAACAGAAAAATCCATCGTGATTCCAGAGAAAACAGTCCGAGTAGCTCTTCTCTGTCCCCCTGTAAATGCCATGTTCACCCGGAAAAGCTTTTGCAAATAAACAATATAAGGAAAACAATTAATGATGCTGTGGGAAAAGCGATTTAATTTCCTCTGTGCGCAGAGCACTGAGAAACTGGACACCTCCTTAATCACCCTGCCTCCTGCCTGAGGTTCAGCACAGCTTAGCAAGAAAGCGAGAACAGGGTTTGTAGCAGATCAGACATTTCCTCCCAATTTGGATTCAATCTATGCCCAATAAAGTGAAGAGTCTGAGGCGGATGATGTCCTGAATGTGTGTGTGTGTGTGTGTGTGTGTGGCCTTAATTCAATCTGTCATTAGAGACCTTTGTGACCTCCCTCCCTCTCTCCCTCCCTCCCTCCCTATCATCGTACATGTTTGCTTTATCAGAAGAAATACCAAAAACATGGAATAGTTACGTCATATCCTGTGCATTGAGAAATTAACTGGAGTACTCAAAGTTCTTCTTTATCACCTTCCTAACATCTGTTTCTCTCTTCAACTATCCTAAAAGGAATGAACATGTTGGATCTGATTCCTTGTGTCAGCTGAAAAGTGTTCACAGGAATGACACATTAACAACAAATACTTCTAAACTCATGTTTTAGGTTGATGTTTTTTTGTTACATTTTAAGACCAAGGTTGTATGGAAAATTCAAAAAACAAAGTTCATCAGTTTGAATATTAAATATCAATATTCAATAGGTTGAAAAGGATTTGCAAATCATTTGTATTCTGTTTTTTTTAATGTTTTACATAACGTCCAAACTTCATTAAAATTGGGGTTTGTACATGTTTTCTAAGTAATTGTAAGAACTACCACGGTATAATTAAGTAATATCGCTACTCTATATTGGCAAGTACGCAAATGTAATTACTTGTATTTGGTCTTAGAAAAGTGGTATCAGCACATTTACTTACTTGTTTATTATTTATTTCATCTCCTCCACAATGTAACTATATTTTCTTTGTTAAAACTGTGCTTCTTGAATGTAATTTGATTGTTACGTTATACAATTTACATATATGCCTCTGTAAAGCAAGTTGTGAAACCCTAACACTCACATGAAAAAACAAATACATACGTATTATATTATATATTATATATATATATATATATATATATATCAATTACTGTACATATTTGACATATAATTGAAACAGAATGGTTCTGATCTAAATAATGTGTCCCCCTTTTGAAAATGGAATGAGAACTGTTGTCAATGCCAGTGAACTAAAACAACAAGTCCTTCAAACCATATTCTCTACCCTCTAATACAACCTATAGGAGGGTTCCTCCTATAGGAGTGTATCTCCAATACCATTGTCACGCATCAGACAATGCCATTTGACAGCGTTGTGGTCTAGCTGTTGCTATGCACGTTGGCAATTGGATAACGTGCTTCTATGGCAACTGGAGTGGTAGCAATTACTAAAGGGTGCCTTTTTTATCGCCATCTGACCCTGCCGGCCACTGACCAAGCATCAGTATTGGATAAGTTGGCAACGCATTGGTTCTCCATCCTCATCATATCTAAACCAGAGAACTTTGCAGATTTAAACATGTGGTTAATGATGTGAAACGGTCGTAATTTGGTTATGGTTACGTATCAAAACTGAATGCAGTAGAAACAACAAGAGCTCAAAAACATGCAGATAAGCTCAGTACAAAATACTGCATATTATTATGTAATGCATGTTACATTTTGTCAGGTTGGTAATTGCAATCCACTGCCCTGTCAAGCAATATATATTTTTATTGTGCCATTTGACAACCATATCCTTTGAAAAGGGAGTTTTATGGTGTTGCCTTAGCTTTCTCATGACCATTACATCTGTAAATTGAGCGTAGAGCTTCTGTCAGTGTGGTGAACAATGCACCTGGATGCCAACTGGTACCAGTTTATTTGAACAGCGGTACAGCTATTGCCGTTGGCCTAAGTACACAATCACTCAAAAGGACTGTCTCTTCCTGAACTTTGGCTTCCAGGACAATCCTGTAATGAAAACAAACATCCAAAGTAGGTTTGTGTACTTGCCTGTTCAAGCGATATTGGAGCTGTACCGTCACTTTTTTGTCACCTTTCATGGAGTCAGTGACTTATTGCAATCATGTCACTTAAAAAAATAAAATAGTCATTTGTGACTAAATACATACATACACGTAAGACTTGTATCATGTGGATGTGCCGAAAGATTTGTTGTCATTACTTAGAATTAATTATGGGGGCGACGGAAACTACGCACTATAGCTTTAACCAATTACCCAAGTAATAAAAAGTACTCTCAAGTTACTTAGCGTGTTATGTATTAGAAAGTAATATAGAAACACTGTTGCATCGAAATCACTGAAGTTGTATTTGGTGTTGTAAGTTTTACTTAAGAAATGTTCGGATATATTAAAATGTGTTCCATTTGTTTTGAGGTATTTTGGGGGAGTACTGTATGTACCCTTACCCTTAGTACAATAGTACTCTATGTACCCTTAGCGGGCTGTCATTTGGGTACAATATTTACTATACAATCAAATAATTACATGTTAAATATATTTCCACTATTATCATGCTGTTACTGTACTCTGAAATAATACACAATAAATATACAAACATATTGCACATGTATCATTTTTATTTTCAATAGTTCAATAGTCATCAATAGTTCAGAATCAGAACCAGCTTTATTTGCCAGTTATGAGGACACATACGAGAATTTTTTCTTTGGAACATTGTTGCTCACAATGCACCCACACATACAAAACAACCAAACAATATATACACACTAATATATACATACTCTAAACAGAAACAATATAGAAGCAGTAGTGCAATGAGTGCAATGAAGAGTGCAAAGTATGCAGGAGTGAATTGTGATAGTTATTATTTTAAATGTGGAGCATAGTGCAAAGGATGCTGGAATAAATAGTATTATTTCATATTACAATATGACAGTAGTTGGCTATTTTACCTTTAAAACAAGTCTTTCATTATTTGTGAAATCTGAACAGAAATATTGCACACACAAACTTAA
Organism: Etheostoma perlongum; assembly: GCA_026937815.1. Taxonomy (NCBI): domain Eukaryota; kingdom Metazoa; phylum Chordata; class Actinopteri; order Perciformes; family Percidae; genus Etheostoma; species Etheostoma perlongum. The sequence continues at coordinate 5,234,091 of CM049379.1, read as the reverse complement.
TAATCTGAGAGATAGTCTTTGTTTTTTTGACTGATAAGAACTGTGATGAAGACTTTTAAATACTTTTGTAAAACAGTATGACACAAGGAACATGTGTTACAAAGCACGTTGACTTACTCCTTCTCTCCTTAAGTCATTTCACCCTTAAACAAACAGACAATGGGCTTGTTCCCTGTGGGGACAATAGGTTGTTGCATTCTTTGACATGATACTAATTTTAGCAGCATGGACTTTCCTCTTCCTCTCTGAATCAAGTTAGTGCATATGCTCAGTGGCAGAATCTACATTACATTTAGCTTTTATCCAAAGCGACTTACAGTTTCTATATATCAGAGGTCACCCCCAACCAGGGGTTAAGTGCCTTGCTCAGGGAAACAAACCCTGATCTCCCACACTAAAGGCATGTGTCATATCCACTGCCCCATCACCACCCCCATCTTCAAACCTACAGCCTTCTGGTGTGTTCTGGTGTATATATCTTTTTTGTGCATGTAATAGGTTTACAAAGGGAAAAGCCCAAAGGGACTTCATCTCCAACAGAAAACACTGTTCACAAACTGCTCCAAACAGCTCTATTGTAGTCCAGCCTTTATATCCGTGACAAACGTGCGTCACTTTGTAAGACACGGTATAATGCTAGCCTAGCTGCTAGCAGCCATGCCATAATACTCTGCTTCTTACTGTCTTGTAGTGCTGACCTAGATACTGTGCATGTGTGACTCCCAACCAAGAATTAACAGAAGTATGATGCCTTACTTTGTAGCTAAAATGGAGAGCTCAACACACAGGGTGAAAAGAGGAGCTGCAGCAATGTGCAGTACAACAAATATATGGTGTTTCTTTAAAATAACACTACGTAAACCTATTCTGATATAACCTCTAAATACAATTATGAACGTGAAAATGAGCATAATATAGATTTATAGCATTTTAATAGATTTTGAAATGTCACTCTTCAGATTTTCTCTCTTTTTTGGCGGGCATTTTAGTCCTTTATTATAAAGGACAGCTGAAGTTGTGAAAGGGGAGAGAGAGGGGGAATGACATGCAGCAAAGTGCCGCAAGATGGAATTGAACATGTGGCCTCTGCGTCAAGGACAGAGCCTTAGTACATGCTCAACCTCACACGCTCAACCAGGTGAACTATCCAGGAACCCCATCAGAATTGCTTTCTAATAACGTCTGCTACAGATTAGTTTTGATCATTATGTAAATTGGGGGAAAGATGTCATTATACAACCAAGTCATAACAAAGATAAAAGTGACAAATAGCTAATTCTCCAAAAACCACTATAACACTGTCAAGCAATGTGCTGACCATAAAAACTGAGCAGTCCTAATGAAAAGTAATGACTGCACTCTGGTGTGCTTGTTTAACTTGATTAAAAGTCACATAACATGAGTCAACATAACATTAAGCCTGTGTGCCTTGGCAATAGTCTAACAGATGCTGTCTCCATGTTAAAATAAAGCAGTTTTGGGATGATGAAATATTATACATTATAAGTTAGTATCAAGCAGAGTTAAATGTTTCACAGAGATTTGGCGAGCCAGCTGTGAGCCTTTCCCTCATGCCATGTTCAGCTTCATAATAGCATTTTGAGGTTGTACCAGAAAAGGTTTACATGGTCTAATTTTTTCAAAAAACACCATATTTTTGTTGTACTGCACATTGCTGCAGCTTGTCTTTTCACCATGTGTGTTGAGCTCTCTATTTTAGCTACAGATCTTCTTCATCTTCATCTTTGTTGGGAGTAGCTAGGTAAGGACTACTAGCCAGTCAGAAGCAGAGTATGAGGGCGTGCTATGCTAGCAGCTAGGCGAGCATTATAACATGTGTTACAAAGTGACACATGTTTGTCACGGAAGTAAAGGCTGGACTACAATAGAGCTGTTTGGAGCAGTTTGTGAACAGTGTTTTCTTTTGGAGATGATAAGTCCCTTTGGGGGGGACTTTGGGCTTTTTCCCTTAGAAATAGAGCATAATATGAACACTTTAAGGTATTAAGAAGTACAATAACTTTATTGATAACTGTATTGTTATTGTGTGTGTCTGTGTAGATCCAGCATGTGTGTTGACCCTGTAGAATGGAGACATTAAGCAGAAAATAGGAAATGTTCCTAATGAAGAAGATATGCTTTAAAGAACAATAGAGCAAATAGACATTAAATGAATGTGCCCTGACAAATGCAAAATCCTAATTTGAAATGTATTAATGAAAGCTTACTGACATGATGATAAATAGCATCAATCTAATAAATAATGGTATATCTAATATCAATAAACGTTCATGGTCATGTTTGCATCCTGCACACTGTTCCTGAGTCTGTAAGTGAATTGAAACCTCAAAGCAAACAGACCACTCACGTCTAAAAACCCGCCCTTCCTCAGCCAGGAGACATTCCAGTCTGATTGGCTTAGCTTTTGGCCCAAAGCCCAAAGGGTGTCTGTATAAAACGCTCCATGTGCTGAAAACCAGAGTCAGAACGGAAAAGGGACACTAAGACTTACATTGAGCTAACAGGAAGACTGAATTCACTCTCAAATACTGCGACTGAAGCCATTGGAAGATGTGTAAAGGATTAGCTGCCTTACCCCAAACCTGCCGAGAAAGGTGAGGCTTGCATCATCACTTTACCTTTGTCATGTCTTATCAGTGTGTTCCTTTGATGTGGTTTGGATAACAAAAAAGCTTGACTATATTTCAACTGTCTTAAGGGGGCTTCTTCAAATACTGTGTCAAAATAGATCAAAAAACTGAAATTTTAAATTCATGTTGCGGTCAGTCAGACAAGTGCATTTGTAAACTTTTAACTGTAATTTTTTTTGTTTTGTTTCCTAGACAAAAAGAAGAAAAACTTTGTTCTTGAAAAAGAAGAAAAACTATTTTAAGTTCACACGAGTCAAAATGCAACAAAACACCTTCACCAGTAGATTAGTAATGGTTTTGAAACGTGATGCAATTCAAATTGTGTTCTTGATTCAAATATAAAACAGTGAATCTAGCATTTTTACAGGATATACAGTATAATGTAACTGTAGATAACTTTACAACTTCATATATTATGTTTCACTGAATATGAGAACTCTGATTAAATCTCCAAAAAAAAGGTTTAACTGGATAAAAAAGTATTGTAATTCAAAAGAAAATGCTTTGAATAACAATATCATTTATTTTTGTTTTTTAGTCTCAACCCCTACTTTTTCCTTCCTGCTGCCTCTTTATTCAGTATAACATAAAACATTTTTGTAAAGACTCAGACTTTTTTGTTTCCAATTTGATTGTTCAGCCAACTGACATGCTTGTAAATGTCTCTACTGTGTCTTGTATGAATACAATATACCAGAGTCCTTTTAGAGAGAGGATGATAGATATGATGGAAGGTCAGGTAAACATCATGACTGGATTATTTTGGCGTTTGTGTCAAAGAAGGAAAAACAAAAGACTTTGTCACACAAGCCGTCTGCTTTCTGTCATCCAGGGCTAAGGAGATCAAGACTAAATTGGGCGTTTTACTGCAGAAGCCGGAAAATGGCATCGATCTCATCATCCCCTACCCCGAGAAGACTGAGAAGAAGCCAGAGAAGCAGCAGAAGTGAGTCTCTTATCCTGCCTTCCTGGGAGATTAATGTCTGTGGACTGGGGGGGGGTACTTGATGTTAAAGTGGCTGAGCAGAGTCCAGAGCAGGTACAAGATGTGGAGATCAAAGGACGGTAAAGCTCTCCAGACCACTGACTGGGCTAACGCGTCAGTGTTAGATGCTCCAAAGCTTTAGATACGTTCATTACATACTGTATCACCTTCAAACCACTGGCTTAGAAATAAATTACTCTGGTTTTAGTCATACAATGTACTCAGTAATCTTGTGAGGGAATGTATGCAATTTTTTCCTGCTTTTTGTCTTAAAATATAATGGAAATTGTGTTACCAAGTCCTTAATATGAAAAAAAAATGATTATTTTTGCTTAAATCAGCTTTTTTCTTATTATCTCAAAGTATTGGTAATGGCATTTTTTTTATATAGCACGTACCTACTATATATATACACACTGAATATAAGCATAAAGATTAGAGCAAAGTATGAACAGTTATTACAATAAAGTATAAGCATCATAAGCAACACAGAACAACAAAAGAATCTACGAAAGAAGTGTGACCATGCAAATTCAAATCCTTTGAGTTTGATTTCATATGTGTAATCCCCAGATATCCGCGAGGCTTTAGCTGAGACTTTATTTTGTTAGTTCCCTTAAGAGTCATTGTGGTTCAATTTTGAGACAGTAGACTCTTTTTTTATCTCTCTGCCACTGCAACTCATGTTAATAATTTACAATTGTCCCAAAACTTCATTTTCTCTTTCAATAATGACATTTAAAAGCATTTTCTACCATCCAAGTACAAAGTTTTTTTATATCTTTGTTTGTTGTTTAATGTATAACTACTGTGGATATGTTCCACGTTGTATCCCCCACACTGTAAAGATAAATTACAAGCTTGCCTTGCAAAGTGATCATTAAGTATTTGCTTGAGATCATTTAAAAAAAACAAAAAAAAAACCTGTACAATAAATGATGGATGACAGTTCTGCTTTTTTACTAACACACCTGACAGGCCTGAGCTTACTGGCCTGCCCTTGGTCCTTCCAGCTAATTTTCAAACTTGGAAAAACATCTCAACCACTTTGGCCATGCCCTTTCAGAATATCAACAGCTCCTTTTTAAATTGTTTAAATGTGCGCTGTGCTTGGCCCGGTACACACACCAGACACACTCCACTCTCATTGGATGTTTTTCCAGACTTAAATCTCGCAGCAGAATCTGAGATCAAAGGATGCAGTCTTGTTCCGAGAGACTGGATACTTGCATCAAATGTGTATGATAGCTGGTTGTTTTTCACCCTGTATGCTACATAAAGTTTAATGATCTATTAGTTCATCATAAAGACTCATTTAGGAATTATTATAACTTTTTGAGATACTTTGAACCAGTTTTTCTGAAGCTCCCAGACTGAACTGAGGTATTTTGTGTGCAGGCCTACTCCTGAGGAGGCTGCTCAGTGGCGTGAGAGTCTGGACCGAGTCCTGAACAACAGCTGTAGGTTACCCTCTCTTTTACTTATCTCTCACACACACACACACACACACACACACACACACACACAGACATGCACACTCATTTGTGTTAATCTTTAACCAAAAGTACAAGTTTTAATCCGGACATTTAGTGCTAACTTTGGGAGGAAACAACCTGTTGTAACCATGGGACTGTGTCCACATAATGTGGCCATGTAAAGTGAACAGGATGTTTGTCCCCAAAACATGATCAATAAAAGTACATGGAAACTGTTGGTTTTTAATTGTTTCTCATTATCTCGGTATTTGTTTACATTGTGTGATGTGACTGATAAAAGTTCACCTTGTTCCTGTTTAACATTAATATGTACAACTTTCTAAAGTTTCTAAAATCCCAAATATTCTTAAGCAAACATGGCTTTGAGTGATCTCATTAAAACCAAATATACTTATTAGATATAATGTTTCCTGTTCCGGTCCCATGTGACTCGGTAGCATGTGTCTTGCAGCTCTGTATCTTTAACAAGAATCCTCCATGTTAAAATCCCAAAATAGAACACATTTCACATGTTACGGTAACCTATTACTTGTCTCTGCTGTGTTGACATGAGAGCATTATTATTTCATACTAGCCAAAGACGCAGTCTTAGCCGGCACTTTGGTTTAACTCTAAGCATGCAGACTACACCTAACAACATTTGGTTTCCATAATAACAATACAGCTTGTGTGCTTGTTATTTATTGTATAGTGTGTTCCATTCCATGATGATAATGTTTTTAATTATTTTCTCTTGGGTATAAAATACTGTAACACCAGAAACAGCACTACTAAAGGTTTAAGAAATAAATAATTAATGTAATCTGCATAAATCAGCTTTCAAACCTCAATATCTACAACAACATCCATGAACTGAACTAAATCTGATTGGTTTATAGCCGTTATTTAATTATCAGATACCATGGCTATGACGTATAATTCCTTTACACAATAGGTGTCACTCTGCTTCTGAAAAAACATTAGACTAGCGAACTGATAGCTGGTGCCACAGAGGGAAGCCATTCATCTTCGCACACACACTGCCATGACACAAAATTGGCAAAGTATCCCTTTAGGTGTACGTTATTTTAATATATTTTCACAGCTTTACCTTCCCGTCATACAGCAGTTATTCATGTTCTTTTCAATAGACAGATACAGTCATTTTAACTTGCAGAACATGGGAGTTGCTGCTCTACTGCTGCCTTGATCGGTTAGTTTGTTTTTGTTTTGCGTCAACCCGAACAATGTCCCTTAGCTGTGATATAATCACAACATACCACGGCCTGTCGCCAGATATTGCTCAATCATATTTATCTGTAACACATGCTTCATATATGTATGAGCAGACGTTCTTTATCAAAGAAAGTTGTTTTACAAATGTAACTTTATGTCCTTTTGTCTCTAAAAAGGATTGCATGTCAAGGAATGCCTCGCCCAAAACAGTTGCAGTTGCCCTGTAACACAGTTCAGCTCAACTTTGATTGCATTTCTCAGACTTTTAATCAATACCCAAATCATTAAACATATTAAAGGTCTTACATGTTACAAAATGAAGTTATTTAAGATCAGTCAAAAACATAATATTTCACAGAGGGATAAAGTTACATTATGATAGTTTAAACCATAGGTGTAGACTGATAAAAGTGCATTACTCATGGGGAGAATAACAACCACTACTTTCTAGAAAGCAACCACTGGCTCCACTGTTTACTTCACAAAGTGCAAAGAAAGCCAGAGAGCCAGCAAGACGGATGATTAACTCTGATGGTAACGGCGTTGCACTCTCCTGCTAAGAAGTCACTTAAGTCTCCCGTGTATCAAAACAGATCCACAGATGGTACTGACCATCTGATACGTGTGAACGGAGAAACATTTCCTCTGCAGAGCTCAGTGGGCGGTAAAAGACCTTTCTAAGTGGCTCCTTCAGCACAGTCCAGGGCAGAGAGATGTACTGTATGTTCCTCCTGCATGAATGTGTGTATGCATCTGTGTGTGTATCCGTCCATGGAGGTTATGTGTGTTATGGTAACATCTCCAGGGAGAAGTCTAAATGATTCCACCAGCGTTGATTTATTGCACAGTTGCGGCAAACTGCTGCATCGTGATTATTTATGTACTGTACATGAGATTTTACATTAACATTATTCTTTATGGCTTCGCTCTCGTTAATTCCCATGGGATTCTCTGTGAGGTATTTGCTCTCAGGTGTAGAACTGTCCCCCCTCCTTCGCCTTGAAGTGAAAAATTGTATAACGCAATGTTTACAATGCAACTGGGATTAAATAATGTTTGACTACTCACTGATAAATAGAGACATTGCCCTTGCAGAAAAATGAAAGATGTTGTTTAGTTGTTTCAGTTTATAATTACAGGAAAGTTTCTCGCTTTCATTACTTATGGTCAAACTACGAGGGTCGGTGAAGTTAATAAAAACTGAAATTAAAGTTAATCTCATAAGAAAATGTTGCATAATGTTGCTGACATGGAAGTAAAATATTGTAGATTCATAAATGCATGACCATCAAAACCTACACATAAGGCTACATTTTCACCTGGTTGTTGCATTGCAGCTAAGAAACACAAATAGCCATTAATTGTCCCCAGCGCCTGTGTGTGTGTGTGTGTGTGTGTGTGTGTGTGTGTGTGTGTGTGTGTGTGTGTGTGTGTGTGTGTGTGTGTGTGTGTGTGTGTGTGTCTGTGTCTTTTTGTGAGTCCTTGTACTAAAGGTCTTTGAAAGAAAGAGCTGCAGCTTGATTGCGACTCCGTGCTATTTTGAACCAAACTAGCCGTTTAGATTGCAGATAAAAGCCTGAGGCCACAGCAGAAAGCTTATCATCTGCAGCACATGCTCATTCAGACAATGGGACCTTTCGCAGGCATTATCTTGAACTACAATGCTCTTCGCTGAACTGAGTGGTTGTTTTATCGAGTCTTGTTTTGGATCCTTATCTTGGAATAACCACTGTGATTTTACATTTGTCCAAATACAAGTTTTGTTTCTGTTTTTTAACTTTTTTGAAAGGTACAGTAGGCTTAGTTGTTTGTTTTGTAAAAGTACATTTAGGTTAATTTTTTTTTTTAGAATAGCTTGGGAAGTTTTAAAAAGGTTTCTGAATGTTTTCATTCCCTTATATTGTATAAAACATCCACTTGTTCCTGATCAGTATTTTGGGTCCATCCAGAAAGTATTTGGAAAACTACTGCTGAAAACTTTTAAACCTTAAAAAAAATGAAAAATGTGAAATGGACAATAAACATTATCACACATGTGATAAAAACCCAAACCTGTGTAGTTCATGCCACAATTTTATAATGTTAATTGTGCCTTGTGCCTTTCTTTCATTTCCCACTACTTCTGCAAAACATTTACTAAGAGCTTTTAGATATGCTGATATGATATGATATGATTTTGCTGGTCTGCTGAAAATTATTTTCTTTCCACAATGGTTTTATTGAAACATGACTGAACCATTACCGTAAGAGTCACAATGGCTCAAGTGATATTTGGCATCTGGTACAACAGGTGAAAATCAGTGGCGTCCCTCTTGGAAAATAGGTTTGCCTTGGAAATTGAATATTATTATGGAAATGTTCTCAGTTCTTGCAGGTGCAGCGCTGGTGGACACTAGGGGTAAATGGGTAACCGACAAATATGTCTTGTCAATTTAATAATTCATCACATAAAATATAGAATGATGGTGCCTAAGCACCATCTAACAATGACTAACAGTGTCCAAGCACAGATATAAAAAATGACACATCAGCCTGTGACTCACGTTTAATTCCTTTTTGTTCTTGTGCTGTACGTAAAACATTTTGATAATTAATAATAGCAGTTGGCGTGAATGAAATCTGTTAATTTTAGGAGAGTGAGAGACAGATGGTGTGAGGGTTATTGTGGTTGTTTGAATGTCATTTCCCTTGTTACTCTCTGCCCAGGGCGGAGGTGTCATGAATGAAAACACATGTCTGTGGACTGAGCTGACAACTCAACAACTTAAGAATTGACTAATCTACGTTACTTGGGGATTTACTTCTTTATTTTAGAAATTTAAATGACGAATGGGTTACTGTGGCAACACAGTTGGAGGGGAACTTGTGTATTAACTTGTCAATAGATGCACGGCATTTGCCAGTATATTTCATATATAAAATCACTTGTTCTATATTCTAGCTTGTCAATACATCTTTCTCTCTCTAACCCCCCCATCTCTTCTCCATCAGATGGTCTGGCTGCTTTCCGTAGCTTCCTGCAGTCTGAGTTCAGTGATGAGAACATTGAGTTCTGGGTGACCTGCGAGGACTTCAAGAAGACCAAGAACCCTGTTAAGATGGCCGCCAAGGCCAAGAAGATCTATGAAGACTTCATCCAGTCTGAGGGACCCAGAGAGGTCAGGGATTCTTGGTTTTTACCCCTTTTCACACCAACTTGAATAGAAAGAGTTCATCGAAATAATCACATGCTTTACATCATGGAACAATTCAATTAAGAGCTCACATTGTAATATAAGTCACTGAAAATTGGTAGTTGACAACAATCTCATACTTAAAATATACAAAGACAAATTCATACCACTCTTGCAAAGTTCTACATGCTTAATACACATGTTTAGAGGAGAAATACAGACATGCTTGGTTGTAAACTGATGAGTTATAGACAGGGAATGTACTCAGACTCTGTACCACAGTGAACAGCTCCTTCACTGTATTTTAGAGGGGAATTGGTCCTCGTACTGGTCTACACTTATCTGATATTCTGGTTACCATAGGTACTATCAAATGTCTTAATTTGTCATTTTTGGTAATACATGTATTTGCTTTTATTTCCCAAGAATAACAATCAGTGTCTGACTATTATACCAGTTGTTGTAAACATGAGGTCTCTGGTAGGTTTCTTCCATGGAATAATCTCGTAGCAGACAGGACATGATGTAGTTCATGTTTGTATTTGATTAAGCATAAACATAACTGACAAGTTCAAATCAACAGGGAATAATTAAATTGAATCCTGCCTAAAATCATTCTAACACACCAATCAATCTTATATTTTCAAACTAAGTTGAAACAATTACTGCCTGTGGAGTTTTTGGCCTGGGAATTAGGGACCATTGTCCCATTGCATATATCAGGGATCCTAAGTTTTGGAAGGCGGTAAATTTGATTAACTTGATTTTTGATTAATTTATTAACTGCTCCCCTACCTTCTCATCTTGATTGCTGTGATAATACAACTTTTTTTATCAAAATTTTAGATTTGTCTGGCATTAAACAGACATTTTGTTGAAGCTAGATATTTGAGAGGTAATACTCAGGACCCTACATTTTCAATGATGACTGTGCACATAACGTGAGTCAGATCTGCAAGCTTTCATTTCAACCCATCTCTTCTGGTGTTGTATTTTCCACACTCCTATCTCGTAACACACGGACGCTTGGTCATGTGCCTTGGTCGTCGTTATTGATGCTAAAGGTCTCCTTTAGTATCGTATAACACGCACTTGGTCGGGACTGTTGCCGTCCCTTTTGATGCTGTTAGGGTAAGGAAAAGATCGTGGGTGGGCTTACGGTTCCGTGACACGTGGAAATAATGGGCGGGTTAAAGAAGAAAGCGGCTTCCCTGACATGCTGCAATAATGGGACGGTTAAGGACACACGCGGGACACGAACTCCAAACCCCGCCCTGGGTGAAAGTCCTGTGTTTGCTGCAGCTGTTCTATTAGTTGGAAATAATATTTTATCTGCCCTTGATGAAAACAAGCATTGTGCCTCCTTTTTTGTAGACCTTTCAAAAGAATTTGATACAGTTGACCCATGATTTTCCATACATGTAGGTTGTACAACATTGGGCTAAATGATAAGGCATGTGATTGGTTTGAAAATTATTTACGTGGGAGAGCTCAGTGTGTAACGTCTGGTAACATCAAACATCAAGGGGGGTCCCACAGGGATCAGTTCTAGCACCTGTCCTTTTTTCTATTCATAGTAATAATATTGTTTCTTCTTTGATTGACTGCCATGTCCATCATTATGCAGACGAAACATTTATAAATTGCAGTGCAGATTCTGTTCAGCTTGTTGATGATAGCTTGTTTATACACACTGCAAGTGAATCAAAATGCAGCGTGTGTCCAAATACAAAGATCTTGGCATCTGGTTTGATGAGACATTTTCTTTTCTGTACCATATTGATAATCTTATCATTAACTTGAAACAGAAACTATGATTACTTTACAGAAATGAATCCTGCTTCTCTTCATCAAGCAGAAAAAGAATTGTTGAAGCTGTTTTTCTTTCAGTGCTTCATTATGATGATATTTATAGAAGTGCTGCTCCATCTAATCTCAAACCTGGACACAATTTATCACTCCGCTCTAAGATTTATCACTGGAGAGAACTACAACACCCATCACTGTGCTGTCTATGCTAAAGCGGGTCTATCGTTATTAGCAGAAAGATGTGAAAACCATTGTTGTTCCTTTTTAAGGCCGTTAACAGTAAGCTCCCTCCTTGTATTTCTGATCTGTTAGAGTGGAACTCAGGGCCTCATCAAACGAGATCTGGGTTCAGTCAGAACTAGCATTCTTCTTTAATGCACCAACCACCTGGAACACGCTACAACAATCATTTAAATTATCTTCCAACATATGAGCAGTTTAGAATACTCATGATTTTGGATGTAATTGCTTTTAGTCATTTAAATGTTTATTTAATCTGGATTCCGTTGCGATTGTATTTATTAGTGTATATACTGTATGTTGATTGCTCATAATTGTTACTAATTATTTATACAGTCTTTGCATTGAATATTTATGTATGTGCAACATTTGTAAATTGTGTTCTAAATTATATTGTGTATTTATTTTATGTTATCTTGGCCACATTGAAAATGAGGGCTTGCCCCCAATTATACTCCCAAGAACTAAATATAGGTTTATGATGATGATGATGAAAAGGCATCTTACTCCTCATTTGTCTGAGTCCTCCCTTGCAGACAAATAATTACATTTCTGCAAATACCTACATCATCAGTATTCATATTTGCCATCAGCACTTTGTCTTCATCCTCCGCATTTCTGACAACATATTCCGTTGTCCTCCCACCACAGGTGAACATTGATCACTTCACCAAGGATGTTACCCTGAGGAACCTGGTTGATCTCTCCCCTAATACCTTTGACCTGGCCCAGAAGAGGATCTTCGCCCTGATGGAGAAAGACTCCTTCGGTCGTTTCCTTCGGTCTGAGCAGTATCAGGAGCTCCTGGTTAACTAAGCCAGAGCACAGTCTGAGGAGCTGGGGTCGGGGAGGTTTCAAAGAGCAGTTAGTACACATGAAAATAATACGGAATACGTTTTTGAAGTTAAATCTTTCTAATAAACTACCTTTGTCTCAGACAACTTGAGAAACAAAGACTTATTTTTACAAAATATCCAAAACATGAAGGACAAGACATATTATATAATATAAAATGATATGATATATTTCCTTACTTGAATATAACTAAAGTGAAAGACTGCCTTTTGAAATCACCCTATACCTCCCCAACCACCACACACACACACACACACACACACACACACACACACACACACACACACACACAGGTTCTTGAACTTCTATACAAGCGAGGACCTTCCACTGACAACAGGTATTCCCTATCCTCTTAAAGAAGTGAGGGTCTTCCACAACAGGTCCCAGAATGACCTCACTTGTCAAAAATTGACCTCAAAATCCTGATTGGTTTTCATACAAATGAAGAAATACAGGAACACACACAAACACATCAATGCATGTGTACATGTACACATGGGGTACACCTCAAAACAGACACCAATGTTTTCCTATAAACAACATATAACTCAATCTGTCCAGTTAAATTAGTTCTTGAACTTTTGGATGCATACTTTAAAGTATACTGGTAAAATTATCCGTTGAAAACAACAACATATAGCTTGACCCCAAAAAGAATAGACATAAATGTTAAAATCTGTCTATTAATGGTAAAAATGGGTAACCCAGTTTGACCCACCTTTTTCCACAGACCTAAACCTCTTATTCAGTTAGACGTCAGTGACTTTTAAGTAGCCTACTTTGTTGTTTTCCCAAGGAATAATTATTAATAACAATAAACCATGATGAGTGCCTGGACAATATGACCTATAACATTTTCTGTCTATGAAAGAAATCCATTGGGAAAGTCTGAATAGAACAGTTACACTGTTGACTTATTCACTAAAAAATTCCCAGCAATGACCAAATATTTTGTCATTTAAATAAAAGAACTTCTAACTAGTATCAATGCACGAGTAATGATTATCACATGTGTCTTTTTGTATTTTCTCTCATACAGACAGTATAATTTTCCCTTTTGGCTGTGATACATTCTGTGAGAGCCATCCATGAGAACAGTGCTGGCTAGTTGGCTCAGTGGTCAAGCTCCTTGGCTACCACTTAACTGCATGTTGCTAGGATGGGAAAATCAAGTCGGAGGGAATCTGAAAAAAGAAATGAACAGAGCAGAGGTTTTAACAGAGAGAGGTTTTTTCCTTGAGGTAATAATACCAAAGTTGTATGCGTGACGAGTCGCTAAAAAGGTCCAGACCTGGTCTTTATTACACCAGTGAAAAACATGGGAGACAAAACTTGCAGGTTTGCAGCACTAAATAATGCCAATACTGGTTATTGTGAATTATTTTATTGTGGTTTTTCCAATCACAAGCCATGGAGCACAAATCAAAATGTAAAGTCACAAAGGAATTATAAGGAAATAGTGGCACTGCAATCAGACAAGTAAATACAAAATAGTCACAGTTTATAAATCAGACATTATGTGTACTTTTCACTTTTCTTATTTTCCACTTTAACCACAAGTTATTATTCACTACAAGCTGTAAAACACTGGTATTCACCTAACTTACACTAAGCAGAGACATAGACAGATGTGAAGGTGGATTTGGTGGTGTGCAATGTTGGTGTCCTAAATGTATACATTTAGTTGAATGTAGCAGTATATAAAGTGTGATTATATTTACTCTTTTATGCTTCTTTATATTAAACAAAAGCATAATGTCTTAACCAACACAGGAATATTGTTATTTAGATATTCAGCATTTTATAAGTCCTTATTGTTCCCTAAAATGCAAGTATTGTGCACTAATCAAAAACTAAATGAAAAATTGATTAGAAGTGACATACATGCCAACTTATTCATTGATTATGTCAATGTATATTACATTACTCATTGGGGAAAAAAAAGAATCTGAGATTTATTTCAATTCTAAACAGCATCAATACAAGTTTATTGTGGCACAGATTAGCCAGTCTGGTGTCATAACCTTAAGGGTCATACAAATCAACAACCATGTCAAAGATAACTCAATAAGGGCTTTAACAGTGCTGAGTATGAATTATTTGATGTAGCCTTGCATGTACGTTCTGTAGTCAACCACATAAAAATATATGCATACAATTCCTGAAGATGTATTTATTTTTGTGTAAATATCAACTATTTACAACATATTGTGACAAAGTTATTCTTAAAAACAACAATGGAATTCATGATTCTTTGACTAAGGAGATGGCAAGGACTCTTCCAAGAATCGTTTTACTGTTATAAAAAAGGAAACTCCTAATTTTCAACTGCCACTTTGTTTTTCTTCATGTAATTCCTATTCATAATGTGTGTACATTAGAAGCATCTCGTGCCTGAGTCTTCAAGACTGCGATGAAAAACTAACACTCCACGAACACATACCGATGAGGAGACCACAAAGTCCTCCAAATTTGGTATTTTAATTATGAAAAATGTTAAAGGCTGCCCTGTGGAGTTTTCTTGTAAACCAACAAAAGTTCTGTTTACATTCAGTGTTACTCACCAAACGCATTGTGTATCGTTCAGCTCTAACAAACTTCACACAAGCATTTCCCTCCTCATAAAACATTTGCAAAATTTTTTAAGTATTTCAAATCCTGCATTATTCACACTGCATGGTTACTTGCTAGCATTCTTCTTCTTCCCTGCTTTTGCTAATGCTTTGCAGCAAATCTTGGCGTTTTACCGCCACCTCTTGATTAGTGGAATGGTGTTACACCACCCCGTTGGTGGATTATTTTAGGCCGATTTGTCGAATTAAAGAATCTTCAGGGAGAACGGGTGGTGAAATAATAAGATATTTATTTAAGTGAAAGAATATTTTCTGAAGAAAATGACTGAATGTTACTTTTCTTAAATATAAGTTCAAACAGTAAATGAGAACAGTCTGAACTGTTTTAACAAAGAATGTCAGCCTCAGCTGTAAATTGCATTCTGTGCTAATTAGCAAGTGTTAGCATGCTAACACGCTAAACTAAGATAATGAGCATGTTCAGCTTGTTAGCATTGACATTACACAAGCATTTTAGCATGCCTCCCAGATCTAGCATGTCTGTGGATTTATAGTCATAGTCTAATATGCAAAGAAAAAAAAAAAAAATGGATATTTCTTTGTCCCAAATTGAACTGTCAATTTGTAATACCCAATACTCCAGCTGCCCTTTTTAACCAGCAGAGTATCATACTATATCCCCTTAAGATAACACCCTATCTACTGCAGCCTGGACAGTCAGCCCAACCACATTTGCTATGGTGGAGTGACAATTGACATGATCCCACACTGGCTTCCCACCAATTGAAATGAAGGCACAAGTTAATCTTTCAAATCTGGTTAAAATGTTACAATATTGGTAATATGAGTGGGAACAAATAGTTTCAAATTCCTTGTTAAATTCACTTGGCCAATAAAGCTCATTTTTACTTCTGGAATTATCTTTGCAACTATCAAACAAACCGGACTACGAAACAAAAGAAAAAAATCCCTCAAGGTCTCAAAGGAAAACAACTTTAAGAAAACAGATTTTTTTTTTATAAATTGTTTTCTTTCATTTGTAAAGTAGTCTAATAAATATTGAGTTAAATATCAAAGCAGTATGTGAAGAGGTCAGCACAAAAATATCCGAGATGAGTGAACAGAGCGGAAACTTATAGGGAACTGGCTGCCAACACAAACACTATCAGAGGCTTGCATGGACATATCCGTTACTACAGCATTTCCTAGAACTAGTAAGAAAAGGTCAGATGCCTTTTGGTCCCAAAAGGAGGTTAGTGACATTTTTGATTAAGTTTTGTTTTGTTGATCTCATTGCTTTTACATGTTTAGTACACTGACACATAACAAGCCAGATATAAAAGTATGTCTATTAATATTTTCAGAAACAGTTCAGTTTTTATATAAGTGTTCTTGAAAACAAGTATTAAAATAATAAATTGAGATTGAAGCAGATATAAAGCCCAATAAATACCTCTGCTTAGAGTTTATGACTCTGACTACTAACCTCCTTTGTGTTACATTTCAACATGACCTAATTTCCTCCAAATGTGCCAGAGAGAGTTTTTTATAGAATGATTCATATTTTCTGCTTTGCCAACAGTCATGATTAGCCCTCTAAACAAAAACAGACATTTTCAAATCTCTATAAAAAACACATATCTGAATGTAAGTTTAATTTGATAATGCCTTTTCTGATTCAGTTTCAACCTATGGGAGAAAGTTAGACATTTTGCCTTTTACACTTAGGGAAAAGACACTGGTAGTCCACAGAGTCTAAAATGATCTATGTTGATGGATTCAGACCATAAAACTATACAGTGCTGTTTGTGTTTACTCAAGCGTCATTAACAGACAGATGCGTGGGTGCAGCAGGATCGTTGAGCACATGGCAAGCTGATTGCTCACTTAGTTCCTCATGAGAGATGGCAACGCTCCACAAGTCTTTGATTGTGGCAAAGACTTCTCATGGCCTCAGAACTTTTTATACACTTTCGAGAAAGGGATATGATTTGTTTGAATGTGTGAGAAAATAAAAGCACATTCTATCATTTCCCCGGTGATATCTGCGGTTGGCAGCAGGATCCATCGCTGACAAAACTATACCCATGGGCATTCTGTCCACAGTCCGCCCCCAAGTTGTTCAAGGTCTGGGTTTGAGGTTTGAGCTGTGAACAGAACTGACAATGCATGAACTGTTTACTTCAGAGTAAAGGAAACACCACTGCCAAATCTTTCCACGTCAGAATCATTTTGCCCTCAAGTGATGTTTTACTGAGTAGACATTATGATCGCTATCCTGGTTTAACTTGTGGGAACCTTATTGCTAAGCAAATGCCAACAAAAGTGGACTGACTTGTTCCCCCTTTTTAAAAATAAAAAATATCTGACATTAGCAATTATTTGAAACAACCAAAAAGCCTCCAGAACTTGATGAAGTGAGTAGAGCTTGGGATGAGGTACAGTAAGCATAATTGCAGCTTCAGAGTCCTCTGAGAACCCCTCTACAATGCAGAAAGCCGAGGAGGATATTCAGTGGATATTTTTCTCCCATCCCGGAATGCTGTGTGGACTAGCCAGACCTACCACCTCTGCAGCACTGTGGAGGTCTGGCAGTGTGGGACTACAGGTGAGGAGACTCAGGCAGCAGAGCAGAGGAGGGACACCAGAAGATCCAGCAATGAGAAAGTCATCCAATCTCCGCTTCCTACAAAGTCAACCATTTGTGTTTTCCACTGCAGCCAGATGGACGATTAACTCTCTGCACAGGTGCTTCCACTAAATGGACTCCCAGGCACGGGCACTGTACATCTCAATGAATAATGGCTTTCGCCACATGGTCTCCCCACACATCACTGCATCCATTAGAGCTCCCTTCAGTGGCCATATGAAACCGTATGTGCAAAGACGTAATACAATAAAAAAGACTTATATTGTTGTGGTATAATTTCTGGTTGGTTACATAACACATTCATAGGCTCAAATGTTGGGTCTCATTTTGCCTCACAAATGACAGTGAGTTCAGTCTGGCATTGATCTATATATGCCATTGTTCTTCATTTAATCGCTAAATGCTCAGGTTGGAGAATGAAGGAACCATCATATAAATTTAACGAACAAATACTATTTTGGTTGACTAAACAAAATGGAACTTTTCATTATATGGTAATTGTTTTGTGCACTTACAGGGAAACACCTGATAAAACTCTACATGTAAGTGTCTAAAGCATCCATCTGTATCCATGGTGACAGAATGGAGAGTGCATCCTCTGTACCCCTTTATTACTGTACTGCCCTTTCATATAGAGTGCACTTGAGAAGACGTGATTCTGACAAAGGGCCATATTTTAACAATCTAAGTGCACGGCGTGAAGCATATTGGAACAGTGCGTTTAGGACGGTTAAATCAGCAATAAAATGCATGGGCACCCAGGCCTACCTCACCTGGCACCTCATCCACAACTACACAAGGCTGACCAATGGTTTATTCTTCCTCCCATGATAGTGATGGATATTATGATCCTGATTTATTTCTACCGCCTGCTCCATGCAGACCTCTTGCCCCGGAGTAAGACATCTGTGGGACACAACGGGATGTATAACTCCAAAAGGTTTCCATTTAGCATTTTATGCATTGACTTTAGACCAGGTTTTTGTTGGTCAATGGCGGGATCACTTCCTGCTGCCTCAAGATAGCAATAAGCCAAGAATTCACGTGAACACATGTAAGACCAGCAAACCCATTGACGCAAAGATGGGCGCAGGTGCGTTTGCTATTTAAACAACGTGGGTGCTGAACATTCTTAAAATAGGAAAGACGCTTGCGTCGAGCTTTGCAACGAGTACTGTACCAGGCTGCACCGTGCGCAAGATAGGGCCCTTAATGTGTGTCTAGTGGGGAGAAGCCAATCTCCCCACTAGAAACTACATTTTCCATTTTTATTTCCATGGCATCTTCTAATCAAATTGTTATGTTGGTGCCAAAATGTTTTGTTTTTTATCCTAAATGGTATCTAATCTAAAACCCAAATTGATTCAATGATGAATATTTGCAACATCATCATTGACTATATACAGTACATGCACATAATATTCCGGTAATTGCCCTCATCTTGAAAAAGACAATATTCCGACTAAGCTGTTTATATGGCTAATGAAAGTAAATATTCCATTAATATTCCCGTTTACATGTAGCAATATAAAATAAGATTTTTCCCAAGTTTTCCAGTGGTGGCGGCGGACTTCTGGGACCGTGCGAACACAGAGTCCCTCTTCCATTCCTTCAACCAGCTTCTTTAAAAAGGTCGCTGTAGCAATGTTTGTGCATATCCAAAAACCTGTTGATTTCCAAGTCTTTGATAATGTTCACAATTAGCTGTTTAAGTGTATAGCAACGCACAGAGCTGACTGACACTCCCCGATGTAAGTCAAGTGCATATTTGAGTCACCCTGGCATCACTTTGTGACGAGTGAAGATGTGAGTTGCGCATGCGTCACTTTGCAACATGTAGCCTACAAGATGCTAACGGGAGACTTCTGTAATGTCAGTACAGTAAAAATAGAACTACTTAAGCAAGTTCGTTCACTGCTTGTTACAAGTTAGCAATCAAACATAACAAAGGTTGTCAGTTGAATGGCTTTTTGAGCTAATGTTAGCAATCAAACTATTATAGATAGCTAAAATGTTTCTGAAATGATTTCCATCTTCTGTTATTGTTTGTAATGAGAAAATTTATTATTTCACGGATTTCACAAATTTCAGTATGACTTGTTATGCCGTAAAACGTTTAAATCTGAGCATGCGCGACTCAAATCTGCACTCGACTCACATCGGAAAGTTACACTGACCATAAGTCGTAAACAAGCAAGACTCCATAAGCTGGGCTTTTGAGACGCATATTCCAAAAGCACGATATACTTGTCCAAAGAATGCCTCTAAAACCCGAATAATACCGAAATATCCCATGTCTTATTCGGAAATGCTATATTCGGGAAAATGCCTTATACAGAAAATCTAACCGTAAATCAAATTATGAATATTGTCATTGTTGTAATAATAGTGGAATATTGGTGCGTGTCTAAACATACTCAGTGCCAACTGAATTTCAGCTGATTAGGTACCAAAGAACCTAATCACTTGAAATAGCTCAGGATTGATAAACTACAACCACACGCACACCTGTTGCTAAATGCTTCTTGTAAATATTATCACCGCAGACAATCACGTGAACTTGAACAAATGTCACAAACCTGCTATTTAAGCCTTGAACACGTTTGCACAAGCACACACATGAATACAATAAGAAAACAGAAACCACAATGAGACAAATCCCTTTAGCCCTGCAGTGTTTCTAACTCACTCATATGTACTGAGTGTACAGTAGAGTGGTAGAGAGAGTGTCTTTGTGTGTGCATGTGTCAGTGTGTACGTGCTCCCATGCATGCATGATCACATTAGAGCACCAGATCCAGCTGTCAGCTTTTAATTAGCCGGCCTCACAGCTGCTTGGCATTGGGAAGGCAGGAGAGAACATCCAGCGATAAGCAGGTTAGCGCTGAATGATGCGGCAATCAGGCCTGAGAGCCTGAGCCTGCACAGACTACAGCTGCAGGCGAAGAAAAGCACACAAACACAAGTCTTTAATAACATAAGCCCTACATGGAATGCTGCAGTGGCGTTTCCCTTTTTAGATGTGAAATGTAATTTCCTGTGTGGTCAATTGCTCTGTACATAAAGGTGCTGGGTAATTGAAACTTAAACTACATCATTACTTCTTTCCTGTGTTTCGGATGACTTCCTCTTTCACAAACTCCCCTCTTGACGGTCTGGTTTTAACACCAATTTTGGTCACACTTACGTATGAAGTCATAGCTTCCATATACTGTATGTGTCCTAACATCTGTCCCTTTTTTTAACTTTGACTTACTTAAATACAGATTGAACTGTACATCCCTCGCTCATTTAGATTAATTGAAACTTCAACTAAAAATGTTTGTCAGGTGTGATGTATGATGTACAAGTTGTTGTCAATAACAGTGGAGCCAAAAATATAAATAATTGAATTACTTACTAAGCAATTTAATTCTAAATAAAAAGCATATGAGCCCTTTTCCACGAACTGTGTCTGAAAATGGCAAAACAATTGGCTAAAAATTTGATCATTCATTTTCTTTCATTGTCATTCAACAACTGAAGTTAAGTTTTAAAACAAGTGGACTCTACCCCTGAAGCCCAATTTTGGCACCCTGCTGTAAACAATATTAACCTTTATTTTACCAGGAATAATCCCATTGAGATTCAGAATCTCTTTTACAAGGGAGTCATGGCCAAGACAGCAGAACAACAGTTCCATATTTCCATGTACAGTTTGTTTGATAATCATTCTTTTTATGCACAGGAAAATGACAGGCTGTGTGTGCTGTCAGAATGCATGAGAAGCAGACGGGCTTCACTGCGCACAGAAGTAATTTAACTCAAGTAAAGGAAGGCAGTTATACAGAAAGAACATCAGCTTCAAAAAGGGACACCAAAAGTCCTGACCAAGCACGTCTTAATATGACGCCAATGGGCTAGACACTAAATGAGATACATACTGTATTTAGCATCAGTAACCAACGCCAAAGGCACCTGACCAAGAGTTGCTTTTTGACATGCTAGGAGTGAAAATGTGTTGGTCTTAATACTAATACAATGGCCTTATACATTCAGTTCAAAACAGGAAGTACTGTTTCAACCTGGTTGGGTGCACAGAGCATCTGATCTGAACAGTAAAGGCTAGTTTTCCTATCTGGCTCTAATCAACATACAGTCTACCTTGATTTGTTTTTTTATAAAGATCACCTACAAAAACACACTGCACTAATATTTTTTTTATGTCAACAATTGATCAAATGACTACACTTAATGCAAGTGGAGTCATTCATAGCCACATCCAACTCGGGAGTTCCCCTCATTTTAGCATCTTTAAGCTCATTGTTTTGGTTTTACAGATTGCATGGTTGCTGTTTTGGGTCAACCACAGTTGAGTCAGCTTATCAACCAGCAGGCTGCTGTTTTCAGAAAAAAAACTTGGATAAACCAACGGTATGCCACCTGGCCTACAGCTGGCAAAGTTAGGAACTGGTTTAAGAAAGTGGAGCATTTTATTTTGCTGTTTAAGAGACAGATATATCCCCTGTTGTGTTGCTGGGAGATCAAAACATAGCTAAAAGGGAGTGGATATTAGACTTAAAGGTTGCTCCGTTTGTAGCTTCAGTCCAAAATGTGATTTTGTGAAATTTAGCTGCTGGCCCCCCTCACACCGTCCTCCTTACTACTCCTACACTGGCAATTTCAATTTATTTTAGATGACAGATAAAAATTCACACAAGCACCCCCGGCCCCAGTGGATTCATCACTTTCTTATATAGTCCTGTTTTAGGTACAGAATCCAAGCACACTGAGGCGGATATACAGCCGTATTCCAGACAGAAATGAAAATGTGTGCCTGTGAAGACATGAGCATATATTTACTGTATGCATGCCTTTTTATGTGTGTGTGTGTGTATGTGTGTGTGAGAGAGACTCTTTATCAGAGTTTTGCTGAAAATGGCAAATGCTGTCACTGATAATCTTCTTCATAAGGGATACATTCATCAGTAAACTCTGGATGTTTTGGTCCTGCATGGAAAATCTCCTGGTGTACTAATCCACTTGAAGTGAGAGAGTTGGTTAATTATTGACCCAAGCCTTTTTACAAACTGTGCCACTAAATAAGCATCCAGTCATTTTTTATTCTGTTTGTGCCTCTTACTAAGCAGCAAAGCAGGCAGACGGGATTAATCGATGGTAAATATTTACGCATGTTGGCCCTCTCCCTGTCTGTGAAAGTTAGATTTGCAGAAGATTAGATATAAGCAATGTTATTTACTGTACAGTGCGTCATGGTCCCAAATGTGTTGCCCTTAAATAGACATTTAGTTAGACTGCGAGTGTGATTACTGTTGCAGTAAAGAGTGGAGGTAAATCGAAACAAATACACACTCAGAGTGAACCAGTCTCATGCCACGTACATGGTTAATTAGAAAAACGGAGACATTTCCCTTCATTTGTGCCCTTTGTTTACACACAAATGGAGAAGTTGCCTCTGAAAGTGAGTCTTTTCTAAAAACTTCTGCTAGAGTGGAGATTTTGGAAATCTTTGTTTGCATGTAAACTGAGACAAACAAAGGAAGTTAGGAAATGAAGAGAGAGGAAGCGATTTGTTGCTATTTTCGGGATTCTGATTGGCTAAAGTGAGCTGCCATGCTGTTGATTGGTATTTCATTTTATTAATTTATACTGTTCAATGATCCCCAGTGGGGAAATTACAATTTACACTCTGTTTGTTAGTAATCACTACACACAGGCCTGAAACACACACATGCTCAGGTCCTATTTATGCAGAAATGGAGAGATGTCAGAGTGAGTGGGCTGCCAGTGCTGGACCAGCACCCTGATCGGTTGGGGGGGTATGGTGCCTGGCTCAGGAGGTGAAGTGGCATCCAGCTACCAATCCATACTCCGTACTTTTGGTCCATACAGGGACTTGGACCACCAACCCTCCGGTTCCCAACACATATCCCTACGGACTGAGCTACTGCCACCCACATTTACAACCATAGACTTAATTTACAGGGGGATAATCAAACCTGGCCACGAAGTGGAGATCTCCCCCCCCCCGTTAATGTTGATGGCATATATACACGGGTATGTATAAACTGAAACTGACAACTGTGCACCATGTTATTTTTGATTTTTGAAATGTCCGTTTATGAAAATAGCCAGCCATGTGTAAACGTAGCATTAGAAACACAGGAGCCCCAAACTATAAGGACAAATCAAAATAAATAATTCAATTAGGCTTGAAATGAGATTGGATTGAAAGTCCTAAAAGTGAACAGTTTTTTTTTTTTATAGCTTAGGAAAGTTTAATACTAATCTATTGTAAGCAAGGGCGTAACTTTGGGTTCAACATTGACGGGGGGGTTGAGATCTCCACTTCGTGGCCAGGTGTGATTATCCCCCTGTAAATTAAGTCTATGGTTGTAAATGTTGTGCACTCAATGTTAAAAACGTCTTTCAACTTTGCATGCTGTGTCACTGATTTGTCAAAAGATACTCAAAACACTGCAAACCACTCTGTATGGGAACTAATCAGTGCTGGAAGAATTATTCTGATCCTTTACCTAAAGAAGTACTAATATCACACTGTAAAAAAAAAAAAAAAAAATGTAAAAGTCCTGCATAGTAAATGTTCCTTAGGTAAATATATAAAAGTATCATCAAGAAAATGTACTTAAGTTTTAAAAGCAAAGGTAGCCTATTCACTGCAGAAAAATTCTCACATTTTAAAAATTGGAAACTGTTGTTGTACCGTGGCGGTCCGTCCTAGGTTGCATGTGGCGTTTTATTTTCCTGCTGTTGCGTCACCCAGAGACGGCGGATTGTGTCCCGGACGCCGTTGTCACCGTCTGCCGCATATGGCGTTTCATTTCCTTTATGAAAGGCTTTCTTGCTTGTGACCAAAATGTATTCTGGTGTTCATTTATTAGTAACTCTGACTGTGGTAGTCATTTATAATCTGCAGAAATTACACACCGCATCGCTGCCGGAGATTGCAGAGGCCGCCTCATGTCTGCTGATTATAGATGATTGCTGTGTGTCACGTCAAGATCTCGAAAAAGATTTTGTTACTCATCACAGAAAGATAAGAAACTCCTCTTGTAATCAAGAGAAGTAAAGCTTGAACTTAATTTATTTTTTAAATAGAATGGAGGCAAATGAAGGCAATTTCTTATCTGTTCAAAAGTATGACCTTCCAGCTCACGAATCAGAACAATCAGAAGTCACATGAAATGTCTAGAGCCTGAAATTACTTTTGATCAACATATGTTGTTACAGTTCAAAGAGTAGTTGGACTCAAATGCAGATACACAAAGGTAATGGTGAGCTTTATGGTTTAATGAAAACAAAAAACGATACAACAAAAGATGACCAGAGATAGGCAGGCGAACACTTACAAACAAAAGTAATCCAAAACAGGTAAACAGGCAGAAAACCAGATCACACAGAAAATTAGGTGAATAAACCCACGGACGAAAAGACGGAACAGAACACGCCTGAAAACCGGTAACGAGCAAACGAAAGTGTGACAAAAGGGTTGGGGAAGAAGTGAAACACATTAGGCAATCACAAGGATGGGAAAACTGACAGGAAGTAAACAAGACAAGACAGAAGACCAGACTACCAAAATAAAACAGGAAAGAGAAACATACCATATATTGCTAGTTCACTTCGAACACCTCACAGTGAACAATGACTTTCCCTGATGATTCTTACAAACCTGCTGATGGATTTATTTAATAGAGGTTGCTTTCATACATACCTCGTTTGGTCCGTTTAAAACTAACTCTGGCGCGTTTGATCGGATAGTCCGATTCGTTTGGGGCTGGTGTGAAAGCTCATCCCAACTCTGGTGTGGATCGAACAAAAAAATTCTGGTCTGTTTGATAAAGAGGGTCTCTGTTCAGTTGCATGTGAACTAGAGTTCGGTCAGCTTTAGATGAGAATGTGATCCGACCCAAATACAGGAAGTGGACCAAAAAACAGTGCATTTATTAGTTTGCAGTTTCAATCTTGCACACAATTTACACACATACTGTATGTGCAATTTAAGGAATGATAACTTTCAGATCCATATGCTGTTAGAAAAAGAAAAGACAAGTGTCGACGTGTTTCTGATATTCTGTCCAATAAACAAGCAACAAGCATTTCGATCGCATGACATGTGTTTACAGTGTTTGGTGCGCTTGACAAAGGGCGGTGTGAAAGCAAACCGAACCAAATGAAAAATGCAACAATGTTGCAACTTCACCCAACTTTAGGTGTGAAAGCGCCCCTAATCAAAATCAGCTTACGAAGAACACATACTTGCCAAAGCATTCTAATGTTAGGGTTAGTACAGTTTGTACGAAAACCTGTGCACAACAATCTGTATGATATCTTACGATATACTTATACAGTTAAGTTTATAGGCACCAAAATAGTTAAGATGAGAAAAAAGTTTGTGCTTTGGGTCATATGATATACTGTATATATTTAGTATTACTTCTCAATACACATTTGACTACATTCCTGTTCAGTTTATTAATTTACAATCATTGACACATTTGTACACATTTGATATGTTATGTTGTATATGTTATATATTTCACTTCTGCAGTATTTCTTAGGATCTCATTTTGTTTTGTTTTTGTTGCATGGTTTTCTTTGATACATATTTGATGAGCATTGTTAAAGGGACTAGATTTTCTTTGCCAATGGCTGCTTGTCTGCACATGACATTAACACACTTGAAACTTGATTCAAACTAAAAACAAGACCAACCAAATACAAAGTTCTGTTTATCCAACATATTAGCTATAGTATACAGTTACAGAAATGATATAAATAGGGCAACATCATTTAATAAATATCTACATACAGAATGTAGTTTCCACATCATTACATTACTGTATACATTTTGATAAAATATGTTAGTACGCAAGGCCACCAAAAAACACAGTATTCAATTAAAGTTAACACCCCATTAAGTACCCTCCACAAAAATTACAATAATACACATTTGAACAAAACAGTTGACTTGCAGCGTAAAAATACATACTTAAAAATGAATCGAGAAATGCAACAGAAAAATATAGATATAAAAGTGTGCTTAAAATTTCCACTAGACGTAGACAAAGCCAAGGTTTTGTACTGCACAGTCAGTTGTTACTATGGTTGTGCATATACAGCAGGTTTTAGATCATAACTTACTTACTTCAGGTGATAAGAACATACACTCGACTATCCATCTGCTGTTGTATAAACATGTGATAAGTAATAACTGGGAAACTAAGAAGAACTTGTAGCAAATGTAAAGCTAATGGGTAACACATTGTGTGTGTAATTTAATATGATGACCTTAAAGCCATAGTGCGTAGTTTGTCTTCCCAATGAGGAATTTTTAGTAATGACAACATTACTAAAAATAACAATAACAACACCGTTGGCGCATTCACATGAACGTGCACATGCCCCCACCCCTCCTACACACAGGTGCTAGTAGCTAAGGAGAACATGGAGGATTAAAAAAACATGATGGACTCTTCAAAAGAGGTAATCATCTTCACTTGAATTTCTGCGTGGGAAAGACAACAAAATCTTCTGAACATAGCCATACTGAGAAATAAATTGTTGTGTGGAGCTGATAGTAGCTACAAAGCTGATTAAGACTAATTGGGCAATGGCTGGAATGTAACGGCCGTTCATTAATAACAAAAAGTTACGCACTAAAGCTTTAAACTTTAATAATCATGCCTGATCACCATCATGAATAAACCCTGGTGTTAGTCATCTTTACTTTTATAACGCTTATCACTGAATATCATTTAGTGTATGAAAATGGTGTCTGTGTTCTCATCATTTACTCTTGTTTGCAATAGTTTTACTGGATATATTACTTTAAACATAAATAGTTTACATTGTTACTACTCAAGTAGTCTATATCCTTGACACTTCCGGGATTGCTCCAGAGCACGTTTTTCTCCTATCCCGGAATGCTATGTGGACTAGCCAGACCCTCCTCCGCTCCTCGGCGTGTTGATGGTCTGGCAAAGCGAGACTACTACTCAAATGAAAGCAATCCCACTGTTCCAGTGACAGCTAGCGCCACTGGCAGTCGGGTTGTTTGAAGGTGTGTCTGTTGGATGGAGGTAGCTTTTGATTGTTTTCTGTTGTGACTATCAATAAAAACCTGGCCATGACTTGAAGAGCAGGTTGTACTTTGCAGTGAAACTGACAGCAAACATTTTAACATTCTTGTTAGTACATATATTGTTTGTTGAAAAATGTAAAATATTGAATCGTTCACTATCAAGCGTTGTGATTTGGAAAAATATATGAAAAATGACAAAATATTCAAATCAGGCACAAGTGTACATACAGCAGCAACTTCCAAGTGATCACCAAAAGATGTCCAAGAAATAATGGCAAGTTTAAAAAAAAGTCACATTAACCTTTAGATCGTATTGGTTTTTCTATTCTATAAACACAAAAACAAACCGATATCTACCAGTGTTTACCTCCGCATACATTATTTGTTTTTTTTAATCTTTGGCACCTTGTTCAAGTCTTCCATGTGTGCTTGCTGTTTAGGCGCCAGCAGTTAACTCCTGCATGTTCTTGGCACAGTCCCACTTTTTCTTGTTGTTCTTCTCCAGAGCAGTGGTGGTCTGCGTCTGACCCAGATCCTGGATCAGTTTTGAGTTGATGAAGCGCCTGTAGGAGTCTTTCTCCATCAAGTTGTAGATCATCTGCTGAGCCTTGTTGAACGAAGACAGGCTGGCCTTCTCCACATTCTGTCTTGTTTCTTCTCTAGTAGCTGCATCTATGTTTACCTTCAATGAATGAGAGAAAAGGGACGAATCATAATCTATTTGCATTTTGAGAGCAGGTACTTTGACATTAATGAAAAAACAGAATATTAACTTTTATTGCTCCTCCAAGATTTAAAAAAAGAGTTGGAGCTTGAGAAATTAGCCATAGAAAACATCAAATTTCAGAAGTAGCCTAATACGGTCTTGATAGAAAAGATAAAACTAAACAAATAGGGTAAAAATATGAAAAGTCATTGTTATTTGGCAAATGGACAAGCTTGGGTGACAAATTTGAACTAAATACTTTTTTAAATCTGTTTATTTATGTAGTTTTTATTTCTATTACGATTAAACCCAAAGAACTGAACTGAGTGTGCCAAAGTGGTTATTAGCATAACAGTGTTATGAGTGAGCGTATTCATATTCATTTGCAGGCATAATTGGCTTCAAGTATTCACTTCATTAAAAGGAGATTATGCAGTTGCATTAATATGATTTAGTGTAATGCCTTCAAAGTGTATATGTCAAAATGTTCTCAATTTTCTTCACTTTTTTCACATTTTCTTCATTTTCTTTTGCTTTTTTAACCTTTCTCAAATCCTTTCTGGCTCAATACACTTACTGTTACACTTTTATGGCTATATGTTCCTCATACATTGGTGACCAGGCTCATAGATTGACATGTATTGTTGTTACCATATGTTTCAGATAAATGGCCTTACCTCATTAGGAGCATTTGCCTCAACATGTTGCTGGTAGATCTGCTTGGCTCTGGTCTCCAGCTCCAAAGGTGAACACTTCTTGTACTCTTCGCAGGCGATCCAGAAGTCCATGTTCTCCTCACTAAACTCTGACCTAAGGAAGTTGCCGAAGACCGTACGACCCTCTAACACAGATAAAAAAGAGAAGAGATGTTTTTTTTTAATATCCAATGCACCTTACAAGAACTATATATGCACACCTTGGGCAAAGGCTAGTCTATATTGCCGGTTTTCATTTTCAACTTTGATGTTGCTTATTGTAATTATACTGAGTTATTGAAAATAACTGAATAAATCCAAACAGCAATAATTGCACACTGTCTATTACAGATGCACAAGGCTAGACAAGTGCTTTCCAACCATGAAACCAGTTAATGGAAAAGCACAGTAGAATATACACAAGCCTCTCCCCTCTGTACAGAAGAGGTCATATTGACCAACTTCTGCAGCACTACTGCTTTAAACATCCTACATGGCTAAGTGACCAGATCAGACGGAGGAGGCCCCTTGAGGCTCCAATGAGAGCTGACAGACAATGTCAGGACCGCAGAAGGAGGACGTGACGTTGTCGGAGGTCAGTGGATCAGATTATGGAACGGAGCAGGTCAGGACTCAGTTGGTTCTCCAAAAGGCCATTGCTCCCCTTTTGTGTCCATGTACACGCAGTGTAATTCTCAGTGGGCTTATACACACACATACACACACACACACACAGACACATATACGCTCTGCGCTGGCTATCACGCCCTGAGGGACCGTTGAGGAGTGCCTTGAGACACGTAGCAGAAATCCAGAGCATGAGAATGTGTGTGTGTGTGTATATGCATATATAAATATATATATACAAGACAGCCAAATATATATACACAGCCAGAAGTTAATCAATATGACTTATGAGGCTTAAATCTGTGTAGCCTACTGCTTTTCCATTAACTGGTTGATTGAAAAGCACTTGCATTGGCAAGGGTCAGGTCAGGGCCTTGTCTGATTATATTCCCATGATTACAGCACAATCATATCACAGGAGAATTATCATGTTTAGATTTGAGTTTTTTTTTGTTTTGTTTTTAAATGTAGGCAACCCTGAGAAAGAATCTGCTGGAACGCTAATGAGTCAAGCATCTGCTCGACAGTTATTAGCTGTCAGCATTATTAGTATCAGACGCTTTGGATTTGAACACAACCTCAGCTGGGATTGTTTCAGTACAGGTTGAAAAGGTGTGACAACAATAATGTAATACTCACTTTGACTGTTCATCACATGGCTGAAAGACTCCTCCCATTTCTTCACCTCAGACGCAATAGGCATGCTAAAACAGATAAGAAAGCATTTTAATAAAGGTTGCACGGACCTTCTGAGTGGGGAGTTTTAAAGAAAAACTGCAATATTAGGGCTGAAACGATATGCAAAATAAAACCAAAATCGCGATCCACTCAGATCCACGACCCTGTGTCGCGGAGTGAGAAGGCAGAATCGCGACACACCCCTTCCAAGTCCCGAGTCCTTCCTGTCCAGACCAAAGCTAACACATCTTTAAATCACTATTAGTATTATTCCTTTAGTGCCTTATCCCTGTTTTGTCTGGTAAATTTAGCTAACTGTAAAGACGGCTAAAAGCGAAGGTAACCGGTAATGCTAACGAAGGGGGGGGCAACGGTAACGCTAACAGAGGTGTAACGTTACAAATGGCCGCTGTTCTGATTCTGGTGCCTGGGTCTATTTCCCGACGGTTCAATGAACTGCCGTTAGCATCCTTAGCACTGATGTTAAGTGGTGACCGGGCTGGCTGCTAGCTGGCTGGGGGCTGACTGTGGATGTGTTCCCGGGCCAGGTCTGTAATGATAGTGGCTGGTTGCTAGCTGGCTGGGGGCTGACTGTGGATGTGTTCCCGGGCCAGGTCTGTAATGATAGTGGCTGGTTGCTAGCTGGCTGGGGGCTGACTGTGGATGTGTTCCCGGGCCAGGTCTGTAATGATATAGTGGCTGGTTCCCGGGCCAGGCTAGTGGCTGGCTGGCTGGGGGCTGACTGTGGATGTGTCCCCGGGCCGGGTCTGTAATGATAGTGGCTGGTTGCTAGCTGGCTGGGGGCTGACTGTGGATGTGTCCCCGGGCCGGGTCTGTAATGATAGTGGCTGGTTGCTAGCTGGCTGGGGGCTGACTGTGGATGTGTCCCCGGGCCAGGTCTGTAATGATAGTGGCTGGTTGCTAGATGGAAGGCTTGCAGCCCCGGGAGAGTGAAGCAGACAGACAGGGCTGTGCTAGCTAGCTAAATTACCATTAAATTAGTTGTCTATCTAGCTATAGAGTTAACTGGCCCTGCAGTCCCATGTCGAAGTGTCCTTGGGCAAGACACTGAACCCTGAGTTGCCCCCGGTGCTGCATATCAGAGTGTTAATGTGTGTGAGTGTTTATCTGATGAGCAGGTGGCACCTTTTACGGGAGCCTCGGCCACAGTGTATGAATGTGTGTGAATGGTGAATGGTTCCTGTATGATGTAAAAGCGCTTTGAGTAGTGACTAGACTAGAAAAGCGCTATATAAATACAGCACATTTACATTTAACAGTAGGCACCAAAGCACTTTTCTTCTTTCTTCCCCCTACAGGTTGGAAGCGGAATTGTCTTTTACTGTTGCCATTATTCTTATGTCTCATTCCAAAGAGTTAACGAACCACTGAAACGATTTTGGAAGTATTATGAAATAAGTCAATATCCATTCACTAAATAAGGTATCTGTTGTAAAACTCTGTTGCAAAGTGGGATGTAATCAATGACAAAACAATGCCATGTTGTTGAAAAAAGTTGTATTACGTTCACTGAGAGAGAAGGCCTACCAAGCCCCCTCCAAAAAATAAAAGAATCAAGGTTTGTATTGAATCGTGGGTCAAAACCCGTGATACAAACCGAGCCCTGGGTTTGGTGTATCATTACAGCCCTATGCAATATGCATGCAACTATTTCAATTGGAAACTACTGTATATAGTAAATTACACTTTACAGATATATTTGTGTTCAAGATGTGTCTGATCTGGTTTCAGTCAGGATATCATTTTTTTGGTTGATTACAAGCATCATGTTTTCCCATGGGGAATGTTCTAAGAAAGCATGTATATTGTTTATATAAATAGGGTTACAAAGGTTATTGTTCTAGCATTACTTCCTCCCTACCACCGAAAACAAATCCAAAATAAACTGCATCTGCAATACTTTGTAGGGAGGTTTTCCTTTTCCTCATCTAATTCCATTACAACTGCACCAATTAACTGATCAATAACAGGACCAATTCTAATCACACTGGCATGCTTCATCTGACATTTACACAGCAAAACCCACAGCACACAGTATTACCCTCTTAGACGATTTCACCCCCTCAAACAATAGTGTAAATTATAAACAGTTAAAAAATATATAAATTATATTCATATACGTCACTTGCCAAATGAATGTCACAGAGTCTGTGCAGCGTATATTTGTGTGGCTGTCTGGTGCTGAACAATTAATCTGAATATTGATTATCTATAAGTGTCTCTAAATGGGAAAAAAGGAAAGATTAGTGATAATATCAAGCTCATAAAGAACAGGCTGAGGGTAGGCAGCCTGAGGGGAGCAGGTCGGAATGAGCCCGAAAAAATTACATTAAGTATTCATAAGCACATGTAGTTCAATTTGAAAATGTAACAGAAAATTAAACATGCCAAAGGTACATGAATGGTGAAGGTTTTATAAATTGTCTCCATGGCCCTTGGCTGTGATACAATTACACACACGAAAGTAGAAAAGGTGGGGTTCAAAACCAAACAAAGTAAGTGCCACTGAACCAAGAAATTTAAAAATTAAGCAGGAAATTATCCATTTCCCTTTTCAACTCAGTGCGTCACTGCAAGCTCTTTTTCCACAACAACCCGTTCTCTTTTCTCATCACCCCTCCATCTCTCTCCAAACAAACCTTACGTAACAACAACTGAAAGAAATCAATATTGAAGGTCTACAGCTTGAACATTGGCACTAAGTGTCTTAAGATTAAAGCCCCCAGTCACCAGGGTTAAAGTCAAAGCCCTGGTGCCTAGTTTTTTTTTTTTTTTTGTCAAGCCATTTAAGTAGTGATTAGTGATACAGTTAGTACAAAACCCATTCATATATTTATTAATTGGCCAAATGAGGTGAAAAGAAAAGCAGTTAAGTCGTTAATAATTGCTTGTCAAGCTCAAAGTATTAAAGCAACAGTGATTTAAGATAACTATTGAATAAATGAAACACATTCATCATAAAGCATTTTGATCATGTTGATAACTGGGGGAATGTATCCTTGTAGTGGTTGTAAACATGGTCACTTTCATCATTTTTCTCTGTGCTGTGCTTTCAGGTGGCAATGCAATTCATGGATTCCTGGAACATGTAAAATGCATGTGTGTTTGTTTGTATGTGTGTATGTATCTCCGAAATTCTTTTTTCAATATACATGAATATGCTGCTTTAATCATTCAATCCCTGTGATTGTGGTTACACTCTCTTTCTTTGAGCCCCCAGAGGAGCAGCTTGATGTGACATCTGAGGAATACAAATACACACACTTTAACATATCCACAAATTGAACTTAAAGATAAGTTACTCTGACCTCTCAGCAGCAGCGCTCTCCTCGTTGCTTTGCTTGTGATCAGCTACTTGGGGATCAGGCTTCTGGAGTAAGAAGCTGATTTTATGCTTGATGACTTTGGCACTGTGGAGAGACAGTAAGCGAAATGCATTTCAGAAGATGTCCCTAATGTTTATATTAATAACATTGGCACAAGGACCTGATTGTATGACGTTCTGCATCATGTAAACAAGTGGTAAGCAACTGGTTCCTCTTCTTTTACATTGGATTGTTGTTTTTACAGCATTCACTGGTTTAAAAAAAGTGTTTAACTTCAAAACGTAAATGATAAAGCTCCTAAAAGTCAGCATCTACACAGTTTCAGATACTTAAAAAAAGCTACATTTTATTTTATTTTTGCAGGATTATAATAAACACTTCTTTCCACCTGAAAGTAAATTGGTCTTACCTTTTCAGGCATGTCGCAGGAAGAGTTGCGAGTCCTTTACACATGGTGGAATTTCACGGATCCAAAGTCAGAGATGTTGTTGTAAATAATAACAGCACCGCCAGGGAGGCAACGGAGCTTTCAGTGATAGACGGCAGGATACTCTTGTCTCCACCCCCAGCAGTGGTTTTATACCTCCACATAGTGCACACTGACACAAAACTGACCAATCACATCAGAGAGAGAGAGAAAGAGAGAGAGAGAGAGAGAGAGAGAGAGAGAGAGGACTTGTGGAAAGTTTACAGCGGATAGGCTCGTAAGTAACCAACACAAAAGGTGTTTTCCACCGAGGTTTACTGATGTCATCCCTCAGTGGAACGACACAGAGCTGTAGTCTGTGACTGCCAATGAATTCAAGGAGGTATTTGTGGGAAAGTCTTGGAATTTTATTGGAGGACCCACTTTTCCTCAACATCCAGCAATGAGAGTTTACAGTCCAGCTCATTCAAGTCGTACCCCTGAATACCCTCTTTGTCCCAGTGTGATACTAATGTGTATACTATACTGTATGTGTCATGATATTTTTTACAAAAAAAGGCTTGACGTTCCTGTTACTGCAGAAACGTCAATACATGTTCAAATGTTGCAAAATGACGCGGTATACTTGTAGCAATGCTCGGGGTCACAACTGTGTCATGGCAGCTGTATTGCTCAGGACCCAAGGCAGCGCAGTGTCCAGCATGAAATTGTTTGGAATGAGCGGTTCTTGAGCAAGCAATCGACCCATTCCGAACAGGCACTATTACAATTTAAACTCTCATGTAATATTTTGTTTGTTTTTTTCACTTTTTTTAACCTTTATTTATTATTTAACCTATTTATATTATTTTCACTTTATTCAGGGAAGGTTAATTTTTGCAGGAACGTCTTGGTCACATTCACACAGTTGCACACATTCATACCTGGAAGCTGCCCATTACAACCACAATCTGATCTGCTGGCCAATTAAACTAAAAAGCAAAAATATTTTTCCAAAGATGTAATACTTTCTTGTTTCTTGACATCCTCTTGGACCTGTTTCACCACCAACCTCTACTGTCCTCAGGCATGTACTATACTTTACTCTTTTGACATAAATTTACAGCTAGAATATCACAGCATCTTAATGTAGTGTTTTAATGTTATACAGGATCATACTGTAAGTAGCAACGCATTCTGGGAGAAAATAATACTAAATAATATTACCGCACTATCTCTGAATGTTTCTGATTACAGGTATTTACTGTTAACACCAGTGCATCTTGGGGAAAAAAAAGAAAAAGCGGGAAGTACAGACAGAATATTACTGTGAATTAAAAATAATATGGTAAGAAACGGTCTATTTACAGTAAAATACCTTACAATCTAAAACAGTATGCATACTGTAAATAAACAGCAGTTTACTGGCAAAGCTGCTGCTAGTATATTTCTGTAAATTGACAGTGAAAGGTTTTACAGTGAGCTGGAAACAACACAAAATGTGATCAGGGACAAAGGAGTTTTGTTCTCCTTGGGCTGTCTCACTACGATCTGCAGTTCATTTAAAGACATTTGCAGCTGTGAGTAACTGCTCCATGTTTGCATGGCATTGAATTACAATGGTGTCCATCTACAGACTACAGCGCAAACATCAAGTAGAGTTTCTTAAGTACCTAATGTTGTAACTTACAGTGTCAACATACACCAAACCTGCATAGAATCAATTTGTAGTGTAGACATGAGAGACGGCTCATATGCTGTGGCAGCAGCGCGTTGGAATGTGTCGATGTGTGTCTGATGGTGGAGTGTTTGCTATTTCTGCATTTTCTACAGTGGATTATACTATACAGCCTTTCTGTTAAACCTTTAGGGACTGAAATGATATATACGTTAAAATGATCTTGCCATTTACAATCAGGTCTAACAACAATAATTAACTTCATCAAAGAGAGATGTAGATGGCAAAATAAATGACTACAGCAATAAAATAAAGAGGATTTGGCATAGCAGCTTAAAAAGAAGACCTGTTTTGATCTGCTGCTGAGCAACAGAGGCAAAAAAAACCACAGATGACTAAAGTCCAGCTGCCTGAATGCCTGAACAGTCCGCTGGCTGAATCTCCTCCTCCTTTATCTAAATATCATAATGTGATAAAGACCTGTTCTGACTTTGACAGCTTGAAACAGGATTGGCATCCATCCAGGAATCCAGAAAGCAGCTCAACCTCAGCTCAGAGGTTTATGAGGATGCCTGAATTGTGTCACTTGTAGTCAGGAAAACTCTCGTCACAGATTTATCCACTTGTTGCGACAAAAGAAAACATACTCTGTGCGGGTGGCTCCACTCTCATTCAGTTGCTCCCTGCATTAACTAAGCAACATGCTAAGCCAAAACAGGGTGCACATTTCAGAAACCCCCAAAGGGTACACAAGATGTGATAATAAGCTGTGATTGGTGTGTTACTGATTAGAAACAATGGCACAATCAGTAAGCTGTCAGCTGAATACAGCATGGGGTGTATGACTTCCATGTCCTTCATGCAACTAATGCAATGCTTAATTTTTAATTGGCTCACCTGAGAAGAATTCAATGAGGAGAGACATGTTTGCAGATATGCAAATAAGATTTATTGTGCAGCTCAAATATAATGTAAGTCATTGCTGATTAAACTCCATCTCTATACGAATCTTTCGTATATCTATATAGGGATAGACAACCATCAGACCCCTCGATGGAATCTAGACACCGGTGGTGGCGACGAAAGAGGTTCCGACCGGTCAGCTGGAGTAGATGACTGGAGGTGGAAGGGGGGGTGGAGGGTTGCACTCTTTGCCTTAATGAGATTAAGCTACAGGCATGTAGCTGTAGACGCAAACTCTGATGGAAAACCCTTCTGATAAATGCATGCATGAAAATAAGCATTACCTCCCTCTTTTCCTTCTCTCTGTCACCAGATGTCTCTTTTACACATGACATCATGTCTAAATCTGCAACCCTGAAAATGTTTTTCTTTTATCTGACACCTAAAAGCAGCTTGAAGTCTTTTCTCTGAGTGATTTGAGCATTTGAAGCAGAGATGTGTACCTACCTTTCATGATTTGTAGCATAGGCTTTTAAAACATGGATTGCTGCCAAATTACCCCTTTTAAGGAAGAATGGATTCTAACTGCATGGCCAATTTAATAAGAAGAAATGACTAATGGGAGAGGAGGTAATATTGGTTGTTTGACAAGTGGTCTTCTGAATCATAAATGTGCTTGCTCCCTATTATCTTCTGAAAGCATTTTTTGCCAAACACAGGGCAAGTGATTCACTGAGCAGGGTGTATAGCAGACAAAAAAATATGCAATTTCATTTTAGTTGAAATTTAACAGTCGGATTGGTGTATTTGGATCCTGTCAACCAGGGGTTGATTATAAATGTAGCCTCACAATCTCCTGTTGCAGACAGCAGGATATGATTAGAGCGCCAGAGGCCAGGATTACACAGTAGCAAGGTGATGATGGCTCTGTGTGTTCCTGGTACACTCACATTGCACATGAGAAGTCAGCTCCATCTTTCAATAGTCCAAAAAGCAACTCATCAGCTGCTACACATAGATATGCAGGTGTTTGGTAATGGACAGTGACGAATGCACAGAAAAAGTGGGAGGAGCCAAGACTCTAGTCTAAATTAGAGAGATGAAAGTTCAAAAATGAAACTTGAAGAAAATCAAGATGCAAATTGAAAGGAGATAGCAAGGAGATTTTTTACTCATAGCTAGGTATATTTCCTTTTTTGGGGGGTAATCTTTTTTTCTATTATGTCATAAATATATTTAGAAAGGAATTCTTACACCTCTTTGTTACAAAAGGTCTCCAATTTGATTAGCTCAGTGTATGATAAGGAAACCTAAAAAACTGCTAAAGGAAAAGTCAGGGGATGACCAAACTCAGTAGGATTCATCATCTGAGGACAATAAATGTCTGTACTGAATTTTGTGACAATTGATATTGTAGCCTACATGTTGATATATTTCACTGGATAACTGAAAACTTTGACTTTTTGAGTGTGCACCACTGGCCTGGCTCATCTATGTATCTATGTATATGCGTAAGTTAAGTAGCATATATGTATGAGCAAGTAAAGTATATATATATATATACTGTATACTTTATGTACAAGTAGAGTATTAAGTTCTGGCCTAGGCAGCTTCTCATAAGTTTACACTAATCAGACAGCAACCGGGTGGCTGTTCTCTGCTAGATGGAACCTCACAGCATGACACTTCTTTGGTGCCATAAGGTGAAAAAGCCATCATTCCCTTTCCCTAAGTGGCTTTCCAACTTGTCAGGCTGCCATTGCATTAACTTGCCTGGAAAATTATAGGTGAGAAAAAAACACTGACCTGTTGTGTACATGTACTCAAACCTAAAAGACAAATTTGGTCATTTGCTCCCAAAATGACATTTATTACACTCTAAAATTCATTTTAATGGACGTTTTATGATAATTTACCCCTGTTGTTAAGTGCTGTTAGGTTAGTTTGTGTTAGGGATATAATGTATTGAAGATTTTTGGATTATCGTATAAACTCCTTACAATAAAGTCTGTACTTCAAAATACCCTTGTATGTAGGTCAAGTGATGTAAATTACCCTCCAGTGTTGATGGTGTTTATATCTAAAGTGCTTATCCTCCTTTACTATTTAATGCTGGCAATTTTTAGCAGGTTGTTTCCAAAGCAAAGCTGACAAGCTGACACATAAGCTACCATTACGTGTTGTTTTGACCAAAACAAGATAGGTGATGAAATACAGCAAGCAGCATTACAAGTTATTTCATTTAGCAGTTTAGGCCATCGTCAAACTTTAAAAAGCATTAGGTGTAATGCAGGAAGATGTGGGCCCCATCACATTTACAATTTTACGCATGGCTCCAAATGTCAAGAGGAGCCGAGGCAGCTTCAGGGCAGCAGATATTGACCCTCATAAACCACATTAGGTGACAGGGAATAGGCTCTGTTAAGGTGGCTTAGTCTCAATAAATTATCCTGCTCACGCCTTTCCTGATTCCCACTGATCTCACAGCTCATCAGAAGATGGACAGCAAAGCCCTCCATAAACCCTCTACTTCATTCCAAAATTAGGTGGACAGCTTCTAAAGGATAATTGCGTCTCTCATATGGGGAAGAGCTAAATCTGTCAGGCATGATGTGGAAATTAGAGGAGGGAATTACTGCAGTCTGCATACAAAATTCAAAATATCCTGGTTATTCCTGAAAGGTTTATAATTAGGATGTGAGACTCCATATGGACAGTGTATGGAGAGGACTTTCAATTCAATGCAATTGTATCTAAAGTGTCAAATCATACCAGACATTTTCTCAGGACACTTTACAGAAAGAGTAAGTCTAGACCACACTATACTTTACAAAGACCCAAAAATTTCCCCCCAAGAGCAAGAGTTTGGTGCGACAGTGCCGAAGAAAAACTACCTTTAAATAGTCAGGAACCTCAGACAGGACCAGGCTTTTCATAGGCGGCCACCGGTTGGAACACAGAGACACAGATACAGATGTCCAGAAATATGATTCATAATACAGTACTTCTGATATGATAAACAGTGGCAATTTAGCAATTTACTTTGGAACTTTGGCTATAAATAACAGTAGTAGCAGGGCATTGAGCAGGACCACAGCAGCGGCTGCAAACATGATCCAGGTGCCACCACAATCCAAGGAACTCTTTGAGGCAAGAAAGGAATCTGGGGAAGAAGCTCCCCGCAGCTAAGTTAGTACCATGCATCAAAGGGACATGAATGCACACAGATGGAGAGAGAGGGGAGCTCAGTGTATCATAGGAGGTCCCCCGACATCTTAAAACTATTGCAGCATAACTAAGTGCTGGTCCAAGGCAAACCTGGCTTTATCAAAGAGGAGAGTTTTACTCTTAAATGTGGAGAGGGTGTCTGCCTCAAAGTCTAAATCCACAACGTTTCACAAGTTCCGCCTTTTCGTCCGTATATCTGTTACCTTCCACTTTCCTTGTGAATGAAAT
This sequence comes from Etheostoma perlongum, assembly GCA_026937815.1. Taxonomy (NCBI): domain Eukaryota; kingdom Metazoa; phylum Chordata; class Actinopteri; order Perciformes; family Percidae; genus Etheostoma; species Etheostoma perlongum. Next base: position 5,193,843 of record CM049379.1, on the reverse strand, counting down.
TCTGAACTCCGGTCAATTTATGAGGACTATGGTAAACTGCTCCTCAGATCTCTGCAAGGTAAATCCAGACAGCTAGCTAGACTATCTGATTTTTCTGTTAAAACAACCTTTGTATGTACACGTTCCACCAAAACAAGTTCCTTCCAGAGGCTATTTTGCAGAGGCACCATTACTCCATTCGATGCTTAGCACAGCCCAAGACAATTGTATTGGTTTAAAGAAATTCCAATAAACCAGAGCACGTTTTTCTGCCATCCCGGAATGCTGTGTGGATTAGCCAGATCCTCCTCTGCAGCGCTGTGGAGGATGGTCTGGCAATGCGAGACTCTCTGCCTCATGACCTTCATTAAAATGGAAATTAGTAATAGGATGGGGAGATCCATTCACCTTGTTGACCTCCCATTTACGACTCAGGTAGGTGCAGCAGAGCGGGGTGCACTTCTTCACCCCCTCTCTAAGTCAGGATGACACCTCCACCATGACAACACGGACAATACATCTTCTCATCTCACACCTTTACCCTCTTTTGGATGAGCAATAGAGATATAAAAGTATGAGGAACAAAAGGGGTTGTAATGGTCATTGGAAGCCAGTGATCATTTATCTCATACATTCAGATGAAATGTTCTGCCTTGATGTGAAATATTGTAAAGAAGACTCCCTAACAGCTAAAGAGTCAGCTCTACATTTCAACCCGGGGTACGGGCATGGTTTAGGTGTGTGTGATGGCTGCAACTGTTTGTTTCAAAATAACAGTTGTGAATGTGATAGACAAATGGTTCATCCTTTGTTCTGGAAGCGCCTGCCCTTTTCCAATCAGTATCAGATGAAGGCTTCTCGGATCCATCTGCCGCATCAGTTTACAGCTCGCCCTTTAGCCGTTCTAAAATCTCTGTAAACCACGGCCTCTTGTGGCTTATGGTTAAAGTAGCCCAGCACTGTAACATCAGTGGATATTAGGGTTGGATACCAAAACCCGGTGCAAACAAATGACAACGCAGATTTTGATGCCTACTATCGGTTTCACTTTAATGGATGCAGTCTGGTGCTCCAACATTACAGGTGACAGAAGCATCACTGCATGTGACGCTTGTTAAGACTACACTTGGCAGAGGGTAACGTTAGCCTACCATAAGCTAGCTGGCTTAAACAAGTGCAAAACGCTGTCAGCTAAACAGTCTAACATGTGGCTGAATTTAACTTCACTAGGACGTACAACAGTCTGCAGCTAAAGCTATCGTTTTAGCAACGGTATCTGGAAAAAAAAAAAAATCCCAACCCTAGTGGATATTAGGTGACGCTGTACTTTCTCTGGTCCGGTTGTGCAATGGCTGCAAGAAAAGGAAGAATTCTTCAAGTCAACACAGATTCACTCTCACACCATGCAAGCTCAAGATCAGCCCCAGCCTCTCCACATATGGCAATAGACAGGACTAGAACAGTTGTTTTATATAAAAAAGCAGTTTAGTCTGACACATCAGTAAACACTGATTGGCTCCAAAAGTAAAAAGTTGATTAGGGTTTACCTTAAAAAACACTTTCATTATGTGCCCTCAGCTGTGACAATTAGCATATCGTACCCAAACAAAGAACTAGACTTTTCCAGCTTCGGCTAAATGACCCGTAGCAAAGAACTCATGCTGTGGGAAGGCTACGTGTGGAACATAATGCACATTAAGATACCTATCAGAACTGCTGTTGTTGGGTGGCCGCATTCACATCTTTGATCAAACATTGTGACAGGGCAATGACAGATAAGTCATAGAGTTGTGTGTGTTTGTTTGCATGCTTCAATCTGTGTCATATTTATGTGCTTGGCCTTTTTTTGAGCTGCTATGGAGTTGGAAGTGCTCGGCAGAGTGTTTTGTCTCCTTGTCTAGAAGTCAGGAACACCTATCTTAATGGGAGCCACTGTTTTCCAGCTCTCTACAGTGCTCTCAAAAGGAAATGTATTAGATTCTTTGTTGTCAGATTTTAAAAACAAACCAGATGATTGATAACATAGTGCCACATTCTCATTAATGCAGGAATAGGTTGATTTAAAAAAATAACTTTTTTCTCTGTATTTGTAGTGTGTCCACTTTATCTGGTTCACAAATAAAAGAGTACAATACAATTCAATTTCAACAACTCCTCTGTCTGTTTAATAATGACAGACTGTTGGCCTGCAGTTGACACCTAAAATATGTTTTCTGTGTTTAACAAAGCTATACTTTAGCACAGAATTGGCTCCTGTGGGCTTGATGCATCTCACAATAGTGCTTTGACAATACTTTTTTTTTTAATCAGAAATTGAAATGTCAAAATTACCACTTTAGGAAGCCAAAATGGAAAGTGCTCCCATAACAACCGTTGATCCCATTTAAGTCTTTTTTTTATCACACATAAAGATACTCCTTACATAATGTGTGTTTGTGTTTTAAAACCTGGTGTTTTGTTGAAGTCATGATGTTTTTTTTAATTAGTATTTTTGTAACATTTCTTTATAGCACAAATCAAGCACTGCTGGTTAGAATTGCACAGTTCATATAGAATGTCACTGCTGTATATTGTACTGTATGGAGCATGAACACACACACCATCTTTCCATAAATATCATTACATCTGTGGTTATGTCATATAAACATGGAGTATTACAGATTGACCACATGACCCTCTAGAGACAAACTTTAAAACCGTTAGTCTGCAGGCAGCCTGTAAGTGTTTTCGACCATGTCGTAGCCACAAGCCACAGCGGTTGTGCTGGAGGATGGTCTGCGTAATAACAAACGTCAGGGTATGACAGGAAGAAAAAAGGGAACCTCTGCTTATTGTAATAATGTCAGAGTGCATATGGTTTATTACCCAACCAACATGTTTTCAATATAAGTGGAAAATCTGTCGGACATTGTATTTCTGCTTTCCAGTCCAGTGTAATATACCAGTAGTACATATTATCAGGGGTCCTGGGAGAAAGTAAACAACTCATGGTGCACTTTGGCTGTGTTCATGATGTTTGCAGAACAACCTTAGAGTCATAATTATCAAGCAGGCAACTAAAGTGATACATGTATTTATCAAATTGTGTATTTTGGGTCCCATTGTGGTCTGTAAAAACATGAAACCATCCAAAAAATGTAAATATGTGGACGAGCTACTCTCAGTTTTGTTTTGAAAATACTTTGAACGTCAACAAGAAGTAACGTCACCCAACATTACTTAGAGCACCTGACGATGGGAAAAGCATGACTTCATACACAGTAGCGAGTAGGAGTTCAAATGTTCATTCATTAGCACACATTAGCATTCATTTGGAAAACTATTATGTCCAATATTCAGTCTTCTTTAAGCTCTGGTTTGGTCTCCTCCAGCTCCTGCAAAATATTTCTGGCTCTTCAGCTACTGCATGTTTAAACAGCTCGACACTATCAAAAGGGGGGTCATAAAAGATCATTCTGGTCATTCTTTTTTTTTTTCAAGATTTGTTTTATGCAAATGCGGCTGTGGACAAACACATTTAATTTGGTAATTTTCATAGTCAACCATCACATATATATATATATATATATATATATATATATATATATATATATATATATATATATAGTGCATTAGAAAACTCAAAATGTGGAAAGTGTGTGTGTGTGTGTGTGTGTGTGTGTGTGTGTTGTTTCTACATTTATCTGTTTATTTTCTCATTTACATTTTTGGACAAGTCAAAGTTTTTTTTACACAAATTATATTATGTCTGATATTATTATATTATTATAACTATTTATTTGTATGATAAAGCTGCAAATAAATATTTGAACACCTGTCTATCAGCTAGAATTCTGACCCTCAAAGACCTGTTAGTCTGCCTTCAAAATGTCCACCTCCACTCCATTTATTATCCTAAGTTAGATGCACCTGTTTGAGTTAAAGATGCACCTGTTTACTCAAAGCGCTTTTACATAGTACAGGAAACATTCACCATTCACACACATTGCATACAAGGCTGCACAAGGTGCCATCTGTCAGATAAACATGCACCCATACAATCAACTCGGGTTCAGTGTCTTGCCCAAGGACATCCATGGGACTGCAGGGCCGGGATTGAACCACCAACCTTCCATTGCCAGGACCAAGAGCTGTCAATCAAAGAACAACTAACATTGAGGACCAAAAATTGTCCAAAGACACTAGAGACAAAATTCCACAAGGCTGGAAAGGACTACGGGGAAATTGCCAAGCAGCTTGGTGAAAAAAGGTCCACTGTTGGAGCAATCATTAGAAAATGGAAGAAGCTAAACATGACTGTCAATCTCCCTCGGACTGGGGCTCCATGCGAGATCTCACCTCGTGGGGTCTCAGTGATCCTAAGAAAGGTGAGAAATCAGCTCAGCACTACACGGGAGGAGCTGGTCAATGACCTGAAAAGAGCTGGGACCACCGTTCCCAAGGTTACTGTTGGTAATACACTAAGAAGTCATGGTTTGAAATCATGCATGGCACGGAAGGTTCCCCTGCTTAAACCAGCACATGTCAAGGCCCGTCTTAAGTTTGCCAATGACCATTTGGATGATCCAGAGGAGTCAAGGGAGAACGTCATGTGGTCAGATGAGACCAAAATAGAACTTTTTGGTCATAATTCCACTAACTGTGTTTGGAGGAAGAAGAATGATGAGGACCATCCCAAGAACACCATCCCTACTGTGAAGCATGGGGGTGGTAGCATCATGCTTTGGGGGTGTTTTTCTGCACATGGGACAGGGCGACTGCACTGTATTAAGGAGAGGAGGACCGCGGCCATGTATTGCGAGATTTTGGGGAACAACTTCCTTCCCTCAGTTAGAGCATTGAAGATGGGTCGAGGCTGGATCTTCCAACATGACAATGACCCGAAGCACACAGCCAGGATAACCAAGGAGTGGCTCTGTAAGAAGCATATAAAGGTTTTGGCATGGCCTAGCCAGTCTCCAGACCTAAACCCAATAGAGAATCTTTGGATGGAGCACAAACTCTGTGTTTCTCAGCGACAGCCCAGAAACCTGACTGATCTAGAGAAGATCTGTGTGGAGGAGTGGGCCAAAATCCCTTCTGCAGTGTGTCAAACCTGGTGAAAAACTACAGGAAATGTTTGACCTCTGTAATTGCAAACAAAGGCTACTGTACCAAATATTAACATTGATTTTCTCAGGTGTTCAAATACTTATTTGCAGCTGTATCATACAAATAAATAGTTAAAAAATCATACATTGTGATTTCTGTTATTTTTGTTTTTTAGATTATGTCTCTCACAGTGGACATGCACCTACGATGACAATTTCAGACCCCTCCATGATTTCTAAGCGGGAGAACTTGCAAAATAGCAGGGGGTTCAAATACTTATTTTCCTCACTGTGTATATATATATATATATATATATATATATATATATATATATATATATATATATATATATATATATATGTATATATGTATATATATATATATATATATATACATATATGGAGGGAGAAAAATGGCAGGTGCTCAAGACCCTTTTGATGTTTATGTGTGCACGTGCCTGCTCCAGCCAGACCCAAAGGTTGGATGACATTAATTGTTTCTAAGCCTCAACTCTCAAGGGCAACAGCCCTCTTTGTCCTAATCATCCCCTTAACTCATTATTTCTCTCTATGCCTAGTTACAGCCACACCAGATTGCCTCCTGCACCCTCAACTTCCACTGTAGCGTTACCACAGACTTGGAAACAACACCTATGTGTGAGTCAGTTATCAGTCTCATGCTGCAATATACTGTAGCACCACCTTGTGTATTATCTAAGACACGCTCAAAGTAAATGCCTGAGAACTAACACATATACAGTGAGGAAAATAAGTATTTGAACACCATGCTATTTTGCAAGTTCTCCCACTTAGAAATCATGGAGGGGTCTGAAATTGTCATCGCAGATGCATGTCCACTGTGAGAGACATAATCTAAAAAAAATCCAGAAATCACAATGTATGATTTTTTAACTATTTATTTGTATGATACAGCTGCAAATTAGTATTTGAACACCTGTCTATCAGCTACAATTCTGACCCTCAAAGACCTGTTAGTCTGCCTTCAAAATGTCCACCTCCACTCCATTTATTATCCTAAATTAAATGCACCTGTTTGAGGTCGGTAGCTGCATAAAGACACCTGTCCACCCCATACAATCAGTAAGAATCCAACTACTAACATGGCTAAGACGAAAGAGCTGTCCAAAGACACTAGAGACAAAATTGTACACCTCCACAAGGCTGAAAAGGGCTACGGGGAAATTGCCAAGCAGCTTGGTGAAAAAAGGTCCACTGTTGGAGCAATCATTAGAAAATGGAAGAAGCTAAACATGACTGTCAATCTCCCTCAGACTGGGGCTCCATGCAAGATCTCACCTCGTGGGGTCTCAGTGATCCTAAGAAAGGTGAGAAATCAGCCCAGAACTACACGGGAGGAGCTGGTCAATGACCTGAAAAGAGATGGGACCACCGTTTCCAAGGTTACTGTTGGTAATACACTAAGACGTCATGGTTTGAAATCATACATGGCACGGAAGGTTCCCCTGCTTAAACCAGCACATGTCAAGGCCCGTCTTAAGTTTGCCAATGACCATTTGGATGATCCAGAGGAGTCATGGGAGAAAGTCATGTGGTCAGATGAAACTAAAACATAACTTTTTGGTCATAATTCCACTAATTGTGTTTGGAGGAAGAAGAATGATGAGTACCATCCCAAGAACACCATCCCTACTGTGAAGCATGGGGGGGTAGCATTGTGCTTTGGGGGTGTTTTTCTGCACATGGGACAAGGCGACTGCACTGTATTAAGGAGAGGAGGACCGGGGCCATGTACTTCAAGGTTCTGGCGTGGCCTAGCCAGTCTCCAGACCTAAACCCAATAGAGAATCTTTGGAGGGAGCTCAAACTCCGTGTTTCTCAGCAACAGCCCAGAAACCTGACTGATCTAGAGAAGATCTGTGTGGAGGAGTGGGCCAAAATCCCTTCTGCAGTGTGTGCAAACCTGGTGAAAAACGACAGGAAACGTTTGACCTCTGGAATTGCAAACAAAGGTTACTGTACCAAATATTAACATTGATTTTCTCAGGTGTTCAAATACTTATTTGCAGCTGTAACATACAAATAAATAGTTAAAAAATCATACATTGTGATTTCTGGATTTTTTTTTAGATTATGTCTCTTACAGTGGACATGCACCTACATTGACAATTTCGTAAGTGGGAGAACTTGCCAAATAGCAGGGTGTTCAAATACTTGTTTTCCTCACTGTAGGTTAGTAAGAAGAAGGTAGTCAATATCCACAACCTTCTACTTTGGGATTGCTCGGTTGCAATTGGAAATTCCGCCAGATTTCGCTCATTTAGGCCTGATATCTGTTGCGCTATCTTTGTGTTGGCATTTTAAACTCTGGTCAATTAATGAGGACTATAATTAACCTTTAATCACATGTCTGCAGGGTAAATTCAGACAGCTAGCTAGAGCTGTCCAATCTGGGTTTTCTGTTGCATGACTAAAACAACTTTTGAACGTACACATGTTCAACAAAACAAACAAGTTCCTCCCCAAGTTTTTGCATTATGCTGAGGCGCCGTTGCTGAGCCTGAAGACGATTGTGATTGGTTTAAATAAATGCCAATAAACCAGAGCACTTCTCCCATCCTGAATGCTGTATCCTCCGCAGCTCTGTGGAGGAAGGTCTGGCAATGCGAGACTAGTGAGAAGGCAATGAAAATCTTGGCACAACCCCTACCAGACATAGAATTTGAAAAAAGCACAAACATGTTTTCCATATTCTCTGGATATATTTTTATACAATAATAAATTTCATGTGATCAGGTAATCTCGTTGAGACACAGAATCTTAATCTCACGAGAGACCTGTTTGGGACAAAACACAACATCAGTTACAGACAGAGAGACAGACAGAACAGATTCCAACAGTATTAACACGATTTACCAAATAGTTCATACAATAGATACAATACTACTAATTATAATACAATACATACAATCCTGAGTACGCTCTGTAAGTAAATGTATGTACTTTGTCACTTTTGATTATTGGTTTAGACATTTCGCTCTGGACCAATGGACTTTGGTCTTAAGCCAACAGATCGACCAACAATCACTTGCATGGCTAAAATGTAACTTTTACATGCGCCAGTCAGCGTGCCATTTGCTTATGCCTGTGTGATCTCACCTGTGACTTCGCATTACAACAGGTGATCAACTGCCTACATAAGGATCATGTCTTAAAAATGAGAAAAAGTAATGCTCTTGGATCTGATTCCTTCTTCCTCTGTCATCTGAAGAGTTTTACTGAGTTCCAGTAATGGTCTGTGTCAGTGCCCTAGAAGTCATTACTTTACCCCATCTTCTCTTGCATCCTCTGACTAATCCGTCTCACAAATAAAACACAATGTAACTCTTTTCACCATTCCACCAACACCATTCCTGGAAATTAAAGTGGCAAGTGTGTTTTTCCACTTTCAAGATGTGTAGAGGAACTGTAACAGTCCTTTGCTTTCATTTGAATTTGTACATTTAAAAAGTGACTTTCACATCCCAAATTACTACAGCATAGTAACAAGCATAAGATCAGTAAAAATTAAACCGACCCCCTATTTGTTTTTGTTTTATGTTTTTTGATTTTTATCTTTGTTTCTGTATACGTGTATGTGTATACTGTATGCGTGTGCATTTTTGTGTACATATCTGTGTGCCTATGTGTATATACAATATACTGTAAGTACAGTATTCCCTCTTGCATAAGCTCACATATTTAGAGTTATATTTATGCTTTTAGCTTAAATTAAAACATGTCATAATTGTTTTCTCTGAAACAAAACACCATTTTGTACCAGAAACTTTGAAAAAGGCCGGTGCCCGTTGGCTTTTGGTTTCCACAAACATCTTGGAACAAAGTGTGTTTTACGTTCACGTTTTTCAAGTTACTTTTCCTCTTATAATGTAATGTTTTCCATCAACTTTAAGCACTTATAATTCAGATTGGCATGTATTGTATGGGCGGTATGTGAGTGTACCTCACAGAAGTTGCAACATAGCAGCTGCACAGGAAATAGCCTGTGATTCCATGAATTGTGTGTTTTGTTATGACAAAGGTCAAATGTTTCACTATCACTGCAGTGCTTGCATCAATATCAGCAAAGTAACATTTCTTCTGCCGGTTTAGAGTGTCCTGTGTACAAAGAAGACTTCAGGAGAATGTTAGACAACTGTCGTGCAATCAGTTCACAATGACTGTCTTCAACTATTTATGTGTGATTAGGGTAATTCCAGTATTTTTTTTTAAAACCTGGACCATATTCTTCCTTGCATTTGTGTCTAAGTGACTAATTTGAACAAAAATCTTTGAAAGTGGTCCAGTATTGAGTGAGAACGCTGTTACCGGCATCCACAAACCGGGCTGCAATGTAATCCTTAAGGGCAAATGCACAGTGTCAGTGTACACCCACTCAAAGTGCTGTTTTTGCCAATGACATGCGCAGATAGTTATTCTATGCTCTTCTAGTCTTTACATGTATCATATGATGTTCATAGCTAACTACAGACACCTCCTCTAAATTGGAATTAAACATCAGTGCTACGTCAGCTACTGAGATACCATGTGGAGACCACAAGGACTGTGATTGGCCTGTGATACTTTGATATAATCAAGGCGTACATGCCTCAGAGGTGTTAAAATCTTAAACAAATAGGAGCTAGCTGCAGAATGAGCAGTGTTTCAGTTCAATTGTAAATAACTAGTTTGATTAGTTTACATTCTTTAACTTTTCGATCAAGTGACTTTCAGCCCACCGACTGTCCCTATTGATCCCAGAGAAGAGAGTATGACTGCAGGGCTGATTATCTCCCAACTGATAAACTCCATTGTTCAAGTCCTCACAGTAGCTGATTGGTTTGCAGATAGCTCCACTGATGCAGCATTTCTAGATATGGCTATTTCTTTTGGAAGGGGTTGGGGGATCAATGGTTTACTGGGAATGACAGGAAGGGCAGTGACTTTGTGTGTGTGTGTGTGTGTGTGTGTGTGTGTGTGTGAGTGGGTGTGTGTGTGTGTGTGTGTGTGTGTGTGTGTGTGTGTGTGTGTGTGTGTGTGTGTGTGTGTGTGTTTATTTACAGTAAACACGAACAGGATATAAAAGGTAACCTCGTCCCTCTCTGGGCACCTTTTCCTCCAGCCAGTGTGTGTTTGAGAGAGACAGGGACAGAGACATCCCAGGCCTTTACCATGAAGCACTGTGTGCTGTTGTCGCTGTTGTTGGCGTTGGGGTGCATGCACGTCCACAGCGCACCAATGAAGCAGACAAAAGGCATTAAGGATGGCTTGTGTGAGCACCCGTCGGTCAAGGAAGCTGCAGAACTTGCTATGACCAAGATCAACGAGGACCGGCAGGAGGGATACATCTTCGCCCTGCACGGCATGTGCAACCTCCACCTGATGAAACGTGTGAGTCCAAAGAAAGAATCAGGCTACTTGTTTTTCCAACTGGCAGTACAATCCATATCTGTCAAAGCACTATACTTTTCTTTGCTGTGATCTGAAGACACTGCAAAGAAATAGATTACAATGGATGCCATTAAATAATTCCCCAGTTTAGGCAAATTATCCATCAATTATTTGTGAAAGAAATCAAAGTTGATTGTAAATAAAATGTCTATTTTTCTGTTTCATTGAAAAGTGCACGATTGATTAAGTGATTGATTGAACCAGGAGATAGCTCTATACGTTGGGTAATAGAGTAATGTTCAATCTTGTTTTCACTTACAAGTGAAGGGATTGATACTGTGATTGCTCTTATTATAATTAACAATGCATAAGAGGCTCAGGTAAGTAGAATTCACAAGAGATAATTAAAAGAAAATTACTAAAGTTGATGTTTAAAAGGCAAATTATGAATCAGGATTCAGTTTACCAGAGCACATCTGGCAAGTGATCCCTAAATCTGATGATTGCCAGTCCTGAATTAAAAAAAAAAACTTTAGTTTTTCAAAATCAATTATGACTTAATCATGAGTGCAGTACCTATCAAGACATCAGACATTTGAGCCAAAAATGAATGATGGGTCTGCTGTGTGGTAAAAGACAGATTTGTTTTGATTTTTGTGAACAATCAGGAGATACCAAGGATTATTAAAGCGGTAACAGCTTCAATAATCAACCGAAAACGCCAAAACCTGATAGTGAAACATTATTTTTAGGCTTTATTTATCATCATTAGTCATTTAAACCATCACACAATGACATTCTAACCTACCCAATGGATCCTTTCCATTATGATGTTCTTCTCATAATGTGGTTTGTGTGTGCGTCTGTGTGTGTGTGTGTGTGTGTGTGTGTGTGTGTCTGTCATAGACAGAGAAATCCGTAATGTTCTCCCTGACTCTGGATGTTGTGGAGACCAACTGCAGTGTTCTCAGCAGGAAGTACTGGAAGGCCTGTGAGGCTCGCCCCACCTATGACACACCGGTTAGAAAACCCCCGTACACACACTCTTGCATGCATGAATACTCATAAACACATTCACCCAAAAGTCCACATCCATGCACATAGTGTATACGGTTGCAGCCTTTTTTGCCAACAAAATTTATTTTGTCAAGTCTTAAATCAACACGTCTCACTGAATTAATATAACACGCATTATACTTTAGTAGTTGTAATAGTTTGTGCAGCACGCTAAACCATTGTATGTGCTTATTATTGTATTGGTCTTTGCAGGTATATGGACAGTGCAATGCTGATATCTACATCAGTAAGGTGTACATGGTGGTGCGTCTCTTTAAATATGACTGTGTTGTCACACCAGGTAAAAACAATACAAAGATTAAAGCAAGTATAAAAGAACTTATGATTTTCTTTATTTTCTTAGTGAAATAAGTAAATAAGACATCTAGTTTCACACTCACTACTTACTGTATATATTTGGAGAAACTCTTCTTTTCAGTTCATTTGGACTTGTTTGACTCTTACAATATATGCCAGATTAGTTTTCTCTGAAAAAGACTCAAAATGTGGTGAAATGAGAATGAGATTTTGAAACCATCTTGTGATGTTTAGTGATTTTCTCTCTGCTCAGTTCCTGCAGCTAAGGTGTTTGAGACATGTCCTGACTGTCCGTCTTATATTTCCCTGGACAACGCTGAGGTTCAGAAGACTTTGTCTCTCTCGCTGGAGAAGTTCAACAATGAGCACGGGTTGGCCAATCGTTTCGCTCTGCTCAAAGTCAACCGCGCTACAGCCGGGGTACGTTTCCCACATGTAACAAAATTGTTTGTCCTAGTTCCAGATTGCGTTAATGTCAGTTTAAGTAAGTTTTCTCTATGAAGTTAGCATCAGATCATCCAGAGAAACCCCTACTGCAGACCAATCCACTTCTCTGTGATTAATCCAATTGCTTACTATGTAATAAACAGTAACATATTTGCCAAAATATGACTAAGTACACAGCTTTCCTTTCAATCCTGACATGTGACCTATACCCCTTTAAAAGTACACATTTTATATGTTTGACGGTTTGTGCTCTCGAGCTGACTCACAAGCTCCTTGACCAAAACATCACATTGTTCCCCTTCGAGGGGAACTCGAACTGCGTCGGCTACGACACTGAAGGCGTTCCCATAGTGTCGTAACCGACGCAGTGTCTCGTTCCCCTATCTCGGGAAACAAGGGTTACATACGTAACCCGAGACGTTATGTCTTTTCCTTTGGTTAAAAAAAAATATTCTGTGTAAATGTATCCAGATGGCCATGAAGATGTACTACAACGTCGAGTACACCATCCAGGAGACCACGTGTGCCAGGACTGCAGGAGCAGCTGATGATTGCCCCCTCATGGAGTGCGAGTTCGCTGTGAGTCATGAAAACTTGTTATTTCACTTTTGGACACTTCATCTCAATCAAATGTGTTGTTCGTTTTGACTTCCAAAGTTTTGACTTATTACATGCTCAAGTCAAACAGTATTTGGCTTGTATTCCAAGCTTTTGAGATAAATAACTTAAAATAATAAAAAATAATGTTTTTATTCTAGTTTTAAGTTTAATAAATTCAGATAATTTGAGTTTTTAAGCCTGTAACCTCTTTTTTTTTGCTCATGGGCTTGTACCAGCCAGCAGGTTTATCATAGCAAAGTTTACATTGAAATTCAGTTTTACAGGGGTAATCAGCTCTCCGCTCTTTCCTCTCTGACTTGTTTTTTCTTGTTCTTTTCTCCTCAGCACAAGGGCTTCTGTAAGGCATCCCTCTACTACTCTCCCACAGATGATGCTAGCATCAGCGTAGAGTGTGAGATCTATGAGCCTGAGGTAAGACTCATGACACAACACAGTGTCACTTTGATTTACGTATTCTATTTTCTGTAATGAAAGTTTTTTATTTTTTTTTTAAAGGCAAGGCAAGGCAAGGCAAGGCAGCTTTATTTGTACAGCACATTTCAGCAACAAGGCAATTCAAAGTGCTTTACATAAAATCAGTTAAACAGATAAAACACATGTACAGACAGTTAAAAATCATAAGCATTAAAAATAAACAATAAAACACATGAATAGATAGTTAAAACATTAGGACACATAAAACACAAGAATAAAAGTTACAGTGCAGCATAAGAAATTTAAAGAAATGAGCAGTCATTTAAGAAAGGCAGCATCAAAAAGAAAGGTTTTCAGCCTTGATTTAAAAGAACTGAGAGTAGCAGCGGATCTGCAGGTTTCTGGGAGTTTATTCCAGATATGAGGAGCATAGAAACTGAAAGCTGCTTCACCCTGTTTAGTTCTGACTCTGGGGACAGAAAGCAGACCTGTCCCAGATGACCTGAGCGGTCTGGGTGGTTCATAGTGGAGTAGCAGATCAGAAATGTATTTTGGACCTAAACCGTTGAGTGATTTATAAACTAGCAAAAGTACTTTGAAATAAATTCTTTGAGACACAGGAAGCCAGTGTAAAGACTTCAGAACTGGAGTGATGTGATCCAGTCTCCTGGTCTTAGTGAGGACTCGGGCAGCAGTGTTCTGAATCAGCTGCAGTTGTCTGATTGATTTTTTAGTGAGACCTGTAAAGACACCATTACAGTAGTCAAGTCTACTGAAGATGAAGGCATGGACCAGTTTTTCCAAGTCCTGTTCACACATAAGTCCTGTAACCCTTGATATATTCTTAAGGTGATAGTAGGCTGACTTTGTAATTGTCTTAATGTGGCTGTTAAAATTCAGGTCTGAGACCATGACTACACCAAGATTTCTGGCTTTGTCTGTTGTTTTTAATATTGTTGTTTGAAGCTGAGCGCAGACTTTCAATCGTTCCTCTTTTGCTCCAAAAACAACCACCTCAGTTTTTCTTTCATTTAATTTCAGAAAGTTCTGGCACATCCAGCCGTTAATTTGTTCGATGCACTTAGTCAGTTTTTGAAATGGACGATAAGGTTATGTAAATTTGTGTGTCGTCCGCATAACTATGGTAACTTATTTTGTTGTTCTCTATAATCTGGGCCAGTGGGAGCATGTAGATGTTAAACAGAAGAGGCCCCAGAATAGAGCCTTGGGGAACTCCGCTCGTCATATTTGTATGCTCAGATGTATAATTACCTATTGACACAAAGTAAAAGCACAAATGCATTGTTATTTGTCTTTAAATGGATACAAATTCAATTCAGATTTATCCAAACTTAGTTAATGTGGCCAGGATAGCTCAGTTTGTATATAGAGGTTTACTCCTTGACGCAGCGGCTGGTGGTTCGACTTCGACCTGCGGCCCTTTGCTGCATGTCATTCCCCCCCTCTCTCTCCCCTTTCATGTCTTCATCTGTCCTGTGAAAATAAAGGTCTAAAAATGCCTCAAAAAAATAATAGCAACAAAAAACTCATTCATTCATTTTAGTAATATTTTCTAACATATCGCAACATATCGTAGTCACCAATGTAATTGCTGATATCTGGGGGCAACAACTTTATCGTTTAGGTTGTCTTGCACTGCCTGACTTGTTTAAAGTGACAATCTAAGCAATTGTTTTAGTGATAACATATTATGTTTGTTTTTATAGACAAAATGGCCAAACCTACACAAATAGGATCCAAGTTGCGTTGTGTTGAATTGTCCATCACAACTTGCATTTGAATGTAACACACATCACTAGTGTAATCTTTCTGTGTTCTCCAGGCTGCTGAGATAGAGAAGAAACACCACCTCCTGGGCGGAGAGACCGACCACAGCCACAACGACACACACACACATGACCACGACCACGACCACGCACACGGCACCGACAACGCGCACACACACGACCATGTGCACGACCACACCAAGAGCCACAGCCACCACAACATAACCCAGCAGCACGGCGACAGCAGAGACCACCACCACAGGCACGCCCACTCCCACGACCACGGCCACGGTCACGATCACGTGCACGCTCATCACGCCATGGCGCACAACCACAGCGGCGACTTCCCCAACCAGCACCACAACTACAAGCACGGCGATGCCGTGCACACTCACGAGCACGACCATGAGTTGGCTCTCGATCACGACCACAAGCACGCTCACCTGCATGAGCACGAGCACCACCACCATCACCATCATGACACATCAGTAAACACTGACTGGGTCCAAAAGTAAAAAGTTGATTGGGGTTTACCTTAAAAAGCACTTTCATTATGTGCCCTCAGCTGTGACAATTAGCATATCGTACCCAAACAAAGAACTAGACTTTTCCAGCTTCGGCTAAATGACCCGTAGTAAAGATGATTGATAACGTAGTGCCACATTCTCATGAATGCAGGAATAGGTTGATTAATAATAGACATAAAAATAGACAGTTTAAAAAAATAACTTTTTTCTCTGTATTTGTAGTGTGTCCACTTTATCTGGTTCACAAATAAAAGAGTACAATTCAATTCAATTTCAACAACTCCTCTGTTGGCCTCCAGTTGACACCTAAAACATGTTTTCTGTGTTTAACAAAGCTATACTTTAGCACAGAATTGGCTCCTGTGGGCTTGATGCATCTCACAATAGTGCTTTGACAATACTTTTTTTTTAATCAGAAATTGAAATGTCAAAATTACCACTTTAGGAAGCCAAAATGGAAAGTGCTCCCATAACCACCGTTGATCCCATTTAAGTCTTTTTTATCACACATAAAGATACTCCTTACATAATGTGTCTTTGTGTTTTAAAACCTGGTGTTTTGTTGAAGTCATGATGTTTTTTTTAATTAGTATTTTTGTAACATTTCTTCATAGCACAAATCAAGCACTGCTGGTTAGAATTGCACAGTTCATATAGAATGTCACTGCTGTATATTGTACTGTATGGAGCATGAACACACACACCATCTTTCCATAAATATCATTACATCTGTGGTTATGTCATATAAACATGGAGTATTACAGATTGACCACATGACCCTCTAGAGACAAACTTTAAAACCGTTAGTCTGCAGGCAGCCTGTAAGTGTTTTCGACCATGTCGTAGCCACAAGCCACAGCGGTTGTGCTGGAGGATGGTCTGCGTAATAACAAACGTCAGGGTATGACAGGAAGAAAAAAGGGAACCTCTGCTTATTGTAATAATGTCAGAGTGCATATGGTTTATTACCCAACCAACATGTTTTCAATATAAGTGGAAAATCTGTCGGACATTGTATTTCTGCTTTCCAGTCCAGTGTAATATACCAGTAGTACATATTATCAGGGGTCCTGGGAGGAAGTAAACAACTCATGGTGCACTTTGGCTGTGTTGATGATGTTTGCAGAACGACCTTAGAGTCATAATTATCAAGCAGGCAACTAAAGTGATAGATGTATTTATCGAATTGTGTATTTTAGGTCCCATTGTGGTCTGTAAAAACATGAAACCATCCAAAAAATGTAAATATGTGGACGAGCTACTCTCAGTTTTGTTTTGAAAATACTTTGAACGTCAACAAGAAGTAAAGTCACCCAACATTACTTAGAGCACCTGACGATGGGAAAAGCATGACTTCATACACAGTAGCGAGTAGGAGTTCAAATGTTCATTCATTAGCACACATTAGCATTCATTTGGAAAACTATTATGTACAATATTCAGTCTTCTTTAAGCTCTGGTTTGGTCTCCTCCAGCTCCTGCGAAATATTTCTGGCTCTTCAGCTACTGCATGTTTAAACAGCTCGACACTATCAAAAGGGGGGTCATAAAAGATCATTCTGGTCATTTTTTTTTTTTTCAAGATCTGTTTTATGCAAATGCAGCTGTGGACAAACACATTTAATTTGGTCATTTTCATAGTCAACCATCACATATGGAAAGTGTGTGTGTGTGTGTGTGTGTGTGTGTGTGTGTGTGTGTGCGTGTGTGTGTGTTTCTAAATGTATCTGTTTATTTTCTCATTTACATTTTTGGACAAGTCAAAGTTTTTTTTACACAAATTATATTATGTCTGATATTCTGATTTGTATGACAGGGATGCTGTATGCAAACAGGAATATATACTGTATATATATGGAGGGAGAAAAATGGCAGGTGCTGAAGACCCTTTTGATGTTTATGTGTGCACGTGCCTGCTCCAGCCAGACCCAAAGGTTGGATGACATTAATTGTTTCTAAGCCTCAACTCTCAAGGGCAACAGCCCTCTTTGTCCTAATCATCCCCTTAACTCATTATTTCTCTCTATGCCTAGTTACAGCCACACCAGATTGCCTCCTGCACCCTCAACTTCCACTGTAGCGTTACCACAGACTTGGAAACAACACCTATGTGTGAGTCAGTTATCAGTCTCATGCTGCAATATACTGTAGCACCACCTTGTGTATTATCTAAGACACGCTCAAAGTAAATGCCTGAGAACTAACACATATAGGTTAGTAAGAAGAAGGTAGTCAATATCCACAACCTTCTACTTTGGGATTGCTCGGTTGCGAATGGAAATTCCGCAAGATTTCGCTCATTTAGGCCTGATATCCGTTGCCATGGGCTATCTTTGTGTTGGCATTTTAAACTCCGGTCGATTAATGAGGACTATAATTAACCTTTAATCACATGTCTGCAGGGTAAATTCAGACAGCTAGCTAGAGCTGTCCAATCTGGGTTTTCTGTTGCATGACTAAAACAACTTTGAACGTACACATGTTCAACAAAACAAACAAGTTCCTCCCCAGTTTTTGCATTTTGCAGAGGCGCCGTTGCTGAGCCTGAAGACGATTGTGATTGGTTTAAATAAATGCCAATAAACCAGAGCACTTCTCCCATCCTGAATGCTGTATCTTCCGCAGCTCTGTGGAGGAAGGTCTGGCAATGCGAGACTAGTGAGAAGGCAATGAAAATCTTGGCACAACCCCTACCAGACATAGAATTTGAAAAAAGCACAAACATGTTTTCCATATTCTCTTGAGTCTCCCATATATTTTTATACAATAATCAATTTCATGTGTTCAGGTAATCTCGTTGAGACACAGGATCTTAATCTCACGAGAGACCTGTTTGGGACAAAACACAACATCAGTTACAGACAGAGAGACAGACAGAACAGATTCCAACAGTATTAACACGATTTACCAAATAGTTCATACAATAGATACAATACTACTAATTATAATACAATACATACAATCCTGAGTACGCTCTGTAAGTAAATGTATGTACTTTGTCACTTTTGATTATTGGTTTAGACATTTCGCTCTGGACCAATGGACTTTGGTCTTAAGCCAACAGATCGACCAACAATCACTTGCATGGCTAAAATGTAACTTTTACATGCGCCAGTCAGCGTGCCATCTACTTTTGCCTGTGTGATCTCACCTGTGACTTCGCATTACAACAGGTGATCAACTGCCTACATAAGGATCATGTCTTAAAAATGAGAAAAAGTAATGCTCTTGGATCTGATTCCTTCTTCCTCTGTCATCTGAAGAGTTTTACTGAGTTCCAGTAATGGTCTGTGTCAGTGCCCTAGAAGTCATTACTTTACCCCATCTTCTCTTGCATCCTCTGACTAATCCGTCTCACAAATAAAACACAATGTAACTCTTTTCACCATTCCACCAACACCATTCCTGGAAATTAAAGTGGCAAGTGTGTTTTTCCACTTTCAAGATGTGTAGAGGAACTGTAACAGTCCTTTGCTTTCATTTAAATTTGTACATTTAAAAAAGTGACTTTCACATCCCAACTTACTACAGCATAGTAACAAGCATAAGATCAGTAAAAACTAAACCAACCCCCTATTTGTTTTTGTTTTATGTTTTGTGATGTTTTTTGTTTTTTAATGTCATTTCATCTATCTTTGTTTCTGTATACAGTGAGGAAAATAAGTATTTGAACACCATGCTATTTTGCAAGTTCTCCCACTTAGAAATCATGGAGGGGTCTGAAATTGTCATCGTAGGTGCATGTCCACTGTGAGAGACATAATCTAAAAAAAAATATCCAGAAATCACAATGTATGATTTTTTAACTATTTATTTGTATGATACAGCTGCAAATAAGTATTTGAACACCTGTCTATCAGCTACAATTCTGATCCTCAAAGACCTGTTAGTCTGCCTTCAAAATGTCCACCTCCACTCCATTTATTATCCTAAATTAGATGTACCTGTTTGAGGTCGTTAGCTGCATAAAGACACCTGTCCACCCCATGCAATCAGTAAGATTGGCCAAGACTAACATGGCCAGGACCAAAGAGCTGTCCAAAGACACTAGAGACAAAATTGTACACCTCCACAAGGCTGGAAAGGGCTACGGGGACATGTCCAAGCAGCATGGTGAAAAAAGGTCCACTGTTGGAGCAATCATTAGAAAATGGAAGAAGCTAAACATGACTGTCAATCTCCCTCGGACTGGGGCTCCATGCAAGATCTCACCTCGTGGGGTCTCAATGGTCCTAAGAAAGGTGAGAAATCAGACCAGAACTACACGGGAGGAGCTGGGCAATGACCTGAAAAGAGCTAGGACCACCGTTTCCAAGGTTACTGTTGGTAATACACTAAGACGTCATGGTTTGAAATCATGCATGGCACGGAAGGTTCCCCTGCTTAAAATTTGGATCATCCAGAGGAGTCATGGGAGAAAGTCATGTGGTCAGATGAGACCAAAATAGAACTTTTTGGTCATAATTCCACTAACCGTGTTTGGAGGAAGAAGAGTGATGAGTACCATCCCAAGAACACCATCCCTACTGTGAAGCATGGGGGTCGTAGCATCATGCTTTGGGGGTGTTTTTCTGCACATGGGACAGGGAAACTGCACTGTATTAAGGAGAGGAGGACCGGGGCCATGTATTGCGAGATTTTGGGGAACAACCTCCTTCCCTCAGTTAGAGCATTGAAGATGGGTCGAGGCTGGGTCTTCCAGCATGACAATGACCCGAAGCACACAGCCAGGATAACCAAGGAGTGGCTCTGTAAGAAGCATATCAAGGTTTTGGCGTGGCCTAGCCAGTCTCCAGACCTAAATCCAATAGAGAATCTTTGGAGGGAGCTCAAACTCCGTGTTTCTCAGAGACAGCCCAGAAACCTGACTGATGTAGAGAAGATCTGTGTGGAGGAGTGGGCCAAAATCCCTTCTGCAGTGTGTCAAACCTGGTGAAAAACTACAGGAAACATTTGACCTCTGGAACTGCAAACAAAGGCTACTGTACCAAATATTAACATTGATTTTCTCAGGTGTTCAAATACTTATTTGCAGCTGTATCATACAAATAAATAGTTAAAAAATCATACATTGTGATTTCTGGATTTTTTTTTAGATTATGT
This sequence comes from Etheostoma perlongum, assembly GCA_026937815.1. NCBI lineage: Eukaryota > Metazoa > Chordata > Actinopteri > Perciformes > Percidae > Etheostoma > Etheostoma perlongum. The sequence continues at coordinate 5,173,092 of CM049379.1, read as the reverse complement.
CTCTCACAGTGGACATGCACCTACGATGACAATTTCTGACCCCTCCATGATTTCTAAGTGGGAGAACTTGCAAAATAGCAGGGTGTTCAAATACTTATTTTCCTCACTGTACGTGTGTGTGTGTGTGTGTGTGTGTATACTGTATGCGTGTGCATTGTTGTGTACATATCTGTGTGCGTATGTGTATGTCTATATACTGTAAGTACAGTATTCCCTCTTGCATAAGATTACATATTTAGAGTTATATTTCTGCTTTTATCTTAAATTAGTTTTCCATCAACTTTAAGCACTTATAATTCAGATTGGCATGTATTGTATGGGCGGTATGTGAGTGTACCTCACAGAAGTTGCAACATAGCAGCTGCACAGGAAATAGCCTGTGATTCCATGAATTGTGTGTTTTGTTATGACAAAGGTCAAATGTTTCACTATCACTGCAGTGCTTGCATCAATATCAGCAAAGTAACATTTCTTCTGCCGGTTTAGAGTGTCCTGTGTACAAAGAAGACTTCAGGAGAATGTTAGACAACTGTCGTGCAATCAGTTCACAATGACTGTCTTCAACTATTTATGTGTGATTAGGGTAATTTCAGTATTTTTTTTAAAAACCTGGACCATATTCTTCCTTGCATTTGTGTCTAAGTGACTAATTTGAACAAAAATCTTTGAAAGTGGTCCAGTATTGAGTGAGAACGCTGTTACCGGCATCCACAAACCGGGCTGCAATGTAATCCTAAAGGGCAAATGCACAGTGTCAGTGTACACCCACTCAAAGTGCTGTTTTTGCCAATGACATGCGCAGATAGTTATTCTATGCTCTTCTAGTCTTTACATGTATCATATGATGTTCATAGCTAACTACAGACACCTCCTCTAAATTGGAATTAAACATCAGTGCTACGTCAGCTACTGAGATACCATGTGGAGACCACAAGGACTGTGATTGGCCTGTGATACTTTGATATAATCAAGGCGTACATGCCTCAGAGGTGTTAAAATCTTAAACAAATAGGAGCTAGCTGCAGAATGAGCAGTGTTTCAGTTCAATTGTAAATAACTAGTTTGATTAGTTTACATTCTTTAACTTTTTGATCAAGTGACTTTCAGCCCACAGACTGTCCCTATTGATCCCAGAGAAGAGAGTATGACTGCAGGGCTGATTATCTCCCAACTGATAAACTCCATTGTGCAAGTCCTCACAGTAGCTGATTGGTTTGCAGATAGCTCCACTGATGCAGCATTCCTAGATTTGGCTATTTGTTTTGGAAGGGGTTGGGGGATCAATGGTTTACTGGGAATGACAGGAAGGGCAGTGATTTTGTGTGTGTGTGTGTGTGTGTGTGGGTGTGTGTGTGCGTTTACAGTAAACACGAACAGGATATAAAAGGTAACCTCGTCCCTCTCTGGGCACCTTTTCCTCCAGCCAGTGTGTGTTTGAGAGAGACAGGGACAGAGACATCCCAGGCCTTTACCATGAAGCACTGTGTGCTGTTGTCGCTGTTGTTGGCGTTGGGGTGCATGCACGTCCACAGCGCACCAATGAAGCAGACAAACGACATTAAGGATGGCTCGTGTGAGGACGCGTCGGCCAAGGGAGCTGCAGAACTTGCTATGACCAAGATCAACGAGGACCGGCAGGAGGGCTACATCTTCGCCCTGCACCGCCTGTCCAACGTCCACACAATGCAACATGTGAGTCCAAAGAAAGAATCAGGCTACTTGTTTTTCCAACTGGCGTACACTCCATATCTGTCAAAGCACTTTACTTTTCTTTACTGTGATCTGAAGACACTGCAAAGAAATAGATTACAATGGATGCCATTAAATAATTCCCCAGTTTAGGCAAATTATCCATCAATTATTTGTGAAAGAAATCAAAGTTGATCATAAATAAAATGTCTATTTTTCTGTTTCATTGTAAAGTGCACGATTGATTAAGTGATACTGTGATTGCTCTTATTATAATTAACAATGCATAAGAGGCTCAGGCAAGTAGAATTCACAAGAGATAATTAAAAGAAAATTACTAAAGTTGATGTTTAAAAGGCAAATTATGAATCAGGATTCAGTTTACCAGAGCACATCTGGCAAGTGATCCCTAAATCTGATGATTGCCAGTCCTGAATAAAAGAAAAACTTTAGTTTTTCAATATCAATTATGACTTAATCATGAGTTCAGTACCTATCAAGACATCAGACATTTAAGCCAAAAATGAATGATGGGTCTGCTGTGTGGTAGAAGACAGATCTGTTTTGATTTTTGTGAACAATCAGGAGATACCAAGGATTATTAAAGCGGTAACAGCTTCAATAATCAACCGAAAACGCCAAAACCTGATAGTGAAACATTATTTTTAGGCTTTATTTATCATCATTAGTCATTTAAACCATCACACAATGACATTCTAACCTACCCAATGGATCCTTTCCATTACAATGTGTGTGTGTGTGTGTGTGTGTGTGTGTGTGTGTGTGTGTGTGTGTGTGTGTGTGTGTGTGTGTGTGTGTGTGTGTGTGTGTGTGTGTGTGTGTGTGTGTGTGTGTGTGTGTGTGTGTGTGTGTGTGTGTGTGTGTGTCTGTCACAGGGAGAGAACGCCGTGGTTTTCTACCTGACTCTGGATGTTGTGGAGACCAACTGCAGTGTTCTCAGCAGGAAGGACTGGAAGGCCTGTGAGGCTCGCCCCACCTATGACACACCGGTTAGAAAACCCCCGTACACACACTCTTGCATGCATGAATACTCATAAACACATTCACCCAAAAGTCCACATCCATGCACATAGTGTATACGGTTGCAGCCTTTTTTGCCAACAAAGTTTATTTTGTCAAGTCTTAAATCAACACGTCTCACTGAATTAATATAACACGCATTATACTTTAGTAGTTGTAATAGTTTGTGCAGCTCACTAAACCATTGTATGTGCTTATTATTGTATTGGTCTTTGCAGGTATATGGACAGTGCAAAGCTGCTATCTACATCAGTAAAGTGCACAGGGTGGTGCGTCTCTACAAATATGACTGTGTTGTCACACCAGGTAAAAACAATACAAAGATTAAAGCAAGTATAAAAGAACTTATGATTTTCTTTATTTTCTTAGTGAAATAAGTAAATAAGACATCTAGTTTCACACTCACTACTTACTGTATATATTTGGTGAAACTCTTCTTTTCAGTTCATTTGGACTTGTTTGACTCTTACAATATATGCCAGATTAGTTTTCTAAGACTCAAAATGTGGTGAAATGAGAATGAGATTTTGAAACCATCTTGTGATGTTTTGTGATTTTCTCTCTGCTCAGTTCCTGCAGTTAGGGTGTTTGAGACATGTCCTGACTGTCCGTCTTATATTTCCCTGGACAACGCTGAGGTTCAGAAGACTTTGTCTCTCTCGCTGGAGAAGTTCAACAATGAGCACGGGTTGGCCAATCGTTTCGCTCTGCTCAAAGTCAACCGCGCTACAGCCGGGGTACGTTTCCCACATGTAACAAAATTGTTTGTCCTAGTTCCAGATTGCCAAAAAGTACACAGCTTTCCTTTCAATCCTGACATGTGACCTATACCCCTTTAAAAGTACACATTTTATGTGTTTGACGGTTTGTGCTCTCTAGCTGACTCACAAGCTCCTTGACCAAAACATTATATTGTTATGTCTTTTCCTTTGGTTAAAAAAAAATATTCTGTGTAAATGTATCCAGATGGCCATGAAGATGTACTACAACGTCGAGTACACCATCCAGGAGACAACGTGTGCCAGGACTGCAGGAGCAGCTGATGATTGCCCCCTCATGGAGTGCGAGTTCGCTGTGAGTCATGAAAACTTGTTATTTCACTTTTGGACACTTCATCTCAATCAAATGTGTTGTTCGTTTTGACTTCCAAAGTTTTGACTTATTACATGCTCAAGTCAAACAGTATTTGGCTTGTATTCCAAGCTTTTGAGATAAATAACTTAAAAAAATAATAAAAAATAATGTTTTTATTCTAGTTTTAAGTTTAATAACTACAGATAATTTGAGTTTTTAAGCCTGTAACCTCCTTTTTTTTGCTAATAGCTTTGTAGCTCTTTCCTCTCTGACTTGTTTTTTCTTGTTCTTTTCTCCTCAGCACAAGGGCTTCTGTAAGGCATCCCTCTACTACTCTCCCACTGATGATGCTAGCATCAGCGTAGAGTGTGAGATCTATGAGCCTGAGGTAAGACTCATGACACAACACAGTGTCACTTTGATTTACTTATTCTATTTTCTGTAATGAAAGTTTTTTAGTTTTTTTTTAAAAGCACACATGCATTGTTATTTGTCTTTAAATGGATACAAATTCAATTCAGATTTATCCAAACTTAGTTAATGTGGCCAGGATAGCTCAGTTTGTTTATAGAGGTTTACTCCTTGACGCAGCGGCAGGTGGTTCGACTTCGACCTGTGGCCCTTTGCTGCATGTCATTCCCCCCCTCTCTCTCCCCTTTCATGTCTTCATCTGTCCTGTGAAAATAAAGGTCTAAAAATGCCTAAAAAAAATAATAACAACAAAAAACTCAGTTCATTTTAGTAATCCTTTCTAACATACCGCAACAAATCGTAGTGCTGATGTGATGCTGATATCTGGGGACAATGACTTCATCGTTTAGGTTGTCTTGCACTGCCTGACTTGTTTAAAGTGACGATCTAAGCAATTGTTTTAGTGATAACATATTATGTTTGTTTTTATATAGACAAAATGGCCAAACCTACACAAATAGGATCCAAGTTGCGTTGTGTTGAATTGTCCATCACAACTTGCATTTGAATGTAACACACATCACTAGTGTAATCTTTCTGTGTTCTCCAGGCTGCTGAGATAGAGAAGAAACACCACCTCCTGGGCGGAGAGACCGACCACAGCCACAAAGACACACTCGCACATGACCACGACCACGACCACGCACACAGCACCGACAACGCGCACACACACGACCACGTGCACGACCACACCAAGAGCCACAGCCACCACAACATAACCCAGCAGCACGCCGACAGCAGAGACCACCACCACACACACGACCACGACGCCGACAGCAGCCACAGGCACGCGCACGCCCACTCCCACGACCACGGCCACGGTCACGATCACGTGCACGCTCATCACGCCATGGCGCACAACCACAGCGCCGACTTCCCCAACCAGCACCACAACTACAAGCACGGAGACGCCGTGCACACTCACGAGCACGACCATGAGTTGGCTCTTGATCACGACCACAAGCACGCTCACCTGCATGAGCACGAGCACCACCACCATCACCACGACCACGAGCACGAGACCACGGCGCACGACCACCCAAAGGGCTCGGTCAGGACGCTGCCCGACATGACCCAGCCCATGACCCTGCCTGCCTTCCCCGATGTCCCCAGCGGAGATGAGGGAGTCATCCTGCTCCTCAAGCTCGACCCCCAGATCCCCGGACAGACGGAGCCCAACATCCAGGCCTTCCCCACCACAGTGTCGGCCCAGTGCGCCCCTGCGCCGGCAGGAACCACCTTGGTGGAGAATGTCTTCGCTGAGGACCCCAGGTTCAAGCCAGCTGCATAAGGTGGCCCAATGGGAACTCATTTGGGAACTGAATGGATCCATAAAAAAACAAAAACAGACTTACACAAACTGAAGTAAATAATGGGAAACATTTGACACATTTGCTTTAGACATACTGATGGGCATGGTAACACACCTTGATTGCTTCCCTGGGTCATTCTTGGGCAACATCCTGGTTTTTTAAGCACAATACATCACTTTCAGATAAGATAAGATATGGTAGATAAGATAGACTTTATAAATCCAGCTGAAATTAAACCATCCAATAAAGGCACAGTGCATAAAAAGGCACTACATTCATATTGAAACACCGGTTGTTTCCCATTTTGGTGGGAAATGGCAAATAATAAAGATAATAAGACTACTATAGTGGTAATCTCCTTTTATAAATCCTCAGAGACACAAACAAAACTCCAGGAACGGGCCACCATATGGAAACGGTCACACGGAGGAACCATCTTCAACAGTATGGATTGTCATATTGAGTCACTGCACAAACAAGTTTTCTGTTTGTATGGTATTTGTGTTTGGCTGCACAAAATAATAAATGGTACAAGAAAAACCAATCCAGTGTTTTTGTGTTGATCAAGACAAAGGTATTCCATGTAGTGTTGATTCAATGCTCTTGCCTTTTACCTGATAATATCCATAAATATGCGTACCTAATGTACATCACATTAGTAATGGGCTAGGCTACTTTTAAAACAGTTACCAGCCATCTTTTCATTCTAAATTATATTCAAACATGTTCAGTCAAATAACGTTTACCTTTCTGCTGGTCTGACCTTAGACTCGATTGGAATTTGCAGAACTTTATTTCCTTTAAATACAGTAATAGAGAAAGCCTAGTAAATAATGCAGATTTTTTTTAAATATCTGAATCCTGAAAAATATAAGGGCTATATACAGTGAGGAAAATAAGTATTTGAACACCCTGCTATTTTGCAAGTTCTCCCACTTAGAAATCATGGAGGGGTCAGAAATTGTCATCGTAGGTGCATGTCCACTGTGAGAGACATAATCTAAAAAAAAATATCCAGAAATCACAATGTATGATTTTTTAACTATTTATTTGTATGATACAGCTGCAAATAAGTATTTGAACACCTGTCTATCAGCTACAATTCTGACCCTCAAAGACCTGGTAGTCTGCCTTCAAAATGTCCACCTCCACTCCATTTATTATCCTAAATTAGATGTACCTGTTTGAGGTCGTTAGCTGCATAAAGACACCTGTCCACCCCATACAATCAGTAAGAATCCAACTACTAACATGGCCAAGACCAAAGAGCTGTCCAAAGACACTAGAGACAAAATTGTACACCTCCACAAGGCTGGAAAGGGCTACGGGGAAATGTCCAAGCAGCATGGTGAAAAAAGGTCCACTGTTGGAGCAATCATTAGCAAATGGAAGAAGCTAAACATGACTGTCAATCTCCCTCGGACTGGGGCTCCATGCAAGATCTCACCTCGTGGGGTCTCAATGATCCTAAGAAAGGTGAGAAATCAGCCCAGAACTACACGGGAGGAGCTGGGCAATGACCTGAAAAGAGCTAGGACCACCGTTTCCAAGGTTACTGTTGGTAATACACTAAGACGTCATGGTTTCGAAATCTTGCATGGCAGGGAAGGTTCCCTTGCTTAAACCAGCACATGTCAAGGCCCATCTTAAGTTTGCCAATGACCATTTGGATGATCCAGAGGAGTCATGGGAGAAAGTTATGTGGTCAGATGAGACCAAAATAGAACTTTTTTAACTCCACTAACCGTGTTTGGAGGAAGAAGAATGATGAGTACCATCCCAAGAACACCATCCCTACTGTGAAGCATGGGGGGGTAGCATCATGCTTTGGGGGTGTTTTTCTGCACATGGGACAGGGCGACTGCACTGTATTAAGGAGAGGACGACTGGGGCCATGTATTGCGAGATTTTGGGGAACAACCTCCTTCCCTCAGTTAGAGCATTGAAGATGGGTCGAGGCTGGGTCTTCCAACATGACCATGACCCGAAGCACACAGCCAGGATAACCAACGAGTGGCTCTGTAAGAAGCATATCAAGGTTCTGGCGTGGCCTAGCCAGTCTCCAGACCTAAACCCAATAGAGAATCTTTGGAGGGAGCTCAAACTCTGTGTTTCTCAGCGACAGCCCAGAAACCTGACTGATCTAGAGAAGATCTGTGTGGAGGAGTGGGCCAAAATCCCTTCTGCAGTGTGTCAAACTAGAGTGCGGATCGGGCCGGATTTTTCTGTCCGAGCCCGGCCCGCGTCCAACAGAGCAGTAACCGAACCCGACCCGAGCCCGACAGTCATTAAGATATTTATGTCCGAGCCCGACCCGAGCCCGACACAGTTAAAATCGCATTTGTTTCTCATACTAATGACACATGTACGTTTGTTTGTGTGGAAAGTCGCTTTTATTAAGCAATTGTAGGAAGACATTCGGAAATGTCAACAGATGAGCGCATCAATGCACAGCTGACTTTCCTTCGTTTTCAATAGTTTTAAAATCTCCTGCGGCCAACTTCTTTTTAACATCTTCCATCGTTGCGCTGCCACATGGAGCTTAATACGCACGTCTTTCGTTGTCACAGCACACAGGAAGACGGATGTTAGGGTAATATTTGACATTTATTTTAAGCTGTTTTAAATTCAAAATGTGCAATGCCTTATCGCGCTGATGTGACCGAGCCCGACCCGAACCCGAGCATCCTTTCTAAAAATGTGTCCGAACCCGGCCCGACCCGTCGGGTACCGTTGTGTCCCGTCGGGCTCGGGTCGGGTATCCATCCATCCAAACCTGGTGAAAAACTACAGGAAACGTTTGATCTCTGCAAACAAAGGCTGCTGTACCAAATATTAACATTGATTTTCTCAGATGTTCAAATACTTATTTGCAGCTGTATCATACAAATAAATAGTTAAAAAATCATACATTGTGATTTCTGGATATTTTTTTTAGATTATGTCTCTCACAGTGGACATGCACCTACGATGACAATTTCAGACCCCTCCATGATTTCTAAGTGGGAGAACTTGCCAAATAGCTGGGTGTTCAAATACTTATTTTCCTCACTGTAAATACATATATATATATATATAAATGTATCATGTTGGTGTAGCATCACATTAAATGTCATAGGAGAACATTGATTTGACATTTGGTTATGCCATATTATGAGTTTGCCCGCTGGGAGCTGCCTCCTTCGGCTCAGCTGGATATCGTCGTAGCCACGTAGCGGTCACCCACTGGCTGCTGTTATGCTTCTTTTTTTCTTTTTCTTTTTTAAAGTTTTTACAATTACAAGTTATAAACAGTAGGCATACATTATTAGAGGGCAAAACAGAAATGAAAAACACAAAAAACACAGCAATCATAATTAACATTTGAACTTACTATAAAATGTATCAGTGCCAAAAGTGCTAGTAAAGTGCATGTAAATGCATGTAAAGTGCGTATTGTAAAGTGCATATGTGCATACACTTATATATATATATATATAAGTGTATATGTAAAGTGCATGGAGACTCTATGCACTTTAGCATATACACTTCAAAGTGCAAAACATCAAAAGTTCAGAATGTTCCAAGGAAGGAGCTTTTGTCCTGAGATCTTCTTCTTCTTAGTTCAGTGAGCACTTGTATGCACACTTCAATGCTGTTTTTAAAAGTCTGTTGTAAAGTTATACAGCATCTGGTCTTCCATAATTTGAAGCACACCACACATATGATTATTTGTATCAACTCCTTATTTTTCTATAGTACACTAATATCAATGATACAATATATTACAGATTTATACGAAATATCAAACATTACACCATACACTGTTAATTTGTCCCAGACTTCTTTAGCTCTATGACAGTCTATCAAGAGATGCTGTTGTGTCTTATCATCGTCGCAGTAAATCATTGGACATGTTTTAGTTGTTACATAGCAACTCCAAGACACATCAGCTCTGACCGGAAGACTGTTTACGGACATCAGCCATCTCACATCCCGAATACTCTCCGAAAGGTTCTTATTTTTTTTTAAATTTCAGGAACTGGGTTTCTTCATCATAGGTTAGGTGTTTATAATTTATATGACCACCATATTTATTTATAATCATTAATAAAAAATAAAAAAACATTTTACTCGGGAGGCCATTCCAGTCTATTTTAAGGTATTCTTATTCATCTATAAAATCACCATAAATAAGCTTATTTTCTGGGCCTTGTCTGGCTCGGCCTCTCCTTTTCCTCCACTTGGAGCGGTCATCGACCCAGCGAGCATTCCTCCAGATGGCTGCTGACACATTTTTAGCAAAAGCAATATACAATCATATTCACATTTCTACTGCTCCCTACCCCCCCCCCCCATATTCTTTGCTCTTACACATAATTTCTCTTTTTGTTACTTCTCTAGTTGTACCCAAACCAACTTTACACACTGTTTATTTAGGTTGATTATCATTTTGTGAGATGGAGGAAAGATATTTGTCAAAGACAGGAGTTTGGATAATATAAACCTTTTGATAATATTGATAAAATTTGATTATTTAAAAATCCAATATGCCGGTATATCGGCCGATATATATTTAAAAAAGACATCCAGAAACGCGTTACAAAACATAAACAGATTTCCCTAACATTAGTTATTTGTAGTTATTTATGAGTTCTCAAATTCAGTGTTGCCAACAGGGACTTTGTAGAGAGTCCTCTGGTGGACAAACTATGCAACGCCAACACTCATAATATGGTTGACAGTCCGTTTTTATTTTTTAAATATTAATTCATCACAAAAAGTTTATTTGTCATTATAAATGATTCTGATGAATGAATATAAAAAAAAACATTGGCCATTGCAAATGCCGATACCGATATATCGGGAAATGCTTAATAAATGTAAATGTGCTGTATTTATATAGCGCTTTTCTAGTCTGAGCGACTACTCAAAGCGCTTTTACATCATACAGGATACATTCACCATTCACACACATTCATACACTGTGGCCGGGGCTGCCGTACAAGGTGCCACCTGCTCATCAGATAAACACTCACACACATTCACACTCCGATGCGCAGCATCGGGGGGCAACTCGGGGTTCAGTGTCTTGCCCAAGGACACTTCGACATGGGACTGCAAAGCAAAGACAACAGAACAGAACAGTATAAACTACACTCACCCACTCTGTAGACATTATCTTTGTGGACATTTCATGGCCATCAGCTTGGCACACTTAACCAGCTCTTATCTGTGTTCTGTAGCTCTTACTGCACACACAACCAACCACACACATAACTCACAACACATTTTATAATTTACAATTGTTTATGCTGTAGGCCAAAAAAGTAATCCCAATATAATGTACAGGAATGGAACTTGGTGTACTAATATCATTGGTCATGCATTTTTTTTATGATCAGATGAGATCACACGAGGCTTTCAAGTTTACTTTAATGTAACATCATTACATATGTTACATTACATATACAGTGGTCAATCACAGTAATTGTACAAAAGCTTTTATTTTGTCTTTTGAATAAAATACTCCAACAGAGACTTAAAAGAAGTATCAAAACAGCCCTAGCAACTTCTTAAGCCACTCCCGCACCATAATTCACTACTCTGCTGTTCTTCCCTATGCTCTTTTATATTCTGTATTTTGCAACAACTAGAAAAGTGACAAAACCTGTCAAAAGACATATGATGGCCATCTTACAAAGAAACCTATCTAATCTTTGAGGGTTGTATAAAATGACAAACATGTTTTTGTAAGTTAAATGCTCGGACACTGTTGTCTGAATCAGTGAAAGACAAGGTGCAGCAAAAATAGGATTTGGCCTATGTTGAAGAACACTGAACAATACCCACATATATAAATGAACACTGGTTTTAGCCTGACCTCACCTATAAATGGCTGCACCACTGTTGGCACGTTTGTTGGTAGTGCAGTTAGCTGTTTGAATTTGTTATTTGCACTCAATGTAAGCAGTAAAAAAAATGACAAGATTATTTTTGGGGGCTTTTCCTTTTTATTAAAGTGTCAGTGGATAGACATGAAAGGGGGAGGGAGATGGGGGTCGGCATGGAGCAAAGGGCCGCTGCAGGACTCAGCCAACATGGGGCGCAGGCTCTTACTGGGTGAGCTGGAGGCCGCCCCGTAAGCAGTTAAGTTTGACAAAAGTTAACAGATACCTGTGCTAGCACCAAAAAAAAAGGGTAGTTTGGAAGATTTCATACAAATGGGCAGTGGAGAAGTGGTTTCTGCTGCACTAGCCGCTTGCAAAGTTTCTATATTTTGATCCTTGATTTCACCATGACTTGTGTTATTGTGTAACTGCTGTGAGTACAGGCTACCATACTGAGGAACAAGCTACAAATGCTTCACAGTGTACTTGACAACCAAAACATGCAGCAGGTTTAGGATGGGGTGTTGGTGATGCTTCATGTTCATGATAGTTGATCTCATTAAAGAAATGAAATTAGGTGTACTGTATTCCATGAGCTTATCTTTGATTTAATTCATTGATCCCTTTTCCCCAGTGCACTATGACCAGACAGTGTTAGGCTGCCATTGGCCTACGGAACAGCAGATAGCAACTGTTTGCTCATCCTTTGGGGAAGAGGGCAAAGTCCAGCATCGGCCTGTGTCTGTCCAAAACCTGTCTGGAAAAAGTAGGATTACAGGTCTTCCAAAAGACAATTTAGTCTAAATGTTAAATTATCCACCAGTATAGGCTTTACTCTAGGATTCCATTAGGTAAATTAGGTGTTTTATTTGGCCCAATCTGCATGTGTGTGTCTGTTTGTGTTAGAGGATGAGTGTGTACTTGCTGGTCCTATGTCTGGCTTTGCTGCAGCAGGAGGGAAGAGCCGGGCCGGACCATCCAGGCTGCAGTAGCCCTGAGGCGGTGAGGGTGGCAGAAGAGGCCCTGGAGCAGATCAACCAGGACCGGACAGATGGATACATCCTGAGCCTCAACAGACTGTACGACCTCTCTCACACTCCTGAAAAGGTGAGGGCGAACACTCACGCACACAAAGGCAAGAACGGGGTTGGCCACCATCTTGCATCTTAAAAGAGGCAAAACAGTATTTGCAGAAAGACGGTGGGAACGTAGGACATAACAGCAGCCTTGTTTGCAGATCAATGGAAAACAGTAAAAATAAAAAATAAAGACACATTAAAGTGTGGGAATGTGTGTTCAGGAGAAAGGTGGGTCACTCTACAAATTGACCATTGATGTGATGGAGACCAGATGCCACATCACTAGCAGGAAACCATGGAAACAGTGTGAAGTCAGAGATATTGGTGACGTTCCAGTAAGTACCACATGGTGATTTATCTTCTCTCATCAAGATCAACACAATGAGTGCTTTTTTTGTGGGCGACAACAGACATAGTCTCGCATTGCCAGACCTAGCTCCACGATGCCGTGGAGTGAAATCTGGCCTTACCACACACACATTCTGGGATAGGAGGGAAGAAACACTCTGGGTTGTTTGCAAACACAGTCATCTTGGGCAGCGCTAGGCTCTCAATGCAGCAATGGTGCCTCAGCTTACTAATCTCGGGAAGGAAGTTGTGTTGGCGGAACATTTGCACCCCACAAAATAAAACACCACATAAAATATTAAATGACAATACATTAATGTGAGCTATTTAAATTAGCTGGATACATGGTTAAATGTAATTTACTCTTGCCAGTGTATCTCCGTGTGTACTTCATCCACAGCTAACCCTCACCGATCGGCCCCAAAACGTCCCAGTTACAGTAAATTTTGTAAACATATTCTTTGTAAATCTTTCCCCGAAAGAACCAAGCAGGCCTGCCTTGTTGCACAATGCAAATCTTCTTTGAAATGTGCACATGAGCAGTAGCTAGGTAGTCAGTTGCAGAGTATGAGGGCGTGCCATGCTAGCAGCTAAGCGAGCTGATTTTAACCAGCTCATCCGGAGACTGAAGGCAGGATACATTCAGAAACCCATATCCCACTCAAAACAGCATGGATTAGGTTTTTATTCCAATATTCTATGTGTGTGGAAGCACCAGAGACACAAAATAACACCCCCAAATCCTAGAAAAAGGTTTTTTTAATAATATGGGCACTTATTACGGGCATTCAACCCAAGGCAAAACTGTAACTCAATCCGCTGTTTGAATATGGTTTAAGACTGATGCCGAAATGATGCTTTGTTTAATGCTCACATATCTTGTATGTGCATGTGTAGATATGTAAATGATGTCTGTGTTTGTGTCTTTCAGGTGTATGGAGAGTGTGAGGTATCTGCCTTCCTTGGCTCTCAAGTTGGACTTCAAAGCTACTCCTGTGCCCTTCGTGAAGGTAGATCGATGGAGCTGTTTACACTCATTTGGGGTTTTTTTTCATTCATTTAATAACCCCCAAAAAACTAAATCTTTGTGATAGAACGTGTTGCATGTCCATTTTTTGTTGGCACTTTGAGGATTGATTTTTGTAAACGTTAGTGAGGTGCGAAATTAAAATGTTGTCCTACATTGGACTGTTTCTCTATATATGCCCTGTCCCTCCCTAAGGGAGGTAAACACGGCATCCATGAGTGATTATGCAGTTTTATTTTTTACATTTTTTTCCCCATAATTTGGCTAAGTGAAGGAGAACGCATCTGGATAAAACATGCGCTCAGAGGGAAGAGAGGGATGCTGACAATAGCTGAACGAGGTCATACTACAGGATGGAGGTTAGGGAAGGAGTACCTGTACCTGTGCCAAGTGCCTGGGTCAAATCCTTAAAAAAACATTTTCAGCTAATTTCCATTGACCTTTGACCCTGTGAATTCTTGTGTTTAGTTCCTGCCACTGCAGTGGTGGATGTGTGTCCGGACTGTCCCACAGCTGACAACTTCAACGAGCCGGTCGTCAAGGAGACAGCCAATCTCTCCCTGCAGAGGTTTAATGAAGAGAGCCAACTGGCCAACTACTTTATTCTGGAGAACATTACGAGAGCCAGTTCACAGGTTGATAAAAATAGTAATAATAATATTAATAATAATAATCAAGTTACTTTAAAAAGCATCAGAGATAAGTTTTGATCTTATATTCTTATTTGTGCAGTGCTTTCATCGCATTGATTACATCTGGTCATATCTAGCTAAGTGAAGTATGTATAATATCATAAATCTTGACTGAACTACATTTAAATGTTTCTAATCCTTTATCCTTTTATTTTGGTAGGTAGTTCACAGGTGTGTTGTATACTTACACTTGTGGGTAATTGTGTGTGTGTGTGTGTGTGTGTGTGTGTGTGTGTGTGTGTTTGCTTTGTCAGTGGGTTTCAGGTCCATCCTACTTTGTAGAGTTCACTATTTTGGAGACGGTGTGTTCAAAGCAAACAGATGTCAGTGAACTGAGTAACTGCCCCCTTATGGACTGTCAGTTTGCTGTGAGTACCACACACACACAAACGCACACACACACACACACACACACACACACACACGTATTAACAGTGTTATAATGCATGTTTTGCTGTACTTATGCTTGGTTCCACTTTGCTCCATTGCTGAATCTTTCCAGGCCACCAAGTTGTAAATCACGGCTCAACTATTGTTGATTTCTTTTATCTCAGCATAGAGGCTTCTGTGTGGGCTCACACATGACCGACGAGGAGCAGTTTGAAATCAGACTCCCTGTAGGAAAAAAGCCCAGCTCATTTCAGAAACGGAATCCTGTAGATGTAAAGTGTGAGATCTACGAACCTCAGGTACCTGCTTCAGATCTGCTCTTCAACATTTTAAATGGGCACAAAAAAGGAACTCTTCTAATCTATCTGTCAAACTATTAATTGCATTTATAATATCCTGACATCTCATCAGTCTCTGTCACACCGCTTTCATGATGTTTCTTCACTTGGCCACACACTAGTCATGTTTCCATCTAATTGTCAAGCCAAGTTTAAGAAAATGCGAATTAAAAGAGTTTTCATCAACTGGTTTAGAGTTATTCATCTGGACTGTGCAAAGCGTAGTTTCTCCACAAGTTGACGTTAAGCATGGTTGCAGATTGCAAAGCGGCTTGCTAAATCAAAGAGTTTAGAAGCTAAGTTCTTTGGCTAAATGGAGAGAGGTAGCATTGTACAAGTTGGCCACCTGTGCAGAATCCAGGCTTGTAGCAGAGACATTTGGTGTCGGTGAGTCAACCGTTCACCGCTGTGTACACGCGGTGCGCAGGGCCATGTGATTCAAGTTGTTGAACCAATTTGTCAATTTACCCGACGTGGCTGAGGCACAGCCTATCCACTACGCACCTTGTGCCTCAAGTGTACGCCACACTGGATGGGACCCATTTCCCGATCCTTCCCCCATCCGATGGATACGGGGATTATAGTTATATGAGTTACATGTTTGCTACGTCACAACTTATCCGGCAAAGCGGTTTCAATCACCCATTTTGCGCATTAACTTTTACAAAAAAGGCAGGCGATTTCTTTGGATTTAGCCGTTTCTGTCAACAATTTCTACTGTGATACTTCAAAATGCTCATAGAAATACGTTGATGGAAACATGACTACTGTCTCCATTCTCTTCCCCTGTAGGCTGCCACTGTGGAGGAGCAGGTCCATGCAAAAGCAGGCAGTGAGCACACTGGGCATCAGCATCACAACCACACACACCTGCACCCCCACGAGCACATGCACTCAGTCACACCCAGCTCAGACCCCAGTGTCTCCAAGCCCCGGGGCTCCCTCGGGACTGTGGTGGATCAGCCCGCCCCTGTCCGATCAGCCCCAGCAGCCAGCTCCTGCCCCGGCCCGCACAGACACAATCTGGGTTTAAACAGACTCAAGCTCTGATTGGCTGGAACCAGGACGGCTGATCTTTGATCAGTTACTTAAGTTACTTTTTTCCCTGAATGTTGTACTTGGTTGAGAAAGACAAGAAATTGTAACCTTGGACAATAAACGATCCTTGTAAATAATTGTCAGATTACGTTGATTGTTTGATTAAAGCATTGACATAGAAGGAACTTTTTCTGTCTTAATTTACAACTTGGTTATTTAATTTAGGATGATTAAGAGAGCTGGACAAAAGATGCTTAGTGATTAAATAATAAATGTGCTTAGAAGTCATATAAAAAAAACAATATCAAAGTAATCCAGTGATAGTGGGTTGTATACCCATGGGTACATTGCAAACAGGGATTGCTGACAGCTTATTCAGCATAGTTTTTAATGGGGACAATTTCTCAAAATGTTAAAAGAAAATAGAAAACAACTGGGCTAAAGTTGTAGCCCACAGCTGGAAACATTATATCCTATTTACATCTACCTAAGCATTATGGGAAACCTAGTTCCAAAACTTAGAGTGTGATTATAGCCCCATATTGAAGTAAGGAAAAGAATAATTAGTGATAAAAAAACATGTATATTAACTTGTAATATGTTGCACAGTCAATATGTTTTAATATTAGAGTAGACAGGTATGTTTTCAGAATCAGAATCAGAATCAGAATCAGAAATACTTTATTGATCCCCGAAGGGAAACGCTGTGTTGCAGTTGCACAAATAGTATAAATAGTATAAATATCAGAGTAAATTTATTGAATATCATAAAGAATTATAGTCAGTGTATTTTTAGAAAAAAGAAACAGTTTCAGTAATCTAATTATTTGCAAGTGTAATATTTAACTTACTTTGTAAACTTGTATTATTAATCACTGTTAAATAGATGTACTTTTACAGTAAATAAAGATGGCAAACATTTTGCTTGCTGTATATTTTTTTACCCATATTTTTTCTTATTGTCCAAAGACTGACAGATATGTTAATAGATAGATAGATAGATAGATAGATAGATAGATAGATAGATATTTATTGATCCAAAAAAATGGGAAATTATATTGTTACAGTAGCAAACATACAGTCATACAGCACAGAATATAAATATAATATATATAATAATATAATAATAATAATAATAATAATATATAATAATAAATAATAATAATGTATGTATACATACATTATTATTATTTATTATTATATAATGTAATAATCAATGTATCAGATTATATGATAGGAAAAAATTTGTACATGGTGTACACTAAAAAATACTGTTACTGACTAATCAACATATACTAGACTTTAACAGAGCATGTGGTTTGTTTCAGACCTTTAAAAGTGGAAAGTTGTTTAAGGATATTCTTTTCTAATTTTGCATATGTAATTGTATTAAAAGTGCTTTAGACTGCAGTGAAACTTAGTTGGTGAAACGCGCTGCACTGGCGCTCTCTAGAGGTCTGCTGCCTCAGCAGCAGTTTCTGCTTTAGAGTTCCTCAAAGTCTGTCTGACCAAATGACAAATACTTTTATTTTAATGGCATTCATTGTGAAACTTAAGAATGATCTTTTGAGGTAGTTCCACTTACCACTTAACAAAGAGTGAGATGGAACAGGGACTCCCTACTACATATTGTACAAAATGAAGTTGCATATTAAACCGGGCCTACGTTAACATGTGAGCAGCCTAAAGCCTTTATACATACATTCTAGTGCATAGAATACTAAGCTATTTATATTTGTTTGCATGTTGTTGTTTTTTTTAAATTATATTAGAATGTTAAAAGTAAATAGAATGTGTCCTAGAATGTGAATCCTTAGGATGAACTAGATCTGTGGATGGCTGCCTCAGTGATGTCCTTACCTAGAACCTAAGCCGGTCATTCGTGTTTGCTTTTAACACAAATAGGCTGATTTATATTTGCTAATAATTGTTAAGACATTTTTAGTCATGAAAAAAAACTTTCTAAAAATATACAATAATTTGGTGCCCCCCTGCAGTAACTCTGAGGACCCCCTAGGGGCCTCGGACCCCCTGTTGAAGATTTCTGCACTAAAGAACAGAAAGGTTTTCGGTGGTATGCTAAATCATGTCAAAAAGGAGTAGTGAGATTAATGCAGATCATGGGTGGCACACACGCACACACACACACACACACAAAGGGATATTGTGGACTCGCTTTGGTGTGAAGCTTCACTTTTAATAATCATATTATATCACAATATCATGGGATGACCCCTCCCTCTCATGGGAGCTTCACATTTGCCTGACGGACTCTTCTTTAAAGTTCTGCTTCTCTCTCCATCATCACCGCCAGACAGGGTTAGTTTTTAATGTAAGTAGTATTTGAGTTCTGGTTTTTCACACATTCACTACACCACTGATAATATGGATATACAGTAAATCTTTTCAAAACAAATATTTCCAGTAAGATTTATTATGGGTAGGCCTATAATAAATTGGCTTTAAATTGATCCTTAATTGTGTGGTCTCCCTTCTTTTGTCTTGAATTTGAGCTGGTTCATGACAATCATTAGAATAGCTTTGATCCCAACACTGAACACCATGCACCTTGTCACCATATTACCACCCAGTGGATCTTGAACCAACACAGCTGATGAAATAATTGCTGATAGACTTATATATATACTTACTATATACTATACTATAATTTTTCACTTTTAGTTTCATTACTTTTTTCCAAAAATCAAAAAAGTTCATGCAGTAATGTACACTCAGCAACCCATCTTGACAGAAAAAAACAGAAATTTGAAATTTTTGCATATTTATTAAAAAAAAACAAAAACTGAAATATCACATGGTCAAAGTATTCAACCCTTTGTTCAGTATTTTAGAAGCACCCTTTTGATCTTTAAGTTTAACCTCAAATTGGGTATCCTCTGCCATTTTGCAGATCCCTCCAGTTATGAATGTTCATTTTTTAACTACCCAGTTGTAATTCAGGGCTCTGGCTGGGCCAAAAAACATGATTGATTCCACGTTAACGTGTGCTTTGGTCAAGTAGAAATCTCTACTTTCATTGGAAAATTTTGTACTTGGCCGCATTCATCTTATTCAATTTTATAGCATTTGCCACCACCAAAAAACATTGAAGTGCCTGTTTTTGAAATAGTATTGTTCTATCTTGGTCAGAAAAGTCCTTCAGGTTTTTTTTTGACTGAGGAGAGGCTTCCTTCTGGGCCTGGACTCTGCCATAAAGCCTTCTGACTGGTTATTCCAGTCTGTGATTATCATCAACATCCATTCCTTTAATTTTAGTCTAAATAATTCCTAATTTCTAGCCACAGTGACCATTGGGTTCTTTTCTAACTCAAACATTAGGTATTAGCTTATTGACACTATGGAAAATCCCAAAAATAACTGACCAAACTGAAAGTTCCTTTAATGATTGTAGCCTGACAAGTGTTACTTATATAGACAGTGTTGAAAACGTCACAAAAAGTGACAATGAAGAAAAAAGCACCTGAGTTACATAAAAGTGTTGAAAAAAGGAACAGTTTTTGTTTTTTAAAAAATGCAAAGAAAACGTTTTTTTTAAATCTATGAGAAAAAAAGCATCAACAAAGGGATTTTCAATGTTGACGTGAAGACAACAAAGGGCTATTTAAGACGTTCAAACCTGTTTGCAAATTGCCACCAACTTTTTAAACACAAAATAAATGATTTTAAATGAAGTATATCCTTTATTAATTTTGGGGCGTCTTAAAAAGCATTTGAAAAAAAAAATAAATAAATAAAAAATAAAAAAACGTCCCCCTACGTTGCACCTGAATATGTCGGAAAAAAATCTTCAAACTAACTTTTCTGGGGTAAGAAAACGTTTTTTTTTTTTAAATTGATGGGATTTTAACTGAAGTATTGCCTAGTTATTTAAAAAAGTAAAAAAAAAATTTTTTTAAAAAACGTTCCCCTTCACCTACGTTGCACCTGAAAATGTCGGAAATGAAATCTTCAAACTAACTTTTCTGGGGTAAATGCTTTTAATGCAGACTGCAGATCTGAAGCAGGTTTTTAGTGACTGTGTTTAACACAATAATCAACTACGATAACACAGTGATGACGTAAGCCTACTCCTCTTTCCCTGCTTCCTGCTCTGGATCTCCGCCCCCCATCGCCATGATTAGCTCGCCGTGATCGTATAGTGGTTAGTACTCTGCGTTGTGGCCGCAGCAACCCCGGTTCGAATCCGGGTCACGGCAGTCTTTTCTGCGGCTCTTGTATAATGTTATAAAGAACAGCTATTGGTTGGTCTTACAGTTTGGCTTAAAAAAACGGCTTCACTCAAAGTTAAAACGAAACTGTTATTGTTACAATTAAACACAACAAAGCAACATAATACGTTGTGGCAACTTGACAAAAGATGTTTTAATAGGGAAATATTGTACGTTTTTATTGTGCCACATGTAATGCATTTACTACCCAGCCTATGTAAATGTAGCAGCACATGGACCAGCTGCAACGTAGGAATATATGAATTTATGTATTTTAATAATAGGCTACTATCATAGGCGTAAATCACAAGGGGGGGGCAGGACCTACCCCATCTGAGGGTTGCCCCCCCCTTAAAAAATTATTAATGTATTAAATAACATTGTAAGGAAATGAAAGTCAAGCAGGTAAAACGTAGCCTGGCTCCGCCCTCTTACGGACTTCTGCTCAATTTTGATTTTCCTTCAGTACTACGTCTGGGTTTGCGGTATATTACACCTTATTCCCTTGATAGATTTATCTACTGCAGTGTGTTTTAGACACCGGACTGAATCCATAGGCCCATAACAGAAGAGCATTGCTGTGATTTGTGGGCCCGTTAAGGCCCAAGCACACAATGTGTTGGGTTGACTATGAGAGAATGTGAAACAGCTCAGGAGAAGAAAAACCCTACTGGACATCAATCTCCAGGGAAAGCCGGCTGAATACAAATCCATTTACTCATTCATAAAAGAGTCCTCTGGCTGCCAAGCAACTAAATCACACATTTTTACTGCCTCAAGCTCTGATTGGCTGAAACCACGATGGTTGATCAGTTACTCAAGTTACATTTTTCCCTGCATGTTGTAATTGGCTGAAAAAGACAATAACTTGTAATCTCGGACAATAAATAATCCTTGATAACTAATCAAATTATGTAGATTTTTTGATTGAAGGGGAACTATTATATAGTATTTTCAGCTTCATACTTGTATTTTTGTGTTGTGTTTTGTGTTTGTAGTAGGACGTCTTTAATGTTCAAAAAGCACTTTATCTTTCTCACACACACGCACAAACAGATATGTATATATATATATATATATATATATATATATATATATATATATATATATATATACTGTGTATATAATATGAATATGTTTTGGATGCAAGAAAAAAAATAATATATAACATGCAAAATTCAGTCAAAGAGGATGAATTATGAAATATAACTAGTTGTCCCAAATGCTGTTTTTTTATCACTTTTGTCAGATATTTTCTGCACTCTTATTTGTTATTATTTGTTGTTATTTGTTTGCTAAAAACACAACTAATTGATTTAAATTGTGCAACTACAAATGTGTTTTTATTGTGTGAATTTCCTCTGTAGATTGCATAAATAGATTATTTTGATCAGTGTTCTGCACTTCATAATGTGTCCACATGGGGACACCCTTACTTCTGTTTTCCATCTCATACCAGCAGTTTTTTCTTCAGTTTATGAAAGCTGTGTGGTTGCAGACTGCTCCATATTATATTCTATACACTGCACAATTAACTCTCCCATGTTTTAATAACCACTCTCCCGTGGGCTTCTAAACCGCTAAGCAGGTTTTCCATATTATTGGCATATGGAAGTTTTGCGCTAGCATGTCTCTAGGGATGTCATCCAGTCAGTCCACCACTTCAACCAGATTGAAATATCCCCCAAAAAATACTATCTGGATTGCCATAATATTTTGTAAATTTCATTCAGTGTCATCCGAGAGGAGCTCGGAGTAGAGCCGCTGCTCCTTCGCATCGAAAGGACCCAGTTGAGGTGGTTCGGGCATCTGGTAAGGATGGCTCCTGGGCGCCTCCCTAGGGAGGTGTTCCAGGCACGTCCAGCTGGGAGGAGGCCTCGGGGAAGACCCAGGACTAGGTGGAGAGATTATATCTCCAACCTGGCCTGGGAACGCCTCGGGATCCCCCAGTCGGAGCTGATTGATGTGGCTCGGGAAAGGGAAGTTTGGGGTCCCCTACTGGAGCTGCTGCCCCCGCGACTCCGGATAAGCGGATGAAGATGGATGGCAGTCAGTGTCACTATGAGGATCACATGTGTCGTTTAAGTAAAATGTCTTATTGTCTATTTGATGTACTGCTGTAATATTTTGTAGGCTACAGACATTTCATTCCCCTGTCAGGATGAATTGTTATGACTGGTGATTTCCATCTTGCAGTCTCATCAGATCTACATTTCAACTTATTTAATACTTTGGTCATGACCAAACACGCACAAAACGAATGATGTTCCCATCAGCCTCAGCTGTACTTTGTGTGTACTGCTAAGTAGTAAACGTTCGGTAAACCTTACCAAGCTGACCTTAGCATTTACAAACTCAAAGCACAATTGATTGTGCCTATGTACAACCTCACAGAGCCGCTATCATAACTGTAGGCTCTGCCCAGGTTTGAGTAATCCAATAAGATTCTACTTTATGTCACACTACTACTTTATAGACCATGCTACATGGGGTAAATGATATGAAAGCGCCCCAATCCTTTTGGCACAAACAATGCATTTAAATAGTTTCAGTAAGCACTGTGATTAGATGAGTGTAGTATTGGTTGTTCTTATTATTAAGCCCTTGAAAGCCTAATTTAACCAAACACCTCTATGAAGGAATCCTCTTTTTTTTCTAAGCCATCATAAACTCTCACTGTTAACTACACCAATGATGTATTCAAATGAATACTACGCCTGACTCAGCTTTCAGTTTGGTTCCTCATCAAACACAACAAAGAGTCATTTAACTGCAGTCCGACCTCCTTACTTACATTAATTAACGTCATGTTTAAGAACCTTGTATGTATGCAGCTAATGGATTTTGTTGGCTCCATGAGTCTTTGTTTGTATATCAGCGGCAGATTGTATCAGTAGTAATCTACCCCTGAGTATGAGCTGAAATGTCTCTGTTCTATCGATATTCCATGTTGTAACACAGCTTCAGGCCCCAATTAGAAATGTATTGTTGTCACCATTTGTTCCCTTCTTGTCTTCTCTTCTTCATTGAAACTCTTATATGAGAAGTGGATCTACACTTTGCAGTGTGCCCCACATTCTTTGAAATCATCATTATTAATTCAGCTTAAGAGGCCCTCAAGATGTGTAAGGCTCTCTGTGTGTGTGTGTGTGTGTGTGTGTGTGTGTGTGTGTGTGTAAGATTGATGCAGAAGAGAGAGAGAGTATCCAAGCTTCAGGGCTCCTGCTGACACAGTGACCTCACACTGAATGGAGTTGGCTCCAATAGAAAACCAAAGGTCTTTTTCACACTCACTCATGTGGCTGGTGTGTTCAGAATTTAATATGGTCAGTTTTTGGATGTGAAAAGTACCAGTTTAATGTGGACGAAGGAAAATATTTTCAGATATAGCCAAAGTAATGTGAATATAGACTCAGGCTGTGTCTGAAATCACTCCCTATATTGTATTTACTATACAGTGCATTACATGTATTCTCCACCAATAGGTCTTTCAAAAATCCCACAATTCAATTTACTACATTTAATAGATGTAAAAATGAAAGTTGTTTGACCCCACAGCTGTCAGTGATGACACAAAATGATTATGATAAGTAAGAGTCTGACATATCAGTTCACTGCTCTCCACTGTCCATTAGCACAATCCTGTATGGATGTTTACCGAGTTGGACCACAGTGAACACTGCAGTGTTTATTTCCAGGGTTGAGGCGGCAAGACGAGTGCTTCAGGACCGTCTACAAACTACAACACAGTAAAGAGATCCAAAAATATTTTAAAAAATAAGCAGATGCTTATTTTTTAAAAGTGCTGTAGTGCAACTAGCAGGAGACACATTATGATTGAGGTAAGTTTGGAGACACTACCTTATTTAATCATTAAATTCATTAATATTTTTGTTGTATCTCTCTTTGGTGTTGTAGTTTTGTAGAGGGTCCTGAAATCTTGCCATCTCAATATCGGAACTAAACAGATCTGAATTAGCAAAACTTGAACGCATTTTTTTCACATCTACAGCAGTCAGATTCACTGTGTTCACTCAGAAAGAATCACTGCACATGGGTAGACACTTGTAATGACATTTTAGACATGTTAAGAGGCTAAAAGCCATGTTTCATTTTCATTCCCCCCTCCTTTTTTTAAATCTTGTTTTTTTCATTTCTTTTCATTTTATACTTTATTTGAATAGTGCTTACTTATTAATTTTCTCTCCTAAGATCAGACTCCAAAAATAAAATAAAATCTGATTGATTAAAAAAAGAAAAATTGCCCCGTTTTCAGCGTCCTGGGATACTATCATATAGCAGGAGGATAACACAGTGTATGCAGCACCAATTGTTTTGGTTTTTCTTGCTACTGCTTAAATTCTCCTTTAAGCCAATCACAGTCATCTTGGGCGGCGCTAAGCCCCGGACACAATGACGGTACCTCAGCAAAATAGCCTCTGGAAGGAGCTTGTTTTGGTCGAACATTTGTACATTCAAAGGTTTTTTTAGTCGTGCAACAGAAAACTCAGATAGGACAGATAGTCTAGCTAGCTGTCTGGATTTACCCTGCAGAGACCTGATGACCAGGTAACCATAGTCCTCAGAAATCCACACAATCCAACACAAAGAAAGCGGAAGGTGATGTACTCTACATCTGATCTAAAAAGAAATTGACTTCCAGAGGAATTTCGGCACCTGAAGAATCCCAGAAGTGGAACGTTGTCGATATAGACTACCGATGTTAGGTCTAACACAGTTCACCTCAAACAATTCCAATTTCACCATATCCTCACCTAAGGGCAAACACATCATTACATCTGACTTGTCTAATACATGTAACACACATGGTATTGTGTAGATCTCCCTTGATTAAATGACGCACACTGAGGTCTTTGATGTATATGTAGCTCACCCGTTCTGTCAGTTCTCTGCAGATAGAGGCTCCAGTATTGCAGCTGTATTTTTATTATTTATTTATTTATTTATTTGGAGTGTGTGGCTGTTAAATCCTTACATGTTGCATTTTGGCTTTTAAGTGGAACCATGTCTTTTTGCACTGATCTCCAAAACCTAGTTCAAGTAAAGAGCATATGCTTTAAAAGCCTAAAGCCCTAATCAACAGACATGTATTTGAAGATCTGGCAGGGATTAGGTTGCTCTCTATCCTTTCAAAATAGCATTAAGAGCACATGGGGTCCCTTATATTCAGCAATAATACCTTGTGCAGGGACAGCAGCTGTTCTTGTCTGCCATCAAGCTGTTTTGCTGCCGTGAGGGCAAGGTGGTCCTGACCTCAGGGACTTTAAAAGGTAAAATAGTGTAATACAGCTGTTTTATCCATCACAGTACTGCATAACGAACAAAGAAGCATAAATTAAGTGTTGTGTGGGCCTCAATGTCAACATGCGCTTGAAAGCTTGGGGCTTACTCATTTAAAGCTTTGAGATGGTCTCATATTGTTCTAATCCTATTTCTATTAATGCTTTGTTGTGTGTAGTACAACTGTGTATGCTATTTTCTATTTTTTTTTATGCAAAGCACTTTGGTTTTACATGTAATGAAAGGTGCTATACAAATAAAATTGATATCAAGTTTGTTTTAAATGTTTCTGTTCAAAGATGCGTCACTTATACGCAGCTTTCAAAAATGAAAACTGTTGCTAAATGAGGAAATTCATTTTGATGAATGATGATGTTTAGAAATCAGATGGAAAAAAAATACAAAAAAATCAGAAAAGCCTTTATTGCCACAATAAGTTACACTTACGTGGAATTTACCATGGTGAAAGGTGCATACATACTGTAAACAATATGAACAATAAATACAGAAACAAATATATACAAAATAGCTAGTTTAGTTAAGGATTTAATGTAACATTTGGTAGCCAGATGCCAGATTTGAACCTATAGCATCCAGAATAAATCATCAGCCTGAAACGTATCAGCCCCCAGGATGCCATTAGCAGCAATGAGTGGGCCTACATTATATATTTCCAAAGAGATGGTGAGAATGTGAATTACTGCTGCCCCACTTCCTCTTTCCTTCCCGCCTGGGTCCACCTTTAGGAGAGCGCTGCATCTTCACTCCCAGGGTGATGAAGATGGTCTATGTGCATTATACAACATGACAGCTGCATTAAACATGAACACAGCTCAACGGTGTCTCCTGAACACATATCACTTTGCTTTATGGAACGTCTGGAGATGCTTTTATTCCAGATGCTTGAACAGAATGTGTGGTGTTATATGCTCAGTGTGAAGGATATTGCTTAAGCTACCAACAACACAGTAGCATATGATCAATGTACATGTCATACTTTTTTTTAAGATTGTTTTTTGGGCCTTTTAGGGCTTTATTTATATAGCTGACAAGACATGAAAGGGGATAGAGAGGGGGGATGACATGCAGCAAGGGGGAGTCGAACCTGCGTCTGTGTCGAGGAGTAAACCTCTTTATACAGTATTGGTGCCTGCTCTACCAGGTGAACTAACTATACTATGTCGTACTTTGACCAGATTGTGTTTAGGTTTATAATATTTTAAATATGTTAATGTTTTTGCAGCGTTGTTCAGCATCTTAAATATGTTCTGATCCCTACTGAAACTGTTATGAATCAGTGTTTTTTTTTTAAGTCTCATTTTGATGTTAGCCTTTGGGATCTAAAGTTAATTTGGCTATGTTGTTTTAGATACAGTAATAAATAGATGCCCTTGATTATTTTTTGTATTCCCTTAAAGCTTGTTTAATCTGCAGTTCATTCTTTAAAGCCCAAAGTAAAGCTTTAGATGTTATTCTCTCCTTACACATGTGATTATTACAGCAGCCTGTTCAATGGCAAAAATTAAAACACATGTTATTAAATTCTGAAATTTAAGGGAGTTTAAGTTTATTAAGGGTTGAGACAACATATCTGTCCATTTGGCAGGTTTTATCCACATCTTCATATGTTATATATGTTAATATGAGTGATGAATCATTCACAAAAAAAATGTAACCCTGAATCAATCAATTCAGTTGGTAAATTCTCGGCTATACTGTATGTAGGCAATATGTACTCTATATGAGAAAGATCAACTGAAAGAGATACATCATATCAATACTTATTCTTACATTTGTTACACATATTACACATACAGTACATTTGTGTATCTCTATAGGTGCTGGCAGATGTGGCCACTAGTTGGTAGCCTTGTTCTTTTTATTTATTTATTCAGCGGCAGAGGTTTGGGATTATTATTACATCAACCACATCTGTGAAACCTTTAACATTTCTTATTCTCATCAGAACAGATGGGCTTAGAGTTAAATTCCTACGTGTAAATTACCGTTTTCATCTTCCAGACAGTATCTTTGACCATTCATTCATTCTTTTATGTGATGATTAAAGCACATGTTTTCGAACATATTGTTTTCTTGGGTTAAATAGAAGCCATTCCTTTTGCCTAAGTAAAGGTATTTTGTCAGAAAATTGTTTGTTTATTTGTTAATTACAAAGTCAGAGTTTACAGAAGAAGATAAGAGAATGGGACGAGTAACTAATCATAAGAGAATGTGTGCGTGTGTGTGTGTGTGTGTGTGTGTGTGTGTGCGTGTGTGTGTGTGTGTGTGTGTGTGTGTGTGTGTGTGTGTGTGTGTGTGTGCGTGCGCGCGCGCGGAAGGCATGGTGGAAGGTAGGAGTGAAGAGAGGGGGCAGGTACCAGTCTCTGAGCCCCTCCTCCAGAGAGCCACGGTGCGCCTCTGTTCCAATGGAAACAGGTGGGAACCCCGGACTCCTCCAATCACACCCACTCTCCATACGGGGGGAGAGTCCACGGCAGGAGGCTGGACCCAACCAACTTCCACACTCACCACACAGGAAAAGTCAGGAAAACACATCTGTCCTCGTATATCGCTGTATCCGCTGACCTGCATGTGTTTTCAAAGCTGTTCCGGTAAATATTAGCAGGGCAGCGGTGCGCCGGAGCGCTGCTAAAGTAGTTACCGCCACTTGGTCGCTGTAGTGGGCTTGCGTTGCTATGCTGGGACGGTTTGCTGCGATGGAGAACATGTAACCAACTAACCGGATTTGGAATTGTGTTTTTTTTCTTGGATTACTCCCTGTTAAACCAACCCAGTTTGGTTTCCGTTGATATTTTCTTGGTTCTTCTGTTAGTGTGGAGTAGTGCATACTTTGAAAATGCCTGCAAAAACCAAGTACAACCTCGTTGATGATGGGCATGATTTGAGGATCCCGTTGCACAACGAGGAAGCATTCCAGCACGGGATCAACTTTGAGGCAAAGGTAAATTCACAGGCAACTACGTTAGAAAGTGTAAAACTATAGGTTAACGTCTTATTCAAATGCAACAGTTTTCGAGTGTATTCTTCGCTAGACAACCTGTCTAAATGGCCAACACTAGTCCTACTAAAGGTATTAAACTTCACTGGTCAAGCTAACTGAAATAACCGATATCTAGCTAATCCTGAGAGATTTGGCTAGCTAGTAAGTTGTTTACGTTAACGTTAGTTAGATATAGTTATATATAGAGTCATTCCCTTAAATTGACACTTGGACGGTTTTAAAATAAATAAAAATCAATTTAATGTCAACTATTGTTTCAATAATGTGTTGTACCTGTCATATTTACTTCCCTGACAACAGTACATCGGCAGCCTGGATGTGACGCGGCCGAGCAGCCGAGTGGAGATTGTAGCTGCGATGAGAAGAATACGGGTGAGTGGAATCTCGACAAAACTCCCATTTACAATGTTGCAATTTTTTCACATTATCGTTTATCAGCTAATGACCATGTCTGGTAGAATACGACATGGGGTGTTATAAGATTGACAGTGGTCCACTGCTCTATTCGGCATATGTATGGTCGCCCAAACAAGAATTTACACCATGAAAGCGTCAACTTTTTGATGGTTCACTGTCTTTTCTGTTGACGTTAATTGTGACGTAAGACCGTGGAAATTTGAGCCGATTAAGTTATGTGAATTAAAATGTTACCATAGTGCTTGGGGTTTGTTTTGTTGGCTATATCTGATGCAGAATTTATAACACCAATATTGTACAACTGCAATAGTTGCTTTGGGGGAACTTTGCCCACTAGCCTTGATAGAGAAAGTTTAAATATACATTACTGTAATCAATTAATGCTTTGAACAATGGTTGAACTACTTGTTGGCCTTTCTCACTAAATGCCACAGAGAATGGCATATCAGATCAGCAAACTAAAGCATAAAGTGGTGTTAAAGAAGTGATTGGATGGACACACTAACTACAGTGTTATCATACATAGGCAGTATGCAGTAATGAAAGCACTTTGGAGTTTAACCATGCAGACTTTGTACTGTCCCAGGCTCGGCCTGCCTGGCAGGAGGTTTAGTCTCCCATGTGCTCCATCACTGTTTAAAAGTTTCCTTTGAAGCAATGCACTGGAGTGTGATCCACCCCCTCCCTCTCCCTCTTTCTGCTGTGTAAACCTAAGATTTACAGCTTTTTCAGCTCCACAAACTAGACTTAATCTTTATCAGTGTGTCTGTCAGCTTGGCAGCAGTTGTCTTAGCAACCTAATACATGTTTGTGCCAGTGGTGCAGAGGTATTTGAGGATTGTGGAGATGAAATGGTAGGTGTTCTGTGAGTAATCGATGATACCTTCAAAATCACACACACACACACACACACACACACACACACACACACACACACACACACACACACACACACACACACACACACACACACACACACAAATGTTCTCATTGCCCAGTTCAGTGAAGTGACCTGCTCCTCTAAAGTGGACCTCCCAGTGTGTTGATTTGGCAGCTGTTGTTGGCAGGAAAAAAGGCTTTGGTTTGGCTCGTCCAGTGTGAAAATGGCTTGACAACACAATGGAGGGAAACCACAGGTATCTAGCTTGGAAGAGAGGTCACACTGGAAAGCATGGGACTGTTGGAGTAACTCTGAAGGCATTTGTTTTACTTGAGTAGAAGGAAAGCCAAGGTAACCTGAGCTAGGGCTGGGCAATATATCAATATTGTGCTGATATCAATATATGAGGCTAGATATTGTATTCAATTTCAATAAAAAAAAATTCACTTCATGATTATTTTTTTTTAACAATAATATGAGTTCCCCCAGCCTGCCTATGGTTCCCCAGTGGCTAGAAATGGTGATAGGTGTAAACCAAGCTCTGGGTATCCTGCTCTGCCTTTTGAGAAAAGGAAAGCTCAGATGGGCCGATCTGGAACCTCAAGGTTACCCCCCCCCTTCTCTGTTTTGCTTTGGAAAAGAGACTTCAGATACAGTATTAGGGGACCACTAAGGGTATATAAAAGAGACGTCAGATATGGTATTAGGGAACCACTAAGGTCTATATAAAAGGGCCTTAATGGTCCCTTTTATATAGTGGTCCCCTAATACTGTATCTGAAGTCTCTTTTATATAGACCTTAGTGGTCCCTAATACTGTATCTGAAGTCTCTTTTATATAGACCTTAGTGGTCCCCTAATACTGTATCTGAAGTCTCTTTTATATAGACCTTAGTGGTCCCCTAATACTGTATCTGAAGTATCTTTTATATAGACCTTAGTGGTCCCCTAATACTGTATCTGAAGTCTCTTTTATATAGGCCTTGACCAACTGCCCCTTTGCTTGTTTGAAAGCCATGATGTTTCTTTTGGGTCAAATTCTATGGGCAGGTGAAGCACTGGGAGGTTTCTACAGTTTGAATTAGATGCCCATCTGAGCTTTCATTTTCTCAAAGGCTGTATCAGGAAGGGTCTCTTTTATATAGACCATTTTAGTGGGGGACCATAGGCCCTCATATTACTGTTAAAAAATCTGAAAGTTCATCTTTTAACAAATAGATTTTGGATATTGCACTAGGATTTTGGATATTAACTAGTATCTGAAGTATTCTTTTATATATTAATTTGACAATAACTGACAATATATTTACACAGTAAGATTTTGATAAACAATGATGTCTCGATCAAGATTTTTCGATCATGGATTGGGTCAAAGTAGGTTAACAAAAGGTCACTTTTTCTATTTAAATTCTAAAAATCATGTCATTGTTAATTTACACAAACTTACAGTGTAATTAAAGCCATATCTCTTTTAATAGTCTTAACAATGTATATGTATTAAAATTAACAGAAATGGTGTACTGTGAATTGTCAACTGTTTCTTTTATTGACAGGAAACTTTCAACATTCTACTTCCTGTTAGAAACATCTTAAACAGCTTAGGCTTAACAAAAGGCTTTTTTTTTCTTTACAAAAACTGTCATTGTTAATTTACACAAACTTACAGTGTAATTTTTGCAGAGCAAAGAAAACAAAATAGAGATTAGTAAAGCCATATCTCTTCTTCATCTAGCATCAATGGCAGATTTTTCTTTAGAAATATAAGCATCTCTGCATTTGTTGCTTGTTCCTCTTCTCATCTACAATATTCCCTGTTGTGCTAAAACGTCGCTCACTATCTCCACTTGTGCATGGTGCACAGAGGTAGGCTCGTGCTGCTTGTGCGAGAGCAGGGAAACTACTTTTATTGTCTTGTCAAAAAAAAAAAAAAAAAAAGGCCGACAATGCGTCTTCCACAGGATATTACACTCACCGGCCACTTTATTAGGTACCCCATGCTAGTAACGGGTTGGACCCCCTTTTGCCTTCAGAACTGCCTCAATTCTTCGTGGCATAGATTCAACAAGGTGCTGGAAGCATTCCTCAGGGAGTTTGGTCCATATTGACATGATGGCATCACACAGTTGCCGCAGATTTGTCGGCTGCACATCCATGATGCGAATCTCCCGTTCCACCACATCCCAAAGATGCTCTATTGGATTGAGATCTGGTGACTGTGGAGGCCATTTGAGTAGAGCGAACTCATTGTCATGTTCAAGAAACCAGTCTGAGATGATTCCAGCTTTATGACATGGCGCATTATCCTGCTGAAAGTAGCCATCAGAAGTTGGGTACATTGTGGTCATAAAGGGATGGACATGGTCAGCAACAATACTCAGGTAGGCTGTGGCGTTGCAACGTCAAGGGGCCCAAAGAGTGCCAAGAAAATATTCCCCACACCATGACACCACCACCACCAGCCTGAACCGTTGATACAAGGCAGGATGGATCCATGCTTTCATGTTGTAGACGCCAAATTCTGACCCTACCATCCGAACGTCGCAGCAGAAATCGAGACTCATCAGACCAGGCAACGTTTTTCCAATCTTCTATTGTCCAATTTCGATGAGCTTGTGCAAATTGTAGCCTCAGTTTCCTGTTCTTAGCTGAAAGGAGTGGCACCCGGTGTGGTCTTCTGCTGCTGCTGCTTTTAGGTCCCTTGCTTTTTTCATTGTATCTGCTTCCTTTTGGGTCTATTCTTGGAAAACATGGTATTTCTTTCCATTGTTATGCAGACGACTGCCAGATTTATGTACCCTTAAAACGACATGACACCTGTTCTATTACACCTCTTTTAGCATGTCTGGAGGATATTAAAGCATGGATGGCCTTAAACTTTTTAAATTTTAATGAAAAGAAAACTGAGGTGATAATTTTTGGACCTGGTGGCTCATATGAAACCCCCAACTACTGAGCTGGGCCCTCTAGCCTCATATTTTAAACCGACAGTATTAAATCTTGGTTTTAGACTGGACAGTGATTTTAAACTTGATAGCCAAATCAATGCCACAGTTAAATTAAGTTTCTTTCATCTAAGGAAGCTGGTAAAGGTGAAACCTTTCCTTTCCAGGCAGCAGTTAGAAACCGTAATCCATGCCTTTATTTCTTTACGGCTGGATTACTGTAACTCCCTTTATTTTGGACTCAGTAAATCCCTACCGCACGGCTACAGCTAGTCCAGAATGCTGCTGCACGGGTTCTGACTGGGACCGGAAGAGAGAACACATTACTCCCGTCCTGGCTTCACTTCACTGGCTGCCTGTGCCCATTTTAAAATCCTTTTGTTTACTTTTAAAGCTTTAAACGGTCTTGCCCCGTCTTATTTAACTCAGCTGCTCAACCGCTACACTCCCTCCCGTTCACTCCGGTCAGCTGACCAGTTGCTCCTGGTCGTCCCCGGATCCAAGCGGAAGCTTAGGGGGGACAGGGCCTTTTCTGTTTGTGCTCCTAAGTTATGGAATGCCCTACCTTTGACCATTCGTCAGGCTTCCTCAGTACCGATTTTTAAAACTCTTCTTAAAACTCACTTCTACACTTTGGCTTTCAACCCAAACTGAGACTTGATCCCATCTGTTTTTATATAGTGTTATTGGGTAGATTTACACCCCCTGTTTATTATTTTGTGACTGTTATTTTATTTATGTTTGTTTGTTGCCTTCATGTACAGCACTTTGTTCAGCTATTGCTGATGTGAAAGCGCTTTATAAATAAAGTGATGATGATGATGATGATGATGCTGTAGCCCATCTGCCTCAAAGTTCGACGTACTGTGCGTTCAGAGATGCTCTTCTGCCCACCTTGGTTGTAACGGGTGGTAATTTGAGTCACTGTTGCCCTTCTATCAGCTCGAACCAGTCTGGCCATTCTCCTCTGACCTTTGGCATCAACAAGGCATTTCCGCCCACAGAACTGCCGCTCACTGGATGTTTTTTCTTTTTCGGACCATTCTCTGTAAACCCTAGAGATGGTTGTGCGTGAAAATCCCAGTAGATTAGCAGTTTCTGAAATATTCAGACCAGCCCTTCTGGCACCAACAATCATGCCACGTTCAAAGTCACTCAAATCACCTTTCTTCCCCATACTGATGCTCGGTTTGAACTGCAGGAGATTGTCTTGACCATGTCTACATGCCTAAATGCACTGAGTTGCCGCCATGTGATTGGCTGCTTAGAAATTAAGTGTTAACGAGCAGTTGGACAGGTGTACCTAATAAAGTGGCCGGTGAGTGTATATCAGCGATGCTGCGTTGTGATAAAACTCTGTCGGCAACGGCAAGCTGCAGTGTGTGAGCCATGCACGGCAGGGTGGGTAGCTCTGCATCCCTCATGGCCTTTACCATGTTCTTGGCATTATCCGTTAGAATAACGCACTTTTTCCTTCGGGATTCCCCATGCGCGAAACATGTCGCTGAATGCGGCAGCAAGAGCCTCCGCGGTGTGTGACCCCCGAAGATTCTTGAGAATGAAGCACAACTCTTTTTAATTCGAAGTTTTGATTTATTAACTGCGCAGCTAGGCTCGACATGGGACATACATTTAAACTCCAAATGTCACTTGTGAAGCTGATTGATGTGATGGTGTCAACATGTGCAAACACAGTTTGGTATAACTGCGGCAGGTGAAATATCATTTCATCAGTGAAATATTTACGCCCTGGCAGAGTGTAGCGTGAATCCATGTAAGACATGAGTCGCTGGAACCCTTCGTCTTCCACAATGCACAGCGGTTGGTGATCGAGGCATATGAATTCCATTATTTTGGCTGATATTTTCTTTTCTTTTTCTTGCTGTCATTACTGTAGAGTTGCTGTCGTTGCAATGTCTCTGTTACAAACGGCTGAGTGAGTGGCGCCGGAGCTGCTACACGACTCCGCTCTCTCTCCATTAGCGCTAGCTAACTTTGAAAACTCATCGTATTCCTTTCTGTGGCTAACCTTCAAATGTCTGAGGTTGGCGGTGTTGAAATGTCTTTAGAGCTTTCCGCCTCATGGAATTTCCTCGGCACACACGTTGCAAATTGCTAATGTAATGTCTTTTTCAGACACCTTGTAGAACTGCCAGACCGGTGAATGTAGGGAGGCCGCCATTTTTAGCTGTGCGTAGAATTTTTTTCTCACGAGTAGTGCGTCTCATCGCCCCATCTGATCGGCCTTTATGGAGACCACCAATCAAACTGTTTAAAGCCTTTATTGGCCGATAATGATCAGTGACCGATCAATCGGAGCACCCTTATAAACAATCATCGGTAATATGGATATATGGATATAATAATGACTAACTGGGTAAAGGTAAATAACAGA
This sequence comes from Etheostoma perlongum, assembly GCA_026937815.1. Taxonomy (NCBI): domain Eukaryota; kingdom Metazoa; phylum Chordata; class Actinopteri; order Perciformes; family Percidae; genus Etheostoma; species Etheostoma perlongum. The sequence goes on along the minus strand of CM049379.1, from coordinate 5,137,537 downwards.
ACAGTCTGGTAAGTTCAGAAAAGCTCATAACTTTACAGTAATGCAGCCTTTAAAACCAGTAAAAGACGATACTTATGTCATCTTACAATATTATGATATCCAAAATCTAAAACGACATCTAGTCTCATATCACAATATCGATACATTATATTGATATATTGCCCAGCCCTACTATGATAGTGAATAGAACAATTTAGAAAGCACATGTTCAGTTGCTACAAGAAGTGGGTACAGACTTTTGGGAATCCAGAAAACATGCTCAGTTATTTAGTGTTGCTGTCTGTCCGAAGAGTCAGTTCCTCCTTTTTCAAACTCCTTCATTAAAAAAGAAAAAAATACCAAGTCAACCCTGACACTGCTTTTGGCTGCTCTGTCTTTGCCTACCATTTTCAAAGTACGTCAGGGACAATGAAGCAAGGACAAACACCTCTAGTTTTCAATTTCATCTAGTTGTTGATGCCTTTTGGAGTTACTAAAAAGAAAGATGATCCCAACAGTGCTCTTTTCCAAGATTTATATCTCTTTCTGCACAGTAAGTCATAGCTATGCTGGTTGCCAGGCAACCTGTTGATGTATGGTGTCATTGTTCATTGTGTGCATGAGTCACCTGTCAGCCAGTAGCTGATAACAAACTAATGACATGGCCAAGCAGGAAGTAGCCACCTACAGTGGCGCTAAGCATGTAGCGTTGCAGGATCTGGTGTGATTTGTTGATCTCAAACACACACACACACACACAAAAAACTTTGTGTTGTGCATGTTAATGTGGAATGATTAGTTACTCGTCCCAGAAGAAAATAATAAAATCTAGTTTACCACAGATGGGAAAACAGTATGTACAGTATATGAATAGTTCCCTTTTCTGTCCCCATTGTTTTTTCATTCCTTAGCCTTGTTTGTTTTGTTTTTGGTCATTATTTGATGAATGAAAAGCATCATTTAGTTTATAAAATGTCAGAATAAAGTAGAAATGCAAACCACATTTTATTTCTGAGAAATGTTGAAGCTGAAACAATCAATGAGTGGCATTTTTTTTGCTTGATGAATGACACGCTTCTTGTCCTGTCTGTCATGGTGACGGAGGCTCAGACCTCTCTGTGCTCACTGAGGGAGAGAGACCCTGGAAATAATACAACAACAACAAGGAGGAGGAAAGTCAACTCAACTAGTCAAGTTATAAAGACAGAAAATGTCAGACGTATTTCCATGTTCTGCTACTTTAAACTTTTAGAGGTAAATATTGTACTTTTTTCTCACATTCGGGATACAGTTGATTCATCGTACAGCAAATCATCTCAACAGAGTGTCACTTAAAAGTCTCTTATTTACGCCACGTAACTAACGTTACTGCCCATTATTGTACTCTGTATCCCGAGAGGGAATGTGAAAAACAATGGGCAAACCCGGTACTAAAAGCTGTAATTGTAACATAAACAGGGGGGATGGTTATGGCAGGACAACAGTAAAAGTACTGAATGTAATTCTAAATCTCAATGTAACATACTGTGTATATTGAAATATAATGCTTTATCAAAAATAAAGTTGTCCTCTGAAGAGGGGGGGGTAATAATAAGCTGTACTTGTATAAATATAAGTGTTAATCAATTCCCCTTCAAACTAATCAGTCAACTGATGGACTAATCATTTCAGTACTATGTCTGTTTATTCCTCTTTTGACTAAGAAATATTTGCAAATAAATGACCATCTGACATGGATCGAAGGAGCTTTAGATAGAGAGAACATCCACGATCAGCTGACATGAACATGGCGTGTAGTATAAAGGTCCTTATAAATTCTATTTATTATCACTATCTGGCAAAGCCCGGCAGGAGCTTATCTGGTTAAATGAGAGGAGACCTTTTAGAGTGAATTAAAGGGATTAATTTGTCATTAATCTGTCTTTGCAGAGTTAACTGACTGTAGGAAGATTGAGCAGCATGGGATGAGAAGATTAGATGTGTCTGAGGAGACTGAGAGAGCACAGCGGGCAAAGAGGATGGAAGATAGAAAAGGCTTTGTTAAAACAAAGTTAATTTTCTCCTTATGTGTCATGCTAGTGACAAAATGCCATGTGAGCGTCAGAATGTTCTGCAAATATGTGGCTTGTGGAAAATGGGTCCACTATTGACTTTGGTGACTATGGGGTGAAAGAATCGCAACTCTCCTAAAGAGGCGTGGCCGCGGCGGAGCCCACATGACACCGATACAGGAACCTACTCTGAGTTGGTACCCTGAAAAATCCAGAGTTCTCACAAGAGCACAATTTGAATTTGCTCAGCGAGTTACTCTGACATCGAGTAATGCTGCTCATTAACTATGCCCTTGTAGCCGAGCTGCACCAATCACATCGGTGTATCTGATGTATGCAGGCCAGAGGTGACAGTTTAATCTACCTGTTAGCTCCGCTGGTAGCTAAGCGTACGGGGCTCTGGATACGTCACCCCATGTGTTGTTGTGATTGGTCGTAATGTTATCCAATTGTGTGCAGTGAGACTTTCAAATCGCTTGGTGTCGCCCCTCGAGATGGACAACTTTCACTACTCGATGCCAGGCCTTTAACCTTTCGGATTTAGGTCTGGATTTCCAGGATACTGAGTTAGGTAGTCTCTGTTCTAAACTCTGGCGGCGAGTCCTTTTGCAGTTCTTATAATACATGTGTCAGGATATGTGGTGCTGTGAATGCCATATAGGGCCATATTCAAATGATAAAACAGTCTATAGATACAATAACTAGCTGGTAATGTCCTTGGCTGATCCAATGCATTATGTAAATATCTGACAAATCAGGGTACTTTACCATGACAAAATCTAATAAATCCAAATTTATGTCTAATAAAATGTCAAAAAGTATTACTCCTAACTCACTCCAGCTGAAACCAATGAACACTGATGAACATGATTACTTTCTAACCAACTTTCCAAAGGTGAATAGGGAAGTTAAAAAAGACAAAAAACAATAATCTTTTGGCAAAAGATTTCTAAAAATTATTGAATATCAGTAAACAGATACTCCCTCTATCCATATTGTCCCTGCAGTGATCACAAGAGTATTACCACTAACATGAGCAAGTGGTAATAATTGTGGCGAGGCAGTATAATTGCCTGACGGCTATGCTTGATGACTCAGAGAAATAATTCCATGGCTTTTAGTGCCCTTCAACTTGGACTTTGCATAGTGTGCAGAGGAAAATACATACAGTATTTACACTCATTGTGTAGCAGTGGCTGTATTTATTTAGGAACTGCCTCAGCATATTTGCCATCACTCCCTTGTCATAGCTTGTCTGGAAATGTTAATGGAATCCATTATTTGTTTACGTCCTCACAAGGGTTGGTAATTAGTGGGAATGACAAATATTAGAATTAGACAATTAGAAAGCCCTTTCTAATTGTATTCAGTACAACGAAATTGGAATTTTTTCGCAAATTTAGCACGACTCCTGATTAGCCCAATAAGCACATAACAAGAAAAAATATTACAAAGATAAACACCAAGCAAACACACATCTACAGCCGACAACGCAGGTTCAAGACATAAAAGCAAGAAAAATATATCCAATGTAATTTGCACAAGAACTTAAAGAAATAAAAACAAAAAGGAAAGATAGATGAAAGACGACAGTGACAATCTTTAATACGTAATAAAGTGAAATGACACCTTTGGTGTTGTTTATTTTGTAAATTTTCTCGCACATCTCCTTTTTAATGAGTGGCAGCTGGAGCTGACCTGCCTCAGTTTGATTGACGTTAACAAGATATAAAAGCTGTCCAATGAATCCACGCGGATAACAAATGTGCTTCTCGGCAGAGATGTCTTGGACTAAGAAAGAAAGACTTCCAAACTATTTTATCAGTTGCTGTGGAATGCAGTGCTTTTCTTTCTTTACTTAATGATCAATGCATATCATCAGGACACAGCTCCGTCACCATGCAGCCCCTTTATGATTATTCACCACAGCGAGGACATTAGCGAGGCCTCTGGGTAATGGGTATTTTAAAATAATGGACATCATTTTTTCTGTGCTCTGACCATGTGTTGCACAGTAACCCATAAACTCACTGAAAAACCACAGCGCAGAACGTGTCTTTGAAGAACCGAGTTTTACTGTGAAATATATCCATAGAGACAATTCACGTGGCTAAAAGCCAAACTGGAGCGCTGCAAGTCCCACTTTATTAAGACCTTGACAAACGCTGCTGCCATTCTCCCTACATGCCTGTGGCCAGTCCTCGCTCGCCACAGCAACAAGTGTCTGTGACTCACCTCTGAGTAACGGATGAGGCTGAATCTCTCCGAGGAATAACGCCACGGAGTTAACACGGCCATGTCAGCTCGGAGAAAAAACACACCTGTGTGCTTCTTCTGTCTAGGTATCACACACACCCCTCCCTGTTTAATCACATTATACACCCTGAGATGAAATGTCTTCAGTTAGAGGAGTGTTAACACTCACTAAACTGTTGGAGGTTCTCTTTTTTTCAATGTAGCTCTCTTCTAGGGCTGCGCAATATATAGTTATAGACTATAGAGAAAGGCTGCGGAAAATCATGAAAGCCATTCCGTTCCATACAACACTTTTCACAATTAAAATAAATGATCAGTTCACTACTCTTATTAAATTTGGGGGTTTTATTCAATGTTATGTCAAAGTTATTGGAAGAAAAAAATGAAAAAGTGATAAAACTGACAGAAAAAGCTTTAAATAACGTTGGAAAAGAAACAACAAACGTCAAACAAAGCGCAGAAAAAAGATCAACAAAGTTGACAAAAACATCAGGTGACAAAAACGTTCAAAAAAAGTTTGACCCAGAAAAACAAAAAGTTACATGGTCATCGGGAAGACTTAGATTAGATGATACTACACTACACACAAACAAACAACAGCCAATGAGCAGAAGGTATAGAATGAATGTAAAGTCGCGTCAAATTAAAGGTAAAGTGCAGTTGTCATAGTACAAAAACAATATTGCAGTGTAAGTAAGTAAGTGACGTTAAAATTTAGACAACACAAGACAACATACAAGGGATAAAGAAAATATCAGTAGAAAACGGCACTTTTATCATGTAACGACCATTGCCTTTTACATTCAATTCAGTGTTCCATTTGTTAAGTTAAATGTTGGAAGTGGATGTCCTATGTCCGTCTCTCTGTCAACGTCTTTTATTTGTGTGTTTGTGCGTGTATGTCTGTTTTTGTATGTCTTATTGATAAGCCGGAGACTCCATTCCTATTGTTGTTTTTATTAGGTCTCCCCCTCCCCGTCTTTCCTCTCTGGGTTTTTTGGTCCTGGGACATGTTTGTCTCAGTGTATTGTTTGTTAATTATATAATAAAAAATATTTAAAATGAAAAAAAAGGAATATTGGAAGTGATTTCCTTTCATTTGTTTTAAATTCAACATGCAACATTTGTTGTATTTTAGTAGAATGCTAAAAGCAGCAGAAATGCAGAACTAAGTACACTTTAACTGTTTATATATCTCATTTAACCCTACTCTCTGCCATTTCTCCTTTTGAGATCATGATACTTCAAAGTCTTCACTCAGAACTAGAGACGTTATTCATTCCCTGAACCAGATCCTGTTCACTGGCCCCTCTCAGCAGTGCCATTTGTCATTTGGCTCTGAAACGTGGCTCTCAATATGATAATGAAATGAATTAGATAACGGCCTCATTTGGGTGAATATTCTCATCCACTGGATGACACTAGAGAGAGATTAATCCAGCATGTCAGCATGGTTGTTTGACTGTGTTAATGCTAGGGCTGCTCGATTAAGGAAAAAAATAATAATCATGACTATTTTGGTCAACATTGAAATCACGATTATTTATTACGATTACTCATTAATCTTTGGATATAATGGATAGTGTCCAGGGTATAATTTTTTACTATTCTTTATCTCACAGAAAGAGTCTTTGGATCATACTAAAATCAGTTTTACTAGTGTGAGTCGGTTCAGCTTTTACAGATATCACACAACTTTACACAGCTAATGAACAATTCCAGATACATATCACAATATTGCATCACACGTTACATTTTCTGCTAGCCTACTCTCATTACAAAAACATTGGGCTAAAATATGAACAATAATGTTGCCCTCAGTGGGTTTATTTACTAGCTACCTAAGGAAAAATCCAGCACATAGACGGTACCTTAGAATAACATTATGTGACTTATGTTGACTCATTTTACAGTTTAACAAAAAACTAAATGCTGAGGGAACATTATGTTTTTTCATGTTGATTTTGAGCGGTAGGCGTATGCACCCAGCTGGGAAAATGTTTAAACAGTAAGTGAATACAGCGTGTAGGGGGAATACATCGTCTACTACGTGGGGGGGGAGAGGCAGTGGGACCGCTGTGTTAGCTAACGTTAACTTTTCCCAGACAATGGAGTTGAATTTTCCTTTTTTTCTCACCAAACACTGCTGTGGCTGCCCTCCCTCTGCCATCTTTACTCACGCAGAGTTTTTAAATTCCAGTGGATGCACACGACCTCCTTCCCTGACTACTGAGAGATTTTATGGTTTTGGGAGGAGCAGATGTGCGCATGCACGTCATTCAGAACACAAGACAAAGTAAGAGTGTTCTTGTAAAACAGAACATGGCAAAAAGAATAGTTTTTTCTCGATTGTACTGTTTTTGGTAATCGTTGGGAGCCAAAATTACAATTGAAATGGAAATTCAATTAATGGCACAGCCCTAGTTAATCCTAACTTGTTTGCTCTGATAAAGGCATGAATGCCGTCCAAATGTTTCCTATCAGCCAGTGTCCTGTTACAACTTTTTAATACAAGATATTTGTAGCAAAGGCACGTATTTGCTTGGGAAACTGGTTAGCAGACACGGGCTACTGATAGAAGTCTTTTCATTCTTTTAGTTAAGTTTATTTTGAACATGTAAAAAAAAAAAATGTATGTATTAGAGAAAAACAACTGAAATCTAATCTGTTTAAAATGGAAACATTTAGAATAGAATTTAGGGGGTGGGGGAATGATTGGTTTCTGAGATAAAGTTAATAGCCAAACTGTTCCTCCAAATGGGTTCTTTGATGGCAGGTGTGCTGCGTTTACTGTCCTCTGCTCGGACTTGTTGGTCATTTCTGTTATTTTCAAATGTCTTGCATCGCACAGTAGGAACTATAGAGAGCAGGAGCATCTGCTAGCCTGTAAAGGTTATTACCACATTTTTCAGACACGGATGATGATGACCAGGGGCCTTTTGAAAATCCTGCAGTCTCTGGCATGTCAACAGATGAAGCACCTGTGTATAATATGGAAATGCAGTCCTCAGTACGTAAAATGATTTTGATGCATGAATTTAGGGAATGGTGATGGAGGGGTATGCTTGGGGGGAAGACACTTGCAGATTTGAAGAATATTTTATGTTTGTCCTCCTCCCTTCTGTTTTTGAAGTGGGTGAAAATTCTTGTTGAATGTTTTATGTATACATATCTTTGAAGATTTTCTTCAAACCCCTTTCACTTTTCTGCCCTGAGCTTAGACATGTTGTTTAATGGTGCCATTTTTTTATTACCTACAGTTGAAAGGTGAAAGAGTGAGCCAATAATGACCCATGCATGGCTCATTACTCTTCCTCCCTTGCACTCCTCCTCAACTCCTGATTCTCTGCACTGGAGGGGATTGGATTGGTGGATCAATTTAGCATGATGGGTGTTTGAGTAGCTTATGTTAATGTGTTATTCAGCGCTTGCTCGATGTCATGTTTATCTACACTGTTGCCACTTTCTCCTGTACCAACTGGCTGACAGGGAAGGGCTTAAGGGGCCGGGCTGTAAATGCCTCATGGGCAAAGTGTATTTTAAAGGAGGCTAATGCTTAACTAGCTTCATTGTTGACCAGAGGGTAATTGGGTCGATGAGCTATTGTCTACATGTCTGCAGCCTAAGAGAGTGCGAGTCAAAGAAAAACAACAACATCAAACCCAAAAAAACTTGGGTCTATTATTTAGCCTCCCTGTTAATCTGATGCTTAATACAAGATGCATTAGGGAAAGTGCTTAAAGCCAAAGGCTCCCTTTTAAAAACCTTAAGTAACTCAAGTGTAAAGACAAGAATGAGTTATTTAACTGGATAGCGCTGGAGGCAACCTCATATGCCAGTGGATCTAAAAAGTCAATTGAAAAACCAGTTGAACTGATAAGCAGCCATGATGACTTGATAAAATCCGATGCCCATTTAAAATGTAGTGTTCAAGATCCATTTTTTAATTCCACTCTATGAATCTAGGTAGCTGGGGTGTAGGCCTGGGTTAAAATAAGCGATTCTCCAGTTAAAATGGATCTTTGTTTGACTGATCTGATCTGATTTATAAAATCCAGAAACCTTTGGGGGTATATGGGAAGGGGTGAGGGGGACAAGTTTTAAGACGTGGGAACAAACGAGCCCACGATAATTTCATTGGTTCAGCTTTGCACATTTGTATTATTGTAAATTAGGTGTGAATATATTTTTTAAAATTGTATTTTTTACTTGCATTGAGTATTTGTTGTTTTACCCTCCTGCCCAGGGACTACGGGGGGGAGATACAACCTGGTGCAATGCATCTCTCCTTGCTCTTATACAAGGTGATGTTTAATTACGCATTGTCCCTATTTAAATAAACTTACATTACAATTCTTAATGTAAACCTTAACCTGGTGCATTATACAAATAAAAATAAATATTGAGAGCTGCTTCTTGCTTGTAAAATCTGCTGCACAAATTCTCTGAAAATTTCTTTTTATATCCAAGCACAATTGATATTGTAAATGAAATTTTACTAACCTATAGCTAGAGAATTGAATCGGGACCTTTGAATCGGAATCAAAACGATTTATTCGAGCTCTCTCTCTCTCTCTCTCTCTCTCTCTCTCCTTTCATCATGGCCTTTTATCATTCTACTTTTGACTCACTAATAAAGGCATAAAATGTCCCAAATTCCTCCTGTAACAGAAGGTCACCAGTCACATTAGAAGTAAATGCTGTTTGTTGGCCTTTGTAATCAGTTTAACTATTAAAAAGGATGTGTGTTTTTAACAAGGAAATTGTCTTTTCATGAACATATCCCCCCCCGTCCTTCATATTCCATTTGTTTTGGTCTGGTTTGCAGTGGTAGTAGTCTTGCTTTGCCAGACTATCCACACGCTGCGGGGCGGAGGAGGGTCTGGCTAGTCCACACAGCATTCTGGAATGGGAGACAGACCTCCCCTGCTTTATTGGCATTTCTTTAAACCAATCCCAATCGCCATCTGTCTCAATTCACCCTGCAGAGATCTGAGGAGCAGTCAGCCATAGTCCTCATACATCCACTGGAGTTTAGAATGCCAACACAAAGAAAGAGGAAGGAAACGGAAATCAGCAACAATACATGCATCCGGGGGAATTTCCTGCGGCACAGGAGCCATCCCAGAAGTGGAACTTCAAGGATATAGACTACAGTGGCAGTAACCACAGTGTTCCACCCTCCCACCCCCCTGGTCCCCAGCCATGTCTTTCAGCTTCTCTGGCAGATCCCAGGGTCTTCTCAGACCAAATTGGATATAAATAATCCCTCCGCTGTGTTCTGCAGACTCACTGTCTCCTCCCTGACCTACCTGCCTGCCTCAAATACCTCCAGAGGGAGGTTTCTAGGAGCCCACACTACCTCCACTGACTTCTTTCAACATAAAGCACTGGTGGTTGTCCTCCAAGCTCTCTCTTGATGTCCGAGCTCCTCATCTGGCTTGACTAAAGGTTACAACAAAAACTGCAAACACAGCCAAAATGTCAGACAAACAAAGTGGCAATTCAGTGCGAATATCAGGCAACTTTTATCCTCTTTTCAAGGATGTGTGTATTTTCTGTAAAGTTAAACCTTTCCCATATTTGTTACATGTGTACACACACACACACACACAAACACACACACACACCTCCTGCCTGGTTTCAGGACTATAAATCAAGCACCCGTAAATGTATCCCCTGACAGGTCTGTCTCTCTCTACCACAGCTTATGTTTTTCCCTTTGCAAATTCTCTTCATCTCCCCCTCTATCTTATCTCTCTTCTCTCCAGTCCCACATTTTCTCTCTCTTTTCATTTCCTTTTTTAATGTGACCCCCCCCACCCCATGCTGTCCTTTTCCTCGGAACAATCTGTTAAGCCCTTCACATTGTCCTGCCCTCCATAAGAGGCCGAGTGAAACTGGCTGATTCACGGTTTCTTTTCTCAGAAAGCGGGGGGGAGAAGAGACATTACTAAACACTGGGCTAAAATATGAACAATAATGTTGCCCTCAGTGGGTTTATTTACTAGCTACCTCCAGCACATAGACGGTACCTTAGAATAATGTTATGTGACGAACAAAACACTAAAAGCTGAGGGAACATTACTATGTTTTTTCATGCGGTAGGTCTATGCCCATTGGTCAGTCCCTGCTGTAACTAATGGAGACCCCGACTTAATTTGATCCCTCTCTTCTCTTAATTAACGTCTGCCTTTCCACCGAAATATATCTCATCCGGCCGAATTTGTATAAACGTTTTAATCCCAAGAACATTAAATAACCTGGAGATAGATATCCAAGAACCAGGTCCTACCATTTTCTTTGTGGATATAGGAGGATTGGCCTGCTGATAATTTCACCTAATAAATAGAGGCATTTTCCTTTAAAAAAAACAAAAAAAGTGTTATTTTTTTATTTCAGCTTTGTTAGTATATAAGTGTGGTACATTCACCTTTGATGATCCAGTGAGTGTTTGAATGTTTGTCCATGATAAAGATATTCTCCTGTTTGAGGAGAACACACACACACACACACACACACACACACACACATCCCCCCCTCGTAGCCTCCGAACTGGCAATGGCAAACCACCCTCAAACTGAGTTGTCAGCAGTATTAACTGCACTCCAATTACATCTTTACCTCCTTTTGATCCCTCCCTCTATCTTTTCCTTTGTGCTTGTACTTCTCCCACGCCACTGTTCACAGCCCATTGCTTCACTCGCTCATCCTCTTTTCACTGACAAGATGATATAATGTAATAGCACACAGATGCTGCAGGATTCCCTCCCAGCGTTTCATTTAGAATCTTTTTTTCCTCCCTTTCCTTCCCAATGCACTTACCTGACTCTCCACACCCCCTCCTAAAAATGTCAGCAATAAATCGGGGAAGGAGTCTGCGTTGTGCCCTTAGCCAGGTGGCGAGACGCTGGTGATCTAGGGTATTTGGAGGTTGACGTTGAGTCGGTTGTAACGTTTTGCCGTGGTCACCCCCGCAACATCGACATAGGATGTTGCGTTTGAAATGATGCTTTCAGAAGTAGAGGAAAGGGCACTGGTTTGTCCATTAGCTGCCAAATGTGACATACCTGCTTTGACGTCAGTGGTTCGATTGTTGGCTGAAGGTTTAATTTGCAAAAAAGTTTCAATCTTCAATCTTAGTGCTGTTTTCACACAGGCAAGTTGCTCAGTTGTGCGTTTATTTCCGACTGCAGTAAGTAAATATATTCCATGCCCCAGCTTGCCTTTAACAGCTGTCCAAACATGTCATGTATATGACTTTCATTGGATAGTTGTATTGTTGCTTGAAGATCGCAATTCTCTTTTTGAGCTTTATCCACCGTAACAAATAGAATTTAAAGGTCCCATGGATGAAAATTTCACTTTATGAGTTTTTTTAACAATAATATGAGTTTATTATCTGCACAGCATTCAAGTTAAAGTTGAAGGACTGGACTGTTTATGAAAGCCTTCATGAACAGGTGGAGAATCAAGACATCCAGAGATGAACAGAAACAAAGTTCTACCCTCTGTCTGCTATTTCTGCTCCACTGTACCTCCACCTCTTAATCTGTCTTCCTTCCTCTTTCTTATTATGCTCTTCCCTTTCCCCCTTTACTCCTCCCCTTTGAATTCTTCTGGCTTTGCTTCTTGTTTCTGTCCTTCTCATCTCTTCATTCTCCTGTTAATTTCTTTCTCTTTTGTCATTCTTCCCCCCTTCATCTTGCCTCTTCTCTTTCTCTCCATTATGCTCCTCTGCATAGTTTTAATCTTTGTTAGAGTTTACCTTCCCTGCATACTTAGCATGGTTTTCATAGCTCAGCTATTTCTGTGTTAACTCAAGGTGCTCCCAGCATGAATTTATGACCTTGCTTCCACAAGTTACTGGACCATGTTTTCTGAACCCCAGTCCGTAACTCAAAGATGTTTTGGTTTACAGTGACATAAGATAAGAGAAGAAAAGCTTCATCAAAGATTTGCTGCCATTGTCACGTGTCACCTAATTTTCTGTTGGCTATTTGGTTCGTTGTAATAGCAGTCTAGAAACTCAATCGGGAGAGACATGTTTGCAAATAAGATTTATTATACAGCTCAAATAAAATGTTCAAAGTCTTTGGCGATTAGACTGTATGAATCTTTCATATATCTATACATAGGGGTAGAGAACTATCAGACGCCTTCTATGGAATCTAGACACCGGTGGTGGCCACGGAGGAGCCCGAAGACCAGTGAAAATACATATTCAATTTAGCAGGCCAATAACAAATAATAACAAATGATCCTAAAACCACTCCAAATTAGTCCAGTTATTGTGAAACCAAATTATTACAATTTGGCTCCAACAGATGAATACATACTGTACCTCATTATGTCTTAGATGTTCCAAAGGCTGAAGCATATGAAGAGCGAATGAATGCAGTCATCTCTCATTGGTCTCTTTAGAACTGGTTTCCAGCCATGTTTGTTGTTTTGGAGTTGTTCTTAGTAACCTTTTGAAGATAACTTTTGATTTTGAGTGAACTGTTCCTTTAAAGTCACCTCTGTCTAAATAGTCAGTTACTTGTAAGGTGCCCTTCAGCCCTTAAAGTAAACATGTATCTATTATTTTGTGTGTGTGTGTGTGTTGTTGAAGGGTGTTGACGGTCTATGAATGCTTTCTGTTTTTTGTTATGCGCCGATGCACCAGATTCCTATAAATTAGTTAAAGTATTGGTTGTTGAATCTTGAAAGCTTTTCTGCTGCTTGCTTGTTTTGGATCTTTAGTGTGAAAAATCCAGGAGAAATAAACAAAAAGCACAGTTTGCATCTAAATACTTCTTCCACCACGGATGCACACTCATTGGCATGGTGCTGAGTGGAAATGTTATGCAGTCATCTGCCATTCCCAGGCTAACCTTGGAGCTGCCCCCATCTATCAGCTCCGGGCCTCAGCGTTATCTCACCACGGCAACCATCGCTCCTCCTATCTCCTCTCTATGGCTGCGTCTCAACCCTCCCGGCCTTATCTACTTCCCTCTGCTGTGTCTTAATGCTGCAACCTATCCAAACACCTCTCCTAACCTTGGTTATATTTCGGTGCCCCCCCCTCCTCTTCCCCCCCCTCGCTTAGACACAGTTGTCAAGTCAACTCACCTCCTCCACTTTCTTTTGCCTCGTCAAATTTAAATCTGCCTAAATAATGATCCTTACTTCCATTAATCCTTTTAAAATGTGACAGATGTTTCAGAGCCAGACATGTCTTTGCCACTGGAATTTTTGAAAACAACAGTTAAAACCATCATCCCCCTACATCCACGGCACAATAACAATAATATAAAATGCTATTCAGCTGTCTGGTATTCTGTACGCGTTCCTCTTTCCTCTGGCTGTAACTGCCATCACACACAAGCCGAGGGCAGTATCAGAGCACATCCGTCTTACCCTGACGGCGTCATACTTGGATTCTAGTCAGAATATGAGTCTGATACTGCTCCATTGGGCTGTGATCATGGGGCGTGTTTCAACCAAAAATGCCTCTGCACCCAATTTATAGACCAACAACCAATCAGAGCAACTGAGTATGTGACGTGTGTTATAATTGTCAACAGAACTTAAATGCTAGCTACCACTGATGTCAGCTACTGCAGCTGCTAGCCGATTGGAAAATGCTAATGATTTTACGTTACATCCACGTTACAGGCTTTTACAGCATATATACATTTCATTTTCATTTCATATTTATTATACAGGAAAGTCAAAAAGTAACATTACATTAATATGCACGGGCCTGACTCAGTTCAAGAACTGGTTTTCAGCAGGTTCCTGTTCTGCAGAAACACAAAACCTAACTACAGCACGTCGAGACAGACATTTGTACAGTACATCGATAAGGACTAGACAAATTTAGACAACTAAAATAACAATACAGTTTACATAAGGACAAAGACATTTATACAAGACATCAGCTATGCTAGACAAATACAGACAATGCAAACAAGGCTTGGACAATACAATACATGAACAGTTTACATCCCTTGGATGTATCATAACGATAATACCATGGATGTATTAATAGAATACATGGTGAATTTCAACCATTAGCTTTATCCATCATTACAGCTACAGGACATCAGGAGAACCGTCATATAAGCATGTGCAGTGCAGGGCGACATGGGCGGGCGCAGTCCCGCGGGTCTGCTCACGTTCATCATTACATTACTGTTGATCATCTGTCCATCATCTTATAAAGCCCGCCCTGACAATTTGATTGGTCCTAACAGCTCTTGTGCGAGCCTAGTTGCTCCACAATGGATCAAGTCCAGACCAAACATTCCTGACCTCAAATGTTGTGGGCGGGGCTAAATTAGGCTGGCATCCGGGCTACATCCGCCTAACATGGCTTCAATGATCCCTCTGGCTTTTAGATCAGCATAGGTGAAAAAGAGTCAGGAAAATGATATGATTGGGAGGTTACAGAAGTGTCATCTGTGTGTGTGTGTGTGTGTGTGTGTGTGTGCGTGTGTGTGTGTCGACAAAATGGAATGATTGGGAGGTTACAGGCAGTGTTAGCTCTCCAGACTGTGTGTGTGTTGGAAGGATAAAATGATGTTGCCCTCCAATATGGTTTTAATGAATCCCATTCCCCTCCACAGACACTTTCATTAAAGCTGCTGGCTGCTGCTGTCAGCCCTGCTTTACCCACAGCCACCGTGTGAATAAACTCCTCCTTAGAAAGCCCTGAACCATCACACATTCCTTATTCCACTATTCATTTTTTTCTGTCTTTTGTCTCACTTGTTTTCTGTCCTCTCTCTGACTCTATGGCTTGTTTTCTGTCTCCCTTTACCCTCAATTGTTGTGCTGTCCCACAATGGTAACATTTTCCTTTCTTTCTGTCTTATTTCACACAGCTAATTGGCCAAAGCAACGTTCAACATATTGACATGATTAAATGGTTTAAAAACATCTCATGCCCAATACTGCCAAACATGTTATAATTATGATTAAAGTTGTAATCAAATAGAATTTAGAGTGATGATAGATCTGCACACTCAGATTTTAGTTTGTTTCCAAAACAGAATCTCATTCAGCAAATACCTCCATTCAATTAAAACCACACGACACATAAGTCTCCCAGTCGCTACCCAATAATGAATCAATAAATGGTTTAAGTCATTTATCAAACTAAAAAAACACACTTCTGCAGGCTTACGTTCCTAGAATGGGAATATCTGCTTCATTTATCTGTTTAATATTGCTGTAAATTTAAAGTTTGCTGAGCCTTTTTGTTTTTTACTATTTCCTGGCATTTTATCAGTTAAACTATGAATCAAATAATCCCCCAAAAAAGAGGTATGAAGAAACATTCAGATTAACAGATAACAATCATCGTCCCTTGAAGCACTATCTCCGCTGGAATGATGGACGACAGTGATTGTATGGTTTGATATTCTCCACCACGCTGCGTCCTCGCCGTTTGCTCTTCACCGTGGTTTATTTTATTTTTTAAACCCTGTCATTTTTCAGGGGATCAGGGAGAAGATTATGTATGTCTTGATGATAGTCTCATTTGCAGCTCAGAAGAGAGCACCCCACTTAATTGATTCCAGTCCAGTCCGGGGGGAGTGGGGGTAGCTAGGAGGCCATCCATCACTGTCATCATCATCCATCACCACGTGGTGCTGGAGGTAGAAAAGATGAAAAACTAGGGCTGGGTACCGAATACAATCCTTTTTTAGGATTGCCTCTTGAAGTATCAAGTATTGAAAAATTCCTCCTCATTCAATTACAATACCTACAGATTACATCTCATCCATGTCAATGAGCCAGTAAGCGTGAACAATGCTTCTACCAAGATCTAATTTTTCTGGTTATTGGCTAACGTTACAGGTACATGAAAACGGGGCTCACGTAGTGGGAGCTGAAGAAAAAAACATCATGCAACATTTGTGCTGTAATGTAAAATTTCTTTTTGTTTAAAGCTCCCATATTTTCTGGGATTTGGGGTGTTATTTTGTGTCTCTGGTGCACGCATACAAACTAGGAAAAACACTATCCATGTTGTTTTGAGTGAGATACGGTTTCTAAATGTCCTCGGTCTTCAGTCTCCGGGTGAGCTGTTCAAAATCACCACGGCTTTCTACGTCACTAGCCGAGATGAGGTGGCTAACTGTAGCATGCTAGTGCTAGCATGCTAGCTTGTTTTTAATGGCAAAACACTGCCACAACACACACTGGTTCCCATTAATCTCCAAAAGGACTACTTCCATGTGTCCTGAACAAACCTGCCATTTTGAAATGGTTAAGCCAGCGGTGTTTGGGTTTTTGTTGCTGCCTCACGTTTCTTTTGGAACCAAATTTGTTTTCTGGCTGCGGCGACAGCCCCATGGAGAGAATCGAAAGCAACACACCTTCGGCGTTCTGTGTGAGTGTGTCACGTTAGGTCACAGCAGTTTCCTGCAGCGTCGCTATGACGACCCGCCACGGTCTCCTCTTGCATGAGGCGGTACTAAATCTGCAATGGATAAAGGAGGACGGGGCGCCGCGGCCGAGCCGAGTAGCAGTAGTACTAGCAGTGGGTAAGCGCCATAAAACAATGTCTCATCTCTTACCTCTGTTTTTTTCTTTTTACATTCCCCCCAGCCAGTATCAGTCTACATTCTTTACATCTCTCCTCTCTCTCTTTATCTGAAGAGGTCTTAAATAAGTGTTTGCCTGGTATTACATGTTATGTTACCCTATAAACCCTTTGATGTTCGACATACAGTATATCCAGATAATGATGTAGTCGCTAGGTTTGACTTTAGGTACGTCAGTACTGGGCAGTAAAGTAAAGTAAGTGATTGATTCCCGCAACAGAGCCAGTAGCTGGGCATGTTTTATAATGAATAGAGACAAGATAGCATGGACAATTAAAACAATCCTGAAAGGTCATTTTTTTATTTTTTTCAGCTGCAAAACTGGGCTTGAATTTTATTGTAATGGCCATTAAACATCAGGAACAGTGTGTTTGCCTGTGTTTTTCTCTCTCTCTCTCTCTCTCTCTCTCTCTCTCTCTCTCTGCTGTATGTTGGTTAAATACAGACACCGCAGTTAGAAAGGGATTTGTTCACATTGCTCTCACCCTAACTTTGGTAGCTTTTCTGCGGCCCGGCTACTGTGGAGTTTTGGGTTAACATTGGATTTCTCAAATATCTTTCTTTATTTATTTTCACCAATGATTCACCTAAATATTTATTTCTCTTTTCTGACCAAAAGCAGTAAAATGCAGAATGTTATGCACTTCTTTACAAATGAAATAAATGTCAGACTAACTGAACGACATTTGATGTGCATTCTTTTTAGAAAAAAAATACTATATTGCTTCTAGAAGTGTGGTAATCAACTTTTGCCTTTGTAATTCGCAATACCATCAAATCGCAATGCTCCTTGAATCCCAATAAATGAAAATTCCAATACAAATGGGAATCGGCACCCATGTGTCGTGAAAGAAAAATTGGGACCAAAGCATATGGCCCAGCCCTCCCTCCCTCTTTCTGTCTGTTGGTTGTGCTGTAAACATCTAAATCATTTGTATTTTTTGAGGTCAACTTGTTTTGCCGCTGGTTCACGCGGTCTCTCGGAGAATCACTCACAAGAGCAGCTTGATTGTAAAAAGATTGAGTGACACATGGAGTGTACACACGTCCACAACAAGTGAATTTATTGACCAGCGTCGTCAGTCTGTGTTGTTTAGAGAGGAGGACGTGAGCGGCAGAGAGTGTGAGAGTGCTACCAGTCACTCAGCTGTAAGTGAGGATGCAGGAATCAGTACGTTGTGCTGTATTGTTAGTGTGTTCCTCCACCAATCCATTCTGGTTGGCCCTTGAATAGGGCTGCACGATATGAGGAAAATATCTAATTGTAATTATTTTGACTGATATTGCGATTGTGATATGATTCACAATGTTGGAGGGAATGATCATTTTGTATCATTCTCATTGAAAATTAACATTGAATGAAATTAAAGAGGATTATAGTGTGATTTTTGCAAAGGATCTCTACCAAACAGTTCCTGTAGTGTGTAGGATACGATTTGTAGGCACCACAATACTTCATTCAGAATTCAAATATTGCACCCCCCCTTGCGATTTCGATACAATTGCGATTAATTTTTACAGCCCTACCCTTGAATAAATTATACATTCAATAAATTGATAGAATGTATTTAAAACTGTCACATCAGCTATTCGAAAACATGATACAAGTCCATATTGAAGCATTTGCTGCATAACTTTGTGTATTAATGAGAAAAAGCTGGTTGTCTGCCAACAAAGAGCATTGTTACCAGCGCCTGGATGCTGTGCAAAAACGTGTATGTTGACAAAGAAATGACTGCTTAATTAAGTGTAAATTGGCCTCATTGGTGGCATAATTATCATTACTAATGATGTGAATATGCCCCAGTGCCTCCTTCCCATTTGGTTTGTTTGCTTGGTACCGGAATGAGAAAGCAATGAGTCCGTAAAGCTGTTTTTAAAATATACCTATATGGAGTTTGACCATAATTTACCTGAATGAATTTTGGAATATTTTCCATAATATTTTAATCTCAAAGACACTCTGATATAAAGCCATGCGCCACAAACCCCCATTTGTTAGGTTGTTAAGCCTACCTGTAAAGTGTACTTGGATCAGGGCCCGAGGAAATAGTCTGTGAATTAATTCACTAAACACTGTCTCTAGGGGTGGGAGTCTCTGGGAACCTTTTTGATTCTGAGGCCAACAATTCAATTCTAAACCAATTATCAAGGCAACAATTTTTTCATGTAACGTACATTTCCATGTGTGATTTTTAAAAATATAAATCTGAGTTTGTTTATCACTTCCTAGACAAAGCAGCTAGACAAAGCTTAGATTTTGACATATATTTCCTACACAGTGTTAATGCAATGTTTCGTCTACTGGGGTTTTATTGTGTATTCTTCCTATGCTTAAGCCTCATACATGCTTGTAAAAGTCCCCTTCTCTCACAGTGCCCCTCCATGTCAGAGGCTCAGTCGTGTTTAAAGGTGGAGAATCGGCTTCTTAGAACATAAAGCATGAGGTGGTCACATGTAATGTGATGAAGTAGATCAACAGCCTAATTATTTTAAGTATGTCTTATTAGATCATGTTTATACTGTATACAAAATTTCCTTTTGGCAATTTTTGTGTGTGTTTTTTTTTCTGCCTTCTTGCCTGAACTCTAAGTGGTTGTCCATTATCCCATCCTCTTTCAGTCACTCTGTTTTCTGATTATTACATGTCTGGATACAGTAACTTTAAAATAAAAATCAAACCATATAAAAAACAATACTTAACTTATCTGAATCGAGCATCAAATTGTTCTAGAGAGAACAACGATGCGTCTAAGGATCGAATATTTTTCCCACCCCTACTGTGCTCGTGACTAGTGCTGCCACTGACGGCTAATTTTCCAACGACTAATCTTTTGACTCATTTTTTGATTAGTTGACTAATCTAAACGACTAATTTAAAAATAAATCAAATGTAAATGGACTGTTCATATATTCACACACACATTCATACACAGAGGTCACCTGCTCATCAGATAAACACTCGCACACATTGGCGCAGTATCGGGTGCAACTCGGGGTTCAATGTCTTGCCCAAGGACACTTCAACATGGTACAGAGATCGAACCACCAACCTTCCGATTGGCAGGCGACCGCTCTACCCCTGAGCAATAGATAGATAGATAGATAGATAGATAGATAGATAGATAGATAGATAGATAGATAGATATTTTATTAATCCCGAAGGAAATTTTAGGCAATCAGTAGCAAGACAACCACAACACAACAAACACATATATCACACATACATAAGAATATCAAACACATACATAAGAATAAAAATAAAATTCGCTCACAGAAATGCAATTACCATGATAAGGTAAGTACTATGGTAGACTGTGTGCGATGGAGATGCAAAACAGTGAAGGGATTGAACAGGGCAGTAGATCATGGTTAAATATTAAGTATGACTATAAAATATAAACATAATAATCCTATAAACTAACTGATTGAAGCCGCCTGATCCAGTGTTTATTTAGTTGTGTCCATTTCATTGCAGCAGCACTCCTCATGACGTACGAGTTATCGGACCTGATGCTGAGAACAGAAAAGAAGTCAAAGCCAACCGATTGGTTTAACTGCATGTCAAAGGCTCTTCAGCACGCATCCAGCAGTTCAGCTCCCTTTTCATCCGGCAGGTTTTTCAAAACACAAACTCCACCTCTGCGTGGAATATTTTCTGGGTCAGGTTTGACTCTTCCAACTCAGACTTGAGACACACACATTGCCCTTGTAAAGCAGCATGATGAAATTTCATCAGGATTTCATTCCCACCCCTGCATTCTGTCATGGAATCAGAAGAACTTCAGGGGCAGCTTCAGACTCCCGACTGTCAGCCAAGTTTCCAAAACTGAGTCGAATGAATCAAGTTGTGCTGTGGATTTTGAGTCATCAGAGGCCAGCTGCTGTGTTGATAAGGCAGCATCAGAGAGACATTGCAGCGCCCACGCATCAATCATATAACAGATGTGTGGCTGCTGTGGTTGTGTGTATGATTTGCTTTCACTGATCAAGACTGCTTCTTTCAGTAGTTTTTTTTTCTTTTTTTCAAATCTCATTAGTTTGTGGCGCAAAATGGAGCTGGTTAGAGGGAAGATCATGGCTTTGCGTCCACCACCGAGGGAGAGAAAATCCATAAAGGAGAACATGGCTGAAGAAGAGAAGTGAGAGTGAAAGGATAAAAAATGTATACAGTAGGAGAGAGAATGCAATGAAGCAAGTAGAGCATGTGAATGAAATCTTTAGAAAATACTTATACAGGTGGGACAAACAGAGTGTAGCCAGCAGCCGGAACCGGGATGGGTAAGTTAAGGGTTTATTTCAACCAAACCAGAGTGGTAGTGAACAGTGGAAAATAACTTTTTTATTTTATTTTGCAATGATAAAATCTATTATGGTGTTAAAATCTGGTGGGAGCAATTTCAGGGATGTTTCATGTTAAACAAAAAGGGCTTTACTCTTTAACAAAAAGGACCTCTGTATAGGGATCCTTTCCACAATGTTGTCAGAAACGTGGAATAAAAATTTGAACACGTCAGAGGCAAAACAATCACTTTTTGTGGACGTAAATTGAAAAGGCACATTTGCCCAATAAACGATGTAGCTTATTTTGCCGCTTCGGCATTGCAGTCTTGGACCAATATGAAAGATTGTTGTTCCAATCATCACTTACAGTGGGTACGGAAAGTATTCAGACCCCTTTAAATTTTTCACTCTTTGTTTCATTGCAGCCTTTTTCCAAAAATCAAAAAAGTTCATTTTATTTCTCAGTAATGTACACTCAGCAACCCATCTTGACAGAAAAAAACAGAAATTTAGAAATTTTTGCATATTTATTAAAAAACAAAAACTGAAATATCACATGGTCATATGTATTCAGACCCTTTGCCGTGACCCTCATATGTAACTCAGGTGCTGTCTATTTCTTCTGATCATCCTTGAGATGGTTCTACACCTTCATTGGAGTCCAGCTGTGTTTGATTATACTGATTGGACTTGATTAGGAAAGCCACACACCTGTCTATATAAGACCTTACAGCTCACAGTGCATGTCAGAGCAAATGACAATCATGAGGTCAAAGGAACTGCCTGAAGAGCTCAGAGACAGAATTGTGGCAAGGCACAGATCTGGTCAAGGTTACAAAAAAAATTTCTGCTGCCCTTAAGGTTCCTAAGAGCACAGTGGCCTCCATAATCCTCAAATGGAAGACGTTTGGGACGACCAGAACCCTTCCTAGAGCTGGCCGTCCGGCCAAACTGAGCTATCGGGGGAGAAGAGCCTTGGTGAGAGAGGCAAAGAAGAACCCAATGGTCACTGTGGCTAAGCTCCAGAGATGCAGTCGGGAGATGGGAGAAAGTTGTAGTAAGTCAACCATCACTGCAGCAATCCACCAGTCGGGGCTTTATGGCAGAGTGGCCCGAAGGAAGCCTCTCCTCAGTGCAAGACACATGAAAGCCCGCATGGAGTTTGCTAAAAAACACCTGAAGGACTCCAAGATGGTGATAAATAAAATCCTCTGGTCTGATGAGACCAAGATAGAACTTTTTGGCCTTAATTCTAAGCGGTATGTGTGGAGAAAACCAGGCACTGCTCATCACCTGTCCAATACAGTCTCAACAGTGAAGCATGGTGGTGGCAGCATCATGCTGTGGGGGTGTTTTTCAGCTGCAGGGACAGGACGACTGGTTGCAATCGAGGGAAAGATGAATGCGGCCAGTACAGGGATATCCTGGACGAAAACCTTTTCCAGAGTGCTCTGGACCTCAGACTGGGCCGAAGGTTTACCTTCCAACAAGACAATGACCCTAAGCACACCGCTAAAATAACGAAGGAGTGGCTTCACAACAACTCTGTGGCTGTTCTTGAATGGCCCAGCCAGAGCCCTGACTTAAACCCAATTGAGCATCTCTGGAGAGACCTGAAAATGACTGTCCACCAACGTTTACCATCCAACCTGACAGAACTGGAGAGGATCTGCAAGGAGGAATGGCAGAGGATACCCAAATCCAGATGTGAGAAACTTGTTGCATCTTTCCCAAAACGACTCATGGCTGTATTAGATCAAAAGGGTGCTTCTACTAAATACTGAACAAAGGGTCTGAATACTTATGACCATGTGATATTTCAGTTTTTGTTTTTTAATAAATATGCAAAAATTTCTAAATTTCTGTTTTTTTCTGTCAAGATGGGTTGCTGAGTGTACATTACTGAGAAATAAAATGAACTTTTTTGATTTTTGGAAAAAGGCTGCAATGAAACAAAGAGTGAAAAATTTAAAGGGGTCTGAATACTTTCCGTACCCACTGTAGACTCAAAAATATGGGGTAATAGGGTCTGGTTTGAAGTTACCCTTTAAGTTAACCCCACTTTAGTATCAAAAACTTTCTGTCGGCATTGAACAAAACTAAATGTGCATTGTTCCATTTTAGGCACACTCTTTGTAGTCGAATTGACCCCAAGACAAGTCCCATATAAACGGGCTGAAAGTAAGCCAGCACAACATGTCAGAAATATTACCATAAATCAACAGAGATTGATGTTATGTGGTATTTATGCAGCATGTCATACTCACGGGGGGACATACTGCATGCATAATAAGATCCCGTGGGAATGTGTGTGTGTATACTGTGTGTTTTGGGCGTAGGAGTTCAGGTAGACCTGTTTTAATAATGCTCAGGATGTGTGTAATGTCAACATTTCCACTCACCCTCCCTTCTCTGTTGAATGCTGGGTAGGCTTATAGTTGGCGTGGGTGTGCGTGTGCATACTGGAAGTCCATTTTGGTTTCAGGAAGGAGAATTAATGGAGGGGAAGTGGGAGAACAATACGTCTGGCCTCAGTGTAGCAGAGTCTGGTTCTATTCAACCTGCTCATGTCAACAAGTTCATGTAAAATGTTGATCTCAGTTTATCAACAGTGTTAGTTAGAGAATCTTACACAAGGTAAAAACATACAGGTGCACACTTGAAGTGCTTCGAGGTCAGATGGACCTCGAAGGAAGGAAGGAAGAAGGGAAGCAGAGGAAGAAGTGGATGAAGAGCTCT
Organism: Etheostoma perlongum; assembly: GCA_026937815.1. Lineage (NCBI taxonomy): Eukaryota > Metazoa > Chordata > Actinopteri > Perciformes > Percidae > Etheostoma > Etheostoma perlongum. The sequence goes on along the minus strand of CM049379.1, from coordinate 5,113,629 downwards.
TAGACCAAACATAGCTTAGACACTGACAGGCATTGCAGAGTCACAAGCAGGTCAGTTACTCTCTTTTAACAATCAAGATACATTTGTTTCTGAAATGGGGTTGAAAGTGACTTTTTTATCACTTCAATTCTTCAGATTTCCTCAGGGGATGTTTTTTTTTTGTTCTTCAAATCTTCCAAAACATCACTTTAAACTTCCCTCGGTGCAGAGCTGTCATGGAAATGAGCCGCTCGAATGCTTTCCGTGGCTACAGCCTGATCCTCAGTGCTCTTTGGAGCTGGTCTAATATGCCATCTCACTGGAGACTCATCATAATTAGTCCCAATGAGGGATTACCTTCCGGCCACTGCACATTTTAAATCAGCCAGACAAAATGGCCGCCCTGCGTGACCCCCCCCCAATGCTACAGATCTGTGACTGAACTCTTAAATGGTTGGACCGATCTGAAAGTGCTTCTCATTATATGGACCAATTGGGAAGATTTTATTTTGTTGCATATATTCTCATGCTTTGGATTATTTATTTTTAAGTGTGCAGAGAAATGCAGAGTTGAACTAAAACCAATGACCAGTTTTATTGTCTTCTTTTCTTTTCAACAAAGATTCAGGGTTGAATTGATGTTGCATTACTGCCTCATCCATTTCCTAGTGTGGCTTCCTTGTGGAGCTCTACCCAATTTTCAACAATCTAATTATAATAGTTTTGTAGATTAATTGTCTTGATGTCGGGGCCCTAACTGATAGTGAAAAAAACCTATTGTTTAATGTTGGCCTAACTAATTGTGTGAGGGGACTGATTGTCCTGCCTGCTGAGTTATTGCTTAACTGTCACCGGCAATGTGGAGAACTGACTTTTAGTTCTTTTGTTAGACTTGCAAGGCTAAGTAGGGGATGTGAAAAGTGCTGACTGACAAATTTCCAAGTGCAGTTTATTCCAATAGATGCATGTGAAAGCCTTAGGTCAGCCTTTGCTTGGATCCACTATTACACATTTCCGAAGCGGAAATTAGCAGCTAATGAGATACTGTCTACAAACAGCCGGCACTGCAGGGTTATTGATATATTTACATTGTTTTGCATATATTTATTATAAAACATGAATCAACATGCAAAGGAAAGCAAGTTGTGTCTGAAGGGTCTGCTTTATGCAGACAGCACCTTTTCCTCAGGTACTGCATCAACATCAGCAAAACATGTGGAACAGACTCATTTGGAAATTCTCAATCAAAGCGTCCCCTTTTTTAATCTTAATATTTAGTATTAGAAACCATTAATAACTTTGAGGAATGACACACAACTTATAATAATAATGTACCTGATTTATGCCCCTGACACACCAACCAGACAGCCGACCCTCGGCAGTCTCCCGAGCTGATCAAAAAAGTGCCTCAGAGCCATAGACAGTTAAAGGAATGATCAACAGATCCTATTGCTCTGGATGGAGACAGTAAAGTCTATTAGAAGCACTGTTCCGGTGATGGCTGACCGTTACTGCGAAGCCTCCAACTGAGCTTGACGGCGTAGATGTGACGTGAGCAACCTGTCTGAAAGGGATGTAAAGAGATAACATAGGCACAGGCTAATTATTGCTAACTAAAATGCTAGGTAACATTAGTAATTAACCCTAAACAGCTATATAAGTCCAAACTGTCTGCGATCTTACCCTGTACTACACGGTAATTTCTCTACTGTGTGACAGTAAGTCGCGTGGTTATGACACAATCGTTGGCCTGTTTTTACAAAAACGTCTGCTACAAAACTATAACGTGAGATACAAGGTAATGGAGCCTTTAATAGATTGTTGTGTTTCTTTAGAAAAAAACAACAGACAAATAGATAGGGTTATGGCTTATTAGCATCAAAATGGCGCCATAGGAGCTACGCTTAGAGAGCAGAGGCTTACACCCTTGCTTGGGAAACACAACAAAGCGACAAGACGTAATCTGTCTCCACAACAGCAGGCGGCGCTAATCTGTATTGTTGCCCAAAAATGAAAACCAGCAGCTGATTGGACAAACGCGTCATGAGGGTCTGGCTTCTATGGGAATTCAAAGCCAGACTGTCATAAAGGCTTGTTCAGAATACCATCTCATATTTTACTAAAATAGTTCACCGAAACGTGTTTCTGAAAACAGGCCTTGCAGCTGCTAAATCTGTCTTCATTTCAGATCGTTAAAAGTCAGTTATAAAGATTTTCCTCAGATTTTGAGAGATTGGTCATTTGAGTCTGACTGCCGGCAGTGCCTGCCTGTCAACTGAGCGTGTCAGCTCGGCCAAAATGAAGGACGACGGCTTCTCCGACGGAACACACCGAACAGACTCGAGTCACCGACCTCGCCAGACTGTCGACGGCTGATTATCGCTTTAGTGTGTCACGGCCTTTAGAGTGTATATGAGTGTATATAGGAGCCAGTTTATCCACTGAATAATATGCTTTGGTTAATTGGGATAAACTTTCATCCTTATTATGTCTTTCTTTTTAATCTCCTCTCACTATAACAGTCAAGCTGTGACTCCTGGTGTGGACTCCTAAATTAACATTGTGCAGACATGTTTACAGTCAACTACAATTAATTCCCGCTCCTAGATGAATGCATGAACAGATGGATGGACCCGTGACTGATCCCTGTACATCAAAAGATCATAAATGCCAGTGTAAATACCGTAAAACATTTCAGCCATGACCAGGGAAATGTGAAAGTTGTTCTTCAGTCATGTAATAGAACATAAATAATAAAAGAGCATATAACTCAAATATGTGTTATCTTAAAGTGCTACCAAACACCCCTTTATAAGAATGTATTTTATTAGAGGAAAGAAGTCAAGGAATGTACAATTTTTTTTAAAGCCTCTAAAGAAAAATACCAAATTAGGGGATGATGTTACTTAAATCATACAACATGATAAATCTCACAGTTGTCTCACAGTGTCTATAGTTATATTAGTCACTTTAAATTGCTTGCCTCGCACCGCGCTGTCCCTGGTAATTTAGCTGCAGTATATTCATTAGGAGCTCCTAGGTGTTTTGAAGGTGCTTTCAGTTTCGGAGTTTGATAGCATATCCTCAGAGCTTAACATTTTAGCCTGTACTAAAATATTCATAAGCCCCACTATCAGAAAGCTTTGAAGTGTGTAGACACCTCTGCCAGAATATTCTGTGAAGAAAGGGGCTGCTGTCTAAAACATGCTGCAGATCCTGTTTCCATTTGAAACCTGACAATGGCGTTAATATTCTTTGAATCTTCCTGAAAAACTATGGAGCGGTGTGTGTGTGGGGGGGGTGGGGGGCTGGAATGACATCGCACCCGAGTTGATCTCGCTACAGTAAAACAAGTTGGAATGTTTGCAGAGACACAAATAAGACAGAAGTGCTACTAAACTGTATATTACTACAGCTATCACTACTGTTGATGCACGGAGCAGCCATGTTGGATTTTGAGGTCTGCTTTGCTTGAGATAATATGAAGTTCTCAGACTTTTCGAGCAGGCATGGACCGGTATGAGATTCTGAAACCCACCATGATATCGCTGGCTAATGGGAGTCTCAGGGGACCTCCCACACGCTGATTAACAGCAAGAACAACAGGCAGAGTCAGTCGCTAGAAACAATTCTAGGATTCTGACACACCCTTTAAACCACAGTAGCAATTTTTAGTTTGATGCAGAAGTCCTTAAAGTGCCCATATTATAAAAAACACTTTTTCTGGGATTTGGGGTGTTATTTTGTGTCTCTGGTGCTTCCACACGCATACAAACTTGGAAAAAAAAACGATCCATGTTGTTTTGAGTGAGATACAGGTTTCTGAATGTTCTCTGTTCAAAATCTGCACCGTTTTCTACGCAACTAGCCAAGACGAGGTGGCTAACCGTAGCCTGCTAGCTCATTTTCAATGGCAAAACACTGCTACAACACACACTAGTTGACCATAATCTACAAAAGAACTAGAAGTAGGTATTCCACAAGTGTCCCTCTTCTAGAAGAAGTCTCCCAGCCAATCCTGCCGAGTACTGACCAAAGTTGGAGAAAGAGTTCTCTAGCTGATGTCATCTTACCTAGCTACTGAGCATGTGTGACTCCCAACAAAGATAGGATAGAAGTGAGATGTCTCACTGTGTAGCTAAAACAGAGACTCAAACACACATGGTGAAAAGAGGATCTGCAGCAATGTGCAGTACAACAAAATATATATATATATATTTTTTTAAATTAAACCATGTAAACCTATTCTGGTACAACCTCCAAATACAATTATGAACCCGAAAATGAGCATATTATGGGCGCTTTAAGTAAGCATCCAATCGGTTTGTTCATGCATGGTTGGCTCATGGGTCGTCCCTGCTCTCTCTATCCAAAGAGTAGTGATTATAGTATAAGCTAATGTACATTACCAAAGGAGGACTGTGTTCAAGGTGAAGGCCTTTCCGAGCTATTTAACTCTGATTGTGTACTAATAAGGGGTGTGACGCGGTCCACTGGCTCCCCTACCGAAGATGACGAAATTCCCCTACGCAGCGAGCTGTGCTAGCTTGGTTTATTTGCATAATTATTGACCACTGGTCACCTGCATCCATTTGCTCCTTAATGACAACCATAGACTGAAAATCTGAATTGGGATCAAGTTGAGTTTTCACTCAGTGCAGCTGGTCAAACGTTAGCTAGCGTAGGAGCGGGTGTTAACTGTCTTCATTTTAAAACTGTGGCTTTCCAGCCTTTTCTGCTTTGCTGACAAACTACATGAAATAAATTCAAGCGCTGCTTTGGAATGATTGATGGAGTCTAGTGTGCTGCATGAGGAGGTTGCATCACATTCAGAGCTGCAGGTCCAAGGTGCTCACTGCATTCATTATGAGGGTGGTAGTGGACTGAGCTCATACAATATTTTTGTTTGACTTAGAGCGGTCTTTGATTGTTTTTCTCTTTTTATTTTTCTATTTGTACAAAATAGGGTGGCAGTAGGGGAGTTGGGTTGGGAACCGGAGGGTCGCTGGTTCAAGTCCCCATACGGACCAAAGTATGGTGGTGGACTGGTAGCTGGAGAGGTGCCAGTTCACCTCCTGGCCGCTGCCAATGTGCTCTTGAGGCACCGAACCCCCAACTGCTCAGGGCGCCTTTCCATGACATCTCTCCATTTAGTGCATGTGTAGGTCCTAAGCATGTGTGTGTGTAATAAAAGATTGAAAACATTGAAGTATACATTATTATTATTATTAAAACCTCAGATAGGAATACACTTTCCTCCATTGAAGATAACAGTGCTGTTACTGTAGATTAGCCTGATTGGGGCTAATGTGCTTGTCTAGTGTTAAACTGATTTGAGCGGCCCTGTAATTAAGCTTCCTGCTGATGGGCTGGATCACTTTCACACTTAACATGCTAAGCACGCGGTTGACTTTGACAGCATTGTTTGACATATTCTAAACAAGATAGCATATTGAATAAGAAAAACTATTTGTAACTTCAGTATTGCGTGTCATAATTCAAAGGGGTTGAATAATGGCGTCTAGCTTACAACTATATTGTGCATGATTGAGAATGTAGCCTCATGGGTTTGATTCTCAAGAACTGCACACTTCCACTGTGCTTATGATAATACACTTCAAAGTGTTTCCATCAGAGCGATCAACATCATTACAAACCCTGGGAATGAATGGATTATGATATCAGTACAGGACAGAAAGCTAATTCAAAGAGCGCAGGAATAACTATAGCTCTGAGTGCTCCTTAACTGTCAGGAGGCTTTCAAATTAGCAGCTCTGGTACTCGCTCCAGTTTGATTTGGCTGCACATGAATAAGTTAGTCATCTTTGCTTCAGTACATCAAACATTAGTGCTAGTTTTTTTTTATTTCCACAATTAAGACCACATTTTTCAATATGCTTAGTTGCTTTGGATGCTTCCTTTGACTCTGATTCCGTCGTTCACTTCCTTCAGCTGCCAATGCTAAAACAACATTGAAATGTCCAATGCTATTCAGTTCAGTGAACAGCAGAGTATCAAGTTTTTATTCACCTTAAGAAATGGGCTCTGCCTCAACAGCAACACTCCCACACCTCACATACCAATGAGCTATGAGAATAAAACCCGGATTGTAATTAAAGCCTACAATGTATCACTAACTGCATTAAGTATGCACTTTGTTGAATAGCTGCATAGTGCCTGTGGACTGGAAAGATTCTTAACTACAGCTGAAGTAGCGGGGAGCCGGTAGCCTATGTGACATGTTCAAATCTAGCAGTTACCCAGGTCACAGGGCCGTGTTTCTATTATGTTTCCCGTGTTTTCAGAAAAACAATTTGTCCGTGTTGTGTTCCTTCCCCTCACACGCCGAGACACAATTAACTTGGGCCAGCTGAGGACATGTTTAGCACCTGACTAGGCAGGAAAACATCTTCCATGCTACTATCGGGAAGGGTTTCAATGCAAATCTGCCGAACCAACATGTATCATTTTGGGCAAAGGGCAAAATCTTTTGTTGGTAAGGAATGAGATTTGTCAGAGGTTTTTAGTATGCAGCGTCTGCACAATGAATTTCTGTTTTACCTAGGTTGTTTTTGCACCAAATCTAATCTAGGGATGTTTCTGATTTGATTTCTTACGTCTGGCGGTGCCTGTCTTCACTCATTTCAGCCCCGCGTTATCGCAACATAAATGACTAAATGACATCCATTTGGAGAAATGAAGCTAAATGTCCCGTCTGGGTTATCTTATTTCCCCCCCGGGATAGTTTCATGCAGAGCTGATCAACAACATGATGCTAGCAGCCACTTGGACACTTTATTTGGATGGATCTGTCTAGCTTGCCTTGTACTGATGACAGTGACACAGGCTGCTTGTCTAAGCCTCAAGGACAGGAGTATAACATCTACCCCCTGGATGAAGGCTTTTTCATTTCACAGACAGATTGAAGAGAGTCAGCTCAGTTAAGTGGCTTCTAAGTGCTTTGTAAGATATAATAATGACTTGGCAGCTATAGGGCCTATATCCATCCACCTCACTCCAATCTAACTCTAAAACTCTCATTCCCCTTCACAAAAACAGTCTCTAAACTTCTCCTTTTTTTCTCTCTATTACTTTTCTTTCACTTTCTCCACCCAACTTGTCTTTGTCATTGTTTTACAAGTCCTGATACTACACGTATAGCTGTGTCACACATCACTGGCCCTCCTCCTCTAACCCTAATTACTTCATAAAGCTCCTGATTATGCTAATTAAAATAGATATGCTGACAGAATTAAGATATTTTGACATTTTCCAAATCTGTTTAGTCTCTTGTGTTTATCACACCACGGGTAATAGATTGAAGACATGGATCTATTTGCATTGCTAATTTTGTTGATTTAAAATGTTGATGTGCCCATAAGCTCAGGCCAACTGGAGAAGGAGAAGAAAATTGAGCTCAGCCTCTGTTCAATGTGAGCAGTGATGATAGGAAGCCTACAGGTTGGAGAAGTGGTTTGAAACTGATTGACTGGTTTAAATCCCTGGGAAACATTAATCCCTGAGGGGAAAGTGAGAAAGCAACACTGCTTTTTTTTTCACAAGAAGTCATGATAGTTTCCTTGAATGAAACTTGCATCCGTCAGCTGCCCTAACTGTTCAATGGCCAGCAGTAATAGACTAAAAAGTGATGAGATGAGCAGCTCCCAGGTCTTATCTGAAGTGTGTGAGGCTGTGTTTGAGGTAAAGAGACTATTGAAGCTTGGCAAAGCAATCCTGAGTAAATAGAATTGAACTTCTTTTTATCAGTTTGGACTTGAGGCAGAATTTGTGTTGAAGTGTTATCAAGCACTCATACAGCTTGATAAAAACAAGCTTTTCTGTCTGAGTATGTATGCAGCTGTGCTCAAATCTAGTTACTTTTCCCACGTATATACAGTATATCCATATTATACATGTGGATGTGTTTGTTATTTTATGATGTATGTTTATGTTGTGTGTAATGTCTGTAAGTTACTGGGACCTTGAATTTCCCCTTGGGGACCAATAAAGTATCTATCTATCATCATGTGATTGCAGTAGACATAAAATACATTTTAAAACGAAAATGAATCGATTTTTGGAATTCTATGAATCGATTTTGAATCAGTAGAGCTTGAATCGCTTTTTTTTTCTTCTTTTGCACACCACTAATTACCAGTAGGCTGCTTGGCTCTTCTGACCAGGGCTTACTGGTTGTCCCTCACGCTGAATAAAAAATATCAGAACATTGCTTTGCTTTATGTCTGAACATGCCATTAGAAGATGGTTCCAGAGTAGGAGTGCACTGCAGAATTAAGTTACATAAAAGGTGTTCCAGATGGATTGTGGTTAGTACAGTTGTTATAATCCACATAAAACCAGGGATACCGATCCTGCTTGAGACATCACCAGCTGTGATTCGTACTGTATCTCAAATGGGGCTTGTCTCACTCCTAATGATAATCATCAGGTCAACATATTGGTGCATTGTTTTGGACTTCAACAGTTTTGGACTTCAAGATGTGTGCCTAAATTGCGAAAAATATAATTCTGCAACTGTCAGGTGGATTGTGTTTCCTGTCTGAGTCCATCTGGCAGGCTCCTCATGCAGGAGACAAATTAAAAACTACTTGGATCCCTGTTCCAACCACTAATGACTAATGAGTCCCTCTCTGTCACACCGATTAGAGCTCATTTGTTTTGGACTGTTCTTTGAACTGTTACCTAATGACAAAGTTGTCTACGGCTAATGCAGTTCACCGCCCCCTGTCTCATTGCCAAAACGTTCAGTAGACCTGAATCCATCCATCAGAATAAGTGTCGTATCAGACACAATGTGCTCTTTAGAATCGGGATGGCCATAATGTTCTTCACAGGTTGGGGTATTAACTGACTGCATCAGCCACACTGCAGGATCTGAGGACTAGTTTGACAGAGAAGTGCCTCTGGGACCATGAAGAACTTCTCTGCATAGCATAGGTAGCTAAAGACCAAGATAACTGCAGTGAAAGTTAATGTAAATGAGTAGGGTTTTCCTCCTGGGTGTTAATTAAAGGTCAGGTTGTTTCTCATGGATGAGATGGCATTTATTCATGAGGGAAAAGGCTTGGGAAGTTTCACAGAGATGGTTTGGCAAAGAGATTTAATGTTGAGTAAACAGTTTTTAAAGGAGAGAGAGACCCTAAACGCACCTTTGCCATGCACTTCACGCCGTGCGCTTAGATCGTTACGTAGGCCAACGCGAGAAGGGCAAGATTTGCTAATGTTATCCAAAACAAAAAATGCACATTTGTTAGTTTTAATAATGGTAATAATAACTAATATCTGATCTACCCAATAATTGCTATAAAAGATTTGAAATATTTTTATTCATGTTATACTTTCCCTTTTTATATTAGAAAACAGTTTCTTACTATTGGTCTTAGGATGGTGTTGTCAGCTTTGGTTTTATTATAGTTGTGAAGTCAGTTTTAGGTTGCACTGAACAGGTTGTCATTTTGCTTTTATGATATCTGCAGAATGCTCTGGAAGGGCTGAAAACTGTGCTGCTGAGTTTTCAGCCCTTTTTTTTTACCCAGCTGTACCAACAATACACAGAAACACCTGCTGGGTGTTGGGTGACCTTATACCGGCAGTGGCACACAGATATACAGTACTCCAAGAGAGTAAAGTGAGTACAAGAAAAAGAACGGAGCAAACAAGGTATAAGGGCACACATACTTACAAAGATATCATATGAGAAACACCTATCTTTAGAATAGTAGTGAACCGAATAGAAGTGGCTCAGCCACCCTCACTTGCACTGAAAAAAGTGAAACTACTGTGTCATTCATTTAAAGTGCATTTTTACATTGGACTAAGCGAAAATCATGGTTTCTGGTTTGAACCTGTTTAGTTCAGTTTGCCTTTAAGCAAAAAACAAACCAGCTAGACCAACGTAAAGAAACAGTTTTACTTAAATAGTGTTTTCACTTCAATCTGGAGGTTTTCATGTCATGTGACCACATGACGTCACATCAGCTTCCTCCCTGCTCGCGATTTTGCCGTCCGCGGTCGCCATTACCAGCTGTGAAGACCATCCGTGGCCCAGGACATCGCTTTTAGACAAGGTCAGTATTACAAATTGTGTTATTTTGCCGGAAAACAAGTTGTTTTAATTTGCATTTATGTTTGGTGGCAGAATGGATAACTTGAAAACTTGTAAAAACGTACTTTACAGACAACTGTGTTTGTGCACGTGTTAGCTAAAGCTAGCTAAACCAGGCCAAATGTTGCCTCTGTTTCACAAATCACAACGTTAATTTTGTTAATATTATTTGACTGTGATGTAAGTGTAGTGTGATAAGTCTCGTTTTTCTGTAGTGTTTGAATAAACTATAACGCTAGCTCCTTTCTCACATGTACCGCGTGAACTAAGTTAGACATTAACAGCAGGAGCTATAACTTTAATGTTATATGAGAAGGCAAATATCCGAATCCGTTGGAACCGAGTCTGTGTAATGTTCGATAGACCCCATATGTGAATGGAGCCGGTTTTTTTGTTTAGCACAACTTTTTAAAATAGCTGTTTGGAGTACTTAGCTAGCTAACGGCAGAAGAGGGGCGAGTCTGGACATGTTTCACCGAGGGCGGGGCTGCTCACCCCGCTACACACGGGCTGGCAGCAGGGCGGAGAACAAGGTGGAACTACGCGGACACGTTTTAAAGAAGTGACGTGCTCCTGGCTGTAAGTGGATTAAACAACCGAAATAACAATAAAGTAACTATTGATTACAACTATTTTGCCAGATTTGGCGCTGGTTGGCCTGCCCCTTCTCTCCTCCACTGCCGACATGATTACAGTCACAGTTGGTTTACTGCATGTAACGTAACGTTTATGGTTGAGTCTGAAGTTATTTCAGACATGCACCCCTATTTAACAATCAGAAGGCAATTTAACATGTCTGGACAGCGCCTCATCTCTCTGAAGAGATACATACACGCATAAGGTTGTATATGGGTGTGGGGTTAAAACTGAAACATTTTCTTATTTATTTTAACTTTATTTTATAAATGTCTTATTTATTTGACAATGCACCCTATATTCTAAGAATGTCCCCTTAACCTTTAGTTACTCCTTATGTAATTCTAATCTGATAAAATGGGCATATTTTTTATTGTTAGTTATTTAATTTATAGAAATTTAGAAATTGTAGTGTGCATCATATATTTTGCTAAATAGTTTCTTGTTAAACAATAGAACAGTGGTCGGCAGCAGTGTCTCCAAAATAAAAGAGCGAGAAGGTTTTTGCCGACCCCTGCTATAGATTATATACAATCCTTTGTATAATAATTGTTAGTTGGGATCTGTTATTCAGGGGCTGTTTCAGTATATTTCAGAACTGTTAACTATAATTTTAATTTAATTTATAATTTTATACTCTTTTTATTGATCCCATATGGGGAAATTACAACTATACACAAAATAAATGGCTCAGCTTGTAAATACCACACCAAATGAAAAAATAGCATCTGCACTTAAAAAGAATTAGCACTTTTGCATATGAAATGAATCCTCAAAGTCCTGCTTAAATACTGTGCAAAAGTTAGTCGTGGCTATTTTAATTTCTACTTTCCATACAGGCATGTCACTAATGAAAAAGAATTTGTTTTTTTTATTTAGAAATTAGACTAAGAAAGCATATGGCCTTAGCGGTTTGACTTAAATATTCAGAATTTCCTAAAGTTAATATTGACTGTGTAAACCAGAATTGTCAAATAGCAAGTTGTTAATCAATAATTTGAATATGAATTTAATGTAAGTTATGGACAATTTTTTACTACAACTAATATTGTTTTGTTTTTTCTTGTTTTGATTAGATTTTTGGATGGGCGGGCATGGCAGTCAAAAGGCCAGCCAAGTTGCGGGTTATTCTGAATCCTGATGACACCCGAAAGCTAATTCTGCCCGATGGAATTCCAGAGTCAATGGAGCAGCTTATGGATGAAGTCAGGAAAGTGTGTGGGCTAAGTGGCAATTTAAGACTGCAGTACCAAGACAGATTTTGGAGATGCACTAGTTAACTTGACATCTACTGCAGAACTTGAAGATTTGGCAACTATCAAGGTCATCCCAGTAACAGATGATTGTAGCCAAGTTATTACTCTCATGGTCTGTGATGATACAGTGTCTTCTCAGTCAGATGACACAGAGCTCCTGTCCACACCCTCTAGCTCTGTCTCTACAAGAACCCATATTTGGCCACGTGAGTTTCTGATACCAACGTTCTGTTATGACTCTGAGCTACAGTTAGAAAAGGGAAATGCTGTGTTTAGGTCAAACAACACAAAGTTGACCCTGAGTTCAAAAACAAAGTCAAATATTTTGGAAAAGTTAGTAGAAGAGATAGACAAGACTTTTTCTCTGCGTAGACTGGACATTTTGGCAAAGGAATCAGAAGTGGAAGAGCTGAAGGAGAGATGGCCTGCATTGTTCACAATGGGTGAGGCAAGTAACTTTTCAGGTGTGCAAACCTGTCACCTTCGGCAAAATTCGCTGTTTTGAAACCAAAATAAGTCATTTATGCAATTCACGTAGATCTGATGAGTTTTTCGGGGGGGCTTGGACACCAAAGAACTAATTGGTCGGCTTGGTAGCATTGCATTTCTTCCTGTATTTTAACATTAACTTTAGCTATACTTATTACCTAGTTGAACGTGGGCCGCAACAAATAAATCAATGTTTAGATTGACAGAAAAATGTCTAACCCAAGATATCACACACTTGTAATGGATTTACATTTGTTGTTTTTTTAAAGATCAATGCCGAGTTTATGAGAACTGTTCCACTTCAACCGCGATTCCTGGCTTCCTTGGACAAGCACCACAGCAAGCTGAAAGAGATCATCAGAAACAAAGATGTCAGAGAGAAGACCCCAAATACACTGAATGTTCAATAAAGATGCTAAATTGGACTGCTCAATAATGCATTGTGTGTGTTTGCACTCTCACCTAGAGCCTCGATGTGAATCAAAAAAGGGAGTTTCTGTTGAAATGCCTTGTGTACAAGCTTATCAAGGAGTATCTGGTAAGTACTTTTGCATTTATCATGTAATCTTTAGACAAGGTGAAACATGGTTTTAGGTCCTATAAAAATACTGGTGCATATATGTACTGTACATTTGCCCAGATCTTCCATATCTGTTGAGGCATCATTGTGCCCACATTAAGCTGGTACCCCCCTGCAAGTAACATAGATGTGTAGCCTAGGTTGGGCTATCTGGGACTATCCATGGTTAATCCCTCTCTAGCTGTAACAAGTGATTTGAACTGCCTTCATTGAGATAGTACTTTTTCTTTGAAATGTCAATCATGGGGAACTTGTCAGCCTTATGGTCCATCAGGGGAAATGTGTTGTCCGCACATGGGAAACAGTTTCCCTTAGGACAAAATGGAAGCCTTCGTATTGTCTGTGTTCCACTAACCGTTTCTAAATAATCTAGTTGTGTTGCAGCCTGGTTTGAAGTTAGTCATGATACAGCAATCAATGGCACAGATACATCTGTTGATACACAAGCCAACAGGCCATTTAACTATATTTGTGCTATTATATTTTGTAGAACACAGTATATTGTACTTTAATTACATTATGAAATAGTTGTCACTTCAGAGCAGCAGCTGAACAGATGGAGCAGTGAAAGCCTGGTCATAAAAAAAAATTATATACAAATATTGCATTGTGGAAAGTTTCAGTCTGGCCAGGTTCAGAAATTAATTACAATATGAGTAAAGAAAGCAGTTGTATCTATTTTACATGGTAGTGAATCTTGGTTAAAGTTTGAATACCACTGTATTAAACTAATCTTTTTGGTCAAAGCATGTTATGACATGATAGATTATATACTACTTGTACCAATTAGGGTTGGGCAGATAGATGTCCATCCTAATGTTTCAATGTAGACACCACCTAACCCTAGTACCAATGTGTTTAGTTTTAAAATCAAGTTGCTTTGAGAAAAATATTTGGAAGAGCCATTAGGTATCTGCTAGCATGTCAGTACATCTTATTACTAGACCTCAAATGTTTTAGATTGAGAATGTGTACATATTTTATATAGACAGATTTCATCAAAATAACTGTCTTGTCTTTTTCTAAATCAGGTTGTTTAGAAGGATGAAGCTCAAACAGAACTTGAGATCTACAATGGCAGTATTTGTCTTCAGGGAAGAGGAGGATCCTCTCCAGCCACCACATGACCTGGGGATTGTCATTGAAGGTGTGCAGGTCCTTCATGCATGTGCCATGTTTGGCCTCATCTATGCTCAAATACGTTTGATGCATTGCAGAAAATATGGACAGAGCTAAAGAAATTTGTTTAGTTTTCTATTGATTACGCATTTGTAAGGGGGTGATACACACATCCTGGGTATTTTGTCAAGGATAGCCAGGTTATAGGAATGTTAAATTATTTTACATCTGAGGTCATAATGCAGACTTGTCAAAACATTTAATACCACATTAATATGGATTACAAAATGTTGACTTTTCTTTTGATATGGTTGAAAGTAATGTGACATTCATACATCCTGGAAATGCTGTTAAAGGATAGTCATTTTAAAATTTTAAGACAGGATTATTTTTATACCGCTTTATGGTTATTACATGTCAAGTTTTAGAGTATAGGTCTATAACAGTAACATACAGAAAGGTTGCATACGTTTGTATTGAAAAGACCATGATTTGTTTTCCTCAAGAAATTGTGTTAACAGCATACTAGCTAGCAGCAAAATGTCATTTTCAAAACAGGTGATGCACATTTTAAAAACAGTGACATTACAATAAACATGGTCTTTTGAAGAGAATATTCCTGTCTCTATTGTAAGAGAGAGAACATTTACTGACTAAAGGTTTTTGGTTTTATCTCAAGTGAAAATCCTTTACCTTAAGGCAAAGAAGTTTTGGGTCATGGTTAAAGTTAATTATTAACAAAGCAAAGAATTGTTAAATTGGCAAAATATAACATCAAGTTAAGTTTGTGACTAAAGAAAATTGATTATGGTACAATTAAAATAGTTTACACTGGATAAGAAATTTAACTAGAGTAAAGTTAATAAAATTGCTTTCAACAAAATGACACCTTTAATTTTGATTAGTTTAGTCCAAAGTAAAATTATACTTTGGTACATTAAAAAGTTTTGCCAAAATAAAGATTTAAGGTGGATTAAAGTTAAGATTCACAATCAATTCAAAATCAGTTTAGAGGAAATAAATGTAGCAGTAACAAATCAATTTTTTTAGGTTGGTTCAAAGTATCATTTTTTCAGTGTGTATACATTTACACCGAAATATACCAATTGGCACCAAGGTACACTGGCATATATAGAAGTTATGGTTGACTTTATTACGCAAGCTTTGGAATATAGTCTATTTACAGAATGTGTAGGATCAGATTTAGACACGCTCCTCTCTGCTGTATATAGAACAGCATGCCAAGCATTTCTTCATGTAATCCCAGTCTTCAACTAAGTATCACGTGTGGTAAGTTGTTGGACATTTTGTTTAGCAGCGTCCTTTGGCCTTTTTCCTACAAAAACAATATCGGCAATACATCAGTGTTCAAGATTGGAAACATAGGACTTTGTGTAGTACGTTGTTCCTTACACGCTCAACTGTTCCCTTTGGCTCCAGCTGCCAATAACAGGGCCCCGGGAGACAGTGAAGCGTAAAACCTGGATGCTGAGAGGGAAAACGTCTTCAGGTCATCCAGGGCATACACAGGCAGTTGCTCACACCTAGAAGAAAAAAAAAAAAAAAAAAATTCAATGCTGTAGTCAGGATGGAAAAACTCCCTAGAGCAAACAAGACACTCACATGCACACTTACCTTTCCAGTGTTTCCAATTATTATTAATCAAATACTGAAATTCACATCTGCAGATCATTTTTCAATTGAGCATGAAACCCAGAAAGCTGGTCATCACCAACGACAGTGTTCACATTATGCAAATCAGGCCAGGATCAGAAGATTGAGAGGTCCTGCAATCTTAACATCCTTAACGGTGGCAACAATGATAAGGCTGATGGCAGTAAAAGTCCAGGTTGGTGGTGTGCGTTACCATAGTTACCATGCTAAGCTGCTTCAGGGTAACAGCTGGAGCTGTAGGAGGATGGATTTGGAGAGAGAGAGAGTGTTGTCGTGTCTGATCGATAAATTTAACATTTCAGCAGATGTGTTCATTTCCATACATGTTTAGTGGCTTGACGGTTAACAGAAGTAGGGGATTTGTTTTGCGGGGTATTTATGGTGACTTTAACCCAACCCAGGGCGAGACTGATGAATCGGCCCGGTTCAACTCTGACGTTTCCTCGCATTGCACAGCGTCTTGAAGGAATAATCTCCGACATTAGGCTACGTTATGTTCTGCCAGCTCACAGTAATTTAATACAATAGGAAAAGAGTCCACCCCCCCCCCGTTGTAAAGCGTTCTGCATGTGGTGTCTGCTGTCATTCCCTCTCATCCCTTTCACTTCTTCAGCTGTCCTGTCATTAAAGGTCTAAAATGCCCAAAAATTCTTTAAAAAAAGCTTGGAAAATGCCAAATCAAGCTGATGTAGTCCATGTAAGTATCATTACTACCCTTTTTTCTGAGGCCTGTGCAAATTAAAGTTCCATTACATTCAGATGGCAGCCTTGAAAGTATCTTTTTACATAAAAGCACATAACAACCTCATTTATAGTCAAAATTGAGGCAAGCTCAAAAGACGAAACTACCATGAAAGGATGATGAGACTAAATCGGTATTCTGCTTAAATGTATACCTCTGATACTCACACTTACAGTATATGAAATGCATGCACTTGTCCCACTGGGGTATTTGAGCTGTTAAGCTTAAAAGTGTCAAGGTAGCTACTCACTCTGACTAACTTTAAGTGATTCGGGAGGTAAAGAGAAAACAATTTCAGTGTTGAGTGCATCTCTGAAGCAGAGTTGGTAGTTGCGTAGCTTAGAGTGACGCATTAGCCAAAGAGCCTGGCAACGAGAAATCCAGCAAATGCTGTCAGCTTTGATACCAATCTTGCTGGAGAAGCTGAGGCTTTGAAAGACACTCCAATTACAGCAACTTCGGATGGCAAAGCGAAGAATGCATCCTTGCGTAAGCCTGCCAGCCGGCCCTGTTTTCTGCTACGTATAAGCTCAAGAGCATGGCTCCAACTGCGTGAGTGCATGCATGAATAAAAATGTGTGCCTCAAAAGTGCAAGCGAGGTCCAGTCTAACTTCAGTGTGTCAGAGCGTTTGCTGACAGAGATGGAATGTTGGGGGGGTCTGATAAATGCCTGCCCACTCATATCAGCAGGCAAAGATGGGATGGAAGAGGGGTTGAGGTGGCGTGATTTAAAAGACAAACATTTTAAAACCCATTTTCTACAATGACTGCGGTTTTAAAACTGCAAGTTAATTGACAGGATTTGAAAGGACAGCTATCGTAGTTGTCTGAAATGTATACTGTTTGTAGGATTCAGCTATTTACTCAACTTAAAGTCTCTACAAAATGATAGAGACTATAGATACTATGGAAATAGTTAACAAATGGTTTGACAAAATAAGCTCAGGGATGACAGATTGGGTCTTGAAACGTGTAGTACACAGGTGGGGTATATGCTGTAATATAGCAGATAGAAATAACTGATGTATGATTGGGCTACAGAAGACAAAAGTTAGTCTCATGGAGGTGTTGAAAAGATAAATAACAGGCCAATAATTCAATTTGGTGTTGGTACCATGTATTAAGTGAAAAAAGACAAAACTATAACACACAAAAATATTTACAATCTGCAGACAATTTCAAAAAGTTCAACCAAAAACATTTAAGCAAACTGGAGAGTACTCAATTTAAAGTCAATTCATCACACACACACACTAAGACTAAGGTTTTTGTTCATGAGTCATGAACACAACATCCGATGAGTATGGTCCAAAGATGCAAACAGTCCATAAGCCACAGCTTAATGAATGGCTGTGTATGTGTATGTGTGAGATTGAGAGTGGAGGGGGTGAGCAAAGCTACAACAGCCTCCTACCAGACCATACAGGGGGCGACCATGTTGTTGTGGCAGGTTCTGTTCCAAGTTGTACTAGCTCGCCATCAATTAGCCCGCAACTGCCACACCTGGCCTGTATTCAATAAACAGGACCCATGGTTTAGTCACTACTCATAAGTTATCCACTAGCTAGTTTTAGGTTCTATATTTTATATTCTATGTGTGCACAATCAAAAATACTACACAAGTACTTGCCATAAAAATGGTAATGTATACTTGTATGCAAATAAACACCCATAGTTATTAGAGAGTATTCAACAAACATTTCATTCCATACAATTGATTGTCTTTCAGTAGTAAATAAATCATTCAAATACTTAAACCAAAGCCATAGCATTACAACAAAGTGCTAGGTTTGTACTACAATTCAATGATTAATTGCTACCAGCCACCACAGCCCATAGACACACATTGAAATGGCTAAATGCAGTTAGCATTAAGCTAGCAGAGAACCCCATTAACATACCCAAAGATGCTAATGCTAACAGCAATATGCTAGTGGACACACAAATAGACTCACCAATTCCCGCAGATATCGGACACACCACAACACCAGTCGACTACAGACAACAGTGGTGGATGCTACAATTACAAAATTGCACGCTAAGGTCACATGAGCATTTAAGATTGAAAAAATAAGCGAGAACGTGGTGTTGTTTGTATTGCGACATACCCAGTGCAGCTGCTCCAGTGGCTTCCCCCTCACACTACTGATTAGGGTAAACTCACTGCAGCTTTTGACCCATGCTTGAGTGCTCTGATTGGGTAACTGAGCCTACCATGTGACTCATGGTAAAATTGTTGTTTCAGGTGTGTTCAGGTAAGTGGGAAAAATGAGACCTGGGTTACAGAGATCTGGGTTACACATGCAATGGGCATTTGTCATAGTTGGAGCTCTAACTGTCTTTATGTGAAAGAAGAAGAAGAGGTGGCGCTCACTAGAATACTGAAAATATGAATAGGTAGTTAAGCAGAGAATTATGTTTCTGGAGTGATTAACCGTCCTGTTGTCCTCGATTCAAATTTGACCCATTTACAAAAACTTTCTGTTTCAGAACTATGACAAAAGAACGTTGAAAAAAGTGACAAGTTGAAAAAGAACTATAAAAACGCAGGGAAAAGTGACCAAAGAAATCTGAAAAAGTGAGAAAAAAATCAAAACATTGGTAAAAGCAACAACAAATTAGAATAAGTGTTGAAAAAGAACAACAAAATGTTGGAATTTCAACCCAGAAAAACGCCTAGTTGCAGGTCGATGGGAAGACAACACAAAGGACAAATCTTTTGGTGGATGTATTTATTATTTTTTCAACCTTTTCAAAACTGGTCACTGCTGGAATCCACAGCTAGTTACATTGGTTACATTGGTCAAATGGACAGTGTTTGGCTCTAGGATACTCAACAGGCCATCTCTGAGTATCTGAGTGTACTGAGCCAAGCTGGGCAGCGTTCAGACTTCCTCGCTGGTGGTGTTCTTCCTCTCCTCTTTGCTGAGGTGCCCGGGGTGTTTTATTTCACTCCACTTTTACTCCCTGAAGTTGAAACAAAAATCAGGAGCAAAGCATACTGCCAGTCATCCTCGGCCTCAGCTTCCCTTTGGTCTTTCCGTAGTCTGCTGAGCACGCATGAGTCCAGGTCGGCCGCACATCAAAGCATCCACAACAGCCATTGTGGGACTGTGGCAGCATTGGTAACGGGACAGTCTACAGGACACTGGAATAGGAGCGCTTTCCCTCAGTCCCTCCACTGGGCATGTGCACAAAACCCCCTCCTCCAAAGGACTTCTTTTAAACACGCTTTTCCTCAACACGCTTTGTGTTGTGTTTTTTTGCACAAATGGCAATCTGATACCTTACATTTAGAGCCCGACCGATATATCGACGGGCCGATATTATTTGCTGATATTAGGCATTTCTCAATATATATCGGTATCTACATTTACAATGGCCGATTCAGTTTTTTTTAAAGATATTCATTCATCAGATTCATTTATAATGACAAATAAATAAATCTGATGAAAAAATAAAAACGGACTGTCAACCATGTTATGAGCATTTTATAGTTTGTCCACCAGAGGGCGCTCCACAACGTCCCTGTTGGACACACTGATTTTTTTTGTTAATGTGTTTTTGTTCAAAGGACTTTAAGTTTCATATCTTAAGTTTGTATTTTTATACTGAATATTTATCAGAACTTTAATATATTTTGATGTTCCTCTGTTCTGTCGTGACAATAAAACAAATTATAATCATATTATTTTAGTGAGAACTCATAAATAACTACAAATAACTAATGTTAGGGAAATCTGTTCATGTTTTGTAATGCGTTTCTGGATTATTTATTTTTTTAAATATACTGTATATCGGCCGATATATGGGTATATCACATTTTTAAATAACCAAATATTCGTATCAGTATTGGCCTTAAAAATCCTTTATCGGTCGGGCTCTACTTCCAATACAACCCAAGCTTTGTTGTAGAGAACGGTCTGGAGCAAATGTTTATTTAATTTCATGCAAATAAAGATGTTGTTTGCAGGGCAGTCAACCATTTGATAGGGCAAACCTGGAAACGTTCATCCACGAGCCAGCTGCTCCACCGCAAGCAGACTTAACACGACTAACAAAACGGTGTCCGTCTGTCCTTTGTTGTCCCGTCACCAGATGTGTGGGGATTCATATAAATCCCTGTGATGACATGAGAGACAAGGAGACACCTGAAGCCCTTTGGATTAAATGACAACGAGATTACTCCACTTTCTATGGAGCAGCTGAATAATAATGGTGCAGCATTAATAGAATTTGAAATCTACACAGAGGCGCTTTGACATAACTCCCTTAATCAGGAGAAATATTGATGGGGGGTGGGGGGGATTTACAATGCCCTTTGCTGATTGGAAATGCCTCTATGGAATGCTCAATGTTTTGCTTGCGAGGAAGCATGACTTAATTAAATCAGAATCTGCTTTCACGATTGAGACAAGCATCTTCACTACGTCTATACTGGCTTCAACTTTCCTTTTCCTGTATTGCATGACTTCTGCTTTAATGGAGGGCATCACCGATGATGAATATCACTTTTGCAATATTCTCTATTCCATATCTAATATTACCTGCCTGTGGGCAATAAGCACGGCTGATCAGAATAGAGACAGCTGGCTTTTTTTCTGGTGGCCTGTACGACTCTGTCTGAGTTTTTCTTTTCTGTTTTCCACCTTTCTTTATGCTCAAAGAGCTCTTTGCTTTCAAGAAACAAATAAGTCCCGTTCTGAATTAAGGTTTCCTCGCTTCTTTCTCTCTTTCTGCCAATTAACGACCCCACATTGTCTCATTGAGGCGGCAGAATTTCTCCCTACTTTCCAATCAGCATCACACCTTCAAATTATTCAGGAATGTCACTGCAGAGTGCTGAACCTTTCATTATCGCTTCTCGTTTTTCCTTTCTTTCCAGCACTCCTTCCTCCTCCAAATCCTTTTGAATTCATCAGCTAGTGCTGTAAGTGTAATCCAATTTTGGCCACCAACCTGTGGCGTGGAAGAACAAAGGCGGCGCATTTGCATGGAGTGCTGAGGAAATGGCGCGTTGTGTGTGGGAGATGAGACTGAGAATTCCCCTGATTGCGACACTGATTTGGATATTGAATAGGTGCAGCGATGGAATGTAAATGAAGCGCTCACAGAAATTGCTCTAAGAGAAATTGGCTAAATAAATTAAAAGTAAGAAAGGACAAAACCAATTATATGGCAAGGAAGGGGGGCTGGAACTGTGATCTTGACATTACAAAAGTGTAAAGGTTCTCCTTTTTGAAGCTTTCAGGACAGTTAAAAGCTACTTCCCAGAATAAAATGGACTTGAAAAGGACTTGGGGTGTGCTATAGATCAGGTGTAACGGCATTTGAGATCAGCAATGTTCCACTCCTCTAAATTGTTATTGGCTATTCATTGGAGGGAATAAGAAAATAAAAAGACATTTGAGTGGCTAGGGTCAAACTTGTCCCTCGTATTAAAATGTGCAGAAGAAACACTAATCTTCTCTTAAAGTAGAATACTAATCAGATCAGTGGCATCTCAATTATCAGTGGTCCGGGCAGTCTGTGACCAAGATGGAAAGAAAATGGCTACATCCATCACCCTGGACATCTGGCTTCAGCATTGAGTTAACCACAAGAGGGGTGTGGCTGCATTCCATTCACATGATAATTGGTTGCACTGGAGTGTCCCACTCTAGATCTCTCAGTCTGCACTTTGAGCTGCATTTTCACAAAGTTTTGGGTGGGAGCAAATCTATTTGAATGGTCTGCACAAATAAATACTTAGTATGTTTGGGAAGCAGTGGTAATCCGATGACTAAGCTTTACAACATTTGGAAACATATGGAGTACAAAACAGTCTGAATTGTTCATCTGCTGTGCTGTACAAACAACTCTTGGGCATTGTCGCTGGGGGAAAATCATGAGAGACAGAAGGTTTTGTGTTGGAGAGACAGAGGACAAACTGGGTTGCTGGGTGTGCTAGTAATTAGGGATGGGAATCACTGTGCACCTCACCATTTGATTCAAAGGCCTTTGATTCTAAACCGATGCATCTCAACCATTTTTTTTATGTACATTTCCATGCGTGATTTAAAAAACAACAACATATAAATCCCCCCACTCATTTCCTGGTTCTCCTTGTCCATAAACATGGAATCAAGGAGAGGGTTAACTTTTTCTGCTGCAGATTTCCCACCCTGGACAGAAAGAACAGGGAGACACTTTGTTTCTCTTACTACGACTCTAGAGTCGGTACTCGTCCCGAAACTAATCGCCATCACTCTCTCACTCGCTCTGCCACACACTCCCCACACACACACACACATGCCGGCCCTGGTATTCTCTTAAAGAGATCGTCTCACACACCAACACACACATACATAAACTTCAGGCCACTTACGTAGGCCGTGGCGAAAGCTCTGTGCGGAGCCTCTGCAGAACCATATATCAAGCTTTATACACCTGTCATTTGATCCATTGTTAATATGAAAAAACGCTGTTGGTGCAGCTTTAAATGTCAATAAATAGCTCCAAAAATACCACGTGCTGAAACAATTAGTTTCAATAGTCGATGAAAATAAAGTCAGGTCATTTGTTTAGCCAACAGACCATCACATTTGTTTCAGCTTCACATTTGTTTCAGCTTCACAATGTGATGCTTTGCTGCTTTTCTGTTTTGTTTTCATATATTCATATAATCATATATCAGATGGTTGGTTTGACAGAACAGGCACTTAAGAGGGTATCAGGACTCTGGGAAATTATGAACATTAATCAACAGATGAATGGATAGTGAAAATAATCCTCAGTTGCTGTCATTATTTGGAATTGTTTCTTTTTTTATGATGATGATGATGATGATGATAGGACTGATGAATGTCTCTCTCTCTGCCCTGGAGCCTGCTGGGAATGGGAAACCAGTAGTACAGCTGATAAGATTGCTGAACATGAAGCCTCTGGCCGTAGCTCGCCACAGACCCGGTAATCACACAGGTCCAATGTACTAGCTGCGTAGATAAAAGCAAGTACAGGCCGCCGGTGCTTCTCATAACATCAATACCATGAGATAAGATAGCAGAACAGAAGAACTCGCCTGCCTCTTTTTCTTTTCATCAGTAGCTGTGCAGAGGAAACAGATTTGGTACACAACATAGACTGTATGTGGCTGCTGTGTTTTGTGTTCTCCCCCTGGCTGTCTGGGAGGTTCTTTCCTTTGTCAGGTTGTTTCAGGCTTAGTTTGCCTTTTATTGATAGAACAATCTTAATGTAAGAGGAACACCGGCTCCTGGAAAGTGTATCCTGGAGCATCATTTCTCCACATATGTACTGTATATGGCTTGCCTGTGAGACATTTATCTGTGTAAACACTTGTTTTTCCTAGTGCATTTGTTTTTCCCTGGGTGTGTATGTCTCTACTTGTATGCCTGCCTGACAGCATCCATGACTGTGTCCGTCTATCCCAGAGTTGATGTTTTATTTTTTACTGCAGGGGTGTGTGTTTCTTTCTGATAGGTGAGCGTGTGGAGGCAAAACAACAATGAAAAGACCATTTCCTTGACTCTGCAGGGAACAGGAATGCTGAGGTCATTAGTCAGATGCCCACATTACTGTTTACCATTTAACAGTGGCCTTTATAGACGGAGCAAGGTACCGCTGTCTTTGTTCGCTGTAGGAGACGGGGAAGAAGAGAGAGCTTTTTGTCCTTCAGGAAAACAATGGTGTGCAGAGAGAACTTTTCAAAAGAGTGTGGAAGTAGATATAATTCATGCTTTGGCCTCAAACTCTGCATGTGTATGCACTTGGTGAAGGCTCTCATTCAGAGTACCTTACATTAGCCTAATTGAATACGATTTCTAGTAAAAATGGCCCCAGTGTAAATAAAGCTCTGAACCCTAAAAGCAGCAGTTTGTGGCTTTACGTGGTCAGCAACAGCACTGCTGGGGAATCACAGCAGATGATACCGCAGAGCTGTAAGACATGCTAGTGGTGAGGAAGTGATAGCCAGTTACATAACATTTTCAGCGTCTGTAAATAATAGCCAGTGTCACATCCAGACAGCCCTGAAGGTCGATAATGAGCAACTGGTCTTTGGCAGGACAAACAATACATGCTTCTCTCTAGGTAAAATATTTTTTATTAAACTTAGACTTTATTGTCATTCAACTGCACATTCACAATATACAGTTGGGCAAGATTACGTTGCAAGGCTCCCGAAAAAAGAAAAGAAACAAAAGACATGTAAAAGGAGAAACAACTTTCTTTGTTGCACGCATGTATCTTGAGGAAGAAGTGAACTCGTTATTTAGCTGAAGAAGCCAGAGAATATTGGGGTTAGTCATAAGATAGTCGCAAGATTTTATTTCACTAAAGCATCAAGTAAGTTTTTCAAATGGGAATCTATGTCCATATGCAGACCCGACTGGTGGAAGCATCATTCTCCGTGGGTTCATTTCAGCACCAGTGACTTGTGAGGATACAGCAGCAATATTAAATGAAGCCAGAAGGCATTCCCAAGGAGACCTGCTTAATAATGCAAGTGGACTTTTCCAATAAATTACATTACATCTATTTGGCACACACTATTGTCCAACGTCACTTTACAATAAGTGCATTCAGACCACGTAGGAGCTCCAAGTACATGTCATCCAAAATTGGAGTGTGTGCATTTTAAACAAATAACTAAAAGTGTGTTCAGTACTACATTACAGTTATTTAGTCTGTCCCAACAAGATAATCATGACCCTAACCATACATCAACACTGGCGTAATCCCTCTGAAAATGTGTGTAATAACTAGAAGATATCAGCTCACCGACACTCGCAGCTTGAGCAAATCCGCAAGTGGGAGTGTGTGAAAATCCCCACATCCAAACTTTCCAACCAGATCCAGACACGCTGGAGCAAAAGCTGTTAGCATACTCCACCTGAAACAGATACTTCATCCTGACTTTTCTATACTTTAGAAAACTAATTAGAATCCAGGCTGCATCTTCACACAATTTAGAATAGGTGTTCCACTATCTTAAGGCAATGTATGTTTTAAGCAGAGAGTTTATATTAGATTATATTTAGTTTGAAAGCTTTATTTACCCAAGGACCGTTACAGTGTTTAATTATCTCATTAAGCTGCAATGAATCAGCCTCTGGGTACTCTTCAGACCTCCCTTTTTGGCAAGGGCCCCTGTTTATAATCCCCAGCTTATTCTTTCCTTGTAATACTTGACACGTTGTTTTGGGGGGGGGGTTGATTTGCTCCTCACGATTTGATTCCGACTCAGGCCAACGATTCTAAACCGATTATCGATGGATCTCGATGCAACTATTTTTTTGTTTACATTTCCATGCAGGATTTTTAAAGATAGATATTTAAGATTACATATAAATCTGTTTGTTTGATTTTGACATATACAGGATTTTTGTCACACACACGTTTTAATGAAATGTTTTGTGTACTGAGGTTTTTAGTTTGTAGTCATTCCATGCTTAAGCCCTTAATCAATCCAATAGAGCGCTCCACCGTGGCCCGTGTGTGTAGGCTACGTGTGCACTGTTGCTCGGCTCATAGAGGTCTTCTTTGAGCTTTGCGTAGGAATTGGCATACGCCCATCCTACACCTGTTTTAGGTGGTATGTGCAGAATTGCACATTAAATCGTTCTAGAGTGAATCACAATGCAGCTAAGAATTGATTATTTTTCCCACCCCTAATTTTCAGCCAAAGTGGAAGCGGACTCTTCCTCAAAAGCAACGGCATTCTGATCCAAAGCCAACTGCCTTTTGTAAAACACATCTTACCACTGGTAATGCTATTACAGAGAAGGTACATGACACATTTAATATGATCCACTTTGAGTGATTTACTGAATGAGATCTCTGCTAATGAAAGCCTTTGCTGTCCCCTCTCGAACTAACATTTCAGGCTCGATGTATACAAACGGGATGTCCGCCTTTAGTGCCTCTCAGATATGTTGTGGGCAACTTTATTAAACCGGCAATTAAAGCTGTTAGAGCTGATAATCCTTTACTGTGTCTTCTGAAAGGGCTTTATCATGACAGCCAGTGACTACTCGGCTCTTACTGTAATTTAATTCCGGCCTAGACCACCATGTCAAGAACAGAAGATCCTCCCTTTAATTGGTTGTCTGGTGGTGTTTGTGCCTGTTTGTGCCTGTTTGTGTGTGTGTGTGACGTGTGTGTTCAAACTGAGGTGAGGTAATTAAAGCTGCAATGGGAGCCAGTTTTGTGTTTGCTTTGGGCATTGTGCTCTGGTGTTCTGGAGATGTGAAACAGGTCCAACTCTTGGCTGGTGTTTTTGTAGAGGCTTCCAGTGTGTGGTGCAGTGCTGTGATATGGAGGAATGTTAACAACAGGGGATGTGGAGCCTGACAACTTGGCTCTAAAAGTGTGTATACAAGATGCCATAACTTTCTGAACCAACAACTCAAGTCCAGATGGTCTACGCCAGCTTATAAAACTTTTGTTTTCCTGGAGACTGTACTCACCAAAAAGACGACAACACTGGCCATTTGGTCAAACATGCAGCCCAACCCAACAGCCTATGCTAGCCAACTCTTGTGGCCACATACTTTCTTCACAGTCTTTCCTAAAACTTTACTTAAAAGTTCATTCAGCCAAATAAAGATCCTAACAGAAATGAGAAATAAATGGTTGTTTGGGTAGTATAATGTGTAAACCTTGCAGATTACCTTTTTTTTTTAAAGCGCCCATAATATGCTCATTTTCTAGGTAATAATTGTATTTTGATGATGTGCCAGAATAGGTTTACATGGTTTCATTTTCAAAAAAACACCATATTTTATTTGTACTGCACGTTGCTGCAGATAATCTTTTCTCTCTGTGTGTTTAAGTCTCTATCCTATCTTTGTTGGGAGTCACACATGCACATTAGCTAGGTAAGATCACATCAGCTAGAGAACTCTTTCTCCAACTACAAGGCAGGATTAGCTGGGAGACTTCTTCTAGACGAGGGACACTTGTGGAATGTTTGCAGAACAGGGACAGGAAGTAGTTCTTTTGGAGATTATAGTGAACTAGTGTGTGTTGTAGCAGTGTTTTGCCATTGAAAACCAGCTAGCATGCTAGTGCTAGCATGCTAGGGTTAGCCACCTTGTCTTGGCTAGTGACGTAGAAAGCCGTGCAGATTTTGAACAGCTCACCCGGAGACTGAAGACAGGGGACATTCAGAAATCTGTATCTCACTTAAAACACGGATAGTTTTTTTCCTAGTTTGTATGTGTGTGGAAGCACCAGAGACACAAAATAACACCCCAAATTTTTCATAATATGGGCACTTAAAGATCCCTTTCAGTAATTGGTTACCTAGCAACCATCAAAGGCCTCATAGGACAATCATCAATGGTTATATCAGACACAATTTCTGCTGCCTGAAAGAACTTGTTTCACTCAAAAAAAAAACATAATACTCTAATACTGGCTTTGAAAATGCCATTTTCGTCTTACAATCCAGATCTGATCCTGGAGTTGAGAATCAACGCCTCGGACCCACCTTATGTTTATCACTGCTATTACGCAATAGTTCTACAATGTCATTTTTTAACCTTTCGGCAGAAATGCAACAAATAATAAAATGGTGTTTTTTAGACCTGTCTCCGTCTGCATCCTTTTCTGATTTTTTTTGCTATTTCCATCTCCTGTTGCTATCTTTGTGCTCTTCCTCTTTGTTGGTGCTTTGTCTGCTTTCTGGTACACTCAGACCACAGGGAGTGCCCTTACGTTTGAGTAATAAATGGTCCCAATGTCGTTTGCCACGTGTCACTTAGGAATTGAGAGCATGACTGACTGGCAGCCTTTGACATGGTAATGAGCGCGTCTCTCATCGGACCAGACGCTTACTGACAGGAAATCTTTACACAAAAGGTTAGTTTTGATAAAGTGACAGTTTAGATCAGTACCATCAGACCAAAGTGTAGCGTATATGCACACAACCATTTGGCTCAGTGTTTTATAGATACATTTAAAAGCTTAAGGCTAGAGCAAGCAATAAACCAGAAACCTTTCTTTTCTTTTTCTTTTATAACTTTTTTATAACTTTCAGAAGTTGATTTTGGAACTTATTGTCTGACATCCCTCGTTCCAAACTACGTGTAGACGTCCAAAACATTTGCTGCCAAAGCCTTGTTTTTGTTGGGACTAGTCCATCGGACACAAATATGACATATTTCAAGAAATAGCAATTCACAGAAATAGCACAAATAATGAATTAAATGCAGTCAGAATTTGTTTTCCATCCCTCTTGATATCACGCTGTGTTTTTTTAGTTCAATGAGTGGAGGAGAGGAAATAACCTACTTTCTGGCCCCTTTGTAATCCTGCTGTGCTTATTCAACTGGTTGCCTTGATACCAATGTCGGAACTAAAGTGTCACCTTATCCTCCAATTAGAGTCTCTTTGGTATTAATGCAAAAATAGTGTTTGACATAAAGACAAAAACAAACTTAGTTTTGTTCCAATGCAGCGTTGGCTTCCACTGTTCCTGTTGACATGTGTCTCCAATGTAAAGGGGCAAAATATAATGCAGTTTTTGAACAAAACAGACATGAGGATTCTGTTCCAGTTCCAATATTTTATAATATATTATATGAAATATTTAGTCAGGGTCAGAACATCTAAGGTACCACTGTTTCAGGTTTGATACCGACTATTTATTTTTGTTTGCCTAACCTTTCCCCTAAACTGTCATTATCCAGTCATAGCTTTGCAACTGTAGTTTTCTCAACATGCCAGGCGGTGTGCATTGGACTCTTAGTTTGAAAGAGCTTTCTTACTTCTTTCCAAAACCAAATACACAAGAGCAAAAGTCTTAGAAATGAATTAAACAGTGTGACTGATTCAGTGTTTGCATTCCTGCCTGATTAGTTCACTGACTGCATGACTAACCCAGCACCCACGGCCAAGGAGCATCAACTAACTACATAGTTTTGTGGGATACAAGTTATGTTTTAGAAAACCTTTTTCAGGACTGGAACCTCCACTGCATGAAAGCTGGTCACGGAATTTAGGGTAAGCTTACTGCTCTGTCCTGCTCTATTCGATTTGGTAAGGTTTACACACCAATCAACAACACCTGAGATAGTGTTACATATTGCAAACTATTCAGTCAGTCCTTAACCTTAAAGTCTGATCTGTATTATTTATTATTTATCACCATACTGTACTGTGATACAAGTTATACATTGCACTGCAGGAATGATGCTGCTCCTTATTTCCTTGTCTTCTCATAAACGGGTGAGAATGTTGACTACTTGCATGGGACATAAGGGCTTTAACGTAAATCTTTTAGTATGATATAATTTGCCATCCACTCCATATTTAGGACCCTTTAAAAGGACAGTTTCAGAGATGCATTTTTCGACCAAGTCACATGTTTCACATGTTTTGATTTCAGACATTTGTTGACCCCTGTCTGAAATCACAGATCCATTGATTTATATGCACCAATAACAAATAGGGTTAGGGCTTCAGCTGGCTGTGAGAGTTAAGTTTAAATTAAGTTCCATAAATGATTGTCAATAAAATAAATATAGGGTTATAGTGTTAACGTTCCTAGCCTGCTGTGTCCCATCTTAGAGAGCAGTACAATTCTAACAATTAAATGGTTTGTTAAGAAAAGTTTTAGCTTTATTTCGTCAACTATATCATTTAAAGTTTCAAACAAAAGTACTTAAAATGGGTCTTTAACAAAACTGAAGTCAATATAACAATACTACAAAGTATGTCTTAACATAACAAAACCTGACCTCCCAAAAGACACTAAAGGACGGGTATACTGTATATACACAAAGGCTAGCCTACACCAAACACAAAGGGGAGAAAATTTAACTTACTACAATTACCAAGACCCCAAATAAAAATAAACCCCACAAAAACCCAAACAAATTATCCACATGCTGCTGTGTTAATTATTTTGTAGTTCAGAGTCCCCCCTGCCCTAAACTAGCACTAAACAAGTCAAATAAAATGAGTACTATTAATATCCAAAACACGTGCACTCAGATTGGAAATTTTAGCATAATTTGTGAAAGGAATAAACATATCTAAAGAAAATGTGTTTTCTGATTATTTGTAAAAACCCAACCCATTACCACCACTTTAGATGCTGGCGGTTGATAGGGCCGTCACAGTCTCCTTTTGACTTAATCGCTGTTTCCACTTTCATTTGACATGTTCATCATCAAATCAATTGTGAAAGAAAGTAAGTCGTACTCTGTCGAACCAATGAGGGCCATTAGCCACTTCAGCTTTTATACAGCCGGGCTCTGAGAATGAAAGCGTACTAGAAGTGATTTGTCGATACACTGAATGCCTCTAAATTGAGTTTGTCTCTGTATCCTTTTGGGGAAGCCGAGGATTTCTCCTCTGACATGGTTCAATAAGAGCAAAGAAAAGCCTCTGCCCCTGTCCTCCATGTCCTCCCCCCCTCCCACTCTCACCATTAGAGGTGGGGGAAAACTGATAGCGAAAAGGTAGAAGCTAATGAGAAAGACTGATGGAAAGGCTCAAATAAGACCATAGTGGCTCACTTTCATGGATCCATGCCATTGATAATCTTCCTGGAATCCATCATCATACAATGTGTACGTCTGGAAGATTGTTCACCTTCCAACAAACAAGAAGTGTATTGATTAAAAATCTACTATCTGAACATCGCTTCACCCATAGTAACAAAGGTAGAAGACAGATGGGCTAAAGAGATTTCTTATGTAAGGCTGATATATCATCATCCTTTAAAGATGTCTGTATTGATCGGGCTGACAGGAGTGAGACAGAGAGATTCCTGATCTAATTATTTAGATGTTATGATAAGCATCTGTTGTCTTTGAAGCTTATCTATCTCTATGTGCGAATCCATGCAACATGGGCATAGATGTATGACCTCAGATGGAGAAAGAGATTGGGCAGTTGGGAGGAAAGAAAAGTGTGAAGGGAAGACAGTGAGAAAGTGTCAGAGGAGAAGTTCTTTAACTATGCATTAATGCCGTGACAGCAGACAGAAAATAGATTTCCCTTCTTTCCTATTCAAACTGTGCCAACAGTCTTGAAAAGTCTAATTTATCAAGACTTAACTTCCTTTCAGATGTTGAATTTTTAACACTGGAGAAGGTCCAGATGTTGAAATGCCTTTTTAAATGGATGCACTCCCAAATGTTGCTTTTCATGTAGTAGTGTCGCATGTACAGTAGCTTCTTTACTTGGCAAAAAGAAAACCGGTTGTGGTTGGTCTTGATGGGGGTGTTTTTGTGTGACAAAAACTGTGCTCGAGAATTCAGTGAACAGGTTTCTAGAAGAATAAAGCAACTGACATCTCACTACGATAAACTACCACTGGCAGACTCGTAACTCGGCTTTGAAGAGCCTACAGCAACAGGTTTACTTTTAATCAACTTTGCATCACATGCTCAAAGGCATGAAATGAAGCCATGTGTTACATTACATGTCATGTAGCTGATGCTTTTATCCAAGCGACTTTCAATTAAGTGCTTTCAACCTTGAAGGTACAAACTCCAGAGGACAAGAAGTACTTAATGTGCAAGTACAATATATTAGCTTTAAATAAGCCAAAGCACAAAGAGCCACATGAAAGTGCAAATGAACCTAAAATAATATTTTTATATTATCCAAGGTGGAGTCAGAATACATGTTTTTCGCAAAAAAACAACAACTAAAACTGTCAAAATATTCAAAATAAAAGCAATGCAGTTGTATTCCATGCATGATGTACACTTATTTTCGTTTAATTGCTAACTTCCCATCGACCTCACGCGGGCCGGATGTGGCCCGCGGGCCGTACAGTGCCCAGGTCTGCTCTACAGAGACCATCGCCCCAATTCTGCTCATTCCCAGGGACCTTACATGGTGAAAAATAAGTCTATATATATATATATTTTTATTTTTACATATTCAAGAAATGAATGGTGACAAACAATTACAAATAATACACTGAGACAAACGTGTCCCAGGGCCAACAAAAAGAAAAAGTAAGACGGGAGGGAGACAAAACAACACACACAGAAACAGACACACAAAAACACATACATAAACAGACAGACACAAGACAAGGGACCAAACACCTGCGCAAGTCAGAGGTCCGGGCTGTAGCAGCAAATACATTTTTTTTGCGTTACATCAACTTACCAGTCCGAACAATTAAATAGTCCTTATCTAAACAATTATGTCTTAAAAGTTGCCACATGCATCTATGCAGCCGAATCCAGAGCTATTTAAGCAGTCATAACGAACGCATAGCAGACCCACGGGTCTGCACCCGGCTGAGGCGCACTGCAGCGCAGGCTATTATGACGGTAGTTCCATCATAATAGCTGTAATAATGGATATAATCAGGGTGCTGCATGTGACATTGGATTACTTTTTGCGCATGTGGATCACTTTAAGGCCGTGTCCAGTTCATACTCGAGTCTGATGCGTGCCACATTTAATAAAAAATAATGTGAGCAGTCAGTAAAAAAAAAATCAGATCTAGGAAATAAAATCGGAGTTGAGCATTAAGGCCTGCAGACTGAACGGAGCCTTAGTAGCTGCTCTGGAGAGCATCACATGATCTTCCTCAGCAGATGGCCCAGTTTTCATGGATTTGTTGACTCTATTGCCTTTTCATAGCTCCTTGAATGGAAGGACATGCTAAAAATGTGATTTTTAATTGTTTCTTGTAATATAGTCATATATGGCTTTACTTGGCAGATGCTAAACATACAGGCCAATTTGTACTTTTGTGTGGGTTTGTATATGCTAACTGGGACTGTGCATACCAACACATATTGTAAAATGTTTGCTGTAGTCATAGTGCTACATCGCTGAGATAGATAAAACATGATGGACCCTGTGTCCTAAACATAAATGATTTTGGAAAATGAAATGCCTCTTCATAATCAACATTGCTTGAGATTGAATCAGCCACCAGTCTGTGGAGAAAAGGTAGTGGGGAGAGACGGGGGGTGATGTGGAAAGAAAATATAAGAGAGTGGGGAGACAGGACGAGGAGCTAGTGAAGGCAAAATAGACAAAAACAAAATATGATAAAGCTGGAGAGAATGGCACATGC
This sequence comes from Etheostoma perlongum, assembly GCA_026937815.1. Lineage (NCBI taxonomy): Eukaryota > Metazoa > Chordata > Actinopteri > Perciformes > Percidae > Etheostoma > Etheostoma perlongum. The sequence goes on along the minus strand of CM049379.1, from coordinate 5,079,965 downwards.
TCTATCAATATGCCCGTGGGAATGGGAGTAAAAAATGACTGGTTAGAGAGGGAAAATGAACATGCACACATCCACTAGAACAACCAGCAGTAAAAAAAAAAACAAGATTAAGATGAATGGTTGAAAGGAAAATGAGAATTCAAGAGGGTTGGTGTGTAGGAGAGAGAAAGTGATGAAAGCTTTGTGGTTGCCAAGAAAAAGTGAAATGTGTTGTGAGAAAGACTGCGTCTCTGGGGACTGACTTGGGAAGTGTGCTCTAATCAGAAGATGCAGAAGCTCTTCATACATGACTGGATATACAACACCGGCTGTTCCTTTGGTAGTAGAAAACCACTGTAATCTGTTAGACTGTCTTTTTTCCTCCTGTCATTTTGAAGTTGAATTGTGCAAGCTCACCCGTATCTTAATGTAGGTGTCATGATTTGCAGTGATGCATTATTTGTTAGAGAAGCTGTTAGCTGGCAGCGTGGCGGCATGTTTTTTAAATCATGGAAAGCTGTCTGTCTTCGATCTGGTCTGTCTGGGTACTGGGAGAATTTGTAGAGTTTTTATTTATCATTAGAAAGCTAGAAAAAAATGTAATCTGCAAGCTTGATCTGGTCTAAGCCCGGGGGGGGTTCTGCCTAATCCACACAACATTCCTAGATGGGAGAAAAACGTGCTCTGGTTTATCGGCATTTCTTTAAACTAATCACAATCGTCTTAGGCGGCGCTAAGTGCTGCAAAATAGTCTCGGGAAGGAACTTGTTTTGGTGGAACGTGTACGTTCAAAGGTTGTTTTAGTCGTCCAACAGAAACTGTGATTGGACACATAGTCTAGCTAGCTGGATTTACCCTGCAGAGATCTGAGGAGCAGTTTACCATAGTCTTCAATCAACTGGAGTTTAGAATGCCAACGCAAAGAAAGGAGAAGATGACGGACATCCAGCGGATCTTCCAGCGGCACTGGAACAATCCTGTAAATGAATTGGCCAAAAAACAATGTTTATCTTGACAGTTAGCTATAACCTTGCTATGATATTGGGGTCATATTACTAACCAGTCCTACTAAGAAGCAACCTGCTCTAATTAGCTGCATGATGATGGGATCAGAGTGTAGGTGGATAGCGGCAGCCTATGGTTTGTAGCTACATGCCGCCGGAGAGACTTTTGTTTAAAAGAATGACAGCCCTTTTGCTACTGTACACATTTCCTGTTTGCACCATTTTCTCTCTAGTGGTTATGATGTTATCAGGGATGCTGAAACTGACAGGACCCATTGTTACAAACACATCAGTTTCCTTATTCTTGGTGATAGCTCAGGTCTTACTTTCTAACTATGTATGCTGTTATTTTTCATGAAATGTAGCCTTTACTGCAGCTCATGCTGTGACAGCACAGGGGAATTTAGGTGAAAACATCCAGAATAAAATAAGGAACACATAATTTTTTGTTTAGACAATGTAGTGGAATAGGAATAGGAGAATGAGCCTTTTATATCCTCGCTGTGGAGGCCCAGCGCGTCCTCTAACAGCTCTGATTGTTTCCTTTCTTCCTCTGGCCGTCCTTCTGGCTCTTCACTTGGGCAAAGTGTGTGAGATATATTGTCTGTCTCCTCTTGCTGCATGATTTAAGGTCGCACTGATTGGTTCTTGGTTTATGGTTCTGAGGTGTGTCTACAGCCGGTCCAAGTTCCCAGTGACTACAGTACCTGTAGGGTCGGGTAACTTTCACATCTGCACCAACACTAGTCCTGATACCGGTACCTGAAATTTGGTTCCCGGTACCCAACGATACTTTTTGTCACTACGTTTTTTGGTACTTTTTTGGGGAATTGTTTCAGTTGTAAAAATAATTTCAAACCTATTTACTTAGAACATTGTTAATTATTTAGAATATTTTACACTGACAGAAATTAAACAAAAATAAAACCCCTCCCTCTCTCCTCCCAAACCCCTCCCTACAACCTATTAAATTGAATAATTATTCATTTCTTACTCACTGTAACTTTTATTATTGTATTTGTATATTATATTTTAGCCTGTTTTATTTTCATTATGACTGTTTTTAATTCTTTAATGTTTCATGTAAAGCTCTTTGAATTGCCTTGCTGAAGGTGTAGAAATAAAGTTGTCTTGCCTTACAACCTCAGCCTGTCAGTCAGTCCCCAGGGCATAGAAACCTCTGTTGTGCCTGCTTGTCAACAGCACAGCAATCGCTTTTGGCTCGCCATTAATATCCTATCACAGTGAAAGGTGTCTGTGAGGTTTTGAAAAACTGTAACCACACTTGAAACTACTCAGTGTGACTTCAACAAAACTGCAGAGCCGACGTAGATTGCTCCGTCCGCACCTCTGCGCGTGTACGTGTGTTGGAACTCCGCTCTCTGCCAATATGCAGAGAACACAGATAAGGTTATGCTTACTCTCAGGTACCGAAATTTAAAACCGTTTGTTTTTATGTAAACCAATACTCGGTAGTACCGACGTGATTCGGTCAGTGCCGGTAAAAGTACAGGGTCCGGTACCCAACCCTAGTAGCCTGACTGTTGATGTATTTCAGTTTTATTCTCACTCTGAGTTTCTCTCAACAAGTTGTCTTGTAAAATTGTGAAAAACAAAATAGTATAAGTGTACAAACCATTTGAATGTTGCAGAAATGACTGAACTGAGCCTTTTCTGATCTGCCATCTCCATAGTTAAGGTCTTCCTCCACGGTGCTGCGGAGGAGGGTCTGGCTAGTCCAGACGGCATTCTGCAATGGGAACAGCGGGCTCTGGTTTATTGGCATTTCATTAAACCAATCGCAATCATATTGAGTGGCGCCCAGAGCAACGGCGCTTCTGCAAAATAGCCTTGGGAAGGTGGGACATGTGTATGTTCAAAGGTTGTTATAGTCGTCCAACAGAAAACTCCGATTGGACAGATAGTCTAGCTAGCTGTCTGGATTTACCCTGCAGAGATCTGACCAGGTAACCATAGTCCTCAGAAATACACCGCCGTTTAGAATGGCAACACAAGTGTAGCGTAAGGCAACTAATATCCGGCCTAAATGAGTGAAATCCAGCGTGATTTTCGCCGACAACTGAGCAACCCTGGAAGTGAAACGCCGGTTGGAAAATGCAAGCATCGACTGTTTTTTTTATTTACACATTAAAATAAATTCATAGCTATGGAAGATCTGATATTACTGAACTTATAGAGATACTGTACAGGTAAATCAGGGACCCTTGCAGGCCTCTAAACTATAATGTTATATTCTGGGAGTTCATTCAAGCACAAACTAAAGGGGATTTAACAGTTGAGTGCTTATAGCATTTATGAACTCCAACTTTTATGGGTGTTGTGTCTGTTGAAAAAGAAAGAAATTGCAAGTTCAGTAAAGGATGTACTTCAATACCCTTGAGTAACAATGTTAGCCATATGAGATATGTCATAAGTTAGTAACAGATTATTAGCTCTTTCAGAGATTCTCTTACTGATCTAAGGTTGTAAAATGACTATTGGGAGTCCAGCGACGTTAAAATGAATATTCCACTGGCTGGACAATTGATGATGCATGCAATTTGAAATTTTGAGAGACGAGGGGAAAAAAATCATCTTCCTGTAGAAATGTGGGTGAAAATAGTCGTAAGTATGAGCTGTAACTTCAGGTGCTTTATGAAGGTTAAAACTACATGTATTTCACTTCATCAAGCACTTAATGACAACATGACAGTTTACACATTTAAGAGAGCTTAACTTTCAGTTTGCGTAATTATGAGCATAATGAGCTGAGCCGTTAATTAAACTTCATATTCTCACTGAATCATTGCTTCTCCCTCCCCCATCTCTCCTCCTCTGTCTTTAACACTTTACCGCCCTCCACCCTTATTGTTTTTCTTCTCTCTGGAGTAGACATGTCTTTGATCTCAAGGATCTGCTGTCACTATCACATACCAACGCAAAAATCGCCCTTTAGCGTCTGTATGGGAAGCACCAGGCATAGCACTAGCTCGACCATGGCGCCGTAACATGAAGAAGTAATAAGAGCGACAACGGTAGCGAGTAGTATTCAAAACCAAAAATCAGTGTAAGGTGGTTGGTTGGGTTGGTGGATGAGTTGACCAACACAGGACTATCACCAAGGAGACCAGGGGTCATGTCCCATACGTGTCCCTGTGTCACTGAAACAAACCTTTTGTAACCCCATCTTTTCCCATTCTTGTGCCGTACATCAGTAAAGTGTACCTCCCAACCCATAGCGTCTAAAAGTGACGCCAAGAGTCTAAATATTACCTAAGGGCTAGACCCTAAAGGAGACTTTTTGCGTCAATAACAAACGCCAAAGTGCAAAGTTGTCAAAGTTGACGCCTAAGACTTGCTCTTGGTGGAAATTGTTGAAATTTAATTGAATTTAATTGAATTCAAAGGCACCTGCCGTTTTTTTGATGCACTAGGAGTGAGAATGTGTTTCGGCTGAGTGTGTCTTGACACCCCGCCAGCGGCTCTGTGGTCACTTTATAAAAGATGTTGGACAGCAACAAGGCCATAATCATAAGAAAGGCCTTTGTTGATGAATAACAGCAGACCAGGTTACCCCCAATGAACTGCGGTCATCAACAAAAATGTAGACTTTTATTGTGCTCTCCTGGCTGATATTTATGTGAATGTAAATAGCACAGCTGGCTGAGGACGCTATTATGTCGCTGCTTTGACGTCTTTGTTGCAGACTTGATGGATTATACTGGAAACAGGAGGACAGGACCTTTAGCAAACAACGGTCTGTTAATCAGGAAATAGTGGCTGCAAATAACCTGACTTTTTTTTGCAGGATGGATTAGCCTATTCATTTTATTTCACTTTGTTTACATGTATGCTAATATCCTGCCTATACTGAAGCGGTCCGCCTCCAAACTGCTGCGAATCCTGTCAACTGTAACCCAGAACTGCCTGATCGCACCAGAGCAGTTTTACCTGCAACCCTCGGTCCTTTGTGTGGTTTGTTGTGTTCCAAATTAGATGCGAATTTCTATTATTGTCAAATGTAAAAAGTAAATAGTACCTGTAGAGCTGCATCTAACAACGCGTTGTATAGCTCAAATAGTCAATAGTTGTTGTATTAATCTGGTTATTTGACAAAAACATCATTTTTTTAAGATTTTGACAGCCTTCCCCTGTGGAAGACTGACTGTTCAGTCTGGCCAAAGCCCAGAATGAACAGTCAGGTTTCCAAATGTGTAAATTATACAAAATAATGAAAAGTCTCATAATCTACCACAGCCAAATGGGATGTCTTCAAATTTTTGATATTGCAGTAAAAAAGAAAAAGACGGCAGATGTTTGTTATCTTTATTTAATGGATTACTGACGGGATTATGAACATGTATTAGTTTTTTGGGGTTGTGTAGCACCACTTATAATGTCAGCTCTAAATCACACAGCATATTACTTCTCCAAGCCCATTTGATATCCTTTAGGAGTTTAAACGAGCTGTGGTAATTGTCACTCCTGATGGAAACAAAAGTGTGAAGAGTAGGGAGAGTTTTCATAATATGATGACATCGGAGCTGCTGATTCACTTACAAGATTTCTTGCTGGGAGCTCAATGTGATATAAGAAGTAAAAAAAATAGAATACATTAAAGAAGTAAGACTACTTTATGAGATCTTGAATAAAAACACCAGATGCTTACATTGCAAAATATGGTCCAGGTGATCCTGAGCAACAGCTGTTAGGATGACACACACACACACACACACACACACATACACACCCCAATACCTAAAAACTTAATGTTTCTCTCATTCATAAATATACTTCACCTCCTTTTGTTGGTTATAAAAATTGCTGAATATTGTATGTTCTGAAACCATTTATGGTGGACCACAGCTGTGGAGATGTGTAAACCTAATGCTCTTCAGGTTGTATTTATTTTTAATGCTTTACAATATTATAGAAAAATAATGGACTTAATGTGCAGAGGACTTCAATCAGATTGAGGCTGCTGCTGAAATGACAAATGTTTTGACAAACGGACAAATTTAATAGCATTTTAGGTACATATTCAGGAGGCTCATCCAGCAGAGACATTAAGGATTATTCTAAATGACCTAAACTGTGTTGTGAGCTGTTATCTGTGCTAATTAAACAAAAAAATACACTGCTGGTGCAGAGGTGCTGCTTTTGGGGGAGAAGTCAGACTGAAAATTTGCCACTTATATAAAATAAATGGCTGTGCGCCGTTTCTGTGGTGCAAGTGTGGACGTGCATCCTCATATAATACAGATAGATGCAGCTGTGATATTATAAATCATATTGCTGCTGTATCTTGGAATGAAAGCTGAAAGCAGTAAGGAGAGTGTGAGCTGTGTGGTGGATGTGGATTCAATGATGAGGCCATATCAAACAGGAATTGACAGACTTATTTGAGTTAAGTGCTTTCTGTCACATTATGCTGCATACACACAGCCCGCCAAACACCGCATAAAATCTGTTCAATTGCAGCTGTTATCATCTCCGTGGAGGTCAATCATGCAATCCATCAGGCACACCACAGTCAACATTACAGCAGATTACAACCCACCTAATAAACCACTCATAATTCTCAGACACGTAAACATCCATGCACTGTAAAACTTGAGAGTAGTGCTTGAAGAGCTTCAGCTTTCTCTATATCACCTCATGAAAATATATTCTATGAAGGAGTATGTACGTGTGTGCGTGTGCGTTTTCTGTAATTTGATGAAAGGATCAACAGGCTGGTGAGTAAATAATATGCTGTCTGTTTCCAGCATATTCTTTTTGTAGCAAGAAAATACCGACACTTTCTAACATGTAGAGAATGGAGGTAAATCATCATTATTACAGTCCACTAGTCTAAAGAGAACAATAAGTCCTTCTCATCAGTATCAGGAGTCTTAAAAAGTCTAACGGTTTTTAATGGGTCTTAATTTCCCTACGTCTACAGAATGTAACACTACCTCTTTTTTTAACTCTGTGGTGTAGTTCTTTCTGTATTAGCTGTATTACGACTATAAATGAGACCAACATGCAACTTAAATTGCAACCAATCTAGACACCAGTCCTAAAATGCCAATGAAATTGTTTCAGACAATGTTTTTGATGTGATAATAGGTTTTTAGTTTCATTCATAATAGTCTTTAAAAGGTCTTGAAAAGTCTTGAATTTGACTTTGTGAAACCTGCAGAAACCCTGAGTATACAGTCCAAACTGTAATGCATGCAGAAATGAAAATCATATAATCATATCATTTCTGCTGTATTGGCTTTTATTCTGTTGTTTGTGTTGTTATATGCCCTCATTTTAATGGTCATTGTGCATTTTTCGAGTAGAAAATATGTATTATTATTATTATTAATCATCATCATACTTTGATGTGGTGTGGTGTGTGAGGTATTACGTGATCTCAAGTGCTGTATTGGGCTTCACTATATGATCTATGCAATACTCCAAATAAAATGATAGCAAATGTATAGTGTTACCACAAAATAGTGTCAGAACTAGCATTGTTTTTCTTTTTTTTAAAAGCGATTGATTTTCTGACAAATTCATATTTTATTTAGTAATTATTTAATAGTACTATACTATACTATACTATACTACTTCTAATTTTACAAAGCAGGCCCAGGAACTGCTGGGACATGGGGAATTATGGATCCCCCATTGAACCCTTAGCAAACCTCACACTTTTTGTCCAAAAGTCCAAAAAACAAAAACACCCAGACGGCCAGGACTGTTGTCCAACCGTCTGCAGAGTTTGTAACCCAGGGTTGAGGAGCTGAGTTGGCCCCTGCCCAGCTTTGTTAAAAAAAAGTGCTACTACTCTTTACTTGATTTTATTGGAGAGCGATGCCGGCGAGGTCCTGACTTCTGCACTCTGTCATCTTTTGTTATACTGCGACTATTCATACACAGCCACATGTCAACAAGCAAGCAGACGACTCATTTCAAATGCTCTTCTTTTTATCTTACTCTGCGGCCTGATGACCAGTTAAGGGCACAACAACCAGATAGATAGATAGATAGATAGATAGATAGATAGATAGATAGATAGATAGATAGATAGATAGATATTTGGATTAGATAGATAGATAAAATGGGAAAAATGGGAAATTACGTTGTTACAGCAACACACGTAAATCAGTCGCACAACAACTGCAACTGCTGATGTTGAAAGCTAAAACTCTGAACTATTGTGACTATGATTTAAATACATGCCAAAGAATGACATAGATAGATAGATAGATAGATAGATAGATAGATAGATAGATAGATAATAAAATGACTTTTCCTATATTCATTAAAATGAATATATGTCTCTCTTTTCTACTCCGTCAATCTCTCGCCTTTCACTTTCACTTCTTTTCTCAGTTGGCTTCCCCCTGCCCTCCCCTCCCCTCCCCTCCCCTCCCCTCCCCCTATAATGTGCAGCCTGAAGAGCAGAGTCAGCAGATTCAGACATTTTTGAAATGCAACTCAATTAGAGAAAACCGAGTCAATATGAATTATGTCAAAGTGACACCACAGAGAGCACAACAAAGGACGGTCTACTGACAGAGTAACAGACTAACCCCTACACTAGCAGGAACATTGACAAGTTTATTAGTCTATATTCGGGAGTGCTCCAGTACCGGCAGAAAATATCGCCGGATTTCACCCTTTTCTGCAGCATGTCTGTTACCTTCTGCATTTTTTGTGTTGTAATTCTAAACTGCGGTGGATTTCTGAGGACTATGGTTACCTGGTCCTCAGGTCTCTGCAGGGTAAATCCAGACAGCTAGCTAGACTATCTGTCCAATCTGAGGACTATGGTTACCTGGTTCAGGACGACTATAGACAAGCTAGACTATCTGTACAATCTGAGTTTCCTGTTCTATAACAAGCTTTGAATGTTCACCACAACAAGTTCCTTCCAGAGGCTATTTTGGAGCGGCACCATTGCTCCGTCCGGTGCTTAGCACCGCCCAAGACGATAGTGTGCTACCAGTGCTGCCTGAAACTTAAAATTTTGGTGGCATCGGCCAACTAAAAGTTGTTTTTTGTGTTGTTGGAGGGTTTGAAGTGAGCCAACTTGTCAGCTTGTCTGAACAGATCACTGTCTTACTGCCGTTGCTGTTTTCTTGCTGTCTGAAGTCTTGATTTCTCCTCCCTTCCTTGCACCGAGCAGATTTCCCACGAGCATCAATACCAGAGACCAGAATTTAATTTGAACAATCAAGGTGCACCTTGCAGCATCTCAGGGTGGGAGGCTTCATGACTCTGACTCATTCCAGTTGCTTTTCTTTTTTTTTTTTTTTAAAGTTTTTTTTGGGGGCATTTTAGACCTTTTATTAATAGGACAGCTTAAGACATGCAAGGGGAGAGAGAGGGGGAATGACACGTAGCAAAGGGCCGCAGGTCGGAGCCCAACCCGCGACCACCGTGTCGAGGAGTAAACACACATATATATATATATATATATATATATATATATATATATATATATATATATATATATATATATATGGGTGTGCACTCTGCCAAGCAATAAGATTGCAGGGTATTGAACCATTAATGACCACATTTCAGAACCATAATGAATGTATCACCCAGAAGGAAACACCAACTAGCGCTGATACACAGAAATAGACATACAGACGGTACATGGATCTTATGTCTCTCCAGGCTACCGTGACAGGTGGTTCCATACAACTCAATTACATCCCACTCATCCAGAACACGCTCAGCATGCAGAGGATTGTGGGGGAGGGAGGTCCGGAGTCAACTAGCTGGATGTTTGTTTGCATTCATCCCCGCTCTTATATACACAGGATTCCTACAATGAAATAAAAGACACTTTTTACACCGGCTATGGATTTGATATGCAGACACTGTTTCCATATAGACTGTGGTTACCTGCTGCACTTCTGTTGTCAGTGCTCACAGCTCCATTAGAGTAGAGACGATGGAACCGTCTCAGTCTGATCTGCGGTGTGTAAATTGACTGTGACAGAGGTCCGCCGCCCATGCTATGATCATTCAGCAGGGCCCTTGTCATTTTCTGTGACAAATCTATATCACGGTTAGTGCAATATTGCTTAGGTGGGAACGTGTGAAAACTCAATATTTCAGTGTTTAAATGCTCCTTTACCTATAGTAATTCTAGTGATGGATGTGTTCCTCTGCTGTTGGTCACGAAGCAGATTGTAATATTACATTGTCACTGGGAAAAAACATTGAGAAATCGGAAAGAGGCTTTTTTGTATCGCCACTGAAATGCTGTGGCAGCTAATTTGTACAGGCTTAAAAAAAAGGTGAGTTTCTATATGTCTCTGTGTGGTTAAACACAATGGGAACTAATCACAGGGATGTACAGAAGATACTACATAACAGTGAAGTTAGTGAATGAATTAGTGAAATAAAACATGATTTAACCCTTGTGTTGTCGTTACTTTCGGGACCCTCTCGTATCCCTCGGGTCAAATTGATCCGTGACTTATTTGGGGTTTTAAAAACAATTCTGAAATAAAGATTTACTTCATAATCTATTAACAAATATTGTCTTTATCTCAATTACAAACAATTGAGATAACATACTGTATATGTTTAGGGAATGCAATCAGTCTCTACTAGAACAGTTATAATTCATGTTAAAAAATCCACTATGTGATCATTCTTATATTGGAAAAAAACATAAGTGGTCATATCCAGAATAATCTTCTGAACTGAGTCAAGAATACATGTTTATTACTTTATAAGGTAAGGCCATTGATTTTCAGGTAGAAAAAATGTACATGAAATGGGTCAATTTGACCCGAATAACATACAAGGGTTAAAAAAAAATAATCTGGAAACCATTTTTAAAATGATGTCATTGTATCCATGGGTGATCTTGAAGGTCTTTCTTGTTTACATGTTTTTACAAGCTACAGAAACTGGATTTCTGACTCACTCACTGCTCACACTCTGATGAAGAAAGAAAACATTGTCCCCAGTCATCTGTCCCCCTTTTACACAGAGAATATTGTGGCATTAACTACATGTTTACATGGATGTTACAAATTCTTTGTTCAACACAAAGTATAATATGTAAATGGTCATTTCTTTTTGTCATAGTCGGTTTCTGTCCGTTTGCTATATCATGTTTTTTTTCTCCCTCCAGACATGACTCATCAAACAATGACTGACCCATCTTCAAACATTTGAGGGGCTGTTACAATGTTACACTGTCTACGTTGTTCCTCCAAATATAAATACATCTCTGTCTGTCTGTCTTCTCTCTGCAGTATGAGTTCAAGGTGAAAAACATCAAGAAGAAAAAAGTCAACATCGTGGTGTCTGTAGACGGCGTCAAAGTCGCCTTGAGGAAAAAGAAAAAAGTGAGTGACACTTTTGCTGGGACTTTCCGTGTTGCTGGGAGCCATGTGTGAGTGAATGGGGGCGGGGCTTACTCTGTGAAATCTTGAAACTAAGCTGCGCGGTGCAGGGAAAAACTCTAACTGGCACATGATCAGACAGTGGTTTACAAAGCGGTAGATTGGCTTTGCAAAAAAAAAAAAACCTGGAGCATTCTATGAACGGAATGACGCATTTAAAATATTGCTCAATCACGCAAATATGATCGTGGGAAGCCAAAATCGTGATTGTGATTAAAATTTGATTCATTTTTCAGCAGTTGGGTGTTTGGTGCCTTGCTCAAGGGCACATCTCTAATCTACCAGTCCACACTCCATTCCTGATCCAGGAGGTGCTAATCTATTTATCTATATTTTGAGTTTTACTACGTCTCTGTGTGTAACACAAAGTTTTTCCTGCGTGTCTCTACGACGTGCAATGCTAGACAGCCAATCACAAACATTATTAGATCTTGGTAGAAGCATGCTGCATGCTTATTGGCTCACTTATTTGACGCGGCTGAGATTTAGTCCTTAGGTATTAATTGGGTATTCAATGACGAAGCATTTTTCCATACTTGATACTTCAGAGACAATTCGGTCGATGCCTTAAAAATATTGAATTCGGTGAAGCTTCTATCCATAGAGTAGACACATTTTTAAAAAATATGCATAAAGATGACAGCCTTGCAACTTGTGCAGTTCTTTTACTAGACTATGTTGCACATGTAGACCTTAAAAATATTCTGTTTTAATCATGCTGTGGGTTTTTCTTTGTGCTAAAACGGGCACCAGTCCAGATCCATTCCATGCATCCTCTATGTGGCAGGATGTGGGAATCGATCGTCATCTTGATTAGTCGGCAGGCAGAGGTGAGAATAGAGACATTTCTGTGAGGGAGGACAAAGGGCTTGAGAGGAATCGAAAGTATGGGGGGGGGCAATGTGGGAGGAAAGAGGCACAGGTGCCGAAAGAGTAAAGAGACGGAGTGAAAACAGCGAAGTGAGTCAAAATAGCGAAGAGAAAACCTGAAGGACTGGAGTGCTGAGACCAGTGGGTCTGTGTTTCCAGCTGTGCTGAGACCAGTGGGTCTGTGTTTCCAGCTGTGCTGAGACCAGTGGGTCTGTGTTTCCAGCTGTGCTGAGACCAGTGGGTCTGTGTTTCCAGCTGTGCTGAGACCAGTGGGTCTGTGTTTCCAGCTGTGCTGAGACCAGTGGGTCTGTGTTTCCAGCTGTGCTGAGACCAGTGGGTCTGTGTTTCCAGCTGTGCTGAGACCAGTGGGTCTGTGTTTCCAGCTGTGCTGACAGCTGTAATCCACAGAGACAGACTCCGGTCGACTTCAGCTGCCAAGAACCACGGGGAGTCTGACCGGTGGATGGAAACAAAGAAAACAATCACTTCCGTTCTCACCACACTTTTATTTTTTCATCTCAGTTCATTAATCTGGACAAGAAACCATTCACTCTTTTTCAAGGTTCCAGGCTGCTCTGCTGGACTCCTATAAAATATATTTAATATAACAAATCAAGTCAACTAGGGCTGCATCAATTTTCATTGATCTGTGGATTATTTCCTCGATTAATCGATTAAAGATGCAGTAGGTAAGACTTATAAAACTAACTTTCTGTCATATTTGTTGAAATTGATGTTCAATCAGAACTAACATAAAGCAGGTAATTAAAAAAAAAAATCTGGCTCCTCTGGCACCACCTTCAGCCTGTAGTGCAATTTGAAAAAATCCACCGCTCCCTTTTCAGATCCTCCAATCAGGGCCAAGGGGGGGTGTCATACTTCGAGTCAATAGGCTCGTTCGAGATGAGCCATGTCTGCGCAGAACTGATCACCATGGATCGCCGCCCGTTGCATGCCGGTTAGATTTGTATCCAACTTAATCCCGACTTGCTTTGATGTCACGCATAAGTAGGCAACGATAACCTCACGAGATCAAATCGGCCGCATGTTTGAGATGCAGGCAACGCAGTTGCTTTTCACCGACTGCACAACCCAGGTGGACCCAGACCCTGGGAAATGTCGGCCTCTCAGCTGATGTAACAGCTGATTGGTTCAGAATTGACTCAAAGTGATGACATTATACACTGTATAAACTTTTTGTTTTTCAATCTGTGAATATTAACTGCTATTTGGCTAATTTAAAGGCTTATTCTGTACAGAACACATGTTGTGTGGCTGATAGTGACGTTTAGAAGCCAGAGAGACTAATTCCGTTCAGATTACAGATCATCTACAGTGTGTTAATTAAAATCAGCAAGAGATCTCATGTGGAGCATTTTGACAGCTACTCTGTAATAATAAAGACAACTGGAGACTGTACATGCTGATATATGGGTCTGATAACCTTTTATTAAATTGGAATCGCACCACAGTGTTTGTATCTCTTCCTGTGTAGTTCAGCCGTCTGTCATCTAAAGCATAACATTCTCCGTTGAATACAGTGTTTCCTTCCACTTTGCAACTCTATTATCTTATGTCTGTTAAGATCAGCTCTGGCGCTTCTTTGGTCCCTTTACAAAAAGGAAGAAAAAAAAAGATGTATTCATGTTGTCCAGGTAGGCTTTCCATCCATCCATGTTGAAGCCATCTTCCCAGCTGCTTTTCTTTCAAACCAAGAGAGAGAGAAGATGTGATGAAAGTGATTTTTAAATCAACGTTCCTTCTGTGTTGTATTGGCTGATGAGGTAAATATTAAAGCCATCGTTGAAGGCTTCAGATTAACTGGCAGCCTGGAAAGAAAGGCCAGTCGATTTAAAGCAAGTTTTTTTTCTCCACCTGTTTTCTTGTCTCTGGCTCCCTGGCCTGAACGCTGAAATGTCAAGAGTGACGGTCAGTAATCTATTTACATATCTGAGCGCTTTGGAGGAAGCTAAAGACTGGAGATGGTAGTGATTGACTGATTTAGTCATCAAAGCCCTGTGGAGATAGAAATCAATATGAATAATTCCTGTGTGCTCATGTGTTGACATTTTGATTGTGACATTAAACTGGAAATAGATTTGAACAAATGGACAGACAAAAGTAAAAATGTAAATAATAACTATTTCCCCTCCTCTGGTTTTTAGGTAATGCATTCAATAGTTGAATGTGTGAACTTACACTTTTGTTTTTGTTTCCACAGAAGAAGGAGTGGATGTGGGATGAGAGCAAGATGATGGTGATGCAGGATCCCATTTACAGGTCAGCTGGCCACAAACTTTATTATGTACATAACATAGTCTTTAGGTAGCTCAACTGGAAATGCTGATTTATTTTGTTTTTAATTCTTATTCTAATGCTTCATGGCTCATTTGGCCTTCTCAAAACTAATTTGAATCCAAACGTGATTAAATGCACTGTGGCTACTGAGGAAATGAGAATCTTTTGTCTCTTTCACTGCAAGCGTTGACATTTTAGAGAATGACGGACATTGTAGCGCCTTGATGATAACTTTTAATGACTTCAGGACAAAGCAGCACAAATATTTAATAAAAAATAGATGAGTTATTATGGAATGTTGTCGCATAACCGTGGTATCTGGGAGAATAGAGGACCACCGATAACACCGAGTACAGACAGAAAACTGTGAGGAGTCAGGGATGTTTTTGTATTTTTTACTATTCTGAACAATGGAGTTATTGCTTTTAATATTGCATTTTGAAAAAAGTCAAGAAGCTTTAATAAAGGCAATTTTGAAAAATGTATTTCAAAAATGCATCTAAATCTTGGTTAGGTTTGGGAGGGGTGGGTCTCATAGTCCTGCTTTGCAAGACCTTCTTCCACAATGCTGAGTAGGAGGGTCTGGCTGGTCCACACGGCGTCCTGGGATGGGAGAAAAACATGCTATGGTTTATTGGCATAAACCAATCACAATCGTCATGGGTGGTGCTAAGCGCCCAGACGGAGCAACCGTGCAGCTGCAAAAATAGCCTTATGGAGGGAACTTCTTTTTTGTGGAACATGTACGTTCAAAAGTTGTTTTAGTCGGCAACGGAAAACTCTGATTGGACTGCAGAGATCTGCAGAGATCTGAGGAGGAGTTCTCAGAAATCTACAAGTCTAAAATTACAACACAAAGAAAGCGCAAGGTAACGGACATCTGTAGGCTGCAATAAAGGGCTAAGAAGAACGTACTGCAAGACTGAAAATTGAATCTTACAGTGTGAATTTCTTCAAATGGCTTAAGGAATTTAAGTAACCCTGGTTCAGCTCTAAGATCAGAATTAGGGCTTCTGTGCATGACAAGGTTGGTTCTCTTAGTGGAAACAGAATGAATATAATCAAGGGAGAGACATCATGGAGACATAATTATGGATGTGTGTGTGTGTGAATGTGTGTGTGTGTGTGACATCAGTACTCTCTGTTGCACCTTACTGGACTCTAACCATAAGGACCGGTTTGTTTTGTCCAATTGCTGCAGGGGTCTAATCCTTTGATTTGAACTCATACCACAGTCAGAACAGAAATGACACACACATACACACACACACACACACACACACACACACACACACACATAGTTACACAGTGCTAAGAGGTAGATTGTGTGAACTGGTTTCTCAGATGGATTTGTTGAGAAATGAGAGGAATACTTCAAGGTCTGCACCATTAATCTCTCTTTAGAGACACACACACACACACACACACACACACACACACACACACACACACACACACATGCAGTCACATAGATGTTTGGTGAAACTAGTGAAGAACGGTGCATGACTAAACTAGTAAGGAACACATTCTATGGCACACACTGTTCATATATTCTGATTTAAATGACTCATACTTTATTGTCTTTTTCTTGATACCCTTTGCTCTTTCTTTCTCTCTCTATCTCACACACACACACACACACACACACACACACACACACACACACAGACAAGCAGGCACAGCTCTGCGTCCAGGAGCCCAGTTGGAGCTTCAGCTTTTGGAAGTGATTCTGTCAGAAAGATGGATTTTGCCGTGCTGTCTGCGTAAGCATCCCTGAGCTTAGAAATTCTGAAAGATTTCGTTTTTGGTTGGAGATGCCTTAGCTTGTCCTGCTCATCTGAGCCTTGTGCACATATTTTAATATTACAGTCACAACGTTACAAAGTTACCCCGCCGGATGAGGCTGGGGGGGGGGGGCGTCAAGCACACTAAAATGGGTAAACCCCATCGATCATCACTGTCTGTCACTGTCATTTGCTGAGCCGAGTCTGACAGATCCTGATGACGTCCCATCTTTTCTGTTCAACTTAATTACAAAATGACGGCCCAAATAGTAGTCTCACTCATTTAATCTGTGGCCTCTGCTGTGTGAAATTGCACCAATCAATCATTTTTACCTGAAGGGTAAAAAGTTTCAAATACGTGTCTTTTGATTGGTTATTGTTTAGATTTGTATTGATTCTTATTGCGCTTAAATCACCTGGTCCTGATTCTTGGTTATATTTTTGGTTTGAACAGGAAACCTTTTTACAAACAGGAAAAAAAAAAATGTGTTGATAACAAAAACAACCTTTCTTTTTACAGCCAGGCTGCTAAACAGTCATAAAGCACAAGATATATTTTTGAGATAGTTTAGTTTCCCATACCATATCTCCACCAATCTCCATCAAAAATCAGGCAATTATAACAGAAGTGGCAAACTCACTGTTTTCTCATCGTCTTTGGTTAAATGTATTATAAAATCAGTAAAGTTAAGCTTCTATTATATCAGGTGTACCACTTCCTGTTGCTCATTTTCAATGGAGTTTAACCTTGTTACTTTCAGTCAAGCTCTTCCCAGAGCGCAGAGAGGGCAGAGAGTCTTTAACCTTAAGAAAAGTTGCTTGTTGACTCTGACCTGACTCTGACCTGTTTTCTATTAACACACTTGTCATGCAGGCCAGCCTGCCAAATTATACAGACAGTGAGGGAACCAGATTGCTGCATTGAGCAGCTGAACATCATTTGCTGGTTAGTTCGCTAGCGAGTTACCTTCATAATTAAGTTGAACTTTTGTATAGAGATGGTCCAATACCATTTTTGCTTCCTGATACGATTCTGATACCTGAACTTATGTATCGGCCGATACCGAGTACTGATCCGATACCGTTGTGTCATATATTTTATTATGTTTTAACAGCTGTATACTACTATCCATGTATGGATGTGAAATGATTTCTTTCTTTATTCCATCTCTTTGTGAAACATGAACAAACACAGAACTTTCTATTATTATCCAGTTTAACAGCCAGTTATAACAGAAAAAGAACATAAATATACTACTTTTAACGTAGTAAGACCTTTAGGGCTTTATTATTTGGTATTGGATCGGTGCATAAACTCCAGTATTTCCCGATACTGATACCAGTGTTTTAGGCAGTATCGGAGGCGATACCGATGCAGGTATTGGTATTGGAACACCTCTACTTTTGTATACAATATTCACCTTAGATTTTAAGCCAAGTGTGGTCTTCACCCTCTTGAAAAGCACTGTTAAAGCCACAACTGTTACAGTAATGAGCACCTCCTGTTGTAAGCTTTATCTTAAACAATGTATGTGTAATAACCTGTATTAATAAACACAACAACATTAGAAGGATAGGTTCAGTCAGTCTTAATACAACACTCAAGCGGCAGAGCAGTAAGTCAACACATTCTCACTCCCAGGCGTCACCTTTTGACGCACTTAGTCTGGACTCTTGGCGTCACTTTCTGACAGGGCTGTAGTCCTTGAGTCTGGACTCGGGACGTTTTTTCAATTGTCTCGGACACGTTGGTATTTGGACTCGGACTAGGCTTGGACTCGGCCATTGGACTTATCAAATATTCTAGTTGGTCTCGACCGCGTCCAGCAATATATGAGGGGCGGCTGTGGCTCAGTGGTAGAGGTTGGAAGGTCGGTGGTACAATCCTTGGGCAAGACACTGAACTGCCATCGGAGTGTGAGTGTTTATCTGATGAGCAGGTGGCACCTTGTACGGCAGCTTCGGCCACAGTTTGTGAATGGTTCCTGTACTATGTAAAAGCACTTTGAGTAGTTGTTAAGACTAGAAAAGCAACATAAATACAGCACATTTACATATGTTTTTTTTCTAAAGTAACTTCTTCCTTAAAAACAAAACCATAGATTGTTCAGAAAACAGGTATTGGTTTAATTCAAAAAATCCATCTAGAATGCACATTAACATTGGAACCATTCACCATTCACACACATTCATACACTGTGGCTGAGGCTGCCCCATGCTCAGATAAACATGCACACACATTCACACTCTGATGTGCAGCATCGGGGGCAATTCAGGGTTCAGTGTCTTGCCCAAGGACACTTTGACATGGGACTGCAGGACCAGGGATTGAACCACCAACCTTCCAATTGGCAGGCAACCGCTCTACCACTGAGCCACAGCCACCCCTGTCACACATACAACATACACAATTTTGCAGAGACTTTGTACTCTGGATTTTTCAGGGCAAGTAATACATTCAAGAATGTTTTTGAGACACTTGTGTTACTTGATATTTGTTACAGTTTCCATTGGCACTCCGCAATGTTCTTGTTGCACCAGAATAAATAGGCTCAACATCTAAACTTTGAAGTTGCACTCGACTTGAGTGAGTACGTTGGTTTAGGAAAAGATGGTGGGTGGGCACAGTGACACAACGAAACACAATTCCCTGTCTCCTGGGTGAAAGTCCAGTGTTGTTTGACCCATCCACCACCCAAACCAACCGCCTTAAGCATCTTTTCTGTCTTTCATATTTCTTGGTACCGTTGTCGCTCTTAATACTATGTCATCTGACCACGCCACTGTCGAGCTGCTGCTATGCTCGGGGTGTTCCACACAGACGCTAAAGGGTGATTTTTGCATCGGTATCTGACGCTGAGAGCCACTCACCAAGCCTAAGAGTTGGGAAAGAGAACGGGTTGGATACGTCCTGGCCCCATTCCAGTACAAAACAGAGTCTCAATACCCACCCCTACCAGAGGCAGGTGTGAACTCAGTAGAGATGTTCCTCCCACCCTGAGTGGGAGGAACCAAATGCGAGAAACATGCAGAGTCTTGACCTTGCTTTATTATCAATCAGTGTTCCTCTGGGGGCCTTGACTGATTAAATTTAATTATTAATCGGCCACATTCTTACATAAATACATGATAGATTTTAGCTGTGTACTTCCCACAACTCACTTTCTACCCAGCCAGTTGGCACAGTACTGTGATAGCTATGTCCTTGGCTTCTTTCAAGTAATGTTACGCTGGAAGTGTGGAATGTGCTATCAAAATGCAAGGAGTGCAGTTTATAGCTCAGCTTGAGCATCGTGTATTCAAATTTTATTAGTAAAGTTGACCCTATGCAGTGTGCTATCTAGTTATACAGGAGAAGAGATATTAGCCTGTAAATGTAAATGGAAGAAGGATTTAGCATGTGTGTCAGCCTCATATCATTAAAGTGTAAATTAGAAGGCTCCCCTCGACCACTGGAAGTCCCCTTGTAAGAAAATATGGTGTGAATGTAACCTTTTGGTAATTGAACCGTTTGAATTAATGCGCTCCATAAGTTAAAGCGATACATATTCATATCTAGCTTTTCAAATGCACTTCAAGCTGCTTTAAATGTTTTAAAAGTGTGTTTTTTTTTTAAATTCACTGCAGCTGGAGGCTTAAATCATTTGGGAAGATTTAGCTGACAATTTGCATTTCTTCTGTGCATTCCTTTTCATCTTCAGCTGCTTTCTAGCTGGAGGCAACTGGCTAATTGCCAATGAGGCTGTCCACCACCTTGGATACAACATTTACTTGTAAACATGTCGGAGGACACTTGTGGTGATCAGTGGCGATTCTAGGGTCTGATGTGGCCCTAGGTAAGAATTCCTCAGGGGCCCCTCATAATCAGAGTTCGTCACCATTGTGTTTCAAGCTCTACAAATGCTGCTTATAGACCTTGGCTATGGCAAATGCTGTCACTATGTCCTCCAGATCTAAAGACTTTTGCAGATTTTGCTCTATGTAAATGAGACCCAGTCCTGAAAGTCTCTCCTGGGACCGGAGCTAGACGGACCTGCACTCCAGGCTGGAGTCTCCAGTTCCATTAGCTATTTATTTTTCCCCCAGGTCTTCTACAGATGTTCTGTAGAACCAACTAACTGTAAATCTTAAATGAAACAAAAAATTTGAAAGAATAAACGCCATTAGTCTAACGTTAATGCTTGCTAGCTAAAGTTATTTAAATGTCTCCCCATGGTTAAAGTCAAATGACAGCATTCAGACAATTACTGTTAACAACTTCATCTTTATTATCTGCCCTACTTACCACTGTCTTGCCTTTTTTTCCCTTCTCATCTTTATTTTTTCACTTTTCTTTTTTCCACTCCCAGAAGGATAACTCCTCCTCATTTTCCTTTGAATTTCAATTGAATATAAAATGGTGTCATGCTTCGATGGGAATGGGGCCCCTTCACATGTCATTGCAAAAAGTCATTTGTTTGTTTAAGGGGGAGGGGGATTGGAGGGGAGTAAAGTTTGTCAGCCCCCGGGGGGCCCCCTAACGGCGTTGGGCCCCAAGCAGTTGCCTGGCTTGGCTGTTGACAAGCTGCGGCTCTGGTGGTGATATTCCACTAACTTCATTTATTTCACAGATTCTAGCTGTGGATCTGAGGCCTACAAGAAAAGGGGGGAAAAATTAAAAAAAAATATCTTAATAACTTCACTCTGGGGATCAACAACTGTGTTTCTCGTAATGATAGAACAACAACACATTTGTGTGCAAACATTAACACACAAGGAGTGCTTCTCAGAACCATGTACACATATTCATCCAGGCAGTCACAAGTGTGTAAACACACTTGAATGATTTATGTTCTGTCATATTTATGTCAGAATTATATCATATTCATGTTCTGCCACATGGACTCAGGCGTGCGAACTAGAAGACGGTTGACATTAACTGTAAAAACGTTTATACTGTCACCACTACCTGCTCCAACCATGTTGAATCGCCGTCACAGAAGACAGGTCTGTGTCTGCTGCAGCGGTACGGGATGTAACCGTCCCTATCCCATCTGAACGCCATTAATCCTAGAAGACACTTCAAAAAGTTTTCCTGACAAAGAGAACTGTGGCAGCTCTCAAATGGCCACGAAGTCACGTTGCACGCCAGTGTGTTCCTCTTGCAAAAGTGGCAAACACTCCATGATGAGAAAAGCTGATGATGCCCAGTATAAGTGAAGCTTGATTTAGTAGGCTTCACTCCTATTTACTGGATACAGTCTGAAGTGAGTGCCCTCGTCATGATGGTAGTCCATTGTCTGCTGTGTGCCTACACTGTGCTCCAACACATATGAGTGTTGGATTAACCGCTGCTTTCAGCTGACATCACAGCATTTATATTGTTGGAACTATTCTTTGTTTTGTTATATTTAATAGTTAACAATTTAATTAAATTCTCTTTTGCTTGAATCATACAGCTACATTTATTTATATTATTAGTATTTTCTTTGGTTATTTTAAGTATCTGCTAGTTCTTTGTTTTGAAAGTTCCATACAGCCTCAGCCACCAAGTGTTGTCTACAAATATGGGTGATCCGGTATGTGGGAGGTAGACACCGGGGAGGGCTGATGGGTTTTTACCAGAGCCTAGAGACACCATTGCTCTTTTGTGAATGATGAACATGATGATGACGTTTTTGCCTCCTTCGGTGCCTCAGTGGCCGTTTGACTTTGAGTTTTTAGTTTGTTTTGTTCAATCTGAGGACAAATCGCCACTACACATATTATGTCTCTTCCAAAGAGTGGAACTGTTGTAGCTTATGGTGTTGGTGTGGATCCTGTGCTAATGGTGTTTTTTTTGCAAAGCCTGGTGTGGAGTGATAATCCCAGACAGGACAGCCTGTGTTTTGTCAATATTACAATAGTCCTGTAAATCACTGCGAATGTTTTGCCTAACACCTTAAAATGATGCAACCCCAAGTCACAGGTTGTGGCTTTAATGTTAATGCGAGCTGTAAATAGTTCTGCTGAAGAGTCACTTTGCCTTCTCAGATTGTTAAAATTGTCAAATATTATAAATTAAATGCTTTGTTGACAATGTAAATAGAGCGGCTGCTGCTCTTGTTAAAGCGCACCATTCTTTATTGCTGCCCTCTGAGTTTATGGTTGGTCAGCTGTTTGCAACTTGCCACCGCAGCTTGT
Source organism: Etheostoma perlongum (assembly GCA_026937815.1). Lineage (NCBI taxonomy): Eukaryota > Metazoa > Chordata > Actinopteri > Perciformes > Percidae > Etheostoma > Etheostoma perlongum. Next base: position 5,057,456 of record CM049379.1, on the reverse strand, counting down.
GTAACCATGGCAACAACAGAAAGCATAGAGAAGGAAATTATATAGTAGCTCATTTTACTGGTTACCTGCATGATACACGTCTTCATCTGCTGGGTACGCACAGATCAGAGTCTGAAAACACCTTGATTGATCCATTGTGCCGAGAGGAAACTAGTGCTCCTGCATGTTTGAGCTCTTGACTGTAATCTGTTGTTGTCAGAAATGCTCACATCTGTTCTTTGCCTTGAATAGGAGCTTATTGTGTCTTTATCATTAGGGCTTTGTTTGAATGGATGAGTTAATTAGGTCATTTGCTGCCAGATGCAACCTGTGAGTAGACATGGTGCGGCACAATTACAGCAATCTGCTACAGTTTACTGCTAAATCAAACACTGTTGTCATCTGATTCACCTGTGATTTTGAATATTAGTATTATTGTTTAAAGAACATTTGTTTGGCCATCATGCACATTGCACTTAACAGGTGTCTACTAATGCAGGTGTAGCTGAAAAATTAGATAGAGAATCTTTCAAAAAGGTGGACAGAGAAAGAGAAAAACAGCAATGCTGCAGTAGTGTAACCTGCTAAGATTATAGAGATCTGAGGTGTGTATGCATGTGCGTCTGAGGCGTGTACATGTGAATCACACAATGGCCCATAATGTCCAAAACTCGAAAGAATCTCATACTTTTTCAGAGCTGCCACACAAAAAAACATATTACTCTTTCTAACATTAAAAATGTCCTGGAAAATGATTTCTTGAATAGCGCTGAAGCCTGACTCACACTTCACTTAGTGTTCTGCACGCCGCCGCAGATGATGGAGTGCACCCTTAGGCACTGTTCTCCTTGTATATTTTCCATTGAATGAGCAAAAATGATCTCTAACAATTTAAGACCAAATCTGCTATAGAGAAGTTTTGTGCTGCCATAATTTGCATCAGAGATGAGATTCAATTATACATGGGAGGAAATGTCTCCTTGGCTGCTCATACCATCTGTTTCTTTATTATTAATCCATACATCTACAAAAAAACATTGCATTGTCACGAGTCATCAGATACTCAAATATATAAAAATGGATGTTCAGGTCCTAACATCTTTTTGTTTTTCTTTCATTACACATAATGAATACTGCCCAGTAACCAGTGGAGCTGCTGTTGAGGGCCGGTGAGTTAGTATGAGTGACTGGAGAGACCACACCTGTTTCAGTAATGTAGCCACAATGCCATCCGATTACAATGTCCTTCAATGGAACTACAATATTCTCAGAAGCTCTCATGTCCTTGCCGAAGGGATAATAACATTCCTGTTTAGACTTTTTTACCCCTATTGTTAAATTTCATGCAGAGACTGTATAAAAGAAATGGACATAGCCTCCGGGTCTGAGAAGTGAAACCAATCTGAAAGTGTAAAATAGACGAAAAAGCCAGATATGCTTTAGGATGCTTTAGGGCGTGGCTACTTAGTGATTGACCTGTCAATCAGAATAGAGGCTACGCAATGCATACTCATGGCTCTGTGTACATTTAAATAGCCGTGAACTTGTTTTTGGGTGTTGTCTGTGGTTTTGTCTTAGAACTTTCACCCTTTCACTGTGTGTGTTTTTTTTTTTACTTCATGAAAGTTAATTGTAACATTTTGGGCGCCTAAAAATGTCTTCTTCAGCGTCCGATTGTGCTGATAGACCCTCTGTGGGACCTATCTAACCCATTGCACCCGGTGCAGCGCAAAGCCCGACGCAAATGTCTTTGCTGGTTTAAGACCGACGCAGTTGTCAATTTCCCATCCTGCGCTCACGTCGTTTGAATAGCAAATGCACCTGTGCCCATGGGCGTGCTGGTCTTACAGGGAGGTGTGTTCAGGGGAATTCTTGGCGTATTTCTGTCTTGAAGCAGTGGAAAGTGATCGCGCCATTGACCAACAAAAACTTGGTCTAACGTCAATAACACAGCATTTAATTGTTATTTTAACAGGGAATTAGTAAAATGTGCCTAGGGGTCGTGCACACTATGCTTGTTACACACACAGGGACAATGTCATATAGTATTATAATATGATCTGGTTGTGCGCTTTGGCTTCACGCACGAGCAGATCAGTTTCTTCTCCTGAAAATCTCTTCTTCCTGTTTAGCAAATCCGCCATCATAATAGCAATGCGCGTCTGACTTTTAAAGGGGATGGGAGATGACACTCTGATTGGTTTATGGCATGTTACGCCCAAAACACACCTATGAATTAATGAAGACACTTGTACATCCATTTTGAACCATGTGCCTGGCGCACGGATCCTTTTTTTCCGCCGTTAAACTAGCAAAAGTGGATTCGTACAGAGCCTAAACGCATCTGTGCCATGCGCTTCACGCCATGGGTATAGATCATTACGAATAGAAAATAGAATGTAGAATACGGCCCTAAATCCCTTTTTCCATGGGACTAGTACTGGAGACCTCTCCTAATCTGTAATAATTGCTGAGGTCATCTGCGTTCTTTATCCCGTTCTTAATCCTGTCGTGTCTGTAATTTCTCAAGTAAAAAGTACATGTAAAGTACATTTTCTTTTAAGCCTGTTCTTCTCTAACATTCACATCCCAATTAACATCAAAGTTAATGTGAATTACAGATACACATTGCTGCCTAGTTAGCGCTAGCTTTAGCTCATAACTTGGCTCCAAAATGTCCAACTGGATGCTTCAACACGTTAGACCACAAAGCAATGGGTGATTTCTTATATACAGTCTTTGATCTCATGCTCACCCTGAATGCACATTAATATTTAGCAATAGCCTTTTTTTTATTTGGGAATCTGATCTAGACTAGTACAGATTTCTTGACCTAATCTAAGATCTTAGGTAGTGTAGAAATGCAGGACATATGTTTTAAATTAATTTTCTGCGGGAGGACCTCCCACCGCCACCAGTTATAAATCTTTCCTAGTTTGCTCCCCATTAAAACATAACCTGATGCCCATGACTGTAAATACTGGCAACAGCAGAGGACATTGATGGTATAGGTGAAACGTTTCAGCAATGAGGGAGGTCTCACAATGTGTTCACTCACCACATCAAATTGCAGATCTTTCTGCTCTGTTTCTTAACCCACACAGTGTGTGTATGTGTGTGGTTGTGTTTTGATTTTTTACATTTTACCTGCCAGAGAGCTGCAGCCTTGGGGCAAAAGCAGCAGGCCAACTCAGTCAGGAGTGTATCAGAATCCCCTCAGATTAAGCACACATACCCACCCACACATATCAAACCGGCAGCCCGAACACCTTTTTTTAGTTACAAAGTCCTTGGCCAACACAAACATCCACATACGAACAAGACAGACATCCAATTTAAAAACAAACAAACACACACTAAATCTTTATTTGTCTCTGAACCACACATATGCACTTCCACACAGTTTATTAACTTATAATGATAACACTAACTATTTGTATAGCACCTTTCAAACATAAAATGCAGTTGCCTTAATTATGACTTGTATGACTGAGCTGTAGGTGCAGGGCTGGGAGTAAAAAGACCTTGGAGGGGTAAAACAACACCCCAGCCATGTCCAGAGTGCTAAATAACTATAGTACATAATTTAAAAGCCTCCCAAGCTGATTCATTTATCTATGTATGTATTATGTATGTCTCAAAATCAATTTTCCTGGCAAACAAGTGCAGAAAAAGTATTGAGTTCTTTTCTTGAGAAAAGAAGTGATGTCAGAATTATTCTGCCTGGTCTCAAACTATCGACTTAAGATAATCTTGGTAAGACATAGATCCATAGTTTAAAGGGTAACTACAGTTTTTTACAACCTTGACCATATTTTCCAATGTTTTTTGTGTCTAAGCGACGGGATCAACAATCTTTGACATTGGTCCGGTTTTAAGCAAGATCGCTGCAGTCGGCAGCGGCGAAACAAGCTGCAATGTAAGTTAACAGGGCAAGTGTCCAGCTTATTTACCTTCACAAAAGTGCTTGTTTTGCCACTGACAGGCTCAGATTAATATTCTGACAACATAATGGAAATGATCCCTTCAGAGATAGACCTTAAAAACCTCTTAGAGACCTTTCTGTTTAAGCAGAAACAGCTCTGAAGTCACTAGCGCTAAACACACCAGACTCCATTTAAAAAAGCAATACTTTTACATGTAAACATGTAAATTGGTAAACTGTGTTTATTTCAACCAAAACTAGCGTTTTGATGGTTGGCAAAGTGGAAAGATGACCCAAAAAGGCTTTTCAAAGTTTTTATTTTGTTTCTGTCAACTTTGAATGAAGTGTATTTTACTATGCTAAAATTACTGTTTATTTACTAACGAATGCAATTACGTGGATGTTTTTATGTTTAAAAAAAGGATCTAACTCTTTAACAGAAAGGTCGACCTCCTTAGAAATCCTTTCCACAATGATGTCAGACACTTAGAATATTAATCTGAGCCTGTCAGTGGCAAAATGAGCACCTTTGTAAAGGTAAATAGAAGCTGGACACTTGCCCTGTTAACATCGTAGCTTGCATTGCCGCTGCCGACTGCAGCGATCTTGCTTAATACTGGACCAATTTCAAAGATTGTTGTTCCCGTCACTTAGACACAAAAAAACATTGGAAAATATGGTCCAGGTTGTAAAAAAGGGTAGTTGCCCTTTGAGACCAATATTTGATTTTATTTTAGCTTTTGAGGATGTGGAAAAGGGGAAAAGGATGGATTGAGAGTACTTCAGGTGATGAGTCTGGACAGTTTGCCTTTTCAACCATGTGGAAACCAAATATGCTTTTGTCTGATCTTTGCTTTGTAAAAACCGTCCAAATCCTCACGCAGGTTTGCCAAATGGAGAGGTGATGAACCTAGGAATGCATATTGTTATTCCTCAAGGCTATGCAGTAGATGGTTCGATCAATGATTTCAGAGATCTTAACCTCTCTTCTCATGCCAGCTGTTAAAAGTTACAGCTGAAATAATTCTTAATAGGTGCACTTTTTAGTATCCCCATAATCACATAGGCACTGTTGGCAGGATCACCAGCGAAAAAAGATGAAAGACACATTTCTTCTCTGAAACGAATGCAGGTAGAAACCGACAATAATTGAGTTCATTTCTAAAATTCTCTTAGTCCTCTTTTAGTTTAGAGTACAATAAATCACAGGGAGCTCAAGGTTATTTTTTGTGTTCTTTAACACTTAAATTAACCTCACTGGATTCACTTGGGCAGTGAATCTGCGGCACCTTTTGAAAAGTCCTCCTTCCTCTGTATTTCATAACTCGGCCCCAAGATGAAAAGATGGCACATGCGAGCAGTAGGTAATCATAGCGGCAGATGATGAAAGAAGGAAACATGTGAGAGGTCTAGAAAACAATTTAATTTACTGCAAATATACATGTACGGCCTATTTCTTGCTTAAAATGTTTTCAGAAACACATTTTGGGTTCAGTAAAATATGAGAATGTATTCTGAACAAGCCGCCATGACAGTCTGGCTTTGAATTTCCGAGAGAAAACTAATTGTTTCCAATTTGTCCAATCAGCTGCCGTCGGCAGTTGGCATCGCTTCGGTCCGGTCAGTCCGACTGCTTCTTCTGCCAACAATCAGCCGTCTGGTTTGTGTTAGAAGTGTTTGTCTCTGTCCCTCTAGTCTCACTCCCAACCCCCCTACTGGGAAGTTCACACCCACCCAATTACAGTCAATCTTATGTGGGAAACACCCTGATTATGTGATAGGGATGTAAGCACCGATACGGAGCATACACACATGCTTTGATATTTTAGTGTACTCCTGCTATGCTGATTACACACTACACAGTTGTTGGGTACACTTACAGCGTACACACACATGAAAGGTTTTTCATAACCCCATTGCGTCCTACACCATCTCTGTCTCAGCAGCATCCTATTCGTCTGCGCTCTGTGCTGATGGACAATTCAGTCAAATTTGATATTGTGCTCATTTCCCAAAAGGGGAAGAACTCATGAGGAAAAATGAAATGGGAAGCGCAATTTCCCTTGGACAGAAACTCTTCTGAAATGTATCCAGTAACATTTAAAGTGTCGGTTTACTTAAATTACAAAAGTCTTGCAGTTTTTGTTTTTTTTCTGCCCCAGTTTTGAGATATCTGCATTTGAAGCTTCTGCTACGATTCAGCGTATTGGAAGTAAAGAAAATGTCATTCATCCCCCTCAAATCTTTAAATAAATACATTTTGAAAAACTAAACAGCGTTTTATTAGCTGTTAGCTGTTATAATAGTTTTTATTCAAGATAATCTACAGAGTCACTCGAAACTATTTTCATAGGGACTATTTCTACAATGAGAACACAAAGAGGTTGAAGGATTATTTAAATTAACCATGCGATTTGCCTTTGGAAGAAAAAAAAAGATCCAGTGGCTTTTTTGAGATGCTTTTGAGCAACAAAGATGAATTTATATTCACCTTTGTTGTCTTTGGGGTTGCAGCAGAAAGTTCTCACACGGATATCTTGAAGAAATAGAAGCAGTAGCAGCAGTAAACTTGAGATTTTGGACATTTATGATTCATCTTTATTTTGCGCCGTCTTTCACAGGTGGAGAGTCCGTTAATTTTAGCATCTATAAAATGTGACACATTGTGGAATTATTAGCAGAGGGCAATAATAAACATGCCACGGCCACTACTCTGTTCCATTGGCTGAATCTATATATCTATATAGTGGCTATACTGTAGTACATTTAGACAGAATGTGGAAACTCAAACTAAATCAGTGAAATGTAAGGCACTGTATGGTAAAGAGGAAGCGATCTCCAACAACCAATGCCTATTAATTTAAGAAAAGTCACCAATGTCCTTCATAGACATCATGTCGGTTTGCTATGAAAATGCTAAAAACACCACCTTTCAAATGTATTAAGGCTCTAATCCTTCCCTTTATACAGTGTACGACTGTTGGAACGATTTCCACGTCAAATATAATTAGAAAATACTATTAGAATATGATTTTTTTTTTGTATGTTGACTAAGGTTAGCCTTGGCCTGCCCGCATGTGAAAACAAAATGCTTTTGTCATGTCACGCAGTGTTTCCAACACAGACTAATTTGTGGCGTTGCACCACACAATCAACACTGCTATAATGCTATTTAAAACACGCAGTGTATTCGTTCAGCTGCATTTCCTTTCCCTGCTCTCCTCAGTCTCCGTGTCACTCACGCGTCTCTGTCACATAGGACACACACACACACACACGTACACAGCCCTTCCCCTCCGTCTGTCTCCATGAAAACGGGAGAAGACGGCTGTCGAAATTCACAACTTCACGGAAGGTTGGTATCTCGTGAACACCTTTACACAATCACACATTAAAAAGTCCTTTAAAAATCATTTTATATTCCGACTTCAATTTAGTCAGAGTGTTAATGTTGGAGACCCGACCCTTTGCATACAACCGATTGCGCCTGCTTTAGAAGGTAGTCGCAAGTTTGTGGTAAAATGCAGTTGGGTTGTCAGAACACTGTATGTAGCAGCTGTGAATCAAATAAACTTATTATAAATAATGTATATGTTTATAATATAATAGGAGGACCAGCCTGAACCGGAGGTATCAGTCTTAAACAGAGCTGAACAGTCTGACCATGGAAATTAGTTATGTTATTAATTTGTTTCTAATATTTTCAGCCTTCAACCACTGCTGCTCAAGCAGAAAGACATAGATAGATTTGTTAGGCCTTGAAGAAAGAGTAGGAGAGGAGGACAGCATCCAACAGCGTGTTCTCCTTAGTTTTTTTTACACTTAATTGTTACAATAATAAGTATTTTGATTTGGGTTGCTTTGCCGTGTCGGAAGTTGTTGCCAATGCTGGAATAGCAACTTTTTTGGCAGGATTTTCCACCATTTATTCAGGCTTTCTCCATCTGAAGGGACGTGTACGATCAAACAGCCAATAGGCACACCCTCTCTCTGAAATGAGCTTTGATTGGCCGAAGTCTCCTATGACAACTAGATTTTCTGTCTGAAAACAGAGCCAAGAGTAAATGCAGCGGACTTCTCTCACACCACTTACACTTTGCTGAAAGGTTTATTATGGAACTTTTGCCCAAAGACGTCAAAAAGAAACAGCCTGCCCCAGCGTTAACAGTTACTGTGATGTGCAGGAAAATAATCTCCCCCCACACCCAGATCAGAGGGACCCTGTGGTTCTCTACATTATTACTGCGCTGGGCTCCGTCCAAAATACTGAGAAATACCACATGAGCCAGGCTTAATCATTGACAGTCTCAACACATGACAGTGTCTCCCACAGTTCAGCCAGCCTCCTCTCCTCCCAGTGTGATTCATAAACGAGAAGTTAAAAAAGATCACCCCCCTCGCCCCCCCCCAAAAAAAAGAACATCTGCACAGCACCGGGTCATGTCTCTGCAGCTGGTTTGAGGTCCTGCATTATTCCTCTAACTACTGCTTTGACTGACTTTTGTCATCATAATAAAGGACTTTGGATTTTTATCCTTTTGATTCAAGGAACAAGAAGAAGTTTCATTAGTTTGTTTTCTCAGACATTTGTTTTAACATCCTGTTTTTTTTTTCTTGAGTTCTGCCTTGGATTTGATTTTCTTTATCTCTACAAATGCTTTTTAGTTTCAGAGTTGTCTTTCTGAAGTCTCCATATGGCCTGACTATAACCAGACCTGAGAAAAGAGATGCTTGTAGACACAAATCAGTCCACCCACTCGCCTGTTTTCCCTATTGTCCATAGCTTTAGTAGCATTGATTGCCCCAAAATGGAATGAAACTCTAAATTAGTTGTTTAAAAAATAGGAAAGGGGCAGCAAGATGGCAGCACTTTAGCTCTACAGGCCTGTAATTGTGTCCGAAAATGACCTTTAACTGTGCAGCTAAGAGAAAGTGGCACTAACGACGCCGTGCAGCTTCCACGGTTATTGATCTAGTTTCCTCTCTATGCCAAATAAAGCAGAAATATCAGGAAAGGTGTTGGCATTTTAATGTGACCTTCTTTTATTTTTCATCATTTAACAACAATGCAGTATATTTCGACTCATTTACTTTATTGATCATCTCAGTCCTCAGATGGATTAAAGGACTATATTGCTGTTATTACCGTTGCTAACACTTAACGAGATTGCATTTTCTGAGAATGTAAGTGCTGCAGTTTGTGCGTCTGCATTTTGTTGTTTGTCTTCCTCTCTGATGCAAACTCCTACCACTGCAGCTGCTGCTATACACCCATCTCAATCAGATGTAAATTAAGAGTAAGACGGTTTGGTTCTTGTTATTTGTCCTGCCCACTCATTGCTTTCCACTGCCTCTGGGCATTGTGTGTGTGTGTGTGTTTAGCTATGTATGTACACACACCATGTCCTTGCTGTGTGTGTCTGTATTAGAAGACTACACTCCTGGGTAGATCTGAGTGTGGTGGTTGGTTATGACAAACACACACACACACACACACACACACACACACACACACACACACATCAGTATACAGAACAGGAAATGGTGATTTGTCTTTGGGAGTAAGGGCTTGCTGTGTTGCTGAGTCAATCCTGCCTCTTTCTGTTTGTCCTTATTCTTACAAAATCATGTTCCACCTTATAGATGCAGCTGAATATAATTCATACTCGAGGCTCACCGGTTTCATTTCTTACCAATTTTTTAGGAAAAATACCTTGAATTTTAAAAAAGGAGGATTTTTTCACCAATACCGTATTCTGCTCCCAGGGACCAGAAGGTTGTTCATCACCTGCTGCAAGATGTATTCAACATTTATTTGCACTTCATTACAGATTTCCTTTGTCCAATTTTTGCTGCCTAAATTATACTTTTCACAATTTTCCGTTGGCCTGTTGGATGAAGCTGCTTGTTATCTCCATATATTATATGTGCACTAAAACATTCACACTATACTATGAAACTGCAGTATTATTTCTCAGGTGGCTTTGGTATGTTTGTATGTATTTACACTCATTTACAATGTATGCTTACATTAGGCGTGTGGGCCGCCTCAGCTTCTAAATACCCGACTATGGTTGTAAAGGAGTTACTCTCCCACTCAGCTGAGTGTCATGCCAACCTTAAGAGCTACACACGCTCATTGATTCACAGATGGACACTGGAATAGATGTTTATTTTAATTTGAAAGCTGAATTGATATGGTCAACATGTCGCTCCCTGAAGTTCCTCATATTACCAAACATTTGGTAAATAGCAGATGAAATGGATTTATTAAGTTTGACAAATTCCCAGGGGTGGGAATCACCAGACACCTCCCGATACGATATCATCACGATACTTATGCCACAATACGATGATATTGCGATTTAAATATATTGCAATATTCTGTGATATATTACAATTTATAACCGTTTTCCCAACTTCTAATTTTTCCCAATTTCAAATGACGTCCCCAAAAGGAAACTTCCTCAACATCTGTTTTATCTAAAAATCACTTCAATTTTATTGCTGCAAAATGGGATTGTCAAGCAGACACACTGACCAACACATATATAATAAAAGATTGTATTGATACAGTATTGTCACTGTAACTATCGCGATACTATGCTGCATCGAAGTTTTTTTCCCCCACCATTACAAATTCATTGGTAAGCGTTGACTAAGTGAAAGCTCTGGACAAAACAAACAGCTTGTTTGTGTTGAGATTATTTTGTCATGCATTTTCAAGCCAAAAGTGTAGAAAAGTTCAAGAAGCACTCTGCTTTGGGAATTTATTGCAACCACAAATTGTATTTAGACAGGTATTATCAAGTTATTGTTTTTTTGTGTATTAAATGTGATAGTAGCTCTAGCTTTAGCATCTGTGTGAGTGTGTGTAGCTTAGGTCTTTTAGGGAATGTTGCTCATATATACTGTACCTCCATAGCTTCTCTGGCTGTGGGTGGAACAAGTCTAGCTTACCATCCACAAACAATGGGTTGATTTGTGCCTGAGGAAAGGTGATTGGTGAGAGTGTGGAGCATTATGACAAAGCAGAAGTTCTACTAAATTGTCACTGAATTGATATGAAAGGTTTATGGTAACTACTCCCAATGACAAAGTGTCAGGTATCAACACTTAAATATGAGAAAACCAAGTTGTCCATTAGTAGCTGTTCTAGTGCTTTTGATCCTATCACACAATCTTCCCTTAAGGCTTCAATTATTACTTTAGTTAGTACACAACAATGTTTTCATTATTTCTAAACAATCAAAATCAGAACTAAAAAAGGAGTTTGTTGCCACAGTAAGTTACACCTACGTAGAGTTTGCCTTGGTGATCGGTGCATAGATACACAAACAAGTTTCTTCACATACACTAGACATGCGGAGGAATCGAAAGTTGGTTTCTCACCATCCTCACGGTGAAGAAGACAAAAAAAAGCACAACAGATAAGACAAGACATTCCTACCACAAGAGTAAAAAAAAGAGATATGGACTTTTTTTTAACAGTAAAAGGCAACAATATTTCAAAAACACAAGAATGTTATAACAACATAGTCAACATTCTTCAGACATAAACAATAAATACAGACACAAATGTGCACAAAATAGCTGTTCAGTATAAGAAAATGGAGGCTGAATGGGTTGAGTGCAGAATGCAAAAACAAAACCATAAATAAATAAATAAAGAACAAAGATGTGGTAACCTGTACTCCCTGTGCAATGCATTTTGGAGAATAACACTAATTTAAAAAAGAGTGGGAGGGTGGGATGAGTTGAGAGTATGACTTACTGTAACAAAGAGAGGGAGTGAAGTTCAGGGAGAAGAGGTTATATAACAATATATTGGCGGGTCAATATTTAAATAGGCATTTCCTGAACGGTATTATCGGTATTAGCATTTATAATGGCTGATTAAAAATATATACACGTAGGTGTATATATTGGGGCTTATTATGCTATTATAGCATATAGAGCATATTGTGCACAGGAGCTGAACTGGCACCTCTCCAGCTACCAGTCCACCATCATACTTTGGTCCATATCGGGATTTGAACCCAAATCCCTACGGACTGAGCTACTGGGTGATATAGCTCTTACATTTAATGCATAATGGTCTTGAAAAGGACTTAAAAACTCTTAAATTTTACTTGGTGATATTTGGAGTCAGTGTCAGGTGGGTTTGACGATTTTCCAACCCCAACAGGTGGCGATTGCAGATATATATTCACGCAGGTGGCCAATCACAGATAGCCTATATATCAATTTAACCGTATTATCAAGAGAGTATTGGTCCGATTGCTGCATCCCGAATATTTCGAGCACATTTGTCTGCGGCATTTTCTTCTCAGCATCCTGCAGCCTCAAAGTCCAGAAACATTATCCACACATGCTCAGACCCACCAACCTGTACATATGACCAAAACAAAAAAAACTTTCCCAGAGTCCCTTACACCTGAGACAGAATACCACATAAATATTTAATCTGTCTTGCTTTGTTTGTGTTTATGTGAGAAAGTGAGTTTTATTTGATTTGTCTCAGCTGAGCTCAGTTTATTGCAAGGCACGAGATATAGATTTAGTGACCTCACTTCTCATAAAAGATCCCAAAATATGTTCATATACATGCACAAACCGGTGCACTGTCCTTCTTCAAATCTGTCTTTTTTTTCTCACCTTGACTTTCACAAGTGCAGGAGGAAATTGACTGTCAGCTGGATGATTGAGTCTGTTTTTTCCCCGAGTTCCTTTTATAATTGCCAAAGCTGTGCTATATCATTTCTGAAATTTTCTTTATGTTGGCCCCCAAAGGTTGAGCTGACACAACAGCTTTTCTGATAATTACTTTTACGTTTTCACCCTGCCTTTTTATAGTCACTTTTAATCAACATAATGCCTGATCAGTATGCTGTGTAATGAGTCTGGTTTATCTCGCCTTAGCCAAATATGTTCTGGATAAGATTTTAGGTCGGGGCTGTCGCAGGAAAATATGCAGGGAAAAGAACAGGGCTTTTTATTGCAATGCAGAACAGTGTTTCTATTTCTGCTGAACTGTTCTGCGTTTTTTTAGTGTGGTATGGTCAAAAGGCTTAGTGTAACCTCTAAATGTTCTTTTGTTTAAAGTGACACTCCGCTTTCAGTAATTAATTTAATTTAATAACTAATTGTTCAAACAATCCCAGAGGTGTGTTGGCTTTAGGTTGAATGTTGTGTTTCATAATTGTACTGGTTTTAGATCCTTTTCATTATATAAGCCATGCCAGATCAGACCTACAAGATCTGGACAAATCACGATTGACTTGCATCACCCCTCAAAAGACAGAAAAAGAAGGGTACAGTCCGAACAGCTGAATCAATAAATAGGCAAGGCAACCGGCGAAATCATACAGCAACAGAAATTCTTGTGTGTTCCTGTGTCAAAACAGGCAACATCACAAAGTGTTGGCCAGTTTTCTATTGCAACCCATATGGAAAAGGGAGAGAAATGTGAAAAATTTGGATGAGATGGTTAATGGAGAGAGGAGGGAAACACAGACTGCATGTTTTTGTTTAATTACTAACTGACCCAGACTGGAACAGTTAGTCCAATCAGTTGGCATGCCCATATCATACTCACAATCATCATTGCAGAGGGATCATCCATACCTATGAACGTTAGAAAACTCAGAAGTAAAGGAAAGTCGGATTACTTGCAGCAATTGTGGCATCTTATAAAACAGCCTTTGGGTTCTTAACAGATAAAAAACACACATGAATACAGTGCACATGACAATGTTAATTCACTTAAATTGTTAAGTTGAGATTTGTTTCCTAGTGTAAAAAAACCAACAAATTTGGACCCCTGTTAAAAAGTTTGACCTTTATGCACTGCCCTTAAAAAATTATTTAAACCAACCTTTCAGTGATGGCACATATTATATTCTCATACCGTTTCATACAATCGGAAGGTTAGAGGTTCAATCCTTGGCCCTGCAGTCCCATGTCGAAGTGACCTTACACTCCCGATGCGCCGTCAGAGTGTAAATGTGTGTGAGTGTTTATCTGATGAGCAGGTGGCAGCCTCAGCCACAGTGTGTGGTTCCTCAACTATGCTTTGAGTAGTCGTTAAGACTAGAAAAGTGCTGTATAAACACAATCCATTTACATTACGCCTACACCAATTAACCTAATGGACAGAGTATGCTGTAATTAGTGGCCAACTAATCTTGTAAAACTTCTACATTGTGCAGCTGATTAACATTAAACATGTCACTCAAACCTAGGCATTCTTACAAACAACACAAATTGGCATTACTAGTCTAATTGACACATCAAAATCCACCTTTCCTTCCAGTTTATAGTGTTTTGTCCAATAGAAGAGACATCTCCAAAATCTCCAACACAACTCCCCATAGTTTGACCACAATTAGATTGTAAACTTATTAAGTATTCATATGTGGTGTACGACATGATCAAAATCGGTGGAAGGCAGAAAGAGGCAGCAAAAGGTCGCTTCAGACATCGATCCGTAGAGTCAACGTTTTCAGGGTGACACGCCCATGCATGTTTCCTGCTACTGAAGCTGATACCAGAGCTTTTGTAGATATCCAGGACAGGATGTTAAACTCTGGGAGATTATATTAACGCAGATGCATTTGGCTTATATTTCCGAACATGATGCTCTTGCTAAAATAGGAACACTCACACACACACACACACACACACACACACACCAACAATACAGTCCGATCTGGCACAGGTGCGTTATTGTATTGATTCCCTGTAACTGTGCGTCTGTCGATACTGTGTGTGTGTGTGTGTGTGTGTTGCATTGCCTCTTAGCCTTAGATTTATAACATTTATATTTACAGGCAGCGATTTATCAAAAGATAAAACAAGCCTACTTCATAACTCAAAGATCACATAAAAGCCCATTGCACTCGGCCTGTTAACAAGGCCTTAGTAGCTGCGAGTGAGTGAGTGAGTGAGTGAGTGAGTGAGTGAGTGAGTGAGTGAGAAGTTAATAAATGTCAGTACTAGCTGCATTTGATCTTTATTTATGTCTACCATACAATAGAAGACTCTTAACAGACTAAAGACTGACACCATCTCATCTCCTAACGTTAAACCCTCATAATATGTAAAGACTGGGGTTCTTGCAGGGCCACAAATTGCAAGACTACAACTAGATTCGTTTTGGAAAATTTAACCAAGCTAGCATGCTACTGCTAGCGTTAGCTAGTAACTTGGAGGAAAGTTAGCCGATTTTCTGTCCTGCCGTGCACGCAGATGAATGGCGGCCGTACGCGGAGATCCTCGTTTATCTGCCAGTAAAACTCCAGTTGGATGACACGCTTCAGAAGGGTTGTAAATTGTCAGCTTTGGCGTTTAGCTTAGTGTGGCGCCATGGCAACCATAAACAACACTGGCTCTAGCCGTTTGCTGCTTCCTGTTTTGTGCTGTAAGGAGCGCACCCATTGGTTGTTGACAATGTTCCCATGATTTAACTTCACCACCAAGACTTGAGGCAAAAAAAAAATCTCACTGTTTTTATGTGTTTTCCTTTTATATCTCCATTATGTGATACCATGATTACGTAATATGAGGGCATTAGTACCTTTACAGGTGTCGGACATGGACTGTGGTCCATGGAGTGCAGTGCTGGTGGAGAAACTTTTTAACTTGACTATTAAAAGTTCCTGCAGAGTGATGAGTCAAGAGAGAAACACATTTTACGCCTTTTATTCACAGTTGATGTTTCCAACAGACCACAGATTTTAATTGAATTCTTATGTCTTTTTTTTGGGTTTGTCCTCCAAATGTCACTGATTATCTAGATTATCTCAAATTAAAATGGATTAATATTGATCACCAGCACAGAGTGTTTAAATATATATTTTGTTCAGCAGAAATGTATTAATGATCCGTCTTTCCTTTTATGACGACTATGCTGTTTATTTACACTATCTCAGTTTACCTGCTATGTGAGGTACCTGCATTTGTACTCGGAAGTCTGATTTTCTGAGGTCAGTGTCGAAAACATGCCCCCTGAACTCGGATTTCCGAGTTGGGATCTCGGACAGCCTCACAGTACCCCAAGCTCAAAATCCAACATGGCTGCTCCAAGCATTATTTGTGTCTCACTGAATAAGTTGTACACACAGTCCTGCCCAACTTGTATCCGTGGACATGTTGTTACACAGTTTGTACGCACAAAAAAACAGCGTAATATATTTTCAATTGTTAACAATGGCTAACCTGGCTAGAGCTAACCCCACAGTGAAAATCTGACTTGTTAAATGGAACGCAAACAACGCTGGTGTAGTCTCGCATTGCCAGACCTTCCTCCACAGCGCTGCTGAGGAGGGTCTGGCTAGTCTACATAGTATTCAGGGACGGGAGAAAAATGTGTTGTGGTTCATCTGCATTTCTTTAAACAAATCACAATCGTCTTGGGCGATGCTAAGTGCCGAGCGGAGCGACGGTGCCGCTGAAATAGCCACAGGAAGGAACTTGTTTTGGGGGAACGTGTATGTTTAAAGGCAGAATGAGAGCAATCCCGGGAGCGGAACGTCGTGGATAGAGAGCAACTCGGGTGTGACGTCATTCCCAGCTGAGGCTTCCGAGTTGCGAGGTAAATCGAATGCACCGTGAATGCTTAACTGCTGCCAGCAGATGAAACAATTGCAACTCAATTTCAGCTGGCTTTTGTTTAACTCTTGTTTCTATAGTCATAGATCTACCACTTACACATCACTGCTCTGTTCACTCACTCAGTGACATACAAAATGAGAAGTTTTGCTGTTGGCAGTATTTGTAGTCTGATTTATTTAGCCCTTAACCATTGGCGGCGGCATTCATGTCGAGAATGCTTCTTTAATTCTGAGATCTGATCTATCTGACGCATCTTCACTTGGATGTTTGGCAGCGGTTCCTGTTAGAGACGGGTGATAGAGATTGATCTGTAACGCCATCTCCACGCTGCTTGGGGATTTGTCAGCTAAGCTCACTTTTACTCACTCTTGGCTGAGGTTCACACGCCTGGCATCATCTCCTGTTTTTAATTTTTTTATTTTATCATTCCCTACATGTTTTGAATAAGATTCAGTTCTCTGTAGGCATCAATTGGCACAACATAAGACTTTTCCCCCTACTTTAGATTTCAAAGAAAGAAATCTGTCGGGACATTGGCTTTTATCACAGTGATTCAGGGTTGGGAGGGGAGAGTTGAAAGAGAAGGCAACTTGAAGGTTTGGAGCGGCCAGCTTTCTTCCAGCAGATGACACGGCTTGATAATAATAGAGACCCTGTAAGTCCTCTGTGTGTGTTGACATAAGACACTTACAGGAATGTTTCCGCTACACTCATTAAACTGCACCTCACTGTAATCCCTTGTGCATAATGTCGCCTCATTTCTGAGTATTTTCCAGCAAGTAGTTTGTAGGCTGTAATGTTGCAACAGGATCCACATCATCTTCTGTTCTGAGCAGCTCGATAGCTGTGGTAAGCAAAATAGGGATGAGGACTGTAAACCAACTGTTGAGGCTAACTCACTCCTGCATTTACATCATAATAATCCGTAAATACATGGCATTTGTTACCCAGATTTTCCACTCGGCGCATCTGTGCTGCGTTTCCTGCTTTTTTTGGGCTTACGGTTCCGTGACTCGCAGGAACGGGACGGTTGGTTTAGGGAAAGGTCGTGGGTGGGCTTACGGTTCCAACTCGCAGGAATAACGGGCTGGTTAAAGAAAAAAGCGGCTTCCCTGACACGTGGCAATAAGTGGAGGGTTAAGGACACACATGGGACATGAAGCCCTCTCTCCAACCTATGCGGGATTTCACCCTTATATACTACTCGCACAATACTATTTGAATGCAGAAAAAAACTATTCATTAAAAAAAAAAATATATATATATATATATATATATATATATATATATATATATATATATATATATATATATGTTGCTAACGTTTCTCTTCTTGCCTTGGCGTATCAGTCACGTCTGATGAACAATGAGTTACCTGGAATGAGAAACAAGACATTATGAGATCTTAACATCACGGAGCTAACGTTACGTACCTAGTAACGTTGATACTGTGGGTAGTTACAATTTGGAAGAAGAATGGGACATAGTTTTAACATTTTACTTAAAATGGACATCCAGCGAGCCAAAATGCTTATGGTATCATTAATTAGCTCTCTCTTGTTTCCTAACTGTGTGTTTTAGTAACATTAGCTTAGCTGGTAGTGTCATGGAGTCAGCTAAAGTTAATGTTAGCTGCCCTACAGCTATCAGAGTTAGCTTTGTCTTCATATATTACCTTATATTAGCTGTATTTTCAGTAACGTGACAATCTGTAAGAAGCAGGTTGCTTATTAATCACTAAAATAGTAGTAACAGCGTTTTGGCTGTGCTTTTTAACATGATGTCAAAGTGCTAACCGAGCACCGTTAGCCTTTACAACACAACTGCTTCAATACACTTGTTGGACAATGTTTCTTTACAGAGTTCACTGTTGATTTGTGTATGTCGCTGTGTGCTCGTGGTGGAAAATAAATGTAAACAAAGTGGCGTGCCAGAAATGCAATGCGCCATGACATAGGTCCCCTTCAAGGCCAGGCTGATGTTGGTAGTCCGTCTAGTGGACAGAACGTGCAACAACAACACATTCTGATAGTGGCATTGATGATGCATGAGTAGTGTAGTACATATTAATAACAGGCTGCATTTGAGCATTAAATATTTGAATATAATTAGAATATTCAAAAAAAAAAAAAAAATTCAAATGGTATTATAGAGGAAGATTGACAGCTCTACTTAGTAGTGCTCTGATGAAGATTTTCTTTCATGGCAAAGTCACACTGTGATGTAGTCAGCAAGTGTAGTTTTATAATTATAACTTGATTATACAGGACAAGGAAATACGTGTTGAATATTGTGATCATCAGCTCATCTTGAATGTTAAGTATGCTGTAGGTTGTGCACTATTCAAGCATGTGTTAGAATTGTAACATCACCATTGTAAGTGCTGGGTGGTGATGCAGTGGATATGACACATGCCTTTGGTGCGGGAGACCTGGGGTCAAATCCCACTGCGATACATCACCCAATGTACATAGGAAGTCCAAGTCGCTTTGGATAAAAGTGTCAGCTAAATGACATAACACACACTTCTCGCAAACACTCAGAAGAGAAAGATGAGGCTATTTACAGGGCCAGGAATGTCTTAATGATCTTACTGTATATTCTGAGATGACATGTTTTCAACTGATTAGCATCAGGAATATAATGTCACACAGATTTTGTTTTCCTTTTTTTTAAGTCTACTAGACGTCTGCAATAAAGTCCAGAATGTTTAAAGATTTTTAACAATATCCATTCCTTGTATTTGAATTGTGGTTCAATGAACTCAAAGCACTTGGTTAGGGAAGGATTTTTTAAATATTGAGAAAGTCAGAACCCCTGTGTGTAGAAGAAAAAGATCACTGAACCAATGTGTCTCACTAAACTTCCTCTTTCAAAGCCCTATAGTACAGTGTGTACTTACTTACCAGTTAATTTTGTCAAACAAGCACTTCCCCCCTGATCTAATCACAACTTTATTTCCCCCTTTTTGATCCTGAGAGCTCAAATTTGGTCTCATGTGTTTGGATTATAACAAACTTAAAACAGTGTTTATTTTTTGTCACATTGAAACCTTAGAGAAATAAGCTGGGTGCCTATTTAGCATCTTAAGATACATTTAGAAACGCTGGCAGGCTCCGATTCTTTTTCTGACCTATTTTATTCTATCTTTCAGGATATTCTATGTGTCTCATGACTCCCAGGATCTGAAGATTTTCAGCTACATCGCCAGAGATGGACAGAGTAATGTCTTTCGCTGCAATGTCTTCAAGTCCAAGAAGAAGGTAAGAAAAGACATCCAGTTTTAAAGCTTTAAACCTTGGAAGCCATTAAATACCTCTGAAATGTTAACTAGAAGCAGAGCCTGAATGGAGAGAAAGAGCTCACTCAAGTTGAGTTCAAGTTCACCCTGACATTATTGAGGTATCAGTATCAGACCGTGGTCTTTTCACATATGCACTCCGGTCCAAAGTAGGGCTGTCAACGGATATTCTAAATTCAGGAGCAAAGAAGAAAATTGCACAAAGACCTTAACGTAAATCTTTAACTGCAGAGACAACGAGAGATTTCTGTCTGTAAGCGGCAACGGCAATATCGTCAGGCCAAGAGACTCGGGTGGTTACGATCAAATAACGAGCGGCTCCGCTAACGCAGTGTAATCCGTATCACGTCTGCCTCACGCACGCTCCAAAGACAGAGAATATTTTGGAGGAGGGATTATTTTTTTGGGGCATTTTGGGCCTTTATTTTGAAAGGGAAGTTGAAGATATGAAATGGGAGAGGAACGGGGAATGACATGCAGCAAATGGCCGCAGATTGGAATCAAACCCTAGGCCGCTGCGGTAAGGCCTGAGCCTTAGTACATGGGGCACACGCTCAAACAGGTGAGCTATCCAGGCGCCCAGAAATTAAGTTTTATGTATAGGTTTTATTTTATTTATTTTTTTTTTTTATGTGTCCATATGTACATCTTTTATATCTACACTAGTAGTTAGTAGTTAATCTCACATTGTATTGTACGTTGTATAATTAATTTTAAATTTAAAACTAATTTCAAACATATTAGAAAAAAGACTTTTCACACTGCTCTTGTGATCAAGACGGTTATTGAATTAGTGCATCACACTGTTAGTTACCGGTTTTCGTCGACCTAACAACGGTTATACTACATATTATAGGAAATAAAAAAGACTCACTAGATTTATTATAGCTTTCTTAACTAAATTAGATTTGCCAAATTGACTGATGCACAGAAGATGAGGGAATAAAGCGATGGATGTGTGTGAAGAAAGTGGACGTTTGTGTTTTGTTTTATTTCATATTGCATTAGTGAAGGGAGTTGCTATAACCAACTCATCAAATGAAGTTTTTACAGGCTGATAGTTTTTTGTATTGTTTGAGGCAGTTCCTCCTCATGAATCAAGTCACTGCCGAGCCACTTCCTGACAACCTCCAATAAAGAGACACCCGGGTCTCGAGCAGCAGTAATTCCTCCTGGCACCATAGGCTTGTCATTGTTTAAGGTGTGGGGGAACAGGTTACAAACCCATCTGGGGTTTGACTTGTTGCTGCAGGGCTGAGCTGAGCAGAGAAAGAAAAAATAAGAGTCCATCAATGTGACAAAGTTAGTTAAATCATGTGCTCCCAGTTTCCACTGGAGCTTCCAAAATATTGCAGGACTTCCTCGTTAAGTCAAGGGGTTACCCGGGTGAAGCACACAGTGCCTCATTATCTCTTACACACACACACACACACACAGACAGACAGGTTCCCAGCTTAATGGCCCCACGGCAAGTTGCCCCAGAGAATCTTGGTATGCATCACTTTCCATTTTGTCGCACTTTTGTGTGTGTGTGTGTGTGTGTGTGTGTGTTTCGTCAATATTTTGGTGAACACCATTATGATTTACAGTTACATCACATTTAATACTGTATGGATAGTATTTGTAAACATTTATAAGCTCTAAATACTCTGGGAACCTGTTCTTCTTTGGGCGCTCTGCAGTCTACTCTATGGTTAGATTGAGGAGGTTTAAACTGATTTGTCAGTCCATAATATGTCCAGCTGATATTAACGGTGCTAACCCTAGACTTACCTTCTGTTTCTATGGTGGACTTTGAAGAATTGCTTTGCTAAAGTGACACATTGCCTGTTAATTCCAGCTTGTTGTAGACGGCATCGCTGTACACTTGGCACTGAAACAGGAGCCTGTTCCCATTTGCCCACATTTTGATGCTAAGCTTTCTGTTTCTTTAACAAATAACTGCTGATTTCTTCTTTTCTTTGTTTCTTTCTGCCCTTTCAGTTATCGGTCTGGTTGAACCATTGTACAAGAATTTGTTCTCCATGTATAAAACAAAATAGCATTAGTACAGAGGACATTTCGCAACATAAAAGCATTGGAGACCATTTAGGCATACTGTATACTGTAGATCGATCTGAGACATCCTACCCAGTCAAGCTTTGGTTGCAGGCGATTCCAAACTTTAAACGGTAAAGTATGTGAAAAAAAAATGCAGAGAAGATTAAACAAGACAAAAAGAAATTGAATCTCTTGGCATAATCAAAAAAAGAGCGGGCATAAACATCCATTACAGATGCCATCATAGCAGGCTGTGGTTTTGTGTGTGTGAGTTTTGACGTGTGGAATGCTGTGAGTGTAAGGTGAGGTAGAAGATTAAGCAGACTATATTTCCCTCTTAACTACCAGCAGTGAAGGTTTGGCTGCACTTTAGATCACCGTTGCATAAAAAGGCTTTAGTGTCCTATCAGTGCTGAGACACTGAGACAGGCTATGTCTCTCTTCCCATTCTAACTCATACTCTCTCACTCTTCCCCCTTCTTCCTCTGATTGACTGTTTAAAGGAAGCTAATGAATGACCTGGCCTTTATTATGTAGAATTGAATTGAGAGTGATGGAGCCGAGACCGGGGAGCGTTCATCAGAATACTGAATGCTGCCTGGGCTGAGAGGTCAGCGTGTGCTTGTGTGTGGGATTGTGTTTGTGTATAACCCTGTGAAATGATTGTATTTTAGGATGGTTTGTTGGATTGAAAGAGGCCATTTTAAGAGAGAAATAACAGGCAGGGAAGGGTCAGAGTTTCAGAGATGGCAATGTTGGTCTGTGATCCACCGACCTTTCCTCTGGCAACATTACTAGGTTGGTGGTTTTGTGCCTAATACTTTGGTTTATGACCAAAAGTCTGCAACATTCATATCATTTTAATCATCCTCAGCTCTACTAAACTAAGGTGCAATCATGGTAAACATTATACCTGCTGAACAGCAGTATGTTAGCATTGAAACTGCAGGATGTGTGCCTGTAGACACACACACACACACACACACACTATCCAGTCTGAGTTCTCATTTGTACGTAAGAAATATAAAAATCCAGAGGGCAGAATGCCATGAATCTCCTTATGGTTTTGTCCAGCCTCGGGTTAAATTTACAGTCTTTTAGTAGTAGTGCTTTGGCTAGTAAATCCAGTTCAGCTCTAGAAAATATCATGTGACCGTATAATTAGACCCTCTGTCTAATCTTTATCCCATATCATCACCAATGAGGCAGTAACACCTAACAAGCCAAGCATGTATGAGTCATGCATGAAGATAATAAAACGATGGATAAAACCTGGTTATGGCTTTTTAAACCTGATAATGGACTACAGCTCAACACATCCCTTTACCGCTGCTAAATGGAAACCTTGCAACTGGCAGCTGATGTTGTTATTGTTATAATTATACTAATTGGCCGCATGATTTCTATTTCCATTAAGCACTTAAAACCAACAGGATTACAATCCAAACCAATAATAAGTTTTAAAAAAAATCAGTTTTTGGTCCTTTATTTATTTCTATTTATCTGTGGGTTATGATGGATACAGGCTCATCTGGTTGATGAGATGGAGAGAGAGTTGTGGTGTTAATGGAGTTCTCTCTCAAACCGTATGCTGTCGTTCGGTATCAACTAATAGCTTTTACAGCCTTGGGCGCAGATGACAAGTTGAATCTTCTACCTTTGAGGATGATTGCAACGCCAAAATAATAATGAAATGTATTATGAAGGATTTTGTTGAAAAATCATACTTTGCTCCTAGGTAATTACATTGGAAAGTAGTGTGTGAGCTGCAGCAGAAATAAAGCCAGTTTCAAGTCATATTTTGTGGTAAAATCATGTTCTAAGTAGGGCTGCAGCTATAAATTATTTTAGTAATCAGGTATTGTACCGATTATTCCATCAATTAATTGAGTAATCAGATAAGAAATGCTTAGTAAGAAACCAGTAAGAATAAAGGAAACCTGTCATTCTATATATACAAAAGACAGGTTTCCTTTAGAAAAAGCAACATTTTTATAGCCAAATTCCATGACCCTTAAAAAAATACATTCTTGGTGGCCCTTAAAGTTAATCTTTTTCACCCCCTTCCGCATTGAATATAAAAAAGAGCTGTTCACTAAGCCGAGGGTAAATGTGACGGTTCAGAGCTTATAGGAGGTCCATTCAACAACACTGTTCAGGGGGCCACATTTTCAGAAGCCTAATATGCAGACGGCACCGGCATGGTCCGGTGACATCATTCATGGGCATATTAAATAGCCATGCTGGGGGGAGGGGCAGCAAGTTTCCGAAGATTAGTAGCAAGCTAATAAACAGAGTTGCGTGCTGTAGAGAGCAGACGATGATGTTACTTTGTGTCGTGGAGGAGTACGCTGGATGTTTTCTACTGAGATGATGTAGCAGCAGTTTGAAGCTTAAAAAACTTTCAAAACTTTCTGTTGTTTCCTCTCACCTGTCTCTTCTCTTAGACCCCTCACAATTTTCGCTGTCTTCCTTCATTTGTAATCTGTGCCGTCAGTCTTGTGTCCACAGAAGTGTCAGCCTAGTGCGTTAGTAATAGTTCTCCGTGCGGAAACACAGTGAGCCGTACACCGTTAGTTAGATTGATTTAACGACAGGCAAAGAATTTAGCTTTGAGGATTTTTTGTAATCAAATTATTCAAGTTATTTGAGGAATTATTACAATAAGTACAATAAGTGTGGTGAATTAAAGGTCCCATGACACAATCATGACCTCACAGGGACAGTATGCACTCAGTCTTAAAGGTCCCATGACATGGTGCTCTTTAGATGCTTTTATATAGACCTTAGTGGTCCCCTAATACTGGATCTGAAGTCTCTTTTATATAGACCTTAGTGGTCCCCTAATACTGGATCTGAAGTCTCTTTTATATAGACCTTAGTGGTCCCCTAATACTGGATCTGAAGTCTCTTTTATATAGACCTTAGTGGTCCCTAATACTAGATCTGAAGTCTCTTTTATATAGACCTTAGTGGTCCCCTAATACTGTATCTGAAGTCTCTTTTATATAGACCTTAGTGGTCCCCTACTACTGTATCTGAAGTCTTTTATATAGACCTTAGTGGTCCCTAATACTGTATCTGAAGTCTCTTTTATATAGACCTTAGTGGTTCCCTAATACTGTATCTGAAGTCTCTTTTATATAGACCTTAGTGGTCCCTAATACTGTATCTGAAGTCTCTTTTATATAGACCTTAGTGGTCCCTAATACTGTATCTGAAGTCTCTTTTATATAGACCTTAGTGGTCCCTAATACTGGATCTGAAGTCTCTTTTATATAGACCTTAGTGGTCCCCTAATACTGTATCTGAAGTCTCTTTTATATAGACCTTAGTGGTCCCCTAATACTGTATCTGAAGTCTCTTTTATATAGACCTTAGTGGTCCCCTAATACTGTATCTGAAGTCTTTTATATAGACCTTAGTGGTCCCCTAATACTGTATCTGAAGTCTCTTTTATATAGACCTTAGTGGTCCCCTAATACTGTATCTGAAGTCTCTTTTATATAGACCTTAGTGGTCCCCTAATACTGTATCTGAAGTCTCTTTTATATAGACCTTAGTGGTCCCCTAATACTGTATCTGAAGTCTCTTTTATATAGACCTTAGTGGTCCCCTAATACTGTATCTGAAGTCTCTTTTTTATATAGGCCTTAGTGGTCCCCTAATACTGTATCTGAAGTCTCTTTTTATATAGACCTTAGTGGTCCCCTAATACTGTATCTGAAGTCTCTTTTATATAGACCTTAGTGGTCCCCTAATACTGGATCTGAAGTCTCTTTTATATAGACCTTAGTGGTCCCCTAATACTGTATCTGAAGTCTCTTTTATATAGACCTTAGTGGTCCCCTAATACTGTATCTGAAGTCTCTTTTTATATAGACCTTAGTGGTCCCCCTAATACTGTATCTGAAGTCTCTTTTATATAGGCCTTAGTGGTCCCCTAATACTGTATCTGAAGTCTCTTTTATATAGACCTTAGTGGTCCCCTAATACTGTATCTGAAGTCTCTTTTATATAGACCTTAGTGGTCCCCTAATACTGGATCTGAAGTCTCTTTTATATAGACCTTAGTGGTCCCCTAATACTGTATCTGAAGTCTCTTTTATATAGACCTTAGTGGTCCCCTAATACTGTATCTGAAGTCTCTTTTATATAGACCTTAGTGGTCCCCTAATACTGTATCTGAAGTCTTTTATATAGACCTTAGTGGTCCCTAATACTGTATCTGAAGTCTCTTTTATATAGACCTTAGTGGTCCCCTAATACTGTATCTGAAGTCTCTTTTATATAGACCTTAGTGGTCCCCTAATACTGTATCTGAAGTCTCTTTTATATAGACCTTAGTGGTCCCCTAATACTGTATCTGAAGTCTCTTTTATATAGACCTTAGTGGTCCCCTAATACTGTATCTGAAGTCTCTTTTATATAGGCCTTAGTGGTCCCCTAATACTGTATCTGAAGTCTCTTTTTATATAGACCTTAGTGGTCCCCCCTAATACTGTATCTGAAGTCTCTTTTATATAGACCTTAGTGGTCCCTAATACTGTATCTGAAGTCTCTTTTTATATAGACCTTAGTGGTCCCTAATACTGGATCTGAAGTCTCTTTTATATAGACCTTAGTGGTCCCCTAATACTGTATCTGAAGTCTCTTTTATATAGACCTTAGTGGTCCCCTAATACTGTATCTGAAGTCTCTTTTTATATAGACCTTAGTGGTCCCCTAATACTGTATCTGAAGTCTTTTATATAGACCTTAGTGGTCCCTAATACTGTATCTGAAGTCTCTTTTATATAGACCTTAGTGGTCCCCTAATACTGTATCTGAAGTCTCTTTTATATAGACCTTAGTGGTCCCCTAATACTGTATCTGAAGTCTCTTTTATATAGACCTTAGTGGTCCCCTAATACTGTATCTGAAGTCTCTTTTATATAGACCTTAGTGGTCCCCTAATACTGTATCTGAAGTCTCTTTTATATAGGCCTTAGTGGTCCCCCTAATACTGTATCTGAAGTCTCTTTTATATAGACCTTAGTGGTCCCCTAATACTGTATCTGAAGTCTCTTTTATATAGACCTTAGTGGTCCCCTAATACTGTATCTGAAGTCTCTTTTATATAGACCTTAGTGGTCCCCCTAATACTGTATCTGAAGTCTCTTTTATATAGACCTTAGTGGTCCCCTAATACTGTATCTGAAGTCTTTTATATAGACCTTAGTGGTCCCTAATACTGTATCTGAAGTCTCTTTTATATAGACCTTAGTGGTCCCCTAATACTGTATCTGAAGTCTCTTTTATATAGACCTTAGTGGTCCCCTAATACTGTATCTGAAGTCTCTTTTATATAGACCTTAGTGGTCCCCTAATACTGTATCTGAAGTCTCTTTTATATAGACCTTAGTGGTCCCCTAATACTGTATCTGAAGTCTCTTTTATATAGGCCTTAGTGGTCCCCTAATACTGTATCTGAAGTCTCTTTTATATAGACCTTAGTGGTCCCCTAATACTGTATCTGAAGTCTCTTTTATATAGACCTTAGTGGTCCCCTAATACTGTATCTGAAGTCTCTTTTATATAGACCTTAGTGGTCCCCTAATACTGTATCTGAAGTCTCTTTCCTAAAATTAAGCCTTGGTGCAGAATTACAGCCATTAGAGCCAGTCCCCCAATGAGCTTTCCTTAGTATGTGTCATTTCTGGCACATACTATAAGGTGGAGGAGTGGAGGCTGGGGGTGTGGCCTTGACCAACTGCCACTTTGCTCGTCATGAGCCATGATGTCTCTCTCATGACACGGCACCTTTTTAATATCTTAGCAAAGACAATGTATTAACATAGTTGGGCTGGATAAAGCTCCAGAAGATGACTAAGGATCAATTGTGTTATCATTGACATTGACGAGTGCTGATATAAAATGTAAAAAAGACATATGGCTGTTTCCAGACATCAATGAAAAGGACTCTCAACACAGCTTGGTTAAGATAATTGGATTTAATAGCCTTTCAGCAATTGCTATTGAATATCCATATCTCAACGAAATGATAATTTTCTCTAGAACGTTTTGTCTCACTCTCTCTTTCTTACTGTCTTTCAATCTAATTTATTTTTTTTACCTCTGTGTCAAGTCTGTCAATTTTTCATGCAGAGACAAAAATATCCCACAATGGAACAAGTCGTTGCATCAACAGTGTAGGTGGGTTTGTGTGTTTGCTTCAGATTGCTTCCTCCCAGGTACTCCGTCCGCAGTGTGATATATCAATCATGAGTCAGTGCTGAGATTTATTGGTCATATACAGCTACAGTTTAGTTTTTAAAACAAGTGCCAGCTCTGTCTCACACACTCCCTGTCCGTCTTAACCCCCAGTGTTTCTCTTGCTGTGGCTCTATTTACAACGTCCTTATCCAGCTCTCTGAACTGGGACCAAAACGTTACCTGCTGCCGGCTCAGTTGTCTGTGCAGCTACACCTGAACCCTTTCCATTATAGTAATCCACCATCGTTTTCTACACCTTCTCCTCCTGTGGACGGATCAACATCCAATCACAGGGCTGATAGACTTAAGCTGTTTTCTCATATAAACTCCAAACAAGGTCCAATGGATCAGGTCAGACATTGTCCAAAGTTACCCTTTAACACATGTAGCACACAACAGGAGATTGTCCGTCTCAGATGTGTTACTGGAAATAATTGGTTGAGGTGAAGGGTGGTGCAGGGTAGAGCGTGCAGGAGACAGGACATGGTGCTGATTACACTGCGGAGCCGGTTTATAATTTGGTCATAAACATCCAAGTCTCTTGCCGTTTCTTGTATTCTTGTATTTGATTTAGACGACGGCCCTTACCTACAGAAGTTCCCGAATCTTGTCATCGCTAGTTAGACATTTTTGTTGTTGTCTTTGTGTAAATAGCCTGTGTTTAAATAATGTCTAAATAACTTCAGGTTTTCAGTCCATTTGTAAAAGGAGGTTTACAGTACAACATTTATACTCATATTCACACCTATGGCTCATTTAGCATTGCTGCTGTATGGCTTTAAAAAGTGCAAGGAATCTGAAATTTCGCTGAAGTTTATTCAGTTCCCACTTGATTTATTTTACTTTAATTTCAACATTAGTCACCAAAATGTTTTTTTTATTTGAATGGGTCAGTATACCTCCGCCAAGTCTTCATCACTACCCTCCTTCAGACAATGGTTTGGGCATTAAGAGAGGAAATTAATTAAATAATATTGGCACCAAAATGTAATTCAAAGGAATCCAGGAAAGGAGAAAGAAAATAGAAATAAAAAACAATGGAAGTGTAACTTTTAACTGGTAATTACTCAACAGATTCTGTGTAGTATAGAACTAAACTGCAGACTTGAGTCTCTGTTGACAGCCTGATATTAACTTGTAACAGCTGACACATATGACTATGTTGACTGTGTTCACTGAGCATATGTAGTTATGCTATATGGATGATGTATTGGCTTTTCTTTGTAAACCCCTTTTAACAAAATATACCAAACTTACCTAAAGCAGCCATAGAAGAATTTTTACAAGTAAAACATTTGCAATGTTTAGATGTTCTAAAGTAAAGAAGTCTAACAATCAGATCAACCATTTAATACCTATATTTGATACTTGACAGTTTTTGAATCTCATTGCTACGGACACATTTCAGTCTGTAGTAAAACACATTTAGGTCTGATACTTATCTCTTGCGCCATGTTGTAATGTACAAATGTGTGTGTCTGTATGATGTGCACAGCCTAGAAAGTGAGCTAATGATCTTGAAGAGTCACTGAGGCATCATGACTTAATTTCATCACACTTAATTCATGCTCTCACACTCAAGCATCCTATCCCAAAGCTGGTCATTAATTAGTACTTTTTGGTCTGATTATGTCAGTCTGTGGTGCTCTCACACACTGTGTGATTCCTCCCAGCTCTCCCACTAATTTCATTGAAGCAATCAAACTCAAAGGCCCGGCCATGCCCCAATCATTAGAGTAGTTAGTTGGTGATCAAGAAGCCCAGGTAAGGCAGTTAATGGGAGGAAGCAGAAGAAATAAGTAGTTCTTGCTGTAATCTCTTCTTTTCTACACTAAACATACCTCATGTGCACATGGATGGATGGATGGATGGATGGATGGATGGATGGATGGATGGATGGATGGATGGAATTGGTATTCTTTCGTTACGGCAGCAGCTAATCCAGGTATTGCACGGAAACATATATATTAATAGAAAATAAACACCACAAATAACAGAAATTAAAACAGCTCAATACAGAATACAAGAAAAACCTTAGCATACTGTATAATAATTAAATACACAATATAATAGACTAGAATACACTATGAGTATTCTAAACTACTTGTACTGAAATATAAATAGAGAATAACATACACTCTTTGCATTAGGGCGGGAAATAAATACAGTATGTGCAAAATCACCATGTGCAAGGTTATTGAATGTGCAAAACAGAGTGGAGTGGTTGAGGCAGAAACTGCAGAAATGGTTGCTCTGATAGTTATCAGTAGGGCAGAAGTGAGGTGTTGTCTTTGGGCAGAAAAGATTTTCTCTATTGGTCCTTGTGTCTGTTAGAGAAAGAGCTCTGCTGTCTGTCCAGTAGATGGTGGAGAGATGATGGATGGGTATGTTTTAGAGGGATGTGGTTAAGAACAAGAGAGAATGATTGACTGAGCTAATCAACAGAGGAGAAAGAGGTAAGCAAGGCTTTAATTAGAAGTAAATCCCATGCCATCCTCTCATTGTTTATCCTGCTTCTTCCTAGACTGCATTATATTCCCTTTTGTCCCTTTATCTTTGCTTGTGCCAAGACTTCCAAGTGGACTGCTGCACCGCTGAGCCTTTGTGGGTGACCTGGGATAAATAATGCATTTTGACTGGGCCCTATTCTATAGCCACTAAGAGCCACTGTTCTGCTGCAGGGATCCAGCTCACTGGCAGCTTGATGTATAGTGAACAGAGAGATAAGACAGACAGAGGGGGTACATTTGCTTAGTTCAAGTGACAGAGAGGAAAAGTGATGGGCAGAGTGATAGAGACAGAGAGCTAGACAGAGATGGTGACAGATGTCCAACATAGGAACTAGTCCGTGTCTTTACATCAGGATATACAGGTTTTTGCGCTTGAGTGACAAATCTCTTACTGGTCTTGTCAGCTGCCAAAATTGGAGATCCGTTGGAGAATTGGCTCTCTGTATGTCTAGGTAGATACAGGACAGCCATCCTGATATAAAGTGAGTAAACTGAGAATGATTAGTGTTTTAGAAGGGACTGTCCATTCAACAATAGCTAGATAACACTCAAGACTCTGACAAGGCACATTTATAAAGGACTTACAGTTGCCAACAAGTCCTATACAAAGCCAACAAACAGGTGTCACCCCCCATCTCTCTCCCCCTTTCATGTCTATCCACTGTCACTAATAAAGGGAAAAGCCTTCAAAAAATAATCTGAAAATAAATAAATAAAAAGAAACAGCCCTCCCACTAAAAAACAAAACACAAAGAGCTGTGTTGGGGGGGGAGTTACTTCAGGGACTGGTGAGATAATGAGATGTTCCAATTTGAGCAACAGATCCATGAATTTCAAGGTCTTTCAAACAGTGAAGCACTGCACAGCAGTTCATATTATTACAGTGTAGGATTTAGAACTCTAGAAAGGTTTCACAGCGGCAGTCCTTTTATTTGTCTTTGTGATAATCACCAGGTAACGCTTGAGATTGCAAAGTAATCCATCAGGAAAGTGCCTCTGGGAGTATTTCATTTCATCAACACCTCGCCATCGTAGTCTTTCCCATTCAGATGAATATATGATGCAATGGTCTGTGAAGGTGGAGGTTTTGTGGCGACCAAAGACAGAGCAAGACATGTTCTTATGATTGACTCTAATTTAGTTTTCAGTCACATAAAGAATGGAACCAACGTAAGCACAGCAGCACCCTGTCAGGACCATTGCAAAAGTCAAAGCTGTTCTTTCTCACAGTGAAACAGGATGTGCATTAACTACTATAATGCTTTAGAGTCCAGTGTCCTCAAAAAAGAGTGGAACTGGAACAAAGAACTAAGCTCAACTCACTTCTTAATCACATCACTGCTGTCTTTAAATCCCTGCACTGGCTGTGAGTTTTTTAAGGATATATTTTTAAGATCCTGGTAATATAAATATAGTCTCACACTTGACTTTATACTTTACATGCATGGAAGTTATGTCCCTGACCTCTGTCGTGTCCTCTCACCCACAGACGCTCTGCTGCTGCTTAAGCCAAGAACACACCGCTGTGGCTTTGCTGTGTTTGATTACCTACTGTAACTAGCTTGACACTTTTGCTCGCGGCTCACGAAAAAAAAGAAGAGACACCGAAACTGATTGCCGAAACGATTGCTTAGAGCGTGGCCTGGTACGGCCGCTTCGCTGGTATGACCTGACGGATTGGATAACATGGGCGCCGGAATTAAAAAACAATCTGCTTCATGGGGCTTTGCCGCACTTGCGCATCCAGTGTATTTTTGCCAATACTGCACCAAAGATTAAAGACTACAGTGAAACTGCCTGCTGCAGTTTTGGACAAAAGCCTGATGAAGATACACTTTTGTTTTTACTACTTCCCACCTAACTTCTGTTCAATTTTAAAATGTAAAAAAAATCGGACCTATTTTCTAAAGGGTTCCCCGCTTCCTCCGTGTGTGTATTAATTCAGTATTTCCCCATTGTCATCTCTACTAAAGCCCACTGCTGGGTTTGTGCTCAATGGCAGGTGTTTTCCTAGTTGGATGGTAGGTGGGATTAAGACTGAGGGTTCCATCTTCTTCATCAATCTGGATGTGATGGGTGCAGATGAACAGGTTGTTATAAGACAGAGTGGGGCTGCAAATCACAATTATTTTAACTGTCAGTCAATCCGTCAATTAATTTTTCCATTAATTGTGTAGTGGTCTGGTCTATAAAATTTCACAAAACAGGGAGAAATGCCAATCAGTGTCTCCCAATGCTCAAGATGATGTCCATAAATGTCTTGTTTTGGCCACAACTTAAAGATATTCAGTTTAATGTCATAACAGAGTCAATAAACCACACCACCAAACCAAAATACTCACATTTAAGAATCTGGATTCGGAGAGTTTGTTAGATTTATTGTCGGATTAATCGGTTAGTCTTTGCAGCTCTATGACAGATGTTAGGTTATCTGCTCTGAGGTTACTGTAAAGTTACATTTTGGGCTTTTGGCAGTCAAACCTTTTTAAGGGACTAATTAAGATTAAGAGTCAGGTGGCTGAGGGGAAGAAAGAATGCCACTCTGTGCACAGCATAGTATTTGATTGTGTGTTCCCCAATCAGTGAGTCAGGGTAACCTGAGCCTTAGGTGTTTTCACTGTGTACAATAACACCAGCATCTGTTATCATCCCGTTTAACTGCCTCTAGAAAACATCTTCAAAGGAAAACACATGCGTTTGCTGTTATGCTGAGCACCACATGGGGTAAAAAGACATGAACGAATGAAAGAAGAAGGAGACAGGGGGGTGATTAATGGATGGAGGTATTGGAGGAGAAGAGAACAAAACAGCAAGCTGAGTGAGTCTGAGGAGGAAAAAAGCAAATAGAGGACAGAGTAAAGGATAAAAGAGTTCCTTCAATAATGTTGAAGGACAGTATGGGCAGTATTTTTATCTGAAAACTTACAGCAAAAGAAAGGTCAA
This sequence comes from Etheostoma perlongum, assembly GCA_026937815.1. NCBI lineage: Eukaryota > Metazoa > Chordata > Actinopteri > Perciformes > Percidae > Etheostoma > Etheostoma perlongum. The sequence goes on along the minus strand of CM049379.1, from coordinate 5,023,888 downwards.
CATTGTTTTGTGTATTTTTTAAATCAACTTAGTTAATTTTGTTTTTATGTTTCTATTGCCATTAACAGCAGTCTGCTGTTAATGGCAATATTCTCTTAAGGACCCATGACCTTTTGCTCTTTGGATGCTTTTATATAGACTTTAGTGGTCCCCTAATACTGTATCTGAAGTCTATTTCCCAAAATTCAGCCGTGGTGCAGAATTACAGCCAATAGAGCCAGTCTCCCAATGAGATTTCCTTAGTATGTGTCATTTCTCAGTCTGTGGCTTTTGAGGAGGAGAGAGGGGGGGCAAGGTGAAGGCGGGGGGTGTGGCCATGACCAACTGCCACTTTGCTCGTTTGCAAGACATGATGTCTCTCTCTCATGGGAGGGCCAAATTCTCTGGGCGGGCAAAGCAGAAAAAGGGGATGTAACCTTGCTCCTTATGACATCATAAGGGGCAAGATTTCAGCTCGGCCCATCTGAGCTTTCATTTTCTCAAAGGCAGAGCAGGATACCCAGGGCTCGGTTTACACCTGTCACCATTTCTAGTCACTGGGGGATTATAGGCAGGCTGGGGGAACTCATATTAATCTTTAAAAAACTCATAAAGTGGAATTTTCATGGCATGGGACCTTTAAGGCTGTTTTATGCTTCTGCGGAGGCTCCACACAGAGCTTTTGCCGTAGCCTACTTAAGTGGCCTGATATGTATACTTGTGCGCTGGTGTGTGCGTCGAGCCGGTGTGTGTGTGTATGGAGAGTGTATAGGGAGTGTGTGGTAGACCTTAGTGGTCCCTAATACTGTATCTGAAGTCTCTTTCCTAAAATTCAGCCTTGGTGCAGAATTACAGCCATTAGAGCCAGTCCCACAATGAGCTCCTATTGAGAAGGAGAGGGGGGGGGGCGAGGTGGATGCTGTGGATGTAGCCTTGACCAACTGCCACTTTTCACGTTTGAAAGCCATGATGTCTCCCTCTCATGGGTGGGCCAAATTCTCTGAGCAGGCAAAGCAGAGAAAGGGAAGGTAACCTTGCCCCTTATGACCTCATAAGGAGCAAGATTCCAGCTCGGCCCATCTGAGCTTTCATTTTCTCAAAGGCAGAGCAGGATACCCAGAGCTCGGTTTACACCTGTCACCATTTCTAGCCACTGGGGGATTATAGGCAGGCTGGGGGAACTCATATTAATCTTTACATACATAAACAATTTTTTGTGGACACTCCGCTTCACAAATTTTTTTCCCTAGGATAGCGAAGGCATACCCCGCCCTACTCTTCCTCTGACTGGCTAGTACTTTTTGCCTTTGTTGGTTGGATTGGTTATGTACGGAAGAGGATTAGGGCCACTGGTGAAAATATTATGTGAGTTCTGACTTTATTCTCAGAATTCTGAGAATAAAGTCTTGGTATTCTTCACAATTTATTTTTGGCCCATGGGCTTCAATTCAGATACATGTTGGCCCTACATATGAAAGAATTTGGGTACCTCTGGGATAACAGACCGACTATGCACCTGAGGGGTCCACAGCTGTCCCTGTACGCATCCGGAGTATAATGAGCCTTAAGGGTCAGTATGGTACGGTACAAGTTTTTTTGAGATCTGGACATGAATTCATTTTGCTGACAAAGTTCTTTGTCTCTATGGAAACAACATCAGCAGTAAATGAAGCTGAGCAGCATACTTTGATAGAAAAATAAAATAATAATAAATTACACTGTGAGTACAGTAAGACTGCAGCCACACCCACCACGGTACAGAAAGTGAATACGTTTGGAGTTTTTCTGACCTGCAAAACCTTCTGAGGAGTGAAGCCATGGCCCAGCAACTCAGAATCTGCCAAAACCAGTTTAAGTTTTTAATGTAATAGGAAATCCAGATGTGCCTAATAAATTATATTTCTCATTTGATACCAAGCCTGGGGTAATGTTCTGATACAGACTTCAGGCTGGTCCAGAGTTGATAACCTGGACTAGGATGGACTGGATGACTACATCTGTTCTGCTCATTCAGCTTATGATGGTGAGCTCAGTGCTTCAATATGCTTATGTCTTTATTATAGCTTTTCTGCCTCCACACCTCTCTGATCTGACATGTCAGACATCCTAAGTCACCTAAGTTGTTTTCACTTGACCTGCCTTTTCAGAGCAGGGGTGAAAGAAATAATCAGACACATCCAGTTCTTTGCACCTGAGGACAAAGGAAGGATCCAATCAGAAACATTAAACACAGACTTGGTTGTGTAATATCGTCAAGTGATGTTGTGGGACTCTCTGACCTATACAGATCATTTGAAACTCTCATTCCCTGCCTATTGTGTCTGTTTGAAACAAAATGTTATGTTACTGATGAAAATCTACTTTAGTGGAAAGAACATCAGTACATCTAGACTTCAATATATTATGGAAAAATCCCCTGGCGCATTAGAAGTGATGGCTCTGGTTGGTTTGAAAGAACTGGGTCACAGGATAAAAAAGAAAACAAAAACTTAAACTTAGAAATATTAAGGGAAAAAACACACACAATCCCAATACTGCAATGTTTAAACTTAGAAAAAATCACAATAGTTGTTCAAGTTGTGTTCTGAGAATTACAAATGCATTTCTTTCTTTGTCTTTCTCTCCCCACACACCCAGAGCCAGGCCATGCGTATTGTTCGGACAGTGGGCCAGGCGTTCGAGGTTTGTCATAAACTGAGTCTGCAGCACACGCAGCAGAACGCAGACGGACAGGAGGACTGCCACAGCGAAAAGAACGGCAACGACTCCTCTTTCACAGGTACACACACACAAAGATCAACATGCTCCTGCTACATAGTCAGCATCCCACATTAAGTGGCCTGTAGTGTCTGTAAATGTTCAGCAATGCTGCTCTGCACTCAGGGAAAAATCATGTTGGTTTGCTTCTCTTTTATCTGATGTTGGGATCTGTGCTTACTGCTTGTTCACTTCTAATTCAATACTTTAGAAGAATCAGAAGCTTGAATGTTTCATGCAGGAATTTGGAGTTGTAATCAAAAGTTGTTGCTGTACTGGAGAAGCTCATTGAAGGTTGGTGAAGTGAAGTCTGTGTTGAATAGAAAGAAAGAAAAACGGGTATAAAGTATCTTCATTTTGTTGTTACACCTCGATCCAAGGTTGTTCTGGTATTCCTGCAGTGTCACTGAACACTGATGCACATTTCAGAGGGGGGAGGTCAAGAAATATTTCTAGAAGTTATGTATTTTATTTACTGTCTTTACACCTTCAAACAGCTGTTGATTCAAGAGATTTTAATGCAACAGGACACACTGATGCTTACATCAGTGGGTGTGGGTGGAGTTGATGTAACGGTTCCGGGTTCAGTATGTTAGAGTGCACATAGGGTGTGCTAAAAATGGGTCTAAAATAAAGAACAAAACAACAAAGTGTCTGAAAAGGAGACTCCAGGATCCGTTTTGAAAAGAATTGGAAAAAAAAACCATACCAAGCTATAGTATTTCTTTATAGAATTTGGGTAGGATTGTAGGGTTTCTGGATTGGAATAGAAAGGAAGGTGAAGCCAGGATCCATTCGTCCCTGTGGGAGGAAGGTTTCAGCCCAGTAGTGTTGCAGAGCATACCTTACCCCTTTAGAAAGATAAACCAACAAGGAAGGAATGGTATTTTTAGGTCATGGAAAGAAATATGGAACTGTATCCACAAGGCTAAAAAAATTGACCAAACACACAGTCATATGCTGTCAGATAGCACAAACAGATTTTATTGTATACACACACACACACACACACACACACACACACACACACACAGATACAGAAGTGCCTGTTCCTGCTTGCATTGTGCCCAAGTTGGCGAGCAGGAGAAGCCGATGGATATCATGGATGAGTCAACCCAAAGAAAGAAGGCAGCACACAGCAACATTGGCGGGCTGAGCGGCTTTTATCCGCGGCCTTGTGCCTGGCCAGGATGGGCTTCACTGCAGCCCAGGGACACGTGGCTCTGAGAGGGGTCTGAGAGGACAGACACGGGGATTCAGCAGTTGGAAGGGTCCACGATCGGAACTCTTTCACACCCTCGTTCCAGCCTTTACAGCAGCCAGCACTGGGCTCTCTCTTCTAATCCCCCCCCCAGAGCTGAGAGTGGCAGGCCGAGGTACCGTTATCTACACATCCGCCTTCCAGCCCTCCAGAGAAAAGCTCTCTTTCACATGTTGATGAGCCCAGTGATCACCCACACACTATAACTGTACATCCACACATAATGGAAGGGCCCCACACGCATACAAACTCAGGCCTGTACACACACACACACACACACACACACTCGCTGTCATGCTGTGTTAAGCAGCACAAGAGCCGTCATGCACAGCCAATGAGCTTATCTCAAGAACTAATTATCATGGCAAAGAAGGGAAAAGGGAAAGAAGAGTGGAAGATATCGGATTAGAGAAAGGGAAAGCTGGAAGAAAACACGGATAGTGAAGGGGAGGAGGAAGAAGAGATGGATATTAGAGGAAAAGGGAACTTTGGATCATGGAGGATGGGAGTGAGTAAAGAAAAGATCAAATGTGGAAGTGAATTTGAGAGGAGGAGATGAGAACTGGGTTGAATCTACAGAGGAAATGGGTTTTGTTCTCAGAAATATTTTTATGTGCAGAGTTTCCGAACAATTGTACAAAGTGCTGCAACATCAAGTGAACAGTTAAATCAAATTAACAACAAATAACTGCTTAAAAATGGCTTACATGACTGGAACTAATAAAGCCCACTCACTAGAAAATAATGCCAAACTGTGAAATATTACCTTCACAGTTCACATTAGCATGAGACATAAGCGTTGTTTCCAATACACTTCCACTTAAAGTAATATTCCAAATGCCAGGAGTTTAAATGAGAAAGATCATTTTACTTTAGTAATATATTGTTATAGCTTATTTTGCCATCCATGCACCTGAAAGGCCTAGTCGGGAAAACAAGTCAGACAGGTTGCATATTGGGATAAAAGATTAGATTACATGTAATTTGTTGACGCTTTCATCCAAAGCAACTTATTGTTGCTATATGTCAGAGGTCGCACGCCTCTGGAGCAACCAGGGGTTAAGAGCCTTGCTCAGGGACACATTGGTTGATGTATCGCAGTGGCAATCAAGCCTATGTCTCCCATATTAAAGGCATGTGTCATATCCACTGCGTAATCACCAGCCTACTATATTGGACAGTTAAAATATACTAACTATATATACTATATATAGATATAACTAACTTTATTATTTTGATCTTTGCTGCATGACATCTCTCTCTCTCTATTCCCCGTGTTTCCTGGTTATCTCCACTACTAACTTTGGAAAATATATAAAAACTATAAATCCACTAATGAAGGACCAACCGCAATAACAATATGTGTGAAAACACATAACCTACTGTATACATTTAAGGTCTGTTGTCAACAGTACCTCATATCATTCAAAATGGCTCCAGGGTTTAATCAAAACTTTATTTGTGATTGAAACATTAGATCACAAAACCATTAGATAACTTGTTCAGTTGGATATATTTTGATATGTGTCTCTCCTCACTGTGTCAATTTCTTCTCACTGAATTAATGACAATTGACAACTTCAACCAAGGATAGCAAGTGAGGGCAGAGAAGGGGTGAAGTTGGAGAGGAACAGGAAGAGGAGGATTGAGGAAGACAACAGTGAAGAAAACATGTTAGCAACAGAAGGTTGGAGGAAGGACAGGACAGCACTGACAGCTGGGTAGAAAGTAGGAGGAAGAGAGAGAGTAGTAGAGCTGGCAGCAAGTAATCAAGCACAAGGTTTAAGTGGAGGGGGAGGACAGCACTAAGAGCAGGGTGCACAAAGGGAAGAAGGGGAGTATGCATGGAAGAAAGAAGGGTGAGGATGTGGGATGGACAGTGAAGGGGAGGAGATGGAGAAGAAGAAGACACTGCAGCAGTGAAGATGAAAAACAGAGGAAGGAAAGGATACGAGTAGCCGATGCGAGCAGAAATGTACATTGAACACTCCAACAGATCCAAAGTGAGTGAGTTTATCTGAGATGAGGTTGTCAAAATGTGTGGCAAAACAAATCCAATACACATGACGCAGTTGAAACATTTGACCTACTTTTCCATTTATCTTATTACTAGATGCTATTGCAAGTTGCAGTCAAGTTGAAGAGATTATTCCAAATAGAGTACGGCACTGGATAACAAAAGATAAAAATAATATCTAAACAGATATTAGTATTGATCTTGTCTTCTAACTCTGGCCAAGAAAACAAATAAGCATACAGTATTTCCCAAGTTTAAACTGTTCCTAATTCTTTTTACATAAACTTGGTATTACCTGAGGCGCCTGGGTAGCTCACCTGGTAGAGTGCACGCCCATAGATATAGGTCTATTCCGCGGCCGCAGGTTTGACTACGCCCTGCAGCCCTTTGCTGCATGTCATTCCCCCTCTCTCTCCCCTTGCATGTTTTCAGCTGTCCTATAAATAAAGGCCTAAAATACCCCAAAAATAATCTTAAAAAAAACAAAACTTGGTACAACCTAACTATTTGGGGTGAGAATACTGACCTGTTGTTAGTTGCTCTGTATTTAAATCTAAATGTAAGATTTTTTTGTTCCATAAAGAAGTGCATAAGTTAGCAAAGAAAGTGAGTAATCACATTTTAATTTCTTTTTTTTTTTTAGATTATTGCTTTTTTAATGAAACTTGCTGTGGCGAGAGACAACCTTGAGTGAATGTTAGTAACTTCCATCTATTCTGTGTAGAAATAGCTTTGCCACTTGTGTGAACACAATCCCCATGGCTACAATTGCAATCATCCAGCATATTTCTAGTCCAGTCAGGAAGCAAATGCTGTTTTCAATGACTAAAGCATATGCACTGCATGCATAGTTATTGACATAGTCATTGCCCGGTAAAGGGTAAAACAATAACAAGATACTAGAACAATGACACTTTTATTTATAGTTTATTAAATTTAATGTGGAATATTTGAGGATATGAGACACAACCTCAGGCTTCGTAGCCAGGTGGAAGAACTGTTCCAACTGTGACAACAAGCGTTAGAGTAGTTTTCTGTTGAATTTCCTGATGGGAAAATCAAAATGAAATAGTAAAATATTCAAGAAAAATCCAACTGCTGAAGGCAAAGGCAGTGTTATGATCCTGAGAAGGGTTTCATCAGTTAGTGGAATCAGCATGGGACCTCTTGCTAGAATTTAAACTTTTTTGGTCTTTTGTGGTGCGTTATTGGAATGTTTAAAAAATGTAGTTAAATGTGTGTTTTAATAAATTGAAATGGATGGTTTCCTTTACCAAAAATACTTCAAGAAATCCTGTTGTAACAAACAAGTGTGGAGGGCGGAGGAAGAACAGAATGAGTGCTCTTCATGATCTGTTTTGTTGCAGTCGGCATTGATTTTGTCTCATACACGGGGCAATATTGTTGATCTCCATTGTTAATGACATCTGCTACGGCAAAAACACGGTCTGTATCCAATCCGGTCCAATTTGTCCAATTAAAAACGTATTAACAGTAATAAGAGCGATATTTAAAAACTGAAACCACAATATATAAACGCTCATGAAACAAGAGAGTGCTGGTTTGTATTTGCATCGTTCTATAGCTCATAAGACGTGCACCTCTGAACAATTTAAACATACATTTAATCATCATGCATATAGTATGCTGCGGTTCTATGGATAATGTTTCTTACTTGAATGTATTCATGTGTGTCCGCCCATGTCTGTGTGTGTGTGCGCTTGTGGCCATGCTCATGCCTACATGTGTGTATGCAGGCGTGCGTGCTCATCCACCTGTATGTGTGTGTACTTTCCTCGGCTCAGCTCGGGAGTTAACGGGCACGGAGAAGACGCCGACCGTCGCCGAGGAGACGGACATCGATGCGGCGGAGGTGAGCCAGGTGTCGGCAGCAGAGGAGTTAAACCTCAACAGAGGGGTGACTGATCTGGACGCCACAGCCAAGACAGCTGACCTGAACAGTGTAGAGAGCAAGGTAAAGTGTGTGTGTGTGTGTGTGTGTGTGCGTGTGTGTGTGTGTGTGTAGTGCAACAGTCACTCAAATTTCAAAGCATCGTTTGGATTTTACACACTTGCAGAACTATTTAAACTGCAGAATGCCCTTCTGTTCCATCTTTGTTGGGAGTTGGACATGTGCAGTAGCTAGGTAAGGACTACTAACCAGTCAGAAGCAGAGGATGAGGGCGTGCTACGCTAGCAGCTTGGCGAGGATTATAACATTTGTCACGGAAGTAAAGGCTGGACTACAACAGAGCTGTTTGGAGCAGTTTGTGAACAGTGTTTTCTGTTGGACATGGTAAGTCCCTTTGGGGGGGGACTCTGGGCTTTTTCACTTTGTAAACCTATAACATGCACACAAGAAAGATATAACACACTTAAGGAAAGGAAAAAAAGTCTGACTGTAGACGGTATTGGAGGGGACTGAGTGGTTGTTTTATTTAAGATTATGTTTTGGGACTTTTTTCCTTTATTAGATGGTGATAGCGGATACTCAGGAAAGGTGGGACAGAGATGGGGGATGACTGGGTGAGCTAGAGGTCACTCCAGGGATTGACTGCTTCTAAAGTGTTCTTTTAATATGTAAGGAGCACTGACTTTCCTGCAGCACATCATGCAGCCAATGTCATCAAACAAGGGCATAACAATAAAGATTGGCTGTGACCTAGAAGGGAAGAAAGGGCCACACAAGAACAGCTATAAAAAATGTCTGTCTGTGCATAAAAATCTCGAGTCAGTTCACGTTAAGGCTAAGAAATCTGGCTGGAAATGAAATGTCTGTTCCATCACTTCGGATCAGGCTGACCTCTGAGTGTGACAGAGGATATCCATCCATCCATCCATCCATCCATCTTTGTCCGCTTATCCGGTATCGGGTCGCGGGGGCAGCAGCTCCAGCAAGGGACCCCAAACTTCCCTTTCCCGAGCCACATCAACCAGCTCCGACTGGGGGATCCCAGGCGCTCCCAGGCCAGGTTGGAGATATAATCCCTCCACTTAGTCCTGGGTCTTCCCTGAGGCCTCCTCCCAGCTTGACAACAAGCAGCAGCGGCTCTACTCTGAGCTCCCCACTGATGACTGAGCTTCTCACCCTATCTCTTAGGGAGACGACGCCAGCTCCCCTCCTGAGGAAACCCATTTCAGCCTCTTGTACCCTGGACAGAGGATATCTAAATTTTAAACAAGCTTTCAGATTGTCTAGTTTTTATTTCTTTGAGGATCCTTGAAGCCTGAAATGAAAAAAGTATTTTCACTTTGATTTTACTATACATGCCTATATTAACCACCATTAAAATCAAGTTAACCCCAACTCTGTGTTAGTGTGTGGCATGTGTATAGAAAAAGCTCACACTACTTGGTTTCTATTCAGGAGCTCTCAGAAGTATGACTGCTACACTAGTCATCCAGTTTACGTGTTTGTGCGGCGTCATAGTGTTGGAGATTTGATCCAGCTCAGTCAGACTGTCTGCTCTCCGGCCTGTGGAAAGCCCCCCACCAGCAGCCTATTTATAGCCAGAGAAATGTCCTGTCTGGAAGTGTGTGAGCGTGGCTGTCTGGCTCGGCTGGCAGAGCAGCGTTGAAGCTGTTGTTTACCGGGCTCTACAGTAGTATGCAGGGGTGTAATTGAGTTTTTGATCGAGCCAGCGCCAGGAGGACGACACTGCATGATAAGGGAAGAGAGTGGGGGTGCGTGGCGTGATGTTTATTACACTTCTCTTTTTCTTAAGACTTCAGGCTCTGCATCAAGTTTACAGCAATGGTGTAGTGTATAATAATCATTTTATTTATGTTTTTGTTTGGTACTACTTCCCACCGCCCGGCTTTGCTTAGTGAGGTAGTGGAGAAGGATAGATGGAGATTGTTAGAAAAAAATATTCTTGGAGTCAGTGTCAGAATCAAACAGGTAGGTATTCTTTTAATCCTGCGAGATGGAGCAGTTGCATGGAAACAACTCATACAGTGTCTCTCATCAAATGCTCAAAGGCTTAGTCCTCCGAGCCTACTTTTATTCACAGTGGGAGTGCTTAACTCCTGCCATGTATGATCATCACTTCACAGGGACAGTATGCCCTCACTCTTAAAGGTCCCATGACATGGTGCCCTTTGGAGGCTTTTATATAGACCTTAGTGGTCCCCTAATATTGTATCTAAAGTCTCTTTTATATAGACCTTAGTAGTCCCCTAATACTGTATTTGAAGTCTCTTTTATATAGACCTTAGTGGTCCCCTAATACTGTATCTGAAGTCTCTTTTATATAGACCTTAGTGGTCCCCTAATACTGTATCTGAAGTCTCTTTTATATAGACCTTAGTGGTCCACTAATACTGTATCTGAAGTCTCTTTTATATAGACCTTAGTGGTCCCCTAATACTGTATCTGAAGTCTCTTTTATATAGACCTTAGTGGTCCCCTAATACTGTATCTGAAGTCTCTTTTATATAGACCTTAGTGGTCCACTAATACTGTATCTGAAGTCTCTTTTATATAGACCTTAGTGGTCCCCTAATACTGTATCTGAAGTCTTTTATATAGACCTTAGTGGTCCCCTAATACTGTATCTGAAGTCTCTTTTATATAGACCTTAGTGGTCCCTAATACTGTATCTGAAGTCTCTTTTATATAGACCTTAGTGGTCCCCTAATACTGTATCTGAAGTCTCTTTCCCAAAATTCAGCCTTGGTGCAGAATTCCAGCCACTAGAGCCAGTCCCACAATGAGCTTTCGTTAGTATGTGTCATTTCTGAGTCTGTAGCTATTGAGAAGGAGAGGGGGGGGGGGGGGCGAGGTGGATGCTGTGGATGTGGCCTTGACCAACTGCCACTTTTCTCGTTTGAAAGCCATGATGTCTCCCTCTCATGGGTGGGCCAAATTCTCTGAGCGGGCAAAGCAGAGAAAGGGAAGGTAACCTTGCCCCTTATGACCTCATAAGGAGCAAGATTTCAGCTCGGCCCATCTGAGCTTTTCATTATCTATACCTGTTACCATTTCTAGCCACTGGGGGATTATAGGCAGGCTGGGGGAACTCATATTAATCTTTAAAAAACTCATAAAGTGGAATTTTCATGGCATGGGACCTTTAAGGCTGTTTTATGCTTCTGCGGAGGCTCCACACAGAGCTTTTGCCGTAGCCTACTTAAGTGGCCTGATATGTATACTTGTGCGCTGGTGTGTGCGTCGAGCCGGTGTGTGTGTGTATGGAGAGTGTATAGGGAGTGTGTGGTAGAGTGAGGGCGAAGAAACAAAGTGTCTCCCCTGTTCTTTCTGGCCAAGGTCAGAAAAGAACATCTTTTCCTGCTCAGAAAAGAGCAGGAAAAGTTAACCCTCTCCTTGATTTCATGTTGTTGATGGAGAAGGAGAACCAGGAAACGAGTCGGGTAAATGACACGCTACCAAGCCAGTAGTTCCATTGTTCAAGTAAGTTTGTGTCTTCACGTAAAACATATGTAGCAATGGCGTAGATTGTACGCAAGTATAAAACAGCCTTTACAAACATTTAAAAAAAACTAACACTACATTTTTCCAACAGAGGGACTGGCTCTTTTGTTCCCTACAAATAGTTTTCATCCTTTTTTTAAGGTAAAATATTATTATTTTTTGTGTTTGTTTATATTTCATTGCAATCTTTTCTTCTATGTACAATCCATTTGGAGAAATTATTGATTTTCATGTTTTCAAGATGCAACGCTGTCAACACAAAATTCACTGTCAATACGTTTCATTATTTCCCTCGATACAGCTGCTCCGGGCAACTAAAACGGGATTAGTACGTTCATGTGGGGAAAGATTGGGATCTTTGTTAAATATTGAAAAAGTTAAAGCACAAGTCGGCTGCAAACACTGGCTTTTTAAAACATTTAACTTAACTTTACCAGTGTTTAAGAAGGCAAACGGTCAAACAAAGTTCTTGTTGGATTGTCTAACAGTATGTGAAAACCTCTTTGTGACAGCAGTACTGGGGGGGGCTGCATCCAACAGTTTTTATATCTTTCTGAAATAGACTATTTGACAATAACACCCACTTTAGGCAGCCATTGGCCAAGCTAAGCAGGGTTTGAACTTCTCTCTTATGCTCTCTTTTTTTCCCACAACTATCCCATTAGTTTGATTTATTACATTGAGAGTCCATACTACCACACTATGTTCCATACTACTGTGCAAGTTTCAGGTTTTCTTTAAAGCTTGTATTTATTTAAGCACCAAGATTTATCACTGAGCATTTTTAAGAGAGAAATTGTGTCCTGAAAAGTTGCCAATTTTCTGGATAAAGTTGCAACTTTTTGGTTTTAGTCATGCAATTATCTCAGGGGACAGCACAACCAACAGCATTCCTTGTTGTGTTTATGCTTACGGTTGTAGTTTTTCAGTTTGTTGTGTTCTTTTTCACCTTGCCCCTAAACGTGTCAAACATTCCCCTTTGCAGGTAAAGCCCTTATCTGTAGTTAACTCAAGGTAATTAGGTAAAAGGTCATTCCTTAGGCAGTCTAATTAATGGTACAAAGTGAACAGACAGGTTGTTAGGCAACCCTGTTAGGCAACCTTTCATCATGACCTGAAATAAGAATGTTGTGTCACATTAGCTCACTGAAACATACCTGTTCACTCACCCCATGGAGACCCCTGAGACAGGCTTTGAGAGCCATTTTGAGTCCTAATTTCGAGTTACAAAACCAGGCTATTCAGCTGTTTAACAGGCCTTGGGTCCCATTAATGTTAGAGTTATGAGACCTTTCATTACAGCCCCTGATTGAAAGCAAGAGAGCATGAAATCAGTGAAACAACGAGCTCTCAGCAACAACCTTTATTCTCAGGGCATTGGTGTGTGTGTGTGTGTGTGTGTGTGTGTGTGTGTGTGTGTGTGTGTGTGTGTGTGTGTGACCGCACATGCATTAACTATATGTTTTCTTTTCAGTATTTTTTAATTTCACACATTTGTCACTCTTTAACAACTTGACAGATTAAACGGGATATGTGCAGGGAAAAGTGGGTTAAGGTTACATTGAACAAGATGTGTGTGAGTCGACGTGCCTTTACATTAGTGCCTGTGTGTATGTATTTTTATTACACAACCGTATGTGTATTTTCCCGAGTGGAGGGATTTGATTCAGTGCAAGGGTTCCCTGGAAGCTCATGAAAGGGAAAGCAGCCTGTGAGAGTTAAAGTTCATTCTCTTCCTGTCAGCTCTCGTTAGACTAACACATCCCACAGTGCCTTGCGTTCAAATGATCCCGCAGGACTTGGAGAGAACACATCAATCCTACCTTTGGGCTTTGTGTCCATGAGGTTGACTTAGGACGTTATTAAAAGGCTTGCCTCCGGTTTTAGAAGGGGTGCCACTACAAGACAAAGTGGAACGGTCCATGTCACATTTTTAGAGAGAACTGCATTTTACACATTTCAAGAGGCTGCACACACACACACACACACACACACACACACACACTCTCTCTCTCTCTCTCTCTCTCTCTCTCTCTCTGATTGGAAGACAAAATGGAAAGTGATGCATACCAACATTCTCTGGGGCAGCTATGGCCACTGGGGCCTGTGTGTGTGTGTGTGTGTGTGTGTGTGTGTGTGTGTGTGTGTGTGTGTGTGTGTGTGTGTGTGTGTGTGTGTGTGTGTGTGTGTGTGTAGACACTCCATGAGTATAACGCTACAGGCAGCACTCCACTGACAGAACTCTCTCTCTCTTTTTCTGTTTTTTGTTCTCTCTCTCTCGTCCCATCCTTAGTATGCCTCGATTGTTGTAGGCTATCACGACCTAACATGGACAAATTACTAAGTGGATGCACGGGGCTAGGGGCCCACGGGGTCAGGGGTCTCTGCCTGAAGTGCCTGTTAACATTTCTTGTTGGAAAGTCACAGAGCTCATTTAAAAGTAAGAATACCCTGATCATGTTTTTGTTGCTTCTGGTGCTCATACGAGTCTAAACTCTCAAAGTAATGAAATATTTGTTTTTGGAAACACTTTATTTCATCCATAATTTCCAAATAATTCATTAATCATTTCCAAGACATTTCTATAAAAGAGCAATGTAATTTGGCACTAAATATAAGGAAACTAGAGACTAGGAATGCTAATTTAAATTTAGAACCGTTATGACAAGCAGGCAGCGAGTTCCTGTTCACCCGTCCGGGAGGCTCAGACATGTGTATAAAAAATAATTACTAATGCTAATTTTCTGGGATGCATATCTTCTAAAAGAGATCATGACAGCCCTTGTACAGTGGATGCTCTCAGTATATAATCACTGGGGAAAAGCAATAGTAATGATGGTGCGGGCGTTAGCGTAACTCTTCTTTTTGATTTGCTTCTCATGATCAAGCGCTGCTGGGTTGGATTCATTATTCATTTGTTTTACTAAATGTTATGTTCTCTTTTACATGAACAATGAATTTAAGTGGATTGATATGAATGGTAGTTGAGCAATTGGTATGCAAACAGATAACTGACCACGTGAAATTCTAGGGATGCATGGCATCAGGAACCAGCGTCTAAACATGAGCACAGAGCACTACAGGCTGTTAGTTGAAAGTATGAAAGCTTACTGTAGGTCGTCATTGCTTTTATCCAGTGAGACTGTAAACATCCTGGATGTGGTTCTCTGGTGAGGATTGCTCACCTGGCCTCAGGGCAACAGTGTGGCGATGACATGAGGATTTGTGTGGGAGGCAGGTGGGAGGAAATTCTCCCTCCATTCTCCATCCTTCTATCCACAGCTACAACAACATCCACCTGTCCTCTGCCTTAACCCTTAACCCTCCTGTTGTCCTCGGGTCAAATTTGACCCGTTTACCAAAACTTTCTTTATCAGACCTATGTCAAAAGAATGTTGAAAAAAGTGACACAAAAATCTACAAAAAAAAAAATTTAAATGCTGAAAAAGTGACCAGAAAAACATCAAAAACATTAGAAAAAGCCACACAAAATTGTTAAAAAATAGACTAAAACAAAAGTGACAAAAAATGTGAATAAAATTGACAAAAAATCAAGAAAAGTGTAGAGAAACGACAACAAAATGTTGAAATTTCAACACAGAAGAACACAAAGTTGGAGGTCGACGGGAAGACAACACAAGGGTTATAACCCAATCTCAATGTCTCAGGGACACACAAACTATTTCCGCTGGTTGTCTCCTCAGAAGCCTTGTAGGACAGAGACTCATCTTTCCAATACTCTTCACACACAAGCAGGCAATAAAAATGCAGCCTCTAAACTTTCCACTGATTGTAAACTCCACGGGTGTGTGTGAGAATATTGCTTTACCTATTGATATTGGAAAGTCGAGATGAAAAAGAAAATTCCCTGCCAGGGTCGCATGTTTTGATAACCCTTTTAACAGATGGTTTAATTCTTTTTGTGTGTGTTTGTGTGGACTTGTAAAGTTGTGATACAACTTAAGGCCACATCCACATCTGCCTTTATACATGCTAGAGGGTGACACGGGAATCAGTTGTCGCTCCCATCCCATCCCAAGCCCACGAAAATACTCCCGGCATGTCCCAATCACTTGACTGCCCCCCCAAATAAAAAAAAGAAAAAGAAAAGAAATCCTGCCTGCGAGATCCCGAGAGAAAGACCGGATCCCGTTTAGTTCCTTATGTTCTCTAAGCAAGTTATCAGACTCTGTTGTCCCCCCCCCCCCCCCCCCCCCCCGTAGGATTTCTTTTTTTATTCCAACGTATTTGAGTCTGGAGAGAGACTAGATTAGTATCTTACCTGCTATCTGTTGTCTCCTCTGTTGCTGATTTTTAAAATTGTACCCTCATTGTCGTTGTCGACTTCAGACAAACTGCAGCTGAGTTAACCACACACACAGGCCTATTATAGCCTTAACTTCCCCTTGTCTCTATGATTCAGTAATGACACTGTGTAGTTTCATATTTATTAATGTATTTATTAACGAAATGCCTCGCAAATCTTCCAACTCCTTCCCGCTCCCGCCCGCTCCCGGTGATTTCAACGCTCTATCCGTCCCTATCACATTCCCAACTGTGAAATTGACTACCGTATCCACGGGAGTCCTGAAAAATGGTCACCCTCTAATACATACCTCATAATGTTACGGTATGTTGAGCTGGTTTTATCCCATTTAGGAGGCCGCTCACCGTGCGTCTTGCACATGGGAATGTTTTCAGAGGAGTTCCCAGCTGATAACAAACCACAATTTACCCAGTGAGGAGTGTAAAACAGGGACTTTTTGACCTGAAGCAGAGCTGAGCCAGTCCAGGATCGTTCAGGGTTTTTCAGGTTTGAATCAGCCTGGCCCTTGTTTTCATAAAAGTCTAAACACAAGTCGGCGGGACTATACTTTTACTTCCACATATGGCCTGGTTTCTTCTCCTCTCTCTCTCTCTCTCTCTCTCTCTCTCTCTCTCTCTCTATGGTTCTATGACTTTCTACTCCATTAGCCTGCATTTTGTGCTGACATTCAACATCTTTTGCCAGGAATGTCTGAGTGTTCAAGTTTCTCATAGATTTATACAATCATGTGCCACTCCATTTCTCCATTCTCCAGTTATAAACATCTTTTAGAGTTTGACTCTGGGATACATGGCAGCCTTTAAAGATAACACAAAATGTAGTGTGTAAGACCCTTACAAATAAAGAGTGACAAACCTTACAGGCATACAAATCACATATAACCGATTAGGCAATCACAAACTTTTGTTTACACTTTTGAATGACACCTTACTGAGTTTTAACTAATCTCATCATCAACACGAAATACATCTTATTATCAGATGTTAAAATGCCATTTCTCAGTCTTTGAAATTAGGATTTAGTAAAAAATAAGAAAGATTGCCTGTTGAACAAGCATACTTGCATGTTTCAATTTTAAAGTCTCTGTAACAAATTCACAGCTGCTACACTATATATATATATATATATATATATATATATATATATATGTGTACACACACACACACACACACACACACACACACACAGCGCCTGTGTCAGTAAGGGGTGTCTGGGGATCTGGGTTTATTAACTGTGCTCAGCTGTATTCTGGTTGTGCTTTTTCACTTTAGCGAGAGGTGGGCCGGGCAGCCCCGTGCTGCTGAATGCCGAGTCTGCAGCTTTACTCAGTAATCATAGACTATATCATTTTATTGACCTGGTTTATTCCTCCCTGCTCCTAGGGGATGTGTTGGTGTAGTCTTTGGTTGGTTGGGACTGTATACTCTCTCCAGTCACAGATTCACTTAACCATTGTGTTGTCTAAAAATCAATGCTTTTTATCCATGTTTTTAACTTTTTCTTACGTTTTTGTCCCTTTTTGCAACACTTTTGACGCTTTTTTTCAATGTTTGTCACTTTTTGTGACGTTTTCAACAATATCTAACACTCACATATTAATTTAGTTTTACAGTTAATTTATGGTCAATAAACCTCATTTATAGGATATTATACCTAATGTTTTATGTTAGAAAAGCAGAAATTAGGAATTATTTAGACAAAAATTAAAGGAATCTATGTTGATGGATAATCACAGACTGGATTATGTACTTTTACTCAATACTATTTTGAAACCACTTACATTTTTTCTTCAAATGCTATGAAATTGAATAAGACAAGAGTACTTACACATCATCCCATTGAATAAATGGTTTTATCCAACAGAAGGTTAGCCCAGGATTTAATCTCCTTTTAGCTCTGGTTAGGCTTTTCTGTTGGGATGTGTAAAGTCATTCAAATGAATGAAGTGAAATAAAATGGCAAGCGTGATTACCAGACTACCTTTTTTTACCCAGCTCTCGGTCTAACCCTAGCTGCAGATGTTGGGATTTCTTCATTAGCTATATATCAGCAATATTTCACTTCTGCTCTCTGTTGTTTGGTGCTGGGCGAGTGGCATGACCACATATACTCAGCTTGTTTAAGCTTGTTTTTGCTGAAAACAGCTGCTTATAATGTCATAGGGGAGTTTATAAGAGCTGT
This sequence comes from Etheostoma perlongum, assembly GCA_026937815.1. Taxonomy (NCBI): domain Eukaryota; kingdom Metazoa; phylum Chordata; class Actinopteri; order Perciformes; family Percidae; genus Etheostoma; species Etheostoma perlongum. The sequence goes on along the minus strand of CM049379.1, from coordinate 5,005,932 downwards.
ATAATCTATGTATCCAATGAATGGGCTAAATGATGCTAATAGCTAGAGTAGAATTGCTAAACTGCGTGTTAATTCTCAGAGGGTTCAGCATCGTAACAGAACTCGTCCTCGACCTTCAAAAAAGCTTCAGACACCCCTCCTCCCCCCACCCCACCCACCACCACCACCCCGCCCCCCTTCTGTAACTTTGCGAATCCTACATTCACACCCACTTCACACAGGATTGACCAGCTGTGTGGAGGTGAGAAGGTAACCTGGGTTTGAACTCCTCTCTAATTCTCTTTTTTTCATTCTTGACACAACTATTTCTGTCACTTTCCACATGAACGCCTGAGTACAACGCTCTGGGATGCCTTCTAGGATAGACTGTCTAAAAGGGTGCGCTGTTATCCCCTTATTTAAACTGGCTTTTAGCATCACCTTCCACTGCTGCTGTTCGGATCAACTATAAACACTTTTGATTTCCAACATAGTCAGACAACACGTAATGCAATATATCGATATTATATCAACATCGATATAATATGAGACTAGATCATGTTAAATCTTGGATATCGTGATATAAAGTGTTGTCTTTTCTTGGGCTGCATTACGGTGAAGTCACGTAATTTTGTGAACTTACCAGGCTTATTAGCTGTTTTATTATTTGCCTTTACCCACTGAGTAATTATATCCACATTATTAGTGATTATTTATCACTGTGTTAATATTTTGTGAAAGCACCAATAGTCAACCCTACAGTATCGCCACAATATTGACATTGATGTATTTGGTCCAAAAAAAAGGTGATATTTCATTTTCTCCATATCGCCCAGCTCTAGCCCTTAGTGACACGTTCACATCAGAAACATTCATTTGTTTTCATATTAAATGTCCACAATGTAGCCTTTTTCTTCTTCCATGTCTTTGGTGCTTACAGGACTACCCGAAATGTTTATCCAAAGACTGTGAAAGGTACTGTCTTTTTCCTCGAATATTCTGTGGATGACAACAGTAAATACTATATAAGTGGCTATTGGTTGAACTTTGTAAGAACTCTTGGGAGAGAAAAGTAAAAAAAATGATTGTTTTAAGGTTTAATGTTGGAGGTGACTCAAATGTATACCATAATGGGATTTATTTAAGTCGTATCTTATTCTGCGGCTGCTGACAGTCTAAGTCTTATTTTTCGGTTTCTCTATAATTGAGAATAGTTTCTGTGTCCACAGTGCTTGAAAGCCAAACATGTCATCATTTCTCCTCTCTGTTGGTCGTCCTTCTGAGTCATCTCATTCATTCTTCCAGTCACTAAGCCTCCCCCCGTTTGGTAGACAACACTCACTGTTTCAAAGAGAAACCAGCAGTCTTGTTCAACACCCTTTACTTAGGCGGGAAGAGTGTCACTTCAGGTGTCTGCAAGTAGCTTCTATGGAGAGAAAAAAGGAGAATGATGCGTCTATATTAAACAGGCACTTTGAGAGAAAGTGAGCTCATTTTATGTGATACGACATCTTTCTGAGGAGTCAAACAAATTCTCTCTTTAACGCACACAGCATTCTGCCCTGCTATTTATCATGTGATGGCACCAAAGAAAATCTCTCAACTTGGTTAATTTTCTTATTAAGCTAAAAGATTCAACTCACACAGACTATCAGTCATATATTCCTCTAATGGTGTACGTGTGTGTCCATATGATTGTGTGTGTGTGTCTGTGTGTGTGTGTGCGTGTGTGTGATTGTGTGCATGTGTGTGTGTGTGTGTGTGTGTGCGTGTGTGTGTGTGTTGTGTTGTGCATTCATCATTGTCTGTGTGTCACCAGAAGGTCCATAAGGAGAGACAGATGGTGAAGTGTTTTGGCATGGATTCCTTAAGGCGGGTTCAGGTTCAATTTAATTTAGTAGGTGTCCCCTTGTTTGCCGACCGTCATTTGGCGTCGCGACTCCGGTCACTTTGAAGCACCCTGCGTCGCCCGCTGGTGATGTGACATTGTTTGGATTCAGCAACCTAATTGTTCAAACTTGGCAGCCATGAAAATTGCTTCACATCCAGCTGTTGTAAAGTTATAGAGTCAAACATGCATAAAGCAAGCAATGCACATTTCTTTCATTTCTTAGCCTCATGTGTATTCAAAACATTCTTTTGAACTACTCTACAGCAGGAACTTGCTTACGTACTTTCCAACATTGCCGCTTCAAAAATCAAAGGCAATTGTTCCATGTTAAATGGATTAACTGTAAAATACGATCTACATCCACAACCACCTTGCCTCTTCTCCTTGTTTCTTGTCGTTGCATCAACTCCGATGGCGCCTGTTGAATAAGGTTGGATTGGATTTGTCTTACATCACAGGGAAACTCTAAAACACTAACAGTGTCTGATACACACAATCTACTGGGAGCACCAACTCTCTAATATAACAATTTGATGCATTGAGGAATGAAATATCCAATTTACACTTAATGCACATCTTCTTCTTTTGCCCACACATCATGCCATTCATGTTTGAATCTCTTTTCTGGCCACTTGTTAAGTATATGTCTGTGTGGTTTCTGCTTTTTATAAGCAAAAACTTTAACACTAAAAAAATGCCAGGTGTCAATGCATGACCAAATCATTCTAGATGAAGTGAAATCTGGTTGCATTCTAGCCAGATGTTTAAAGGCTGTTAATGCCACCTCTGTTCAGGAAAAGACTGCAGCTGGTGTGGCGACCACCACGCGCAAGTATAAATAGTTACAGTGTCACATTTGATTATGATTGTGATTATAGCGCACGTTTCAATTGGCGTTCGGTCATGCTTAACCCCCAGCAACAGCAACATTGTTGTGAGTGGCTTCCAAACATTGAACAGTTCCAAATGTGTTTCAAAGGACAAGAAGGAAAGAGATACCCCTCCTGCGTGGATTATGTCCAGGTCTCAGCAGTGGTTTAAGAGTGCTTTTTGTTCTCTAAACCAAACGTGCACCTTGGAGCACTCTTTTGTTTTTTCTAAGGTGCCCATCCCTGTATCCACTGAACAATGGCAGGAAGTGGTAGAATAAAAAATCTGATCCACCTTGTAGCAACGAGGTGTTTTAGATACATGAATATCTTCCCCACATCCAGTTGTTGCTAGCTTTGATTTCATAATTACCCTCAGATACTAAATGGTGTTGATGCTTTATTTTAGCTGTAGTGTGATTAGGGCACTATGTCTGCATAACAAAACATATTTTTGACTGGTTGAACGATGAAGAGAGCGCAATGTGTGACTGGTTACTGCAGCCTTGAAACAATTAGGATGCTTGATAGCGTTAGATGGAGGATAACTGAGTCCCAAAGCTCATTATTGTTAGATCGGAGCGTCTTTGAGCTGCTGATCTGCATTCTCAGCGCCGCTCATTCCACACTGGTGCAACTAATCAACATTTCTACATTTCAAATTCAGATTCTCGTTTGGAAGATGGCTCGTTCTCCAAGGCATTTTATTGATGCCAATGCTTCTCCCGATTATATTTATTTATTTACTGTGAAAGTTTTGTAAACTGTTATTTTTGTTGTCTCAACTTACAAAGAATCCGATAAATATCCGTTAAAAGTTTGTGAAATATATAAATAAGTAAAGTAAAATACAATGTTGGATGGTGCAATAATATTTCTTTCAATAAATGTGACCCAAAGTTTCAGTCTGCTTTTCTGGCTACTTGTTCATGTTTTAGTTGGTTACTAAATATTGACTTCATCTGTCTCCCCCCCGGTGCCAGGCTTCAGAGGAGGCCTCTCTGCTGATGTCCAGCCCCAGGATGCTGCTCCCTGCATCGGGCGCGCTGCCACCAGGTGCCCCCCTATCCGTCCACCACCAGATCCAGCTGCTCCAACAGCAGCTCCAGCAGCAACAGCAGCAGACACAAGTGGCTGTGGCACAGGTGTGTCTTTCTCACACATACACCCACCACAGGTTTAAGTCACAGTTTGTAAAAATTAAAAGCACACTTAATTCAGATTGGCCATTTAGTGAATTTATTCCCCAAAATGTGATTGCTGGCATGTGGCCACAGTCCAAGCACGGTAATCAACCTTGAACCAAGCAGTAATGAAAATGCCTCTCTACTCACAGGCAACACACACTATCACTCAGTGTCTCATGGATTCCCCCGTAAATTTCTTCATGCTTTCAAAGTACCAAATTCAAATATAAAATATTCTGTTGCAGTTGTTGACAGTCATGTTTTAGATAAAATAAGAGAGGATACACCTTTATTGTCTCCTTTAGGAGAACACAGGTGACAGCACTCAGCCTACATACACACCACATATCCAAACATGTACTAACAAAGTACAGTTAACATTCAGTAACACACTCAGATCCATATACGGAACAGACACACCAAGAAGTGTAGACATAATAGCCTAATGTACACCAATAAAAATACTTTTTGAAACATTGATATTGCACATATGATCTACATGTTGTTCCTCATGTAAACACTTATTTTCCACGCTACCACTGCAGCTATGAATTTGTAATACAAGAGATTTATTTCATACTTTAAAAATTCCCTGTTGTCAGTGACATTATGATTCAGATTTGTGCAATACCTGCACATGGTGTTAACCCTGTACTTTTTATGTTTCCATGGGAACTTTTGCTGCCATTCATCTTTATTTCTGCAATTGCACAGTTTAATTTGAAGTCACTAGAACAACGATGGCAGCATTACTCCTTTAAAGGAACGAAAAAAAGAAACAAACTGATAAACTCAACTACAAAAAAAAAAAAAAAAATTGTTTTGTATCAAATAAGAACATTAGCCATTGCTGACTACACTGTCTGCGGCAAAAGAAACACGTGAAGTGATCAATGAGAAATCTAGTGAAGGAGGTGAGCACCCACCTGCAATCCAATTTGGGTTTCTGAAGAAAGGTTCCGAGTGCACACACCATCACACATCAATCACCCAGCCTGAGTGGCTGCAGTGGGAGAAGGGACTAGTGACAGCAATGGCTTCGGGCTTATGAGCTGATCAACACACACATGCAGTTTATCATCCTGCTTGAAAAAACGTGACTTGAAAATGCACACACCCTCTTTCTCATGCAGTGCCCACACAAATACACACACACACACACACATTCCTGCCCCAGAGGTGTCTCAGATTGTTAGGTACTAATGTCTCCTGGCTTCCAGAGACAGATACAGGGGGTCCTGATTGAACCGCCTGTTCACACTGAACTTAGATGCTCCCTTGTCATGACCTTACCAACGTTACACAGACCGCTGCTACAACTAACACCTCACACATTCGGATTCAGCGTGCCCAGACATAAATGCTATTAATTATACCCTGATGAAGCCAGAGTTCACTGCCTGTCTAGCTGAGACACTGGGGTAGAATTTTCAAAACAGCTTCAGCACATGAAAGGAATTATTTTACCTCAGCTCATTCTCAAATGAGATTGAGTTACCCTGAGGTGCTTCCACCTGACCTCGAATCTTTTGCCAAAGTTTTCTCAGTGGCCCTGTCTTGTCTGAGCTGCTCTAACTGTGAGTTTGCACACAGCACCGAAATGAGTGTCCACTGACTATCATAGGTAAACTGCCTCTCACAGAGGAAGCTAAACTTGCCACTGGCTCCTTCTAACCGGCCGTGCTGAGGGAGGAGAGCTTACTCTACTGCTGAATGTCAAACAGTAGATGGTAACAAGATGATTAGATCTTCCCACATAAGGCACATTGTGGGTGAAAACATAGAGGTATAGAGTGGTTACTTGGCTGACACTTGGTGTGTGTGTGTATATATATCTTTATTTTTTAGAGTTCCCTGGTGTCTTTGCCTCAGGTTTACACCATAAAATAAAATGGCATCTTCACGTTCCTTGCTTTTGAGTTGTGAAACTACTTGTTGGAAACTTTCCACAGGCTCCAAAAACATCCAATTTAGTTATGGTAAAGGCATATATTGCTCTTGTTTATGATTATCAGGAGGCTCCCACTGATTTTACAGAGCTGTCAGGTTTGGGTGCAGCTCTGCAGTAACAATATTACTGTACAGTAACAACCCAACAACACACACCAGTGATACCAGTCTTTTCAGCAATATCCACTCAACTTATTTACATTCTGAAATTTCCCCTCTATATAATCATTTAGTGGCAGTGTCCGCCATTCCAGGATTCAAGTTGTCTTCAAACATTAGGAATACACAGGAAATAATGCAGTATATATAGTCATACATATAGTAACATCTATAAAATAGATGTAATATATCATATAGAACATTCTTCAAAATCCTTATTTTAAATTGGCAATAACGCATGATTTTCATAGTGATCTCATTCCATGCAGCACCCACTGCATCTGCATTTGTTGTTTCTCCACTTATAAACTTAGTTTTATTCTTTTGATCTGAAACGATGAATCCATCAGTCGATTGACAGGAAAACGTTTCTTAATCGATCAATAATTTCTCAAACAAAAATAACAAACATTCATTGCTTCCAGCTTCCCCGATGTTAGCCTGTTTTTATACTATTTTATATTAGTATAAATTGAATATATTTTTCTATTGGCTTGTGATGATATGCCTTTCATTGTGTTCTGATGTTTTGTAGACCAAACTAATAATAGATTAAGCATTAAGAAATTCAGCAGATTAATCAAAAATGATTACACTCTTTATTTGCAGCAATATTTTCCTTTAATCTGCCTGTCTGTACTTTGAAAATCTTTGTTTGATCATCTTAGCAGCTGTATTTCAAATTAATGTTGCAATATGGATATTATCTTTACCGTTGCCCTCTATGATGATGAAAGTGACTCTTTGGCCCAGCCAGGAATGTGGGGAAATATTCATGACGTTGAACCCTCGCTGCAGAGGCTGAGCAGAGGTCACAGTAAATGGAGGTAAATTAGCGAGCTGGCAACTCGGCTCACTCAGAGATGAGTGGAAGTAGAGCTGTTTAATGAAGTCAGGGAAGTTGGGGAGCACATCGACGATCTGTTTCAGGAAGTTTACTCTGCAGATGCTGTTCTGTCACTGCTTAATGAAATTTGACTCCTCTCTCTTTCCAACTTGCTTACTGATCTTTCCTTCTGTATTTCCTTGCTCCATTTCCTGTCCTTCACCAATGTTTTTTTTTCTTTTCTTCTGCCATCTACACCTTGCTTCAATCTTTTGCTTCATTGGTTTGTCCTTAGTCTCGCATTGCCAGACCTTACTCCACATCGCTGCGGAGGAGGGTCTTGCTTCTCCGCACAACATTCCAGGATGGGGGAAAAACATGCTCTAGTTTCATGTCATTTCTTTAAACCAATCAAAATCGTCTTGGGTGACGCTAAGCGGACACAATAATGGTGCCTCTGCAAAATAGTCTCGGGATGGAATTTAAAAAGTTGTTTTAGTCGTGCAACAGAAAACTCAGATTGGACAGATAGTCTAGCTGCCTGGATTTACCCTGCAGAGATCTGAGGAGCAGTTAACCATAGTCCTCAGAAATCCACCGGAGGTTAGAAAAGAAAGTAGAAGGTGAGGTACACCAGGGCGGAATTTCCAGCGGCACCTGAACAATCCTGTAAGTGAAACGTTGTCGATATAGACTAGTCTGTCTTCATTTTTTCTTTCTTCTTGCAAACACATCTTCATATTTGTCTCGGACTATTTTTATTTCTTCCTTTCTCCTACACTGTTGCTTGGACTTTTCTGGTTCTCTCTCACTTGATTGAGCAGTCTCTCACCATCTTACACACATAAGTGCAAGTGCATTTGTAATGGTTTCCTGATTGATCATTGCACCAACCAAATTTTCATTTCCTCTTCGGTTTTTGAGACGGAATTAGACAAAAACAAGAGCTGGAGGGGTTTCAAACGTTTCAAAATGAAATGGGACTTGGCGTGGGCAGAGAATGCAATGATGGTAATCCTGTGTGAAGAGTACATCTTCAGCAACCAACCCTGTTGAGTCACAACGCACAACCAATAGTCCTAATCCCTTTATGCTGCAAGTGGGAGAGTCGCTGTTTTTCAATCTTCTGGAAGGGTATTGGTATCATTCAAACAGCCTTGTCATTCGGTTTCTGTGATATTTGCATTTCTAAATTACAAGGTTTCCCAGAACATCTTGATATCTTTGTATGTTCATCTCATTGTTTCTCCTTATGTATTGCCAAGTGCTCTTTGCTACAGTGGCTGTGAAGAAAACTTTCCAGAGATAACAGAGCAGAATGTCTCTGCATGGCAATTATTCTAAACCCTAACCCCCAAATTCCACTGAATAAATAACGGCTGCGGAACGGCTCCGCTGTCCGTCAGGTACTGATTTGTTGCGGAACGGTTGCAGCCATTACTGACAGCTGAAGTCACGAGGACCCACAAGATCTCGCTAATATATGTAGAATAGAACCACAAAAACAACAACAGTTTGTTTCCATCCAGAGGAGTAGAGTGGAAACAACTCTATGCTGTGTTTTCAAGGTGTAGTGCAGGGAAACATGATCCGCCGTGAGCACACTCACAGAAAACTAATCAGATGTTTTATTCTGTTTCCGTGCTCGACGTCCTGTCCCGCACTTGTTGTGTGTTGTGGAGCTCGCTGGCGTCGGGGAAAAATAGAAGCTCTGCGTATCTGCTCCGGAGGGTTGCGGACTGCTGGAGCTGGGACGGAGTTGGAACGCAGCTGTTCCACAGTCAGTGGAAATACACACATTGACTTTAATGGAAACCTAATGACTCCGCCGCAGCCGTTCGCATCCGGTGGAATGTGGGGGTAACGCGGTTGTATTTCCGGAAAGAGAGGAAGGCAACTGTTTGAACTCTATGAAATATATGTTGTATGTTAAAATCAGTTTAATAGAGATGTGTTTTGGATTGTAAAGAACTAACAAGATGGAGGACAAAAAAGTCAAACTGTCGTGAGAGAAGAAGTTGTTGAAGAAATTGTTGAAGAAATTGTCCTCAGGCATTGTTCTGTTCTGGGGAACAGTTTTGAACAAAGAAAGCAATAAAAGGGAGAGAGATGCTGCTTCCTAATTAGAGCTTTAAGGAGTCCTTTCAGTCGCTTGAAGCTCCTTCAATTTTACGACACTCAGATAAGACAGCAGAAAACATAGGGTAGCAGCAGGTTTGCTACCAGGGGACCACCACAGTGAAGCACAAGCGTGGCACCTTTTTAATTGGCTCTTTGTCTGGCTTCTATTTTTAGTATGATGTTTTAGATCTTCTCTCTCAAAGTTTAAAAGGACTATCAACATTGTTGTTTCTTTAGTGGATTGTCATGCTGTATGACAGTCTGGTTGAGTGTGTTCATTATTCCTTTTTGTGCATTTATACTGTAATCTTTGGATGAGGAATGAAGGGATGCTTGTCTTGATACCAATCTGATGCAGTACCGATATAAATCTCCATAGAAAACAAGTTTGATAATGTGGAAAATGGCGTTATAGCCGCATCATATGGCTACATTTCCATGTACAATTTATCTACCACATTAGCGATGTGGGGGAACCATAGACTGTAAAAATAAATGGACAAAGCTTCTGGGTCTGCAAAGTAAAGCCAATGCGGAAGTAAACTTAAACCTGCATTCTATCTAATTTCCAGCAGGGGGCGACTCCACTGGCTCCAAAAAGAAGTTTGTTTCTATAGAAGTCTATGAGAAAATAAGCCTACTTCTAGATTTCTTCAATACAGCATGATGTTCATTATGTAAATTATGGTCCCCTTTTTTAAAGTAGACATTACAGCAGGGGATGGTTTAGGACCTTCAATCAGGACAGATTGCTAACATGCTAACATGGTACTGTGTACATTAAAATAGTTGTGAACTTGTTTTTGGGTGTTGTCCATGTTTTCATCTTAAACTTTACCCCTCTCACTGTGTGTTTCCACTTCCACAAAGTTAATTGGAACATTTGGTCTCGAACAATTTTATTTTATCAGTAGGACCAGCCTCTCTCTTCTTCTCATTTGCAGAATGAAACCAAATGTAAACTTGTGCGGCTGCATCACAACGAGACGTGCTAGTTTTGATCAGATATCCTGACAATAAAGCCAAGCTCTGACTTTTAAAAGTTCTTTGCTTATTTTGCTTATCTTGCTTTGTTAACTACTGTTTCTTCATTGGGTTGTTCAGTGTCCTCAGTGAGAGACATATAACGTGGACGGCATGAGTCCAAATGTGACGCTTGGCTCCCAAGGCCTCAGTATAAACCATGCAGGAGTGGCTTATGTGCTATCAGAGATGTCAGCAGGGTAGCATATGTCAAAGTCAAGCTGCGCTCTTCCGTAGGTCGAGATAGGGTCCTATCAGCTGTAAATTACACCAGCAAAGTCATCATCAGGGTGTCAGTCCTTACAAATGAGTTCTGCAGAGGCAGCCTGGCCCCAACACAATCTGGAATAACCTCCATTTGTTGCTAAGTGCAAGGATAATGGAAGTAAATGACTGTCTCCTCGACACTTGTTTTGGGACGAAGGATGTGTGAATTTTAATTCCATCTTGTGTTTCTCCGCCTCACTGGCTCTTTATTAGGATGGAGAGAAACTGATATGGGTTCATCTTATATGAGATGTGAAAGAAATGATGTGGAAATGACGTAGAAGAAGTATGAAAAGAGTAGATTGTGAATCAGTAGTTTGTTTTAAATGCGGAACAAAATCCGAAATCAAAAGAAGAGGTTATTCTCTGTAAAAATGTGCCTTTCTTCATATTCACTTCAATTAGTCCCTCCAGGATTTCACAGACTTTTTTGAGATTGTTGGGGTCCAAAATGCCTGATGTTGTGGGAGCTTTTGTAAATTTGCGATAAAAGTTGCAATTTTTTTTATTTTTATGTTTGTTGCAATGAAGTTACGGGAGAAAGAACAGAGAAAGTTGCAAAAAAAAGTTGTGATTTTTTTTGTATAGTTCTTTAAAAATAAAAAGGAAACTTGTTAGGAGAATAAAACTCCTCTAGGCTGAAGTTTCCTAGTAACCTTAGTAAAAAGGCTCAGGATGCTGCAAATGTTGGTATAATATGATAATAGCTGGTGGATTTAAGACAAAAAATTATTATTGAAAGAATCAACTTTGAACATATCTGTCAGTGGCTTGTTGATCTCTCTACATTGTTGGAAAATTTCCTATCCTGACCTGGGACACATTCATACGGTTTGATGAAGTACTTATTGGACTTTAACTTATCATTGCACTTACAATAACGAGCGTAGCTGTCCTCAATTTTGGTCATCTTGTACGTCTCATCTCTGGTTTATCCTGCATCCACTTGTGTGTGTGTGAGAGAGAGAGAGAGCCGACAGGACTGAAACAGCAGCCGCTTTAGTAACTTTATAGTGAAAAATCATTACAGCGTACATTAATGTTAAAATGTGTACAGGTTGGCAGGACGGTCTTTTGCTGTACGTTTTGTTGGTAAATGTGAGATGTTTGAGTCACACACGTCTCGTTAAACAAGGAAATGAATTTGGCCACGTACGTGTGACATCAACCCGTTCTTACTCCCGCTTGGTCATCTGCTCTCAGAGTCACATACTGATATTGAGTCTGGCACGTCGGACTGCTGGGATTGGTTGAAGTCGCGGGAAACTCCGGTTATTGGTCAAATTTGCGGAAAAAGTTGCGGTGATTGGTTGAATTTGCGTGAATTGGCACGATCGCGAGATCCTGGAGGGACGGTTTAATACTACTGATATTGATGGATATTTTAAATTTAGGTCGGAAACATTCAGATATATTTTCATTTGGAGAGTTATCGTAATCCGCTGTATTGAAGCGTAACTTTGGGTTCAACATTGGGGGGTTTGAGATTTCCACTTTTGAGCAAATTTTAAATTTTGAGCATCAAAACATTCTGGTAAATCTTTATGCAACACTTTATGGTGCAAATGTCTTTACTTATGTAAAGGAAATTTAAATATTTAAAAAATTTTAATCCCTCCCCATCTCTCCTGTAAATAACGCGTATGACTGTAGTGCTGAATCTACTGTATGAGTCAATTAATCGGTTAGTCTGCTTAACATGAATAGATAACTGATTATGGAAATTTTTTACTTTATATTTCAGGCAAATGATAAATATAGGTCAATTTCAAATATAACTAATTACACCAATTTTAATACTAGGGTATATTCTTTTAATACAATCTAGTATAAATTAGTGTAAACCCAGATGAAATTACAACGGCAGGTACTCACAACAAGCACAGCAATAAAATAAGGGAATGTTAATAGAAGTATGTACTACACAAGACACTATGCTGCATCATTGTTTTTGAAGAAGCAACAAATTCTAGTTAATGACTACAACAAAACGGGAGTTATCCTCATCTCAGCATTTTTAATTGATTTTCAGACTGCTCAGGAAGTCCTGAAGGATTGACTGGAGCATTTTCTGCAGCCTTTCAAATGGCAATTACAGTTTGTTTTGTAGTGTTTCCTTTGATATGTGTCCCCACTGACGTCAAGAGCCTCCCTGCTACCATGGTTTCCGCATCAAGCTGAAATGAGAAACCAGGGAGTCATTAGGAGTTTTGATGACTTGTACCTGCACACGAGGCCCCGTGATTCACAGCGCTCTGAAAATACTCCTGTTGGCCTTTTACACCGCTAGCCTTCCTAGACATTTTATGTTCACCTGTTCAGACACACTCTAGTATTGATTAAACTATTCATATGTTCACAACAAAATGAGAAATGGTTGCCTGACAAGAAGCCATTAGAAAAAGAACTCCTTAATTTCAAAAGTAAAGCCAATTCAGACCAAAGATCCACAACAAGACAAGTTGAACTTTAAAACTTTTGTTCTTGCAGCAGGCCGGTCTGCAGTGCTCTAAAACCTGGCAGTTCACACCAATGCGACAAGACAAGACTGTGTGTCATCTCCATGATATTGAGATGCTTGCTACAGTGGCATTTCTAGTGATGAATCTGAGAAAACACGTTTTTTTTTCTTCGATTCACTGCTTTGTTCTAACGCCGCTGGGGCCTCCCTCTCTTCAGTCACTCTCTCTCTAGACCATATAACGTTACTGTGCTTTCAGGTGGTCGTTGAGGCTCCCTATAAAAGTCTGTCATGTTGACCATCTGCTTGTAACATGGATTTTGGATCATTTTATTTCTATAGTTTATACTGTAGCTGACTTCATCAGCTGACGTCCCTTACGTTCTAAAACCAGCCTCTGCGGCTGGAACAGCTGAGTCGCAGCGAAACCATCAGCTGACTTGAGTCGAGAGGAGACGGGCCGGTTCAGACCACTGCAACCTTTCCCTGCGACGTTTTAAAACGGTTTTGTCTCATTGCAAATCGGGGCTTAAGAAGCGACTCTGGATTCTGCGTTCTATTCAACATGCCTGTAGTGTCATTGGATGAAAGCATGTTTGACACTCTTGCCAGCAGTGAGTCTTAGCCTATTACACAGCTGACATAGAAATGTCCTGCTGGACCATGTTCAGACTCCAGGGTTAAGCTTCATCAAACTATTGAAAGCAACCTCTCAGAAAGTCATTAGTAAGTTCAATACACCAGGCTTCTTCTGAACCATTCTTGTGATTTGAAACCTTTGGAATTTCTCTTTTGAAATTGTTGAAAGTAATTATGTGCTCAGGGTATGAGCTTTCCGAGTGAGGTAAGAGGTGGGGACACTAACATTTGATTTGGAGAGTACTTTGAAGTAAAAAAAGGGAGTCTTTGCAGCTAAAGGTGTGTGTGTGTGTGTGTGTGTGTGTGTGTGTGTGTGTGTGTGTGTGTGTGTGTGTGTGCACTGAGTGTACAGGGTCTCCCTCCCTCCCCTCGTATAACAAATAATTTAGGGTGATGTGGAAATTTCAGCATTTCGGTTTAAACTTGGAATAGAGTCTCCACTCTAGTCTTGCAGACGGTGACATTAATGTTACACGAGGATCACAGCAGCCACTGGAGCTCTGCTACTCCCGTAATAAAAATGTAATTGAGGGATATAAAGCCATAGAAAAATGATAAAGATTTAATATCTATCCCTCAAGTGTTATAGTACCTTGGATCCTGTATGATTGTGTGTATTTGCAGTTTTGTAATCATCAAATACCAGAAAGTCAAAACCAAAGATAACTTTAATTATCAGTTAGTCTGCTAATTGTTTTCTTGACTAATTGTTTTATCTATAAAATGTTTGAAAATTATTTTTCTAAAGCCCAAAGTAACATAATTTGTCAAAATCCAAAGAACTTTACAATGATAAAAAACAGAGAAAAGCAGAAAACAAAACTCAATTAAAATAAGAAAGGTTTTTGGCATTGTTGCTTGAAAAGCGACTCAAACAAAGAAGATCAAGGTTGATTTTATTGCTACATGAAAAACAGACATGCCACAAAATAAATAAAATGTGCACACAAAAATACACAAAAAGTTAAACATACAAAAATTGTAAAACAAATGTTTGTAATGATTTTCCTAAGCAATGAAAACTTGTAGTGCTTAGAGTTTAACACATGACAAGCATCAGATACAGTATAGTTATCCTAATGGCCTGCCAAATACTTGAGAATGTATTAGTAAAATCATTATAAAATTACACTTTATTTACAGCACTTTTCACAACAAAGTACAGTGTTGAACCAGCTTGAGTCAAAATGTTTTTCATCTGAGGTTTCGAGATGGATCTGGTCAGCTGGTCAGTATGTAATGTATGTAACTCAGTTTCACTAAGGGCCACATTTGAAAATGAGAATCACATCAAGGGCCAGACATGTATAGACTACATCAACAGTTTATTGACTTTTATGTTAATCAAAAAAGTCAACTACTGCAAGACTACAACTTTGACTTTATTATTGCATGTCTTATATAGCTTTCTCACTTACAGTTTCATCAACATAAAGCCCATAAAAAGTCAGCAAAATGGTTCCTTAGCCCACAGGGGATTTAGCAAATCAAGCAAAACCATTTTTAAAGTCTGACTCACAGCAACCTGTTTTACAGTCTGAATACGAAAACTCTCTGGTTCTGTAGGAATTTCTAGGTCTTAACGTCAGCAAATCTGCCAAATTCTGCATTTGAGTGTCTCGTAATTACAGTTTGCCAGCGGGCTAAAATGTATTGCCGCTGCACATGAACAACGTGTCCAGCTATTGATCAAATATTCTCACATATTGGAAGAATGCGACTGCCCTAATGATTAAAATGTGATTGAATGATTTAATACCTCCCATTTCGAGAAGATTTGGTTTAAGAAACAAACTCTCAATTTGATTTTATTTGGCAACAACCCAATAAGTAAATTAAAAGACAACACATACAAGTAGTATGCAACACAAATGATGACTTATAAGTGTCCAAATATCAATGTACTGCATCATCATTCTTTGTGTTAACCTTTACTAAAATATTTGAAGCACATGGCACACCTCCTGTGTTCCCTGACAAGCATATCATGTTTAAAGGGTCAACACAGTTTGAGTCTTCGAGTGGAGTGGTGTGTCTGTGTGTTTGTGGAATACAGATAATAGGGCTCAGCCCAGTCTCATGGCAGTTCTTGAAATGGTCGCGTTATTTAATCTATTGATTTGTGTACAGGTAATTGTGAAGTAATGTATTTCAATGGGAAGCCTATTTCAGAAGAGTAGTATTGAAAAACTGAAAATCTGCGCGGGGAGGATGGTCAGGGTGGTGGATGGGTAAAACAACGCAGGACTCTCACCCCGGAGACCGGGGATTGCGTCCTGCGTGTTGCGTGTCCTTTCCGTGTTATTCTCTCCCTAACCACAGCCGTCCCGTTGTTGTGGCCGGCGTACGACGTTTCATTTCCCCGTTGTTGCGAGCCCAGAGCAGCCCATTGTCATGGCAGTACGTGAAATGGTCACATATGTTCACGTTTGACAATTGTGACCTGTATAAACAACATTAACGTGACTTGTACACGAATCAATAAATCCAAAAAAGTGACCATTTCACTGGCATGAGACCGGGTTGTAGGGCTGGCACAATTGTCCGATTCTTTCACGTTAAATGGCTGCCAATTCCATTTGTTTCGCAATTTTTATCTATTGGTGTTCTAGAAGTATTGCAATTCAGTAGTATTGAGCATTGTGATCTTCTTCAACAAAAACAAAAGTTGAATAATACAATTCTAGAGACAGTGTATCATGAGACAGTTGTTTCACATGTCAGTCTGTCAGTCTGACATCTATTTCATTTCTAAAGAAGCACATAACATGGAAGATATGCCTTTTCAGACAACGAATATGATGACGCCTGGGCAGCTCACCTGGTAGATCATATATATATATACAACGACTTAGTCCTTGACGCAGCTGTCGCTGTATCGGTTCCAACCGGCACTTTGCTGGATGTGATACCCCCTCTCTCACCTTTCATGTCTAAACTGTCCTGTGTGTGTATATATATTTATATATATATATATATATATATATATATATATATATATATATATATATATATATATATATATATATCTCAGCGGTACTGAATAAACAGAAACTACTTGGGTCAATCATCCCTGTTCTAGGGACAAGACTCAATACATAAGATTTGCGAATGTTTTTTCCCCCACCTCTAACAGATAGTAGTGCTGAGTAGTAGTGTGAGTAGTGCTGATTTTATGAGTGTTGACCAAGGGAAAATGTTTGTATACACTGCACTGAGCATGTGTTCCTATCCTCCTCCTCTCTCCTCATCTATCTGTCCCTCTTAACTCGCCTCCTGTGCAGGTCCACCTATTGAAGGACCAGCTGAGTGCGGAGGCCACGGCTCGGCTGGAGGCCCAGGCTCGAGTCCACCAGCTGCTGCTGCAGAACAAAGACCTGCTGCAGCACATCTCCCTGATGGTTAAACAGATCCAGGAGCTGGAGACCAAGATGTCTGGACCAAACTCCAGTGAGTGGATCACACAAGAGACCCATGCACGTACATACTGTATGCTGGAGTCAATGCACATGAACACACGCTTGCTGACATGTTAAAGTGTACAGCTGCAGAGAAACAGATGTATGTATGGGACACAAGTTTTTATATGAAGTGACAAATGCATTTTGTAGTTTGGGAGACACTTTAGCAAGAAGATATCCAACAATAACATTAAAGGTTTTTTTACATTAATATGAATCCAGCCTGCCTATGGTTCCCCAGTGGCTAGAAATGGTGATAGGTGTAAACCAAACCCTGGGTTCCTTTGGGGAAAAGAAAGCTCAGATGGGCCGATCTGGAATCTTGCCCCTTAAGGGGCAAGGTTACCTCCCCTTTCTCTCCTTTTACCTGCCCAGATAATTTGGCCCACCCATGAGTGATAGACATCTTCCTCCACCTTGTTCCCCCTCTCTCTTCCTCAAAAGGTAAAGACTTAGAAATGGCACATACTAAGGAAAGCTCATTGTGGGACTGGCTCTAGTGGCTGTAATTCTGCAGCAAGGCTGGATTTTGGGAAAGAGACTTCAAATACAGTATTAGGGGACCACTAAGGTCTATATAAAAGAGACTTCAGATACAGTACTAGTGGACCACTAAGGTCTATATAAAAGAGACTTCAGATCCAGTATTAGGGGACCACTTAGGTCTATATAAAAGCATCCAAAGAGCACCATGTCATCGGACCTTTATGCAAATGCTCATAAGTGAAGTCAACATCCCATCAATCATTGTTTTCAAAGAATATTTTGGTCATTTTGGGACAGCACTGTCCTCAAAATTAGTTTTATTTACCAAGAGAAAATGTTGGATCCAGTTGTGCATGATAGTGAACGTGATAATAGACAAATGATTTGATTCTACAACATCTTTGTTGCTCAAGTAGGTGAAGTAGTTCATGATAAAGTAACAAAAATGATGGATTTTTATTGGATATTTCTATCCAATAAATAATATTTCTATCTAATAAATTAATTGGATATTTCTATCTCAGAATGTTTAGAAGTCATTTAATAAACTCACTTTAAAATACTCACTGCCCTTGTCCGTAGGTCTTGCTAAGTAATTTCAACAGATTTCTCACTAACAAATGATAAAAGCAGTCCACAAGCAACACATGCCCACTGCAATCATACACTCCACAAAACACAGTTCCACTGTAGCATGAAATCAGGTTTTTGACTGACTACTGTTACTATTTAAAGATATTTTAAAACAGGGAAAGATAAAAAAGGACAAGAGACAAAGTGACATGTTTGAGAGACAGACTGTAATTGACTTGACCTTCGTATGCTGCCTAGTTTACCTGGCACCCCCACCCATTCCTATCCTCAATAAACGCAAAGAAACTGAGCAAGTCATCTGTCATGAGGATACTGTATCCCACAGAGAATCTTATTTTTTTAAGATGGCATAATGGAGACACATAGATAGTAATCCAAATCTAGGTTAACACACTGTCAGGTGAAATCTTTGCATGTGGCCGAGCAAACATCCAGCCACACACAGGCTTCTAAATGGACATTCCTACATTAAAGCTCCTGAGTACCAGTATAAGAGCCTCCTCCGCTTTGTTTATCATGCACCACAAATGTCCTGGTCGCAGTTCTATCGTTCACGACTCCCCTCTGTCTTCCTTCCCACATCTTCACACATTTTAAAGCCTGTTCATCGGCTATTCAGAAAGACACAATCTTCTCTGTGCTATCGCAGTCCAGCCTGCCCTCCAATTGTCACCCTGCGAGAACCAATCTGTAATCTTATCAGCCAATATTTCAAATATTCAGTGGAAAATATTGCCTCATTGCCACCTCTGCATGTTGGACATTTTATATGCACCTCATGTTGCACAAGGTCAGAAGAATTGTTCTATGGATACATAATGAAATGCAAAGGCCAAACTTTTTTATGCAATAGACCTTTGTCATGACACATTTTGACACAGGGGTACAACTAATAATATTTCATGTCAGTTTCAGAGTGCTGTGATTGTGCACACATATAAATACACAGTAACTGCTGTGAATCTAAGCTGCCATCCTCCACCAAGGAGCAAACTACAAACTTCCATGCTTACTTGGTTTTAGTCATCTTCCATGCTTACATGGGTTTAGTATTGGAAAAGATGGAGTATTCCTTTAATGTGTCTTTCTCTCAGTATTTGAGTTCCAGGACTGTTCTCTGTTCTCATTAATAAGGAAGCAAATCTTGTTTCACCAAGCAGCCCTGATGATGATAAAATGTTTTTTTTAATTTTTTTTTTGCTGCTTACCCAATACAAAAATGATTTATTGGTAACTGAATATATACATTATACAAACACATTATTCTTCAGCCATGATCCAACAGGAGGGGGGTGATAACAGATGAATTTAAATCGAGGCACAGTGGAACTTTTGAATGTGGTATAAAATATTTTATCTGTCATTTATTCCTTGTCTCTTCCTCCCTCTGCTCATTCATCACTTCCTATTCTTCTGTTCTACCTCATCTCTTTCCAGTGGGATCCCAGGACAGTCTGTTGGAGATTACCTTCCGGTCAACAGTACCTCCAGTGATCTGCGACCCCACAACGCCCAAACCTGATGTATCCGCCACCAACCTCCCTGCGCTGGGCTCCACGGACGGGACCGGCAACGCCTTCTCATCTTCCAATGGGAGTCTTGGAAGCCCTCTAGGTAGGGACAAGTGTCTTCTCAAACTGGAGTGTTTCCGTTTCCTCCCGGGGCCTCCGCCTCCTCAGCTCCCCTCGCCTCCCCTGCTGCTCAAGGCCGACAGGCCAGAGGGCAAAGGCCAAGAGGTTTCTGAGGGCACAGCCATGGTGTCGTCCTGTGACACCAAATCTCTGGGCTTCCTGGACTTTGCCGCGAGGTTTCGCGAGTCAGGTATCGCCTCAGAGTATGAGTCGAACACGGACGACAGCGATGACAATGAGGATGAGGGGGAGGACGACGAGGAGGAGCTGGAGATCTTTGGCTGGGGGAGGGACGAGGAGACACTGAGGCTGCTTAATGTTCTCAACAGACAGGGAACTCCTGACTGTCTGGGAGATGAAATAGCTGTGTAACGCACTAACCTATCCTAACCCCCTATATATATATATATATATATTTTATTTTAAAAAGTATTTATTTACTATAATTACTATGTTGTATTAAGTACCAGGATTGTCAGACATTTGTGGATCAGGGCCCCAGCTTGAGTTAAACAACCCTAAGCTGTAGAGCTCTATGAATGTACAAAGACAGCAGCAACGACTGCGGTTGCTGGTAAGTTTTAAAATCTGTCACTCAGAAGGTGTGTTTGAAACTGTTCCCTATCACGGAAAAAGTGCACTACATAACGTAGTGTATTCGCCATTTTGGGGTGGTGTTCGAATTCTTAGCAGTTCATTTTATCCACTGTAAAATACCCCCACTTCACAGCTAATTTGAGCGTACATATGATGTACCTTACATTTTACTCCTGTATACCACAATGCAACGCGGTCATGTTTTCCAGTTGGTCCCACTTGTGGATCTAATTCCTAATCTATATGCATACTCATGCATACACAGTTGCTTCTTTAAATCTTGTTTCCTTCATTTCCTTTAGCCTTTCCTCTTTGTTACACACACCCAATTACTGATCCATACATCGCACACACTCCCAAAGTCTCCTCCCAGCTGTCTGTTGCTGAATTTCAATTTGAGATTTGGAAGTTCTGTAGAAAAAATCAGGGAGTTTATCTTAAAAGTTGGTAACCAATTGTAGGTTAGTCTGTCTTTACGATGAAGATGTGAGGATGTCGACATAAAATCAAACCAAAAGATGAGCTTAGTTCAAAAGAAAGCTCTCATTTGTCAGGATTGGGAGCGTAGCTGTCAGTCGTGCTGGCAGGAACAAGCCGACAGGGTTCGGGACTGGAGAGACTGATGAGCTCTTCTCCTTGCTGGAGTGAAAAGTGACTCTGCCCGATGAGCTAAGATGAACACTATATCCGGAGAGGAACTTTATTATGGTCTCTGTTTGGAGAGGGAAAGTCCTTTCTTGAACTCATAATTATTCAAAGACTATTTTTAGACAAAAAAAATCTGTGTCTGTACTGTCTGTACAAACTTTGTTTTCTATGTCATCCCACAGAACTGTATGTTGAACTGCTCCGTCCTTGACTTCTGCAGGCAGCCCTCTTTTGTCTCCTCACAGTTTGTTGACTTGGTAGCTGGAGCATGTTTGCACTCTTTTCACTTGTCCACACATTTCCCCCGCTTTCATTTTAATTTATGTAAAGCCAGGATTAGTTGGACCTCGAGGAACGCTGTTTGTTTCTTGTATTCATCCCGTAAACAAAAACTCTTTCCTCATGCCAGAACAGCAGCGGCTCACGGATGACAGCCAAAAGTGGTCTCATTTGTTTAAACCCAGCTCTGTGTATGGCCTCCAAGCACAATGCAGTATTAAAGTGTTCGTTTTGTTTCACGAGGAAAGCCACTGAGTTTTCTTTCTGCGTACTGTAGCCATGGTTTATCAGAGCACTCGTGTCAAATCAGTGCTGGCAGGCCATTGTTTGGCAAAGGTAGATGCTGCACAGGACTCAATGGGCTCACTATGTTTTGCAAAGAGCTTTAGCCTGATAGGATCGAACCAATCTAGTGAGTCCAGTAAACTAACTCCCAGTTAGCCACTCGCTTACTGAACATGTTGGTATTAAAAGATAGCAAGATTGAATCAGAGATGTATTTATTTATTTATTTTTGTTTGGAAATTATACAAACTTCTCTCTGTTAAGTGTGTTGGAGTTAGGTGTTCAAAACCATGCATACACACCAATAAGGATCATTTGAGATTGAGTCCCAGGTTGATGTTTTTATGGGACCAAAATTGGATCCAAACGAACCTGTGGAAAACCTATCCTGCCAGCATGCATAAATTAACTTTAAAAAACAAACAAAAGAAAGAGCCAATGTGAAAGGGACCGGGGGGGGGATATATTCAAAGTGCTGGCAACCCAAACAAACAGAACACCAACACCGGTAGCAGCATGATGCTCCTTGAATAAATGAGCAGCCACAGTCCAAAAGAGTGTAATGCCTCTGTTTTTTTGTTGATTTTGGCTTAAGTTGTATATAAGTCCATTCTTTATATGGTCTATGTTACAGAAATGACAGGGAATAAAGGAAGAAACAAATAGGGAACAACAAGCTAGAGCACACGGTGGCTTTATCTATTGTCAATCCTGCCAGTAAAGTGGATGGCGTTACCCTCAAAAAAGCATCGGTTTAAACCTTACAACATGTGTTGCAGCCATAGACTGTATAAAAAAAATTGCAGCTAAGTGTTGCCATTTCCGCTGAATGTGAGAGTCTTTACTGAGTTTTGCTGTCATGTAGAGCCACAATGGTTTCTCTCATCTCAGTTAATCCATTCCACGGACAGGTCAGAAAGCTTTTTTGTCAATAAAGTAAAATATGAATTAAATAGTTTGCCCACAATGCCGAGTGCAGCCCGTCTAGCAGCTGAGCAGAGAGGGCGATCAGCAGATCACTAACTTGTTGCTCTCTCTCTACCAATATAAACCGCTCTGTTTTAGGCTACGTAACGTGCATGCACGCTGAAATTCAACCATGCTGTTTTATCGGGATTAAGCTATAAACAAAGAAACATGGTAAACACTGCAGCTTTAACATTAATGTGTCTACCTCAGCTGAGAAATGGCTTTGTCTTTCCTTCCTTCCGTGTATTGTATTAAACGTTATCTGTAGAATGTCATTAGAATCAATGAATCCATGTCATTAGACACAACGTGCACAAGTGCAGGCCAATGTTTTTTTGCGGTGATGACGGTGACGAGCTCAGACCCACGGTAGGCGTCACATGACCATAGTAATGCGGTAGTGATGGCCAAATGAAGCTTCGTGAACCATTTTCTCTTTTTTATGACCCCACTAGATGGGGCTCTCTCTTCAACAAGTGGTTGAAAACACAATGAATTGCCATTCCCTTAAGCTTTTTCAGAGACCGCCATCTAGTGGGCTCTGAAAATGAAGAAAATGGTACACAAAGCTTCATTTGGCCATCACTACAATGCGGTAACCATCCCAGTCCTATCCCTAACCCCACATTGACAACCACTGCACTCTTAGCTTTCTTTCTTTTTTCTGTGGACATCAGAGTTTAGTTTCCCTGAAGTGCTTGCTTTTCTTTTAACGTGTTTGACGCGGATGATCGGAAACACAAAGATCCGACAGTGTGTCAGTATGAAGGATGTTCTCTCTTTTTAACACTCTCTCCTCTACATAGGCTACTCTGTTGTCTCATCATCTGGCTTTTTCCTTCTCTCTTTTCTCTTGTTTCTTTTCCTCTCATGTTTTTTTGTAACATGACATTGAAGGCACAGGTGCGTCAGACAGCTCACCTTGAGGGGAGCAAAAAAGAAAGGAGCTAGAAGACATTAATAAACAGCAGTTTTATCTCCAACACATTTCACCAACCGATGCAATTAACATCAGATAATTTAAAACGTAATGAAACAGTCCTTCAAATCGACCAACAATATATTCCAACCTGTTGCAATAAATCTCTACACATCTCTACACTGATTTTGAAAACCTTTAAAAAGGTGACCCCCATCTTATGATTCATTAATTGTGTTTAATCAAAGAATGCATATCATTATCTGGTAGGAAATTACTTCAGACTCAATTACATTTTTGACTTATGTAGAGCGAAGTTACCTGGAAACCTGAAGCCAAGGGCATGTCTGCAGAACGGGCATTATGAAAGTGACTTTGTGAAGGTACTATCAGTACGTTGTTTTTTTTTTAATTACTTAATGTCCTCCTTCTTGTGCCCCAGACCACCAAATGAGACCATTTAAAACAGACAGAAAATCTGTGGTGTCTGATCAGCAGAACAAAAAACTATTTCTCAAATTTCACAGAGATGTGAACAGGGGGTTTGATGCATCTTGAGCTACCTGTGAAATTTAACTTTAGTCTAAACCTAAATGCTTACACCTCAACCTAGAGGTCTTTCCACACCAAGGCACCCATTATTTACAATACTCTTATGGAACCAAGCCGGTAATTTTGGGATTGTAACTGCCACTTTTCATTCTAACCCCAAACGGCCCGTCAGACACCGCCTACCAAGAGCCTGGGTCTGACCGAGGTTTCTGCCTAAAAGGAAGTTTTTCCTCGCCACTGTCGCACTGTTGCTTGCTCTGGAGGACACTGTTGGGTCCTTGTGAATTCTGGAGTGTGGTCTAGACCTACTCTATCTGTAAAGTGTCTTGAGATAACTCTTGTTGTGAATTGATACTATAAATAAATTGAAATTGAAATTGAAATAGATTATAGCCAACAAGTACTTTTTTCAGTTTTTGGAATGGAAAATTGGGAGTGGACATTGTATTAATCCTGTGTTCATACTACTCCTTGCACATGAAGATGTAATTTCATATACAGTAATGGAAAAAAATGATGTTGTTTCTTCTGAAATGTTGTAAGAAATGTGTTCAACCAATTAAAACTGAGTCCATTTACCAGACGTTAAGATCGAGGGCAAGACCAAGAGATTAATGCAATCTACGTAGTCCCAAACAAGTTCCCACTCCGAACTCGTAAAATATGTACGCTTGGGCAGTGGCTGTCAGATACGACACGAAAAGCAGACTTCAGCGTGTGTGTAGAAGGCACCGGCAAAGCAGCAGCTACGCAGCGCTTGAAGATGACATAGTATTACGAGCGACAACGGTAGCGAGTAGTATGCAAGGGAGTAAGCCAGCATCCACAAAGTGTACCTCCCACGGAGCCATTTTGATGCTAATAAGCCATGTGGTGCTGTTAGCATCCCATTGCCTGCCATTCATTTTGGCACCATTTTGACAGCAAATAACTTTACATCTGAAGCGTTTAAAGATTCTGTTTGTCCATTTTTTATTTTTAAAGAAACACGACAATGTATGAAAGGCTTCATTACCTTGTATCTTGTATGTTATGGCTCCGTAGCAGATGTTTTTGTAAAATAGGCTAACGATTGTGTCACAACCACGCAACTTGCTGTCACATAGTCGACAATTACCGTACAGTACAGGACAAGCTTGCAGGCAGTTTTGACTTCCATCAGCTAGTTTAAGTTTAATTACTAATGTTAACTAGCATTTTAGTTAGCAATAATTAGCCTGTGCCTATGTTCTCTCCTAACATATACCTATGCTCTCTCTCGCTGCAAGATTTGGTATGATTGAGAATTCTCTTGGTACAGCTACCAGAAGACTTACCACTTTCAGACAGGTTGCCCACGTCACATCTACGTCGTCAAGCTCAGTTGGAGGCTGCACAGTAACACTCAGCCATTGCCAGAAAGTGCTTCTAATAGACTTCACTGGTCTCCGTGGACAACGGGGTCACATTGTTAATTTCTTTTAACGTCTATGGTAGTATGAAAGCCAAAAATTCCGCATAGGAGGGTGGTTGGAGTGGTGGGTGCATTAAACAACACAGGACTTTCCCCCCGGACACCCGGGTTTGTGTCCAGCATGTCACGTTACCTAAACCCAACTGTCGCTTGGATAAAACATGTTTAGATATGACAGTAAAGGAGACTTTTAGCGTCAATAACAACAACGCCAAAGGCACCTGATCATGCATCTGTTTAGGAAATGGGAGTGAGAATATGTTGGTAGTCCATATCCATGTTTGTTGATTTCCTGTGTCATCACCACCTGCTGAGGTAACCCCTAACAACAAGTCAGATGGAGGAACAGGGAAGTGTCTTCTTAAGTCCCCCCCAAAACCAATAAAAACATTTAAAGCCTGCCTTAAAGGTGTTGCCAATTGGTGAAACTCACCTCCCTCGCATGTCCTTTGCAAGGTTGTTTTTTTTCTTTGACTCAATTGCAAATAGGTTGTGCAAAAACAAAAAGTAGAACACAGTGAAATGTACAATATCTTCGTAGACATTATTATGCATTTTACATAAAACCTGCATTTAGTCCTAAAGGGATTTAGGGATCCTAAAAATGTGAAAGCCTTACAGTATTTTCCTAATTTTTTGTTCATGTAAGGACATTATCATAACTATAGAAATAAAACAAAGAGTACAAACTCTTTTATTCTGTTTCTGCATCTTACCCATAGCCCATACCGTGTCTTAACTTGCATTGCTTTATTCTAAACCTCTTTTCTGTTCCCAACCTGCTCTTGACAGTTTTCTCTCTTCTAGCCTCTGGGGTAAATACTACCTTTTATATCATCTATATTTCTCTCACACGTATTAGACTTTAACCTTATTCTCCTGTCATCTCTTGAACCCAGCTCTTCCTCCAACCTCTCTAAAATGCCAAACGAATTGTATTTCTTTTGTTGCTGATTTATCTGTTAGCAATTCATGCTGTGTGGTAGCAACAGTAAATACAGCCCTCGGCCTTTTACTTTGACTGAGATGCTTTAAATCTGTAATCCTAAGTGAATGTCCCATGTTCAGGGGTTTGTAGTGAGATCATCAAATGCTAAGGCAGAGGGGAGATTAGTTTCTTTTGTGAGTTATTTGTGTTGCAGGCTCGGTAGAAGTTGAAAAATGTGAACTCATTCTTACATCCTTAACTGGTTATGTATTCAGCTTCTAATGAATGTATGGGATACAATCGAATTCTTGCAACACAAAAGTGTGTGTGTGTGTGTGTGTGTTTTTGTGGTTGCTAGTGTGGTTTGTGAGAGTGAGGTCATCTACTATACTTCAGTGTCACTATAAGCACCCATAGCAGATCTGCCAACCATTATTGTAGTCATTGGCTCTAGGGTAACAGAAAGCAAGACAGCTTCTGTAGCTTCGAGAACTCAATGGATTTCCTCATAGATGTTTTGCTTATCTATCTTTTTTAAAACATGTTCCTATGGTTTTGTGTTCATACTGCATGATACATTCATTTGTTAATTCTTGAGACACACAGTCTTTAATCATTTTGAGCATGACTGAACTCGACCTCTTGTTACAAATAAAATGTGTTTTATAGCATAGTATTATCGAATCATTACGTCTCTCACAGTACAAACTTAGCAACTTTCTTTTTTCCCATAAGAAAAGATAAGCACATCCTGGCTATTGTACCTTGAATACTTATTTTGCCTGTGTGATGTGTTTGCTGCAGGCAATCGATGTTCTTTAAATGACAGGACACTACGCGACACGGCTGATAATCGTTGCATTTCAGACTGTAAATTGGCTCCTGTCTAGAAATTAGAGCCTCTCCAGCGATCCTCATTTAAAAACAACCCTAAAAGTGTCCCAGCTTGTGTTCCCAACATGTTGACTGAAGCCTTTGGTATTCAAAAAGTCTTTTAAACTATTTGAATTTGGTTTCTGTATCAGACACTATTCTTTTAAATGCTGATTGTCTCTTGCAAACTCTGTGGTTTCCTCCCTCCTCTCAGCATTAATTCATGGTCTGATGAGGATTGTCATTGCATTCTGAGGGCCACGTTGCCAACCAGTCCAACCAAGCAGAGCAGGCTTTGGTGACTTGTATCGATTTCCCCGTCACAGGCATGTGTTGTTGAAACTGGGGTTAACCACTGGGACAGCATGGAAGAAGCATAAATCAATACACTTCTTTACAGGCTCAGTCTGTCACCTGCAGGGACACACTTAAATACACACAGACACACAGATGTCGACCAATGTCTGACATACCTACACATTCTTGGTATTACGTGTTCTCTATGGTCTTTAAAAAGCAGAACAGAGAAAATTTGTTTGTTTGTTTGACAATTATTTTGTTATTTCTTTGGTTTTGTTCTCCAGCAAATTGGATGTGAATTTAACCATGACGGGAAAGTATTTGAAGATGTTTGCATCCATGTTGGGTGAACAGTTTAGGACTTATAGCCATTTTTAAACACATTCCACCATTTTAAGGATAATGCAGGAGGGCAATGATCCTAAACACACAGACAAAAGAACCAAGGAGTTTTTAATACATTCAGAGATTTTAAAGGGATAGCTACCACACTATAAAATGCTATGGAAAAATCTCTGACAGTTGACAAATTACTGTAATCTCACGGTATACTGTCACATTACCCACCACTACCTGGCCTCAAAGTTGTCTTTTAATTTCAGATACAAAGGGCTGGACCACTTAATTTGTTCAAGTGTCCACATATAGAAACTACATTATACACCTGAGATTACCCAACAAAAATCTGACTTTGACACACAAGCTCCATGCATCCATAACCAGCTGTAGCGTGTTAACTGTGCTAGTGAGGAGTTGGCTGAGGTTGTGTTGTTAATGTGAAGTAGTGCTGATGGAGACATGAGGAGGTAGTGGGTCACATATAAACAAACACTCACAACAGATCATCCCAGTGCTGGAATTAATGACCATGTCTGCACCAGAAGAGCAGACGGAATAAAGGATTTTAAAAGCCTGTACACTCAGAATTAATGATCGCAGCCAAACAGGATTCACCAAACAGCCAAGATTGCCACCGAGAATATAACAAACTTTAAACACTTATATACAACATTTCTCAGCTTTTGGTGTACTTTGGGGCTTAAACAATCAGTCGATCAATCGCCAACAGCAATCAACAATTTTGATTCATTGTTTATGTTATTTATCAAGCAAAAATGCAAACGCGGTGGTTCTCTGTGTATATATCTTTGTAAATGGAATATCTCTTGGTTTTGGACAAAATAAGCAATTGGAAGCCATCACCTATAAGAAATGGTGACGGGCACTTTTCATCCTTTTTGACATGTAATAGACTAACGATTAATAGTTTGATCAAAAAGTAATTGGTGGATGAATTAATAGGGAAAATAATTGTTAGTTGCAGCCCATGTGCACTTTGTGTCTCCCCACTAGAAGCAAAATACTACTGGTCGCTGCCCTCTACAGCATTACTGTCCTAATTGACCAAATTTTCCAATCAGGCCATTGGATTTAAACTGGAATCCTTCCACTGACATCTCTATCCTCTTGGCTGCCACTGCAGAGCCAGATTAGAGTTTGTTTGTAGAGATGCTTTACTTGCATTTGCGTCACCATTCACGCAAATATCATACACATTTAGAGGTCGCATGGACTTGAGCAAAGCTGCCTTCATGTTCCGACTAGATTTCTGCTATGCGTCGACGTCTGGATGTAGTGGCAATCTGCTTTGATGTTCCCATAATGCAGAGTTAGAAGCCATGCTGAGGGGCGGCTTGCCATGGTACTTAATCTGGAACATGTGGTGCTCCAGATGTAAAGGGCTTGAAAGGGTAAAGTGCTATTAAATCGCCGCGCAGCTGAAGGCCTGTCTCCGCCACATCTGTCTTGTTCCATTTCCTGCCCTTTTTACGCTGCTTCCTTGAGTGTTGCTTCACATATGCACTGACAAAAGAAAGCAGACAACACACGTTTCTTTTTAAATGGAGGTGAATGTTGGCATCAACCTAAAAGAGAACAACTCCCGCTGAGGCAAGCAAGAACTAAACTGGAAAGACAACAGACACCTTTGATCGGTTTTAGCTTTTGTTCTGTAATATTTCAACTTTTTTAGTTTGATGGTTCATATTAAGACTCCAAATAAAACACACTCAGACACATTGAAGCTCCCGCTGGTTTACTCTGTCTTGTTAAACAAATTTTGTCTCGCTTATGAGGCCTTTCATGCCTTTGATTCCCTGCCTTGCTGCAGTTCGCTTAGACGCATGCAGAAACATACGCATGTCCTTTTGTGTATGCTTGTTTGAGGCTATTTACATACAATACAATGATGTTTTAGACAATAGTGTTCCACCAACTTTGTGTTACGAAGTTAGCTTCATTAAGAAGATTTCCCACTTTGGTGTGAAAGAACTTGACTTGCCTGCACAGAACCCTGACCCCAACCCCTCCAACATATTTGGGGTGAACTACAACACTGACTGTGAGACAGACCAACATCAGTGGCCGAGCTCTTGTGGCTAAATGCAGCTACGTTCCAAAACCTTGTGGAAAGACTGAAACCAGAAGAGTGAAGGCAGTAGATAAAGGTCCATGTTTTAGAAATGGCATGTATAATTATCACATCGCACATACTGTACTTGTGGCCATGTACTGTACCTTATCCTTAACATTACGTTAACCTAAATCCTTAATTTGATTCTATTCCTTGCTCAATTAAATCCAAGTTCTAGTCCTAAACTCCTGAATTCTGCCCCTGAAAAAAAACAGTGCTGGCAAAACAATTTCACTTTTAACCAACATCCTCACAATGATTGAAGTCCAAGGCCACAGAGGGGTACAAAGAGAATTAGAAAAGAGGGAAAGGCAGAGAGAAATCCAATGTCCAGGACGACAGACACGTTATTTTCCTGCTTCATCATGGCTACATGTACTTCTGTGTCTAAGACCCTCACACTCCAGGGACCCTTGGAATCAGACAAACAGCGATGTGGCAAATGGCTGAATGAATTATTGATATCATGGCTTTGATAAGGGGGGAGACTGAAGGTGCCCAAACATGTCTGGCTACAACCTGCAGTGTGTAGTCCAGAGATCTTTAACAGGCGGTCTGGACTCCCTAGGGGGTCTTCAGAGTAACTGCAGGGGGGCCTCCAAATTATTGTCAATTATTTAAAGTCTTTTTTCAAAAATTAAAAATGTCTTCCAACATATTATTAGCAAATATAAATCCCCACTGATGATAGGCTTACTGGCCTATAGGTAAGGTATTCACTAAGACCCACCACCCACAGATCCCGTTCATCCTAACAATTCACTGTGCCACATGTAAGTGTAACATCAAAACATTGTATATAAAAATCAACAATTAATATTTAATAGCTTAGTATTCTATGCAAAAATAATAATAATTAAAAGCTTTAGGCTGCCCTACATGTTATTGTGGAACCAGTTTAATATGCAACTTCAATTTATACTGTATGTAGTAGGGGGTCCCTGCTCCGTCTCTCTGTTAAGGGGTTCTGTTGACCCCTGGTGTAGTCTGCTGTTTTTATGCTCTCCCATTTATTTGTCTTTTATTTTTCAGCCCAGTGTTTCCTGTTGTTGTCAGAGCAAACAATTATAACCTAACTTTGAGATCACATTCATTTCATATGAAAGTCTGAGAAGTTGATCATTTTCCATGTTTAATGTCTTTCAGGTATTATTTTCTGTTAAAGTTTTGTATTTACGACTTCCAGTTTGGTCAGTAATTCCCAGAATGTTTATGAACAAGTGCCAGCAAGTAGAATGAACTCATTCCATGTGGCTGTGGGTTTGTTTTTTTAAATGCATGTGGTGAGAAGCATGATATTACCGTAAGAGTATTAAGTTAAAGAGAGCAAGCTCACTGACATGTTCCCTTTAATTAGATCATGACATGTGATGTGGCTGCGATGCATTGTGGTCTATTGAGGCCACAGTAAGTAGAGAAGTCGGCACAGTACCTCTGCATCTTTTATGACGCGTTTCCCCCCACATGTGTCATTTATTTTGGAAACATAGTGAGTCTGAAAAGAAAGTCAAAAAAATGCTTTTGCGCCAAAACACTTCTATGCAAGTTATAAAACTTCATAAAGGCTTAATACATAATATCAGTCCACCACTTGTCTGGACTGAAATATCAAAATAACTATTGGATGGATTACCATGAATTGTGGCACTTTTACCCATGATGCCCAGAGGGTGAATCCTACTCACTTTGATGGTCCCCTTTTAATCTAGTGCAGCCAGCGAGTTAATGTTTTCACATATCCTGTAACATATCTCTACCAGAGGGATTGGCACAAGTTACAGACATTCATTGTTTCCAGACAATGTATCCGACTGTCTCGCGCCACCATACAGTTTGTGGTTTTAAGTGAAATGTCTTGTCTACTATAACAATTTGATGAATTGTCATGGAAACAGGTGTACCCGGTTATGTTCCCCTCAGGATAAATTGCAATAACTTTAAATCTAGCACCATCATCAGGTGAACCTGTTTTGGCTGGACAACATTTAGCATCAGCATGCCATTGTAAATGTGAGCTGACATTAGTATTTATTTAAGTCAGTACAACCTCACAAAACCACGAGCACTCTGTCTTGTTATTTTATATGTAACATTTCATGCTCCGTTTCTGTATAGCCTCGAATTGTTGACTTTTGTTTGGTTGAATATTTTCAGTGTCCCAATATGTCGGTAATAAATGCATCTTGACTGCATTTATTTACTTTCCAAATCTTCAGCGTTTTGATGATGAGTATATAGAATGTGGTTGCCCATTAGATCCAAATGATTTGCCTCTACTCCACAGATATCCGCCCACAATCACCACTCCGATTTCTGTCCCATCTATGGTTCCCTTTTTCCACTTTCTGCTCTGTCCAAACCTGTATGACTGTCTCATCGTCTGGAGGACACACTAATGCCAGTATCCATGTTTGTCTCATTGACAGACACATTAGTCGGGTACAACGATAATCTGGCTGCTCTTTTAGAGTCGGTGGAGGAAAACATCATAATTGAATCTCATTTTTTTTTTAATAAACGGAGGAAGTGCGGTAGGTTTCTAATGGGGTCTGCAAGGTGACGACAGGATAAGAGGTGAATGCTTTGCAAGGCAGCAAGAAAAACCTGTCACATTTGACCATATAACATAACTTTCTGTCTGTCTGAGGTGCCCTAAAGATGATTTGAAGGCAAAAGGTTGAGACTGAGGTCTGCTGCAGTAATTGCCCTTCTATCTAACAGTCAGGCAAGGGTGCCTCAACTCAAAAAAATGCAATCAGTATTGGATTTAGGGGGATTATTCATTGCATGGTCTAAATTCAATAGCAGCAGTTTCATTAGTATTAATTATGTTGGAGAATTTGAGCTTTGCACAGAGGCTTGTTTCAAAGTTTCATTAGTATTAGTTTCACTTGACAGTTTTGATGCCATGACTAAATGCTGCTCCTGCCAATGAAATAATCCCAAAGGGAAAACCGGAGACGTTGTGTGTGTTAAAAGGTTACTCCAGCTAGAGGAGGCAAAGGTAGAAGAACAAAAGGAGGATGGGAAAAAAGGAGGCAAGTCAGTTTTTTTAATGGGGTTTCTGTTTTCCCCTGAGACTGAGGGTCAGACCGGGAGGCTCAGTCTTTCACTGCAAGATAGATGCTTACTGATGTTTTTGGGGATGGAATGTGAAGTTTGCTGCCCTGCTCTGTTTACGATTAGGCAGCGGCTGTTTAAGACAAGGAGGGCAGCTTCCAAGGTAAAGCCTCAGTCATCTGCAATGTTTGCCGCTGTGCTGCCAGTTCCTCCAAATTTGGCTAATTAGATTAGATAAAAGTGAAATGATGTCCTAGGGGGGGAATTAGGCTGTAGATAAGATGGAAACAAAGAGTGCTGAAGATAATACAACTGCACATTGAGAGATAAAAATGTCTTCATTTTGAGATGTGTTAGATTCCAAGAAGGTAGGGAAAAAAACACATAGTAAGGCAGGCATAGTTCTAAATGAGGCTGTCTTTTGGTCGAGGGAATAATGATTGTTGTCTTTTAGAAACAGGGGTGATATAGTGTGACATTCGTTGTTACAGCACTGCAAAACCTCTTAAGGATGATCTTACTTGGCTTTGTTAAAGGCCCAAAATATAGTAAGAAACTTACACTTCATTATCAAGAGTTCCCTGTGTGCAGAAAATCCTAAATGTTATGCCTGATCCTCCCTGAAATGGAAGGAAGTAAAATCCAGAGGGGGCCCGCTTTCTAAGTAAAAAATTACTAAAAACCATCACAAAGTGATGATGGGAAAGGCAGCATGTCAGTCAGAGTTCAGTCTGATGAATCAGAAACTTCTTCCATTAATTTGGTCCTGCATACCGTCCCTCATTAGTCTGAGACAGAGCCCCACCCGGACTCTGGTGGGGCCACTTTAATCATTCATGTTATAATGAATCCAGGTGACAAATTGATGAGCAGCTCTGCATCTCGTCTCTGTGCATGCGCTCGCATTCGCGGTAAGATGGTAAACGGGAGGTGTTTTTCTTACCTCAGGCGCACACACACACACACACACACACACACGCACACACGCACACCCACGCACCACGCGCGCACTCACCCACACAACCATATCCTAATGCAGCCAAGTGAGAAGCTCTAATTTAATACTTCAGTGATAATGACCCCGTCTGGCCTGAGGATTAGTGTGTGTATGTGTTCAAGTGTGATTCAGGTCACTCATCCTCTCAGCCCAACACTCGTCTCGCACATTTTCTGTCCCCACAGCGTCTCACAACTTTGTACTGATCTGTTGCACAAGAACAGAACATCATTGCACCCTGCTTCTCTGGTCAACATGCAGGGCTCAATAAATTCAGTGTTTTAGGGGGGGGGACTAGGTGAAACCACTACATATCACTGAAGAGAAGTGGAAATGTGTGTGTGAGTGCGTGTGTGTGTGTGTGCAGGGCTTATTGTGTGTGCTCCTTCTCGGTGACAGAAGTGGGTTACCCTCATCTAAGAACAAAGCTAAGAGTTTGACACTTTGATCGGTGATGCCAAAGCCGAGCGGGGCTAATTACAACCTCGTGCTGTCTGCTTTGCTGTCGAGCCAAAGTCACAGAGAGGGTGTTTGAGCTGATTTGGCCAATTACCAGTTGCACATGATGAAAACTGTAATCATAATTACACTGTGAGTCATCAGTATTTATTATTAAGCTAGAGAAAATAAACTATTATTTTAATTTTTTTTAGCTGTAGCTGCGGCTGATATCCACTTTAACAATGAAATAACAAACGTCTGTCTGTGTGATGGTCAGCAGCAGGTCGGCTACCCTAAAGTGATGTTGATAAATTGCTTTCTCTCTTTGACCACAAGTCCAAAAACCCAAAAGCATTCAATTTATACCTCAATTAATTTAACTAATTCTTTTATGTTATGGAACTGTTATTTTATCAATATCATTCATTATTTTGGACTTACTGTCAAACCTTAAAGCTATAGTGCGTGATGGACTCATCTTCTATTGAGTTTCTGTGCGGCGAAGTGACCGGATGGCATAATCTTCTGCACATAGCCATACTGAGAAATACAGAGAGAGTTGTGTGGCGCTGATAGTCTTAATTAGCTTTGTAGAGAATCATCTGGCAATGGCTTGAATGTAACGGACGTTCATTAATATCACCAAGTTACGCTCTACAGCTTTAAAACCAGTCTCACTTTCACCCAAACTAGTTGTGTTTCTATATTTTTCAGAGCACAGAATAACCTATTATAGGTTCACAGCTGTGTTTTTGAGACTTTTTTGTCAAACACACTAACAGAATAGATTCAATAATAAAGATTCAATGATAATGATGTTAAGATTAACATGAATGCTCCTTTTAGGGTAGATTTTCCAAATTGGTTAGTGTTGCAGAAGATTGCGTTATTACTTTAGTTGATTGAGCCTGGCTGCCCGCTGCTGGTGCATGAGTGGGAGTAAGAGCTTTGGCTTTGGCTTTGTTTTGTGCCCATTAAATGGTTCTTTTGACTTCCTTTGCTCCTCTTCCTGCTCTCGTTCCTGCTTATCCTGCAGGGTGTGGAAGTGAACAGACTACATGTGATGAAACTAATGAAATTCAACAACAAACCTGAGAGTGTGGTTGGCTTACACGTTGGATCCACTATGACAACATCTTCTCATCTCGTTTTATAACAGCAGAAACCTTCTATGTCTGTGTTTGTTTCTAATCTAACTCTTGTTGGAATAATGCTGTTAATCCACAGAAGCTCCTGAGGAAAGACTGAACAAAAGATATTCTCATTTTAGCATTAATGAACACCATTTATATCAGATGGAGACCTTCTGGCGTGTTTGTAATTAAAACGCACAAA
Organism: Etheostoma perlongum; assembly: GCA_026937815.1. NCBI lineage: Eukaryota > Metazoa > Chordata > Actinopteri > Perciformes > Percidae > Etheostoma > Etheostoma perlongum. The sequence continues at coordinate 4,970,279 of CM049379.1, read as the reverse complement.
ACACACAGAAAAACACATACAGTAATCTGCTGTTACACAGTCCTCCACAAGTACGCAAACAGTCTCTTTGGCTACTCTGATAACAGATTATTTTATTCATTTTTAGATTCAGTGTGACGTACACTGCCGAGGATAGCATTATCTCCAATGTCCATCGCAAATTAACATCCTTTAATCCGCTTAGAAATCATAACTAAAATAGATGCTACTTTTAACCCCAGAGCCTGCCTGAGACTCATCACGTTTTTCTGGTTTCTTTAATTTTAAAGTAATCAAGTGATAGCTGTCTTAACATCCACTGTTACATGTTATATAGGAGGTGCTAATCTAAATAGAATAAGATAAAAAAAAAAAAACTTCAATGCGTTTCGGCATCCAGTCTTCTTCAGGAAGTAACTTCCTTTTTTTTCTTCAGGAAATGTCTTCCTGAAGGAGGCTGGACGGTGTTCATCTTATTCTATGCATGAAAGGCACTTTATATACATTTTTCTTAAAAGACGAGTTTCTATTGGATTTGTTAATGCCACCTACCAGAGAGCACTGCCTTTTTATCACTAATATAAGTTCCAAGAAGCTCTCCAATCTCTTCAATATATTTCCTGGGTTGGGGGGTGCAGTTGTCTTGATTTTGTCTTGATGCTGTCTGTTTAATTTAATAACAGTCGCTATTAAAATATCCCCTCTGCTGAAGTTGCAGTGTGGGGTGATTTAACATTTGCTTTTCTAATATCAATGCCACTTAGGCAAGATTTGTAGAAGGAATTTCACCTCTTTCGTCAGCCTAAATCACAGTGGGGCTGCAGCACAGAGGGCTCGCCCATCTCGACTAATCGGGAGGACAGAGATGAACTGTTTGCACAAATGAAATTCTCACTTGTGAGGTGCAGGCACTGCTGAAAGAAATCTCAGCACAGAAACAAATTGAAGGAAACGCCTGTTAACCAGCAGTGATTGAACATCCTGTCAGGGGGAAACAGGACTCACCAACATTAGATCTTTCAATTTGTGGGTATTGAAATAGTATAATTTTTAAAGACTAGTGTTAGTGCCTTTTATTTATGATTCAACCCACTAAGAGAGAGAGAAAGAAGAGTGTTCATCCTTCACAGTGATAGACTGAGAAGCTTTAGTTGGTGTCTTACATTTTGCTGAGCGCTGCCTAGTGGTTACTTTAAAAGCACAAGTGAGAGATGTGGAGGAGAAGAAACAACGTTCACATGAGTAGAGCTGACAGTATGAATAGAATTTAAATGGATGTCTTCTCTGAAGCAATTTAGCTGGTTGTGATATTGGAAGAGGATAGCAGCTTGGGCCTTCTGTGTTCAACTGAAATACATTCTCAAATGGTCTTTAATAGCCGTTTTGTTTTCCCAGGGGTTTCACTGGGAGCACACTAACACTTAGACAGCTCTCACCACTGACCTTTGAATCATTTCCTTGAATGCTGTTGATCTGCCACTTCAGCATACAGCAATTCAGATCTACCACTTCAGCTATATATCTAGATAGAAAGGAAAATAGAACAGAAGAAATGTAGCATTTAAATGAAAGAAATAACATCAAGGTAATGATGTAAGGACTCTTGTTTTATGGTTTTGTTTTCTATGTTTTTTGAACATGTAAAATGGATTGATTAATTTAGAGGATGATCATGTCCATTTTTTGGGAAACCTTTGCTGCATATCCCCCCCCCATGTCTTCTCTGTCTTTACCTGTAATTTTACATCATATCTCTACCGTCACTATCAAATGAAAAATCATCCTTAAAAGAAACTCGCTGCCAAATCTAAATTATCGTCTTCCTCCTGCATAACTAGTTTGAACTTGAATATCACCCGATCCTGAATGAATGGTATATTTCCGACGTCACCTCCTTCACCGCAGCTCACTTTGGTGGGAACGAGCTGACCTCCAGTCTCTGTGGGTATACTGGCATTTGCATGCAACAGTTTCCTCAACAGACTTTGAGAAAATACCAACTTTGCATTTGTTTAGAGGAGCCTTAAGTGCTATCTCAGTACAGTCCAGAAATGGTAAAACATCACATCTGTGTGTAAATGAGCCAGACTCACTGAGACACCTGCTGAGCTCATTCCTAAACAGCAGATTTGACCTTTTCAGCAGCATGGGATGCTAGAAGAAATGTTAGGAATTAAGCTATAAATCAGGAAATGTTTGAAATTCTACATACATTTCTCAGAGCACAACATCTTCCCCTTCTAGTGTCCTTCATGAAGCCCTCCAAGGGGCGTACTACATTACACAGTCCTTCCATTGTAGTCCGGTGGGATCAATAAGGATGTTTTATACCCTATGCAATGGGAAACTATTGATCCTGAGATCACTGGATGACCTTGATGTAGGCCTACATCCTGAATGACCGGCTGAACAAAGACTTACAGGATGTAAATTAAGTGCTTTTGTATCATAGTAACGAATGGTCCAGACATTATTTACATGTACTGACCTCTCAGTGAGTTCACTGATCCAATGAAAACCAGACTATTGACTATTTATTGAAGTTCCTTCCTTGTAAAACTGAAATGAAAACAAAAATGGCCAACAGAAAAGAAGAGTCAGACCAAGTCACATCACAATGTAGGATGACAACATTTACCAGCCAAAACTGCTGAGTCATGAGAGCATTGCTAATACTGGCTAACAGCTGTGCTATCTAACAAGGAAGAGAATCAATTTGCAGAAAAATAAAGTATGTAGTAAGTAGTAGTAAGGAAGTACAGAAGGGGAAAAACAAGACTATCACCTGGGACACAGATGTTTGAAATACTACTTAAAGGGACCAGTGGTTCAACCCTAACCCCAAACATTGTTGTAGTCTTAACTAGTTGTTATGGTGCCTAAACATAACTGTCAATTCTAAACTGGTAGATTTCTGAGGACTATGGGGTTACCCTGGTCCTCAGATCTCTGCAGGGTAAATCCAGACAGCTAGACTATCTGTCCAATCGGAGTTTTCTGTTGCGCAACTAAAACAACTTTTGAACGTACATGTTCCACCAAAACAAGTTGCTTCCCGAGGCTGTTTTGCAGCGGCATCAAGAAGGAAGTGCTGTTAAGGAAGGTCTGTCAAAGCGAGACTACAGCGCAATGGTTTGACTTTGCTTATTGATTTCAATTGATTTGATGACTCCTATGAATAATTGTATATCTTTTTCTCAGTTGTTCTTGTCTTTTTCTGTCTCCTTGAAGTTACTGTGAATGATTCATGAAGTTATTGATTCATAACATCGGACAACATTTTCCCTTTGGCCTCTGGCTAATTTGCTTTTGCAGAGCCCTTGATTGGTACAGTTTCGTTTAGTTTATTTCACACGTCATCATTGTATCATTAAAGGTGCCCTGCCACATGTATTTCATAACTTTGTGTTAATGCCTGAAGTTCTACCATGGGACTCTGTAACATTTTTTTTGTGGACAAATTGCCTTGTTTACCTTGTTTCAAGCCATTCTAGCGTGGTATAGAAAGCCTGCAGGAAGACTCAGCTCGATTTGTACCAGTTCTCAATAATATTCACTGAACTAAGCTGCTTGACTCTGATTGGCTTACAGCTAGCCAATGAGAGCCTGGCTATCAGTATCCTTCACCCAGCACAGCTGGGCGAGGTCATGAATAGTAATGAACTGACGTGACGTCATACTGACCAGCTGTTGTAATTGGCTTGATTTCTCCTCTTATTTCTTTTTAGTGACTAGAGCTGACAGAGGAGGTAGCAGATCATTTTCACATTCACGACACATATGGACCTAACATATCTCAAAAAATGTGGCAGGACACCTTTAAACACAATTTAAGAAGGTACAATGATCACATGTAGGACGTGTGAAATGCTTGTGTGTTCAAAGTGAAGTCAAGGTTAGCTGTTCCACCCGAGTGTGACTCTCCATCTGATTCTAAATGGCGACATTTTGTCTCCTTTTATCTGGGAAAGAACATGTACCTTTTAGATATGTGAATGCAAGTCAAGGCTGTACCCATCACCTCCACTGGCTTGATTTATTTGTAAAAGAATCAGTTGCATTTTAAGCAGAAACCACTCAATAATCTGTATCTTTAGAGGTAAAATGATCTGAAATCTGATGCTTTGTCTCATTAAATGCTTTCCGAGAAACATTTCTTTCCAAGAGGTAAGATCGTCTGTCTTAAGTGGATTGACAACCACCAGAGCTCCCCTTTTTACGTTTCTGATCCTGCACTTTGGTCCATTTCTGCTTCATTTTTTTATTATTGTTATTGCTATTTATGTGCATGTGTCATTATAGTTGCCTCCCTGTGATCATTACATACAGTGTTACTGCATTGCCATATGTTGTATGGATTCTCATGAAATGCCTTTGAGTTTTGCTGTGATGATGCAACATCAGTTTGTTTGGTGTAAAGCTGCAGAGTGACTCCAGGGGAAAATGGCATAGTCACTTAAAGGAATACTCCACCAACATTCTACCTTTTGAGTATCAAATACTCCCTCTCCTTTAGGCTTGAGTGTTCCTTTAACTTCCCTTCAAGAACTGAGTTTATGCATCTCATTCTCAAAGCAACACCCCATTTGTATTGTCTAATGCTTGAAGAGTCTGTTAAATCCTGCTTTGTATTCACCTATCTATCCTGCTTTGTATTCACCTAGCTATCCTGTTGTGTATTCACCTATCTGTCTTTCTTTCTCCTTTTTTCCCAGTTGATCAAAGTATGTTTGAGAACTCCATTGCTCAGCAGCAGAGTCCTCAGACCTCCAGGCCAGGCCAGCCCTCGGCCCGACGCTCCCCAGCATCAGCTAATCATAACCTCAGTTCCAACTCCATTGACTCTCCATCCTCCGGAGGCCAGCAGAGGCTTAAGAATGCCATTAATCTGGGCAAGGCTGTCGGCGCAAAGGTTAGCACAGCACAAGCATTAAGTTCTCTACACGTCATGTATTGTCCAAACTCTTGATATTTGAGTTGTGAGTACATTTCATTTTCATCTCATTTTCTGTCTTTCTTTTCTTCTTTCCTTCTCTGTTTTTCCTTCTACATTTGTGTTTTTCTTTATTGTCTTTCTTTCAGGTCAATGACTTGTTAAGAAGAAAGGAGCCCAGCATCCACCTCGGGGACATCGGAGTCACTGAGGTCAACAAGAACGTTGGTGCTAATTGGAGCTGTATGGACCAACTAAACCAGACCACTACAAACAGGTACACACACACACACACACACACACACACACACACACACACACACACATGCACACACTTCCTGAGGCTTTGACTTAGCTGGCTGGGTACCTGCTGTATGCCTCTTTTTTCTTTCCTTGTCCAACATGTCAGCAAGTGTTGACAGAATCTTGTCCTGGTGCCACCTAAGTCTCCCCTGGGTAAGCACCACCTTGCACCCTCCTAGAATGTGGGCCATTGTTCCCCTCTCCCGCACATGGAGTCTTCCCTCATGCCCCACCTGTGTGAGTTCACTGGGGCTGGGAGAGTGTCATACGACGCGTTAGTTAGTTAGTTAGTTAGTTAGTTAGTTAGTTAGTTAGTTAGTTAGTTAGTTAGTTAGTTAGTTAGTTAGTTAGTTAGTTAGTTAGTTTTATTTTGAACATGTAAAAAATAATATAATATGTAATGAAATTAAAATAACAGTTAAATAAGGACACGTACATCTCAGCACCCTCTTCCAAATGATTGTGATTTAAATAAGAAAAATTAATAAATTCACCTGTTCAAAAAGGAGTAGGAAGAAGTTTTTCTTTTTCTAGTCCTAACCTTTTTTTCTATTTTTATCCTTTAGTTAAACAAAACAAATTGATACTTCACTTATTTATACATGTTTACATACATATACACCTTATACCTACACTCACATAAATACATGACACACAGACACAGATGCATACATACACACTTTTACACATTTCTTACTTTTTTCTTTCTTTTTCATCTATCTTCTATCTTCTTGTGTGTGTGTGTGCGTGCGTGCGTGGGTGCGTGTGTGCGCAACCCACTCCTCTCCGTCTTTACATTCTCGATGCCCAACATTTCTACACAGAAAGAAATGTCAGACCACCTTACTGTATATAACACTGCCTGACATTAACAGTCTGCAGAATTCAACAAAAAGGCAAGTAGCACTAGCATTAGCAGCTAATGCTACATCTGGCCGTGTGCTGTGTTGTTCCTCAAATAACATGCACCAATACAGTGTTATTTTAAATACAAACTCAAGAGTGATGACAATGACCCAAGGACTGTGGTAAACATTAACCAACCAGCGGCATTTTGGGGAATAAACCCCTCAGTGACAGACTCAAAAGTTATCCAGTGTGTCACTGCCAAAGACAATCCTTCTGGGGTATACCTGAAATAGTATTTGAGGTGAAGTGATTTTATTTCAGTAACGCTTTCAGTTATTGAGGAAAAACACCAAATCCAAATGCGCCTGAATCGAAACGTGATGAATTGGCTTTAAATTGCAGTATATTGGACCACTTCAAAAGTATCTGTGTTGTTTTTGTAACAAATCCTGGACTGTGTATCTAGTACATATTGAATTGTCTGACTAGGAGAGATGTACTTCCTACAATACACACATCAGCCTACTCTTCACACACATGAAGCTGAGAAGTTGACTTTGCCACTCTTAACATTTTTCCCCTCCCACACTGGCCTTTGGACAAGACTTTTTTAAAGCTCTCAGCTAGAGAAAATATCATCAGCATCACCATCAGTTAGTTGTTTTTGTCTTGATGTAGCATTCTTTTTAAAGAAATCTGGGACTTCAGGTTCATTTATTTAGAATATTTAAAAAAATGCACTTCCTACTATACACAAATCAGCGTACTGTTCATACACATGAAACTAAGAAGTTGACTCTTAACAACAAAAAGGTGCCTCTGCTCTTCACATTCTCATACAGCACGTCTTTGAGTGCATCCCCATCAGCTCCAGTGAGCAATCATGCAGAGGTAATGATAAGTTCTTTCTCGTCATCGTAGGACGTTAGTTACCATGGTAATTTTCTTTCGCTGTGCAGCTTGAGAAAGGCATATGTTTTTGTAAACACATTGAGAGTGCACAATGAGAGCCATTGGAGCGATCCCCAGAAGTAAAAGTAGATTTGAAATTCTTGCTGGTACTCTCCACCTTCGTACACACACACACAAACACACACACATACACACACACACACACACACACACACACACACACACACTCACACTTAATACAATTCGTTACACAATTCATCAGATTCTAATTTACGATTTGCTTATCCTTGTTTTCATCAGCCAATCGGCTTTGAGCTTAAATTTGACACGGTAAGTAGTGGGTGCGTCAGCTCAAAACGTTTGTGTGCCAAGGGTCCCGCTTGTATAAAGTCTCCAGTCGTTACACTAACATAAGCTAATTTATCCTTTGACAAAGATGAGTGTTTCTCTCAAGAATATGAATATGCATATTTCCCAAAATGTTCACTGCCTAGAGAGAAAGATAAGTCAGATTAAACACACTTAAAAAAAAAAAAAAAAGAACATTTCAGTGACAATCAGGGGACGCAAAGTGAAAGTCCTGTGTTGTTTGACCCACCCACCCCATCCAACCTCTTTACATGGATTTTTGATCTTTAATAATAATCGTTACCGTTGTCGCCCTTAATATTACAGCGCCGCGGTCAAGTTGCTGCTATGCCCGGTGCGTTCCATACAGACGCAAAAGGGTGATTTTTGCGTCAGAGTGAGAACGGGTTGTTTTGAAAGACTCAAAAAAAACTTCAATACCAAGCGTAAACTTTACTCCACTTCCCATGTGGTAAATACGACCTCACAACATTGAGGGCGGCATGTGTACCAGTACTAAAACTTTCTGTGGGACAGTACTTACCAATAATGGCCACTAATGGCTTTCTCTGTTTGAGTAATTACCTCCATGTCTCTTGTTTCTTCTTCTTTCTCCATCTCTCTCCACCTCTCCTTTTGTCCTCCAGTCACATCTCCTCCTTTGACTCCTTCCCCCGGCTGGACCCCCCGCCTCCATCAGGGAAGAAGCGCCTCCCTCGAGCGCTGAAGACCACGGCGGACATGATGATCTCCTCTGACCCCGTTGTATCCTCTCCAGACCCTGCTGACTCCTCCTCCTTTCTCTCGTCTCCTGACAAGACGCCCCTCATTGCCAAGGAGGAGCTGAGGAACAGCGAGGAACAGCAGCCGGGTGAGAAGAAGGATGAGGGGTCAGAGGAGCTCACGTTGCCTCCAGGCCCAGCGGAGAAGAAAGTCACTGCTGAGTGGGAGACGACGGGAAGCAGCGGCAAAGTTGATGGAGTGATAGGTGGAGAAGGAGATGATGAGGAGAACAGGAGCAATGATGGAGGTGAAGAGGAACAGCCCCAGCTGCAGCTCTCTGTGCCGGACCTCATCAACAAAGATCCGCCACCACCGCTGGACATCTGGCAGAAGGCGTCAGGGCCGGACTCCAGGCAGGCCTCCACCCCTCACTCGGGGAAAACTTCCTGCCGCATCAGCCTGGGCGAGGAGGTCCTGCTGGGGAACGGTGCCCCCTGCAGTAAAGGCACCGGAGTGAGCCCGGTAGACTCGGAGCCCCACCCGGACCTGCTGTCATTTGAGTAAGGAGAAGAGCGGGGTCAGATACCACTTCAGTATGTCTCAAAAAGTTTGGAACTTTTTAATTTTCACTCTAGAGGCTCAAGAGGTAATTCAAACAGACAAATGATGAAAAGTACTGCGGATCAAATATTCACTGCCACTTTTAAATATATAACTCTACCTGCTCCAGGGTCTGCTTTAGGAAAATGGGGAAAGTGCTTTCAGTAATCAGGGCAGGTGCCAGATCTGCTGCATTTTTAACTTTTTTAGCAACTTTTAGGATGTGTGGATGAGTTTATATGTCATGGTGAATCCACTCCAACATGGCTGATCTCAGGTCAGTCAGACAATATGAGCTTATTCCTGAGGATATGAACACAGAGCTGACCCGCACCACATGAGAAAAAGTAGCAAGAGAGAAAATATGTTGGAGGTGAGGGTTTGTCATGATTATTTTATCACAATGTACTTATCTTGTTTCAGCTCTTCCAATATTAATATGTCAAGTCTGCTTTAGGAATGCAATAATACCAGATGAATGTAAGTAATGTCATGAAGTATCTCTTTAAATGGGCTAAACATGTAAAAACAACTTCATACAGACATATTGTCTTCCTGAAAAGTGAAAAATGTATTACTATACACATCTTTGAAAGAATGCATGGGCTGTACTTACCAGCATTAAGTTATTATGTTGTCATGCCATCGATTTCAGGAACCCTTTTTGACATCTTTAAAACCATTTAGAGGGATATTTATTTAATTATGGTCACACTCTAAGTCAATATTCTACAAAAGCTGCTACAATGAAACCAATTACAAACTGCAACTAATATGAATATATGGGGGTCACTTTCAGTCCAGTCGGTAAGAAATGTCTCGCAGCAGTTTTTGCCGTAGTTTGTCAGGACTGGAAGCCTATTGACCCGTAGATTCATTCATATTTCATCCTTTATGACACATTTTGGGTTAAGGAGTTTTTAGATTTTTCCCCTCCGACACTGGCCTTTGGACAAGACTTTTTAAAACTTTAAAATATTGATCAGTATCCCAGGTATTTGGTTGCTTTTAAGTAGTTTTTGTTTTTTTAAAGAAATCTGGGCTTTCAAGCTCAATTATTTTGAATCTTTAACAAAAAATGGAATAAAAAATAATCTATAAATACAATGAAAATCCAGGTGTAAAACAGATTATAAAGATTCTTTTTTGGTGCTTTGTAGTTAGATCGTGCTTTCTGCCAGCAAGAAAAAGAGTGCCAGGACGTAAAATCCATCAATCCAATCAAAAATTATTTATTAAAGCTTTAGTGCATACCTTATTTATATTAATGAACATCCATTACATTCCAGCCAAAGCCAAATGAGTTGCTAAAAAGAGTCCATCATGTTTTTTTAATCCTCCGTCTCCTCCTTGGCTACTGGGGGGGGGGGCACTATTACAGAAGGCTTGTATCATGTGGATGCTCCGACAGTGTTGTTCCTCATGGGGGAGACAAAAACTACGCACTATAGCTTTAACTCAAGATATTGTTTTTGAAACCGTGCACCAGTAAAAAAATGAGCTCATCGTTAATGAGTAGAAACTAAAGTGAACAATTAGTGAAACCAGATTGATAATTTGTATGAATGGCTCAGGCATTGTCTTCGGAACTGAAAGTAGACACCCCCCAAAACCTGACAGAGAGTCAGAATGAAAGAATGGACGGGCGGACGGGCGGCACGTGGAGGGCGAGCTGGTGAAAAGTTGTTTTTCAGCAAAGGAAGACAGAGAGGATAATGAGCTGTCAACAGAGAGCTGAAAGAGGTGTATTTTATTCCAGCAGATCATTAAGTGACAGACCAAAGAGAGAAATTAGCTCAGACAGAGACAGTTTTCTTTTTTTATTCTTCTTAGCGACATGTATTTTTTTTTCTTCTTTATTTTCACTTCTTATATTATTGAAAAACCAAAGTCAAAGCATTTCAAAACATTTTAAAGGACTTTCATATCCTTGTTTTAAATCTTCCAGAATTTTCTGACTGAGTCAGGTGTGTTCAGCAACTTCATCAATGTGTCGCTGTAGGAAGAGTGGGATAAAGCTGCCGTGGTTGTTTATGGCACAATCAAAGATTAAATCTGTATTTTTACTTTCACGCTATTATCTGAGCATCTGTGCAACTGAATTAAAGTTCACTTCAGACACACATGGAAAGCAAGCATACAGATGCCAAATCCTGACCCTAAAAATAAGCCATTTTTCTGTGAGGTCCTCTGGAAGTGGCCACTGTGTCCTTGCAGGGATTTCCTGATTTCAAAAAAAGAGCCAAGAAATTCCCAGAAGACACAGCTGTAGTTGCGGTCAGGTCGTGCACAGCAGAATAAGAGGAATGTGGAGCTGGTCTTTCTTAGAGAAAGGAAGCCTTGTCTCTCTCAGTCTGTGTTTTGTCTTCATAACTTTGTCTTACATACTACAAGTGTCCCCATTTATGTTAAAGCTGGAACAAAACTGCTGACATCTCCCCACAAGCCAAACCAAATAACAAACAATATCTATTTTCTCAATTAGTTTTATCAGGCAATCCTCAGACCTTTCTATGGACAGGTCTTACTGTTTATTTTATATTCAACTTAAAGTTTGCAGTCAGCTGTGTGGATTACAGTGCCTGTTTGTGGGAACCCATGCTGCTGTTGAGTTTTCCAAATGACATGTTTTAATGCTTTGATGAGCACAAACACAATGTGTGTGCAATGTATTTGTTTTGGGCTGGCAGTGAAATTTTCAAAGCCAAACAATCTGCATTGCTAGATAACACATGAGTGGGAAAAGGTTTTTGAAATTTGGGCAAACTGACCGTTTAATAACAGGGGGCGGAGTGTAATAATGTTATGACAATAAATAAAAACCAGAACTAAGTTATCTGATACTGATAATCACCAAATCATAGACCAGAATCTTAGTCAATTACCCATTTACAAATTACTAATTGAACTTAAAAACCTGAAAACCTGATTGTCTTTCTTTAAGATTTAATATTAATGACAAGCAACAATCAAAGTTAAGGTTTAACACTCGCTCTGTGGCTGTGGTTTGATCACATTTGACTGACAGTATATCAGCTAAAAAGATTTTCTTTTTTTAAATAGATTGTCATCACATTTTGATTCAAATTGTTTATTTCTGATTGGTGCACAGAAACGTGACTGCCTTTGTTTGTTAACTGAGCCCACTTTAAACCCGTGAGAAACACAAATACAGAAATCTCTCATTGGAAATAACCAAAATTGTTCAAACTCGGGCAGAAATGTGCCGTTCTTGTTTGACCCCCATCGCACAGTAACATCCTTTTGTATCTTGAGTCTCTTCTAAATCTGATGTATATGTTAAGCGACTCTGAGGGTTGTTTCAGGCTTGGGGTGATGAGAAAGTCTGTCACTCAGCACAGAGATAATTACACACATGGATAATCCAGGTATCACAGAGGTTCGGACTGAGCTGAACAAAACCAAACACACAGACTGACAACAGCTGCTTGTATTTAGTCAGAGGGTAAAAGCAATAAGATGAGATGAATGGTTGCTCAGAAGGCGTCGGACTGTCTGAAATGTCTCGTTTCTTTTCCTTTTAGCAACAGTGTAAAGAAAAGAAGCTGAGTGCATTTTATAAGACAAACTGAGCAGATCAATCCAGTTATCATGCATCCTTTAAAACCACTAAAGTAGATTTATATTGTATTTTCTGATGAAGGAACAGTGGTGTACGTTTTATGGAAATATTCTATTGCTTCTTTTCTTTTTTACAATATTTGTGAATATGCAAATTCGTCTTGCTCTAACAAATGAAGGAAAGTGATTTATTGTGATTTTCACTCCTAGAATCTAGTTATCTGTTATTTAGTTGCCTCAATGAATATGATAAAAGAAAAAAAAGTGGTCTTGCTTTCTATTTTTTTATGTTGTTGAATGTTTTCTTTGTGTCTTTGTGAAGCCAGTTGACATCATTTCAGCAATTATGATGAATGAAGAAAGTTGAACGCTGCACATGAAGGCTTTCTAAAAAAGCAAGGCACAAATGGACCGCTAAAGCAAACCTGGGACTTTTTTATCGATTTATATCTTTAAACTGCTGCAAATTAAATCATTTAATTTTTATGTGATTTTTTTTTGGGATGTAATAACTCTTGTAATGACTGTAATCTTCTAAAAAAGAAAAAAAAATTCTGAAATAGACCTAATCATGACCTTCTTGTTTTGTGTGACTTGTGTCTTTTTAACAATTATTGTGACTTTTTATCTCTGCGTAGAAATTCCTCTTTTCATTTATTCTGTGCATATCCTGTTTTTAAGTATTTCCTAGTCTCGGTCCCACGAAGGCGGAAACCAACCTCCCACTCAGCACTGCCGGCAAACGTCCTGTTTTGACAGAGCCGGTGTCCTTGTCAGTTTGTTTTCCTTCTGAATCTGTGTCAGACGTCAGCACAGACAGGCCCTGTGTGTGTCCTCCCTCTGTTTATTAGTCTGTTTTAAGAGAGCCAAACGCAGAGAAGACGTTGGTGGCAGGAAATTAGGAGTTGCTCTGATGTTTAATTAATCTGCGTTTGTCCTAATTCATGGAAATCGTCGTCGTCCTCTTGGCGTCTCGGAGTGTCGCCGGCCTCGTGTTTGACGCTATGTCGAGATGAGCTGAAGCCAGTCAGTAATACGACGGAGGAAGAATCCCAGAATTGACACGACTGCGGGATGAGGCTGTTTATTCACCCAACTTCCACATCAGTTGTGTAAACAGCCAATCAGCGAAGACACACAGGTCTTGTCACTGTTGAATAATTCAAACATGGCGCATTTATTCATTCTCTACAAAGGAATCTAGACTTCTATGCATAATAATTTCATCAACTGTGGGGGACAGTTACGGTGGACTGTATGAAGTCGATACAGCCTAATGTTGTTTAAACAACTTTCTGTATTAAGTCCCAATATGAGTTTCTTGGCTAATTTGTGGAAAGTTCTCCAGAAACATAAACATCATTTTCAAAGTTTTGCAGTAAACAGAGTTCAACAGTTTCAGAACTGAAACTCAGAGTTGCCCAAACACAACAAAACCAATCATCAGGCCTTTTTGACGAGACTAGTTGAGGTTGGGAATAAACTAGTCAATATCCACGATGTTCCACTTCCAGGATTGCACCGTTGCCTGAAATTCCGCCCGATGTCTCTTTTTGTTGGCCGGATGTCTGTTACCTCCCGCTTTCTTTGTGTTGGCATTTTAAACTCCGGCTGATTTTCTGAGGACTATGGTTACCTGCTCCTCAGATCTCTGCAGGGTAAATCCAGACAGCTAGCTTAAGGTGACCAGATTTCTCAGACAAAATCCGGGGACATTTTCAGCTCAGAAGCGTAAATACCTCCAAAACACATCATGTTTTTAATGTTTGTAAAACTTAAAACGGGGACACTAGACCTAGAGCTGAGCATAGACATAATAAAGAGTAGACGCCGCATCGACCGCTACTGCCTATTGGCGCTGACGAGATTTGGGGCCGCCATCTTGGACCGGTCACCCGCTCCACTCAGTGTAATGTGTTTGGCAGGTGCAATGAGCTGTCAGCGCGTTTAATTAATCAATCTCACTGAATACCCAACTGGTTTTCATGTTTTTTTTGCTACAAAGGTCATACATGTAGCTATGATACAGGACACATGATTAGGCGTATTTTAATATTCATAGTGTGCTTAACAGTAATAGAATATTCTGATATGATATAAATTCACCAGACGTCCGAGATCAAAACTGGAAACATAATCCCCGAAAAGGGAGAGCAACGGGGATATTTCCAGTTTGACTATAAATCTGATTGAAAAACCTAATGTTGTGTCTTTCCAAAAAAAAAAAAAAAAAAAGGACAGAGTTAGTTGTTCTTCTGTATTTAGTCAGGGGGACAAAAACGGGGACTGTCTCTAAATCCGAGGACGTCTGGTCACCCTAGACCAGACATCCTCGGTGTATCTATCATTTGTAAATGATAGGTATTTGCAAAAATACCCCTACATCACATATATGATGTAGGCTATAATAGGTATAAATACCCCTACATCACATATATGATGTAGGCTATAATAGTATAAATACCCCTACATCACATATATGATGTAGGCTATAATAGGTATAAATACCCCTACATCACATATATGATGTAGGCTATAATAGGTATAAATACCCCTACATCACATATATGATGTAGGCTATAATAGGTATAAATACCCCTACATCACATATATGATGTAGGCTATAATAGGTATAAATACCCCTACATCACATATATGATGTAGGCTATAATATGTATAAATACCCCTACATCACATATATGATGTAGGCTATAATAGGTATAAATACCCCTACATCACATATATGATGTAGGCTATAATAGGTATAAATACCCCTACATCACATATATGATGTAGGCTATAATAGGTATAAATACCATCACATATATGATGTAGGCTATAATAGGTATAAATACCCCTACATAGGCTATAATAGGTATAAATACCCCTACATAACATATATGATGTAGGCTATAATAGGTATAAATACCCCTACATCACATATATGATGTAGGCTATAATATGTATAAATACCCCTACATCACATATATGATGTAGGCTATAATAGGTATAAATACCCCTACATCACATATATGATGTAGGCTATAATAGGTATAAATACCCCTACATCACATATATGATGTAGGCTATAATAGGTATAAATACCCCTACATCACATATATGATGTAGGCTATAATAGGTATAAATATTACATCACATATATGATGTAGGCTATAATAGGTATAAATACCTATTATAGAAAAATAATTTGCACACACATTATAAATATGATAGGGAAGAAGAAACAGATAGTGACCGTAAAGTCAGATATTTAAGTACAAGAAACAATATGATTATATTATTAGAGTCTACTTGAAGCTTTTTATATTTGTCTCTCTCTTTGTCACACACGCACACACACGCAAGCTCACACACACACACACACACAGTACTACCACGTTGTTCTGCATCAATTGCCTCCCAGACCTTGACATTTTTAGCAGCCCCACACCCACACACACACACACACACACACACACACACACACACACACACACTAGGGTTGCACAACATTGACAAAATGTGATATTGCAACATCGATATGAATTCCGATATTTTTAAACATATATAAAATTACAAAATAGATTCATAACAAATTAAACAAGTTTTCTTACAACACAAGGTTTATTTTAACTGAAAGTTATATTGGACTGGTCCAACATGAATAACTAAGGACCATGTCTACAGAACAGGACGGGTTCTACTGGTTGGACAGTATAAAATATATAAATAAAGTTATAATATAAATAACTAAGGACCATGTCTACAGAACAGGACGGGTTCTACTGGTTGGACAGTATAAAATACATAAATAAAGTTATAATATAAATAACTAAGGACCAATAACAGAACAGGACCACTGGTTGGACAGTATAAAATACATAAATAAAGTTATAATATAAATAACTAAGGACCATGTCTACAGAACAGGACGGGTTCTACTGGTTGGACAGTATAAAATATATAAATAAAGTTATAATATAAATAACTAAGGACCATGTCTACAGAACAGGACGGGTTCTACTGGTTGGACAGTATAAAATACATAAATAAAGTTATAATATAAATAACTAAGGACCATGTCTACAGAACAGGACAGGTTCTACTGGTTGGACAGTATAAAATACATAAATAAAGTTATAATATAAATAACTAAGGACCATGTCTACAGAACAGGACGGGTTCTACTGGTTGGACAGTATAAAAATATATAAATAAAGTTATAATATAAATAACTAAGGACCATGTCTACAGAACAGGACAGGTTCTACTGGTTGACAGTATAAAATACATAAATAAAGTTATAATATAAATAACTAAGGACCATGTCTACAGAACAGGACGGGTTCTACTGGTTGGACAGTATAAAATATATAAATAAAGTTATAATATAAATAACTAAGGACCATGTCTACAGAACAGGACGGGTTCTACTGGTTGGACAGTATAAAATACATAAATAAAGTTATAATATAAATAACTAAGGACCATGTCTACAGAACAGGACAGGTTCTACTGGTTGGACAGTATAAAATACATAAATAAAGTTATAATATAAATAACTAAGGACCATGTCTACAGAACAGGACAGGTTCTACTGGTTGGACAGTATAAAATACATAAATAAAGTTATAATATAAATAACTAAGGACCATGTCTACAGAACAGGACGGGTTCTACTGGTTGGACAGTATAAAATACATAAATAAAGTTATAATATAAATAATTAAGGACCATGTCTACAGAACAGGACGTGTTCTACTGGTTGGACAGTATAAAATACATAAATAAAGTTATAATATAAATAACTAAGGACCATGTCTACAGAACAGGACGGGTTCTACTGGTTGGACAGTATAAAATACATAAATAAAGTTATAATATAAATAACTAAGGACCATGTCTACAGAACAGGACGGGTTCTACTGGTTGGACAGTATAAAATATATAAATAAAGTTATAATATAAATAACTAAGGACCATGTCTACAGAACAGGACAGGTTCTACTGGTTGGACAGTATAAAATACATAAATAAAGTTATAATATAAATAACTAAGGACCATGTCTACAGAACAGGACAGGTTCTACTGGTTGGACAGTATAAAATATATAAATAAAGTTATAATATAAATAACTAAGGACCATGTCTACAGAACAGGACGGGTTCTACTGGTTGGACAGTATAAAATACATAAATAAAGTTATAATATAAATAACTAAGGACCATGTCTACAGAACAGGACGTGTTCTACTGGTTGGACAGTATAAAAAATATGTAAATAAAGTTATAATATAAATAACTAAGGACCATGTCTACAGAACAGGACGGGTTCTACTGGTTGGACAGTATAAAATACATAAATAAAGTTATAATATAAATAACTAAGGACCATGTCTACAGAACAGGACGGGTTCTACTGGTTGACAGTATAAAAAATAAATAAATAAAGTTATAATATAAATAACTAAGGACCATGTCTACAGAACAGGACGGGTTCTACTGGTTGGACAGTATAAAATACATAAATAAAGTTATAATATAAATAACTAAGGACCATGTCTACAGAACAGGACGGGTTCTACTGGTTGGACAGTATAAAATACATAAATAAAGTTAACAGGACAGCTCCACAAAATAAACTAAATATTGCATACTTATTGCGACTTTCGATATATTTGATAAATGACCAGCTGTCTCAGCTCTTATTACATAAGTATTTGGACAGATACACCTCTTTTATGTTGTGTTGACTGTACTCAAGCACATTGCTATTGAAAAGGCTATATAATTATATATATATCTCTATCTATCTATCTTATAAGAGTAACGTGCAAGTCTTATCAAACAAATCCCAACTAAACCAGAGACAATCCCAATGTAATAACCACACAAGCATACATTAGTGCTGCTTTTGGAACTTAACTTATGTAGCAATTTTCAAAACACAGATAGGCCTACAAAATGCTTCACAGAACCCAAAGTGAAAGAGATAAGATTAAAAAAATCCGCCGATCTGAGCAGGAATATGCTGCACAGTGCTCTGGCATCTTGTATCTTCTGCTGCCAAGTAACGAGTATGACCGGTCCAAGATGGCGGCTGGATTTCTCGCGCTCAGCAGCCAATGCGGCGTCTACTCTTTATTATGTCTATGGAGCTGAGTATCGGATACAATATAAACTGTTGAGGAAAGATTTTCCTTTGACATTGATGCAGTATGAAACGAGATCGCTGCAGTCGGCAGCAGAGAAACAAGCTACAATGGAAGTTAATGGGATTATTGTCCAGCTTGTATTTACGTTCATAAAGTGCTCGTTTTGCTGCTGACAGACTCAGATTAATATTCTAAGTGTCTGATAACATTATGGAAAGGATTTCTAAGGAGGTCGACCTTTCTGTTAAAGATTAAGATCATTTTTTAAAACATAAAAGTCCACCAGACTCCATGTAAATAATCAGTGATTTTAGCGTGTATAGAGCAGCATATCTCCACCAGACTCCATGCAAATAATCAGTGATTTTAGCGTGTATAGAGCAGCATATCTCCACCAGACTCCATGCAAATAATCAGTGATTTTAGCGTGTATAGCGCAGCATATCTCCACCAGACTCCATGTAAATAATCAGTGATTTTAGCATGGTAAAACACGGCTTTCTAAAACATCTCTGAGCTCTGAGCAGCGCTGCTCGATCGTCCGTTTGGTCAGAGTTTTCTTTCTTTCATTCCAGTATCGGGTCTGTCAGTCACAGTGAAAACCGGGGACATTTCCGGGGATAGATCCAGCCGGTGACAGGTCACCAAAATCGGGGACTGTCCCCGGAAACCGGGACGTCTGGTCACCCTAAGCTAGCTAGACTATCTGTCCAATCTGAGTTTTCTGTTGCACGACTACAACAACCTTTACACGTACACATGTTCCACCAAAATAAGTGCCTTCCCGAGGCTATTTTGCAGCGGCACCATGGCTCTGTCCGGCGCTTAGCACCGCCCAAGACAATTGCGATTGGTTTAAAGAAATGCCAATAAACCACTGCACGTTTTTCTCCCAGCCCAGAATGCTGTGTGGACTCACCAGACCCTCTTCTGCAGCGCTGTGGAGGAAGGTCCTGATGGACCGCAGCCTTCTAACAGTTTGTGTCCGGGTGCTTACGGTCGGCCTCAATCTCCCCTGCCTGCCTCAAGGTCCCGGAGGGACTACACTTTGTCTTTTTAGATTTGTCCTAAATTTATAACTATTTAGCATTAGATAATGCCTCATTTGAATATTTAGTTTATTTTAATTTCTTTAACAAAGTTTCGGAACAACTTTTATTACAAAATATAATCAACTGGGGAAAACCTTATCTTTTTACCCTATCACCTGGAGTGTAATGCGAGATGTATAGAATTTTACAATCCATATCTTTAAGCCATAAATCTCTACTTCAGTTGCACTTACACACTTAACTTTCCAGTTACATTCATATTTAAATTCTAAAGGTTTTCACCAAGGATGTTGTTCATATATCATTCACAGCCTGATTTATACAACATTTTATTCCTTAAAACATGGCAAAAATTGTTTATTTTATGGCTATATGACAGCATTTTCTGATTTATGGAGGGATTATCAAAAATCCCCTTTGTTAAAACCTTTGACTCTAATATGTCAACAAAATGAAATAAGAATTTTGAAGCAGACTTTATCTAATGGTCAGATTTCTGTTCTGCAAGCTAGTGCATATTTAACAAGATCATGCCCCATTTGTACATTTAAACATACAATTCCAGAAAACTTGTAATACAAAAAATAATTGTCTTAATATTAGTTATCGACTGGGGCAGTTCCATGGTGATATCTATAATAAAAAAAGGGCCATACTGTCTCCTCTTAGAATTTCACTACAGAGAAGAATGGTGCAACAGACCTGAAGACCTTCAACCTACAGACGTCAGTGCATCTCCTTTATTCCTTTAAACAAGTTCCTGTGTGCAGCTGCTTTTTAAGGCCCCAGTGGACTGGTCCTGTTAAGAACATTATGAGGCATAAGTACCTTCTCATCTATGCTCCACAATATGTTGTTATTTTTATTATAATGATATTCATGTGAGTACCCAGCAGAGATAAATCTAAAAGGAAAATCAGCACAGCAATCAGACAAGCCGCCTTCAGAGCATACGAAGTACACCACGTCTTTGAGGAGTCGTTTTCAGAGCGCCGTGAAAACAAATAATTAGATGTTCTTTGCAATTGTAAAAAATAGGCCCCATACTGAGAGTCTGAGGCTGTTATATCTGTGCAATATTTAACACATTCTATTATTTGATGAGGCAGACAGCATTATAACCCCCCACCTCAATGTCAAACTGATGAGAAGATGGGGACATGGGTGACCCCTAGCTCACCCAGTAATAGCGTCCCCCCCATGTTGGCGGAGTCCTGCAGCGATGTAGGGTTCAAAACCGACCTTTGCCCCTTTGAAGTGTCTCAAGTCAAGAAAACTGTCTTTCTGCAAATGTGAGGGTGTCTTTCTAGGAGTCTAACATCAGTGGGCTCTAAGCTGTAGGTGATTTTGACATGTTAACCTAGGGAAACATATGATGAACATTTGACCAAGGGAAAAACAATGCTGAGAACATATCACCCTTTAAAAGGTCTCCTTTATGTGTCATATTGCATGGATATTGAGCTGTGGAACATACAGTTTTAGTATCGCATCTCATACCAGTTCCATCTGGTTAGTATTAGATTAGATTCAACTTTATTGTCATTACACAGGTACAAGTACAAGGCAACGAAATGCAGTTTGGGTCTAACCAGAAGTGCAATAGCAGTAAGTGCAGGATATACAATGATTCCATGAGTGCAGGACATGGATATGTACTGAATAAGTATGGAAATGAATACTATTATAAACAGAATTTTACAGATTTTACAAATTTTACAGATTTGTCCTATGAATATAAAATATAGATAACAAGTATTGTGAGCAAGATTTACAGCTGGATATGTATTGAATATAATATACAGTTTTGGTATTACTATAAGTAGAGATTTTACAGATATGTACAATGAACATAATATGAGCAAGATTTACGGGTGAGTATCCATCCATCCATCCATCCATCTTCATCCGCTTATCCGGAGTCGGGTCGCGGGGGCAGCAGCTCCAGTAGGGGACCCCAAACTTCCCTTTCCCGAGCCACATCAACCAGCTCCGACTGGGGGATCCCGAGGCGTTCCCAGGCCAGGTTGGAGATATAATCTCTCCACCTAGTCCTGGGTCTTCCCCGAGGCCTCCTCCCAGCTGGACGTGCCTGGAACACCTCCCTAGGGAGGCGCCCAGGAGGCATCCTTACCAGATGCCCGAACCACCTCAACTGGCTCCTTTCGACGCGAAGGAGCAGCGGCTCTACTCCGAGCTCCTCTCGGATGACTGAGCTTCTCACCCTATCTCTAAGGGAGACGCCAGCCACCCTCCTGAGGAAACCCATTTCGCCGCTTGTACCCTGGATCTCGTTCTTTCGGTCATGACCCAGCCTTCATGACCATAGGTGAGGGTAGGAACGAAAATTGCCCGGTAGATCGAGAGCTTTGCCTTCTGGCTCAGCTCTCTTTTCGTCACAACGGTGCGATACACAGAATGTAATACCGCACCGGCTGCTCCGATTCTCCGACCAATCTCACGCTCCATAGTCCCCTCACTCGCGAACAAGACCCCAAGGTACTTAAACTCCTTCACTTGGGGTAAGGACTCACTCCCCACCTGAAGAAAGCACTCCATCGGTTTCCTGCTGAGAACCATGGCCTCAGATTTAGAGGTGCTGATCCTCATCCCAGCCGCTTCACACTCGGCGGCGAACCGATCCAGTGAGTGCTGAAGGTCACAGACCGATGATGCCATCAGGACCACATCATCTGCAAAAAGCAGCGACGAGATCCCGAGCCCACCGAACTGCAACCCCTCCCCGCCCGACTACGCCTCGATATCCTGTCCATAAATATTACAAACAGGATTGGTGACAAAGCGCAGCCCTGGCGGAGGCCAACCCTCACCTGAACGAGTCCGACTTACTGCCGAGAACCCGGACACAGCTCTCGCTTTGGTCATACAGAGATTGGATGGCCCTGAGAGAAGGGACCCCCTCACCCCATACTCCCGCAGCACCTCCCACAATTTCTCCCGGGGGACCCGGTCATACGCCTTCTCCAGATCCACAAAACACATGCAGACTGGTTGGGCATACTCCCAGGCCCCCTCCAAGATCCTTGAGAGTGAAGATCTGATCCGTTGTTCCACGGCCAGGACGGAATCCGCATTGTTCCTCTTCAATCCGAGGTTCGACTATCGGCCGAACCCTCCTTTCCAGTACCTTGGAGTAGACTTTACCAGGGAGGCTGAGAAGTGTGATACCCCTGTAATTGGCACACACCCTCTGGTCCCCCTTTTTAAAGAGGGGAACCACCACCCCGGTCTGCCACTCCTTAGGCACCGCCCCAGACTTCCACGCAATGTTGAAGAGGCGTGTCAACCAAGACATCCCCTCCACACCCAGAGCTTTCAGCATTTCTGGACGGATCTCATCAATCCCTGGGGCTTTGCCGCTGTGGAGTTGTTTTACTACCTCAGCGACTTCCACCAGGGAAATTGACGACAATCCCCCATCATCCTCCAGCTCTGCCTCTACCACAGAGGGCGTGCCAGCTGGATTTAGGAGTTCCTCAAAGTGCTCCTTCCACCGCTCTATTACCTCCCCAGTTGAGGTCAACAACGTCCCATCCTTGCTGTAAACAGCTTGATGATTCCTCGCTTCCCCCTCCTGAGGTGGCGAACGGTTTTCCAGAAGCACCTTGGTGCCGACCGAAAGTCCTTCTCCATGTCTTCTCCGAACTTCTCCCACACCCGCTGCTTTGCCTCTGTCACGGCAGAGGCTGCAGCCCTTCGGGCCCGTCGGTACCTTGCAACTGCCTCCGGAGTCCTCCGGGATAACATATCTCGGAAGGACTCCTTCTTCAGTCGGACGGCTTCCCTGACCACCGGTGTCCACCAGGGTGTTCGTGGGTTACCGCCCCTTGAGGCACCTAAGACCCTAAGACCACAGCTCGCTGCAGCTTCAGCAATGGAAACTTTGAACATTGTCCACTCAGGTTCAATGCCCCCAGCCTCCACAGGGATGCACGAAAAGCTCCGCCGGAGGTGTGAGTTGAAAGTCCGTCGGACAGGGGCCTCCTCCAGACGTTCCCAGTTTACCCGCACTACCCGTTTGGGCTTACCAGGTCTGTCCAGAGTCCTCCCCCCATCCCCTGACCCAGCTCACCACCAGATGGTGATCAGTTGACAGCTCTGCCCCTCTCTTCACCCGAGTGTCCAAAACATACGGCCTCAGATCAGATGAAACGATTATAAAATCGATCATTGACCTTTGGCCTAGGGTGCTCTGGTACCACGTACACTTATGAGCATCCCTATGTTCGAACATGGTGTTTGTTATGGACAATCCATGACTAGCACAGAAGTCCAACAACAAACAACCACTCTGGTTCAGATCAGGGAGGCCGTTCCTCCCAATCACGCCTCCAAGTATCTCCATCATTGCCCACGTGTGCGTTGAAGTCCCCCAGCAGAACTATGGAGTCCCCTACTGGAGCCCCATACAGGACTCCATTCAAGGTCTCCAAGAAGGCCGAATACTCCGAACTCCTGTTTGGTGCATATGCACAAACAACAGTCAGAGTTTTCCCCCCCATCACCCGCAGGCGTAGGGAGGCGACCCTCTCGTCCACGGGGTAAACTCCAACGCAGCGGCGCTCAGCCGGGGGGCTTGTGAGTATCCCCCACACCCGCCCGGCGCCCACACCCTGGGCAACTCCGGAGTAGGACAGAGTCCAACCCCTATCCAGGAGTACGGTTCCAGAACCGAGACTGTGCGTAGAGAAGTAAGCCCCACCAGATCTAACTGGTAGCGCTCCACCTCCCGCACAAGTTCCGGCTCCTTCCCCCACAGAGAGGTGACGTTCCACGTCCCCAGAGCCAGCCTCTGCCGCCCGGGTCTGGTCCGTCGAGGTCCCTGACCTTCGCCGCCACCCATGTGGCTGCGCACCCGACCCCAGCGGTTCCTCCCACAGGTGGTGGGCCCATGGGATGCATGGGGTGAGTATGTACTATGAATATATATACAGGCGGATATTATGGACAGAATTTTTACAGATAGATATAATAATTTAGGCTAAATGAGCAGTATAACAATGATTTAAGGTAGTACAGATAAAGTTTGGGCAGAAGCTATCCGAATTATAGTGCAGTGGAAAGTAAGTGCACATTACAGTTAAGGTGCGGTAATGCAGATGTATATGTCAACAATTGGTACTGTAAATAAACAGTCAGCAGTGCAAGTTGAAATGTAAATATTGCAAAAAGGTAAGTAGTGCAAAAAAGATGCAGATAGTATTGCAAAAAGGTAAGTAGTGCAAAAAAGATGCCGATATAGACGGTTGTTACTGTAGTAACAGTCAGCAGTGCAGGTGAACATTATAGTATTGCAGATAACAAAATGGAGGCAGGTGTGAGGAGGAAGAGGAGAGTCAATCAGTGTATGAAGGGGAGTGGGATCAATGAGGGTTAGAGTTCAATAAAGAGACAGCTCTGGGGAAAAACTGTTCTTTAGTCTGCTGGTCATGGTCCGGAGGAACCTGAACCGCCTGCCGGAGGGCAAGAGAGAAACCAGTCTGTGGGCTGGGTGAGAGGAGTCCTTAAGGATGCTGCGAGCTCGATGCAGACAGCGTTTCCTCTGGATGTGCTCGATGGCGAGTAGTGGAGTCCCGGTGATGCGCTGGGCGGTTTTCACCACCCTCTGCAGTGCAGAGTTAGGTGTAGTTAGGTGTTAGTTAGTAGGTGTGTAAATATTTAGTAACAACCAATCTACATAAAAAAGTAGATTTTGTGTTGCAGCCTGTTTTGATTAAGTGATGTGTAAATCTCCACATAAATTTGAGTTTTAGGACAGCTGCTGCAATCAGCTCCTTATGCTTTCATGTTTTCTGGCATTTGAAAATATCACAGACGTACAACTGATACTGGAAAACCAAAGTGGCCCCTTAGACTGTCCCTCCACAGGTTTCATGAATCTTTGATGAATGATGTGTCTGCTGAAGCTTCTGGGGCTTCAAAACCACAGATGTCTGAGATTTCAGTTTTCAAAAACTGGTCTCTACTCATAGACTTGTTTATCCCAGGTTTAATCAGTTTAATAAAAATTACTATATTTGTTGTTGACAGTTTTAGCCTCGATAAAGTCATAAAGGATTGTCTACAGGTCACATGATATTAATGATATTATTGTATATGGAAAAGGGTAAAAATGGCAGCTCACTCTCTCCTTGATTTGTTTTCATATTTCTTTTGAGTTTACTTGATTTGTGCCCACTACAGGTACCACCATGACTCAAAACTCTCTCTCTCTCTCTCTCTCTCTCTCTCTCTCAGTCAGAGCATTAATCACTGCCCGCTGGCCGGATGGAGTTCTTATCAGGTTTATTGATCAGTGTGTGTGTGTGTGTGTGTGTGTGTGTGTGTGTCTGTCTGTCTGTGTGTGTGCAACCCACTCCTCTCCGTTTAGGTTTTTACATTCTTGAGGCATCCACAACATTTTTTACACAAAAAGAAATGTCAGACCATGATACTATAACACTGCCTGACATTCGAAGTCTAAAAAAAATTCTACGAAAAGGCGAGGTAAAACTAGCATTAGCAGCTAATGCTGTAACCAACTGGCCGTGTGCTGTGTGGTTCCTCTAAGAACACGCACCCATACAGTGTTATTTTACATACAAACTCGAGAGTGATGACACTGACCAAAGAACTGTGGTAAATATAACCAATCAGCGGCATTTTGGGGAATAAACCCCTCAGAGACAGACTCAAATGTTATCCAGTGTGTCACTGCCAAAGACATCACTTCTGGGGTATTTCTGAATTAGTATTTGAGGTGATTGTGTGTGTGTGTGTGTGTGTGTGTGTGTGTGTGTGTGTGTGTGTGTGTGTGTGTGTGTGTGTGTGTGTGAGAGAGAGAGAAAGAGAGAAAGAGAGAGAGAGAGAGAGAGGGACAACTTGAGAGCCAATAAGGCACCACAGAACAGCTTCATCAACACACCACAAAACCAGAATTGAATCATTAAAGCTGCTGCTGGTAGCTAACAACAACGTTTGTTGCCAAAGCCTTGGAAAGGAATTCAATTTATATCAACTGTTAACAAAAATGGGAAAATAAGCGACAAAACAGCACAAATGTCATGGTTTGCTCTTTTTAGCGTAATAACAAATACTTGTTTTTGACTGGTTGGCAGGCTTTCATTAAGATCACACAACAGATCCACTAATCTACATCAGTGCAGGCGGAATACTACGGTAAAGTGAACCAAGGCAACTGTGCTTGTTTGATGCTGTGCTGGTCTAACAGGGTTTAAATATTATGCCATTATTGTTATTTAATATCAATGTGGAATTATTTACGCGCCCTCTCTCTGCAGTAGTTAAATGCCACTGGCTGTTGTGTAATCATTGCGAGTTATGAGTGACGTGCCCAAGGTGCAGCACGGAGTACAAATATTGTGTATTTATGTCCGTATAGTCATTATATGATTCATTGTAACATATTAATAAAATGAGTTCCAAGTGGACCTTTTCAAGTGTCAGAATGTTAAAAGCGGCATAATGACTTTTAGCTAGCCTCTGTGCTAAAATAACATGCTATTCTTTTGTAGTGTGCTGCCTGTAAGCTACTGTGAACCAACTGTATAACTGACCAGCACATACTCTGTTCCTATTCAAGTACATATTTTCACATTATTGTATTTTTTGTAATTTTTGTATGGCTGTTGTGTATTCATTGCCAGTAATGAGAGGTTTGCCCAAGTGTGCTGCTTGTAAGCTACTGTGAGCCAACTGTATGACTGACCAGTACATACTCTGTTCCTCTTCAGATAATAAACGGGCCCATTGCGGCGTAAAGACCAAGGGGGTAAGCGAGCATCCGGAAAGCGTACCTCCTCTGGGGAGATTCTTAGGCTAACAAGCCATCACCTGTTGTTAGCATTCCATTGACTGCCATTCATTTTGGCTTCACTTTGACAACAAATGACTTTACATCTGAAGCGTTTAAAGACTCTGTTCGTCCATTCTTTATTTCTAAAGAAACACAACAATATATTAAAAGCTCCATTACTTTGTATTTTATGTTATGGCCTTGTAGCAGCTGTTTTGTAAAAATAGACTGATGATTGTGTCATAACCACGCAAATTTCTGTCACACAGTAGAGAAATTACTGTATTGTCAAGAAAAGCTTGCAGGCCGTTTCGACTCACATTAGCTGTTTAAGTTTAATTACTAAGGTAAACAGCATTTTAGTTAGCAGTAATTAGCATGTGCCTATGTTATCTCCTAACATACCTACGCTCTCCGTCTCTGCTGATTGGGAATGATTGAGATTTCTCTTGCACAGCTACCAGAAGACTTACAGCTTTCAGACAGGTTGTTCACGTCACATCTACGTCTTTACGCTCAGTTGGAGGCTGCGCGGTAATACTCAGCTGTCACTGGAAAAGAGCTTCTAATAGACTAATTGACTAAGGCGAGCCGAGGGGTTGCTCAAACCAGCCAGTCCTGGAAGTGTGACTGAGCGTGGTTACACTAACAGATAGTAGCCCTTCCTTTAATGACCTAATCATGAGTAAACACATACTTAATAACAGGTTTATGATACAAATCCATCTTACCTTTTCCTTTGGTGAGTGTTAAAAAAGGTAAAGTTCGCACAACAGTTAAATGCTCTAAAAAAATATGTAATAGTACAAACAGACACACTCAAAATTTGACCTTCCTTGGTGTGTCTATTTTTGGTCATCATTTATGCCTTGGATGAAATTCAATACACAAGTATGAATATAAATAGGCATGAGGCTGGTCTTTAGTATATTTATTGACACAATGATGAATAAACTACAAGCACAGGACACACCAAGCTGAGTCAGTTGTAACCATAGAACTGTTTATTTCTACGGTTTTAAGACCTGGAAAACAGGCAAGCAGACTATTAATGTTTGAAATGTTCACCTTCTGCTACTATATGTGAAAGACTTGACCAGACCAAAAGACGAAGAAAAAAACAGATAAAGCATGACAATCCACAATCACTTTTATAAGACATTAGTTATTATCCCATTTAAAATCCCTTCAAACAAACCCATTTGGAACATTTGGTGTCCGGATGGAATAGACTCGAAGAGGAGAATGTTCTCTTCCTCGTCTCTTGTTTCAAGACACCTCGTTGCATATTATCATTGCTTGTTATGATGCAGACAAAAAAAAAGTCATACTTCCTGTTATATTTATTTATTTCAATGAGTTTACAGATTTTTGGATACTCATACTTTATGGGAAACATCTTTAAGTGTTAAGGAAAACATTTATAATTGAGGAGCCTTTCTCTGGGTTTAGCTGTGGAGACATGCAGTCCCAGTTCTGGTGAATCTTCTGTTTCAGGTTCAGCACACTAGCTTCTCGGAGGGTCAGTGTACTGCTGTAGTTTGAAGAAAAACTAGAATGACACCTACTGCAGGCATGGCATAGATGCCACCGATGATCTTATTTCTTCTAGACGAGAAGGGGAGACGAGAAGAGATTTGTTTTGTGGTTTTTGTATGCTTCCATTTTTATTTTTTTTGCTGTGTTGCTGCTCAAATCCAGAAGTCCTTCTGGTTTTCCTTCTTTTCCTTTTTCTCTCTCTCTCTCTCTCTCTCTCTCTCTGACAGTAATTGCTCCTGTCTCTCACGGCCCAAGTGTTCGTGCCTGACTTTGACTTTGGTTTTTTGTTCCCCCATGACTGACCAAGACAAGAGTGTGAGTCTTCAGAAAAAAGGGTATGCTTTGTACAACTTATTTAGAGCCTCCTATGTCCTTACCTCATCCATCCATCCATCTATCCATCTGTCATCTAGGGGGCTATTACAGCCTCTCAAAGCCCAGACAGGGCCTCCTTTATGGGAGAAGGCTGTCAAAAGAGAGTCCTCTCAACAGGATGGGTGTGGGGGGATGTACGGACAGACAAGCAGACAGACAGACTGTTAACTGAGGCAAGATTACGTCTGTTTGTGCAGTGAAACAGGTCACAGCGGCTTTATAAGCCATTAAATGCCGTGTTTTAAAGTCTTTAAAGCTTGTTTTTTTTTTGGGGAAAAGAAACAGAAACCTGTCAGTTAGATATTATTGTTATATGTGTTTGTGATGCAAATCAATGTCTAGTTTTGCATTGAGTTCCCACAGGGGGGAATAACTGTTGTTTTGGGTAATTGTAAAGCAAGCTATAAAACCTGAATCAGACTAAATGCAATTTATAACCCTAGCCCTGGGTTCCCTGAGGAACTGAGTAAAAATAACCAAGTGCCTCATAAGAATACAATCATATTCACTCATCTCTGGAGAGAGAAGAGTGAACTTTGTGTTTTTCACATGTACAAAAATCAGATTTAAATGCTGCAGAATGTAACGCTGAGTCATCTGCGGTTGGTTGAAATGGATTAATTGCTGAATGGATCACACATAGTGTACAGTCTACACGACTACCTGACACGCAGAGTTACTAGTTTCTCTAGTGAGTCCACAGATGCTCAACAACAGCCAAACGTTGACCAGCGGCCCTCATGTTCAAAAACCAAAACACCTGCATCCGTGAATATGATTATAAGAGCAACTTTATCAACCTCATCTACTGAAATATGTTGTTCTCTGACTCTTTTTTTCTCTTTCTTTTTTCCTTTCTATTTTGTGTCTCCAGGTTGGTAATATCAGTTGGTCAGTGCTGTGAAAAATCTATTTTGTGGATTACCATGAAATTTGTTACAAATATTCAGCTTCTCCTCAGGATTCATTGTATCATCTTTTAATAAAATAATAAATAAATCTTTGCAAAACCTTCCCTAATGACATTCCCATCAGTGTCCACGTTGCTCTGTCTTTACTACTACAAATGTAGTAATACGCAAAACTCAGATCTTTA
The DNA here is from genome assembly GCA_026937815.1 of Etheostoma perlongum. Taxonomy (NCBI): domain Eukaryota; kingdom Metazoa; phylum Chordata; class Actinopteri; order Perciformes; family Percidae; genus Etheostoma; species Etheostoma perlongum. Next base: position 4,940,017 of record CM049379.1, on the reverse strand, counting down.
ACATACCTTCTAAACATTGTCTCTGTGATGTTAGCTGCTGATGTTAGCATCTAGCTAAAGCACAGTGCAGCCTCACAGAGTCTCTAGCATGGCTGTCGACTTCTTCTGTGGTCTTTTTTCCCCCTTAAACATTTTATAATTGCTGTTTTAAAAGGTTTTCTACGGAGCTAAATAAATGTGTAAATATGTATCTCAGAATACTCGTTTCAAAAGAGACATTTCACAGTAGATTTCAAACGGTGTCCTAAATGTTACTTCCTTCCTGTCACAGTAGACTGAAATGCTGGTCTGAGGACACATTCTTCAGTTGTCCCAAAACATGGACAAACACACTGCAGTCTAGTGTGTATTTACATTTTGACTAGACATGATTAAAGATCTTTTTCCTGGCATTGTAAGGAAAAAGTGGTGTTCCTTTTTTCCTTGTGTGTGGCTCTCGGTGTCAGCACTCACCACATACTGCCTCCATTCATTACATTATACAACACTCTCTTTAGTGATTATAAATCAAGACTTTGAGAGATGTAGGCAGTATATTATTTGCAAACTTTACCTTTGTTTAGTGCAACCCTGGATATATTCTTCTATAATAATAAGAAAACATAAACTGAGCAACATTCAGCCTAGTCCATCATATTCGGCTAAACAGTTCCATCTAGTGAGCAACTCAAACTATTACATCTTTGAAAAGGTAATAGAAAAAGTTCAAATCAAATAATCACTGTGTGTATTTCATTCTAATTCAAAAGTACATTATTTTGAAGAAGCAGCACCATTAAAGTCTCAAAAATGACCACAGAGAACATCTTCCTCCAGAACAGCTGCTAACTGGACTTTGAGGTAGGGTTTTTCTTTGAATCTCCGGCCCAAACGACGTGCTTTACGGGGCTCCAAGGAGATGTCTAATGAATAAATACATTAACAAAATACATTAAACAATAAAAACAAAAACCCTCAGCAGGTTTTTATTGGAACTACACAAAGAAATCAGACTCATTCAGAGTACTTTATTGATACTTTTTAATCACTTATTTCAAATACTATACTATTTTTTATGACTATTTTTGAAATTCTATACTATTTTGTATCACTTTTTCAACATATGATAAATGACTTTTTAATTATTTTTTTAATATACTATACTCCCACCTTTTTATCACTTATTCTAACATACTATACTATGACTTTTTTTTATCACTTTTCGATATAAGTAACTTTTTTAATTAAATTTTTTGACATTAAAAAATCATACATTGTGATTTCTGGATTTTTTTTTTTAGATTATGTCTCTCACAGTGGACATGCACCTACGATGACAATTTCAGACCCCTCCATGATTTCTAAGTGGGAGAACTTGCAAAATAGCAGGGTGTTCAAATACTTATTTTCCTCACTGTATTATACAGTTACTTTTTTCGACACATACATTTGTATTGCTTTTTTTCAACATACAATTTTTGATATTCTATACTATGACATTTTATGGCTTTTTTCACTTTTTTCAACGTCCTATATGTCCTATGACTTATTACATTTTTTTGAAGTACGACACTATGACTTTTTTGACAGAGGCCTACTATAGGCTACTATGACTTAAATCAATATACTTGTAGAGTGTTTCTTCAAACTGTGAGGTGTCCACACTTTAAGGACCAGACTTCGGATTTCACTCAGAAAGTATTTTCATTTTGACCAGTCAAACAGGTAAATAGATGAATAGGTGAAAAACCTTTAAACACAAAAGAAATGAAAAACAATGATTAAACAGGTATTTTAACCAATATGGATAAGGTATTTAACTTAGGAAATAAGTAGATTTAAATCAGGTAAAAGTATTACTTAAATGTTTCCAAATGAACAAAAAGGTAATTGACTAATTACTGTTAAGCCAATTAGATGCTATATATACTTATATCACACACGTGTGTACTGTACAGTTACATAAACCAAGCTGTGATTTATTTTACACAAATTAACCTAGTCTTTTACACCTTGTATTTTAGATTCAACCTTTAACTATACAAAAGGTATTTAAATTTAGTTCAGTGACAACTTTTCACCCACAACAATAACAATTAAACACCAAACAACCAAAAGAGAATCCATGTGAGATTACCGATAGCCCGACACAATCAAAAGTCCCAGTTCCTCAGTGTATGCTTCTGCCGTCTTCTCAGCCCAACGCACGCCAGTCAACTGACTGATGCGCGTATATATAACGCGTTGATTGAACTGGCTTCTGATTGCCCAATTCAGTTCACCTATGATTCACTCTGATTTTTTTTAGGTATACTATACTACACTTATTTCGACATACTATGCTATGACTCTTTTAGATATACTATAATATCCTATCTTTAAGCTTCTTGCTATTCTCAGATGGTATTTTTTTTTTTTACCACATCTCCTTTGCAATTTGTTCAAGCTCTTAAACATTTTAAACAACCCAAACTATCTGCGTACCCCACACAAGGTAAGTATTTGTCATTTGACAAGAAAATAGGACAATAACACAATAAACAACAACTAAAGTGGAGGACTTTGTTTTTATTATTATTATTAACCATTGACAATCAGAGAAACAAGGCATGATGAAAGGAAGAGACACAATGGAATTAGATTTTGTTGAAAGCTGCTACGTCAACACTCTGGATCTGAAAAAAAAAAAAAAGACAAAACTCAAATTAGTTTACAGGCTGGGATATTCTCTGATTTCTCTTACAAACTGTTGAGTTGGTACATGCTTTGATTCAGCCTCATTTTGACCACATGATGGCAGCAATGTGCTGACAGTGCCTGAAAATCCGCTTCACTGACACGTTCAATTGCCAGTTTATTATGAAGCCAGGCCACTAACTTTAAACTGCACTGTGTTTTTCAATGACAATCTTCATATTTGTATTAATGTCACTCACTTTTAGTAATAGTGTTTTAAGTTTCCACACTGTTACCGTTTGTGTGGAGGGGAGAATATGATTACTATATAATTTTCAGACTAAGGAGAGAACATCACTCTTCATGAATCAGCCTGGCATGACAACACACCAAGCATACGGCAACGTCAGCAGCATCATGTCTGTTAAAATGTAACTTTAACCAGCAAGCCATGTGAAAAAGACAAAGGCAGAGAGAAGATGACTTAACCTAACTGCTGTTTATTACAAGCTAGAAATACTGCAGACCAACAGTCTTGCAATACATCCTACCTTTATGAAGGTTATAATGATCAGGTTTTATTGTAGAGGTGTTGATTAAACATTATGGTCATTTTAGAGGTTGTAGTTTGTGGTGCTGTTGCATTGTAACTAAGTGTGTGCTGCAAAGTACTTACAAAGTCCTCGAACTTGGTGATCTCTTCCTCTAACATGTCTGTTCCCACCTTGTCGTCCTCCACAACACATGCGATCTGGAGCTTTTTGATGCCGTAACCGACAGGAACCAGTTTTGATGTGCCCCATAAGAGGCCGTCCGCCTGCACAGAGCGCACACACTCCTCCAGCTTCACCATGTCAGTTTCATCGTCCCACTAAAAAAGGCAGGAGGGGGGATAGAACACAAGTTGAAAGTGGCGCAGTCAGTCTCAAACTTAAAATATTTAGTGTATATGGACATTCTTGGCCAATAAAGCAGATTCTGAAATGTATTCTGTCTGGTTTGTATCTTTAGTTTTAGGCTCCAGTAGGAGACGTTGACTTTTGAGTAAATCTGGTCAGAACGCAGACTTACGGGTTTGACATCCAATAAGATGGAAGACTTGGCGATGATGCCGGGCTTCTTGGCCTTCTTCTCTGCATACTCCTTCAACCTCTGCTCTTTGAGTTTCTCTGCCTCTTCGTCATCATCACTACCAAACAGGTCAATATCATCATCATCCTCCTCATCTTTAACCGGAGCGCTGGTCTTCTGCTGGACAGTATTGCCCTGAACAGAGTAAAAATAATCACATGCCTACAGAGGGGTATATGGTGATGTACTGGAAGTAAAATAAAACACAAACAAAAGATGACTGATTTAGTAAAAGCAATCTGCATTAACTCACATTTGTGTAGGGTACTGCAGGAGTGGTAACAGGGGTCACAGCTGCGGGAGACTTCTCCAGAACGGATACTCGACATTCCAGTTTGGAGAGTGCAGCCCTCAAGTCCTCCACCACTAAAGACACAGGACCAGAGTCAATGAGTCTTACATGAAAAATACACCATGGTAGGAGAGTGAACTTAAAAGGTCATAGTATGTTGTATACTAGTATAGTATGTTGAACATTTTCATAGTATGTCAAAGTCATTTTTGTATTTCAAAGTAATGCTATAGCAAGTTGAAAAAGTCATAGTATAGTATTTAGAAAAAAAGTCTAAAAAGTCATAGTATGTCAAAAAGTAAAAAACTGTTATAGAAAAATAAAATAAAAAAATCATGATATAGAAGATCATATAATATATACATAATATAGTATGTCAAAATAAAGTCAGTGAATAAAAAATTATAAAAATTCATAGTGCAATATATAAAAAAGGTTTAAAAAAATTGTATGTCATAAAATGCATCATAAAAAGTCACAGAATAGTATGTCATAAATATTTAATTTCAAATAGTCATACTATAGTATGTTGAAAAGTCAGTATAGTATTTCAAAGTCACAGTATAAATGTAGAAAATATGTTAAAACAGTATGCAAAGAAAAAAAAAGAAAAAAAACAAAATCACAAAAAGTCACTATGTCAAAAAAAGCCATGAAAATTCATAGTATGTTGAAAAAAAGTCTAAAAAATTGTAAAGTATGTAGAAAAAAAATCATAGTATAGAATGTTGATAAAAAAAATTATAAAAAGTCATACGTCATAGAATAGTATGTCGAAAAAAAAGTCAAAGTAACAAAGTATAGTATTTTGAAGAAAAAAATCATTAAGTCAGTATAGTATTTAAAAAAAAAAAGTCAGGAATCGAATGTTGAAAGAAGTCATAGTATGGTAGGTCGAAAAAAATCAAAAGCCATTGTACAGTACAAGAAGTTAAAGTAAAGTTGTAACATAGTATGTCATAAAAAGTGTTAAAATTCATAATACACCTTTCTCATAAGAAAACAAAGCAGTATATTATAAGTAACCAAACAAAGCCACCTTTGTGTAAGCTGTGATTCTCCAGCTCCAGGCTCTGGATACGACAGATGATTTCTCCTTGATCAGCTGCACTGCTGCTGCTCTGCACAGTAAAGACACAATAAGAGAAAATAAATGACAGTTTGGAGAGAGCAACATCTAATGGCCGAATCATATTAGTCCTTTCATCACACCCAGGACTATTAAGCAGACCCCATATGTGAACAGCCAACACAGCGAGCGTCGATCTCAGCAGAGACACAGGAGCTGTAGATGGAGCCTGACAGAAATCTAAGTGGTAGCTCCAACAATCCAGACAAATAATATCTAAAAGCTGACTGAAGGTCTAATTAACTCAAACTCAAGCATGGACATCAGTGAGGTCCACTGAGAGAGCGGCAAAGGAGCTTACAGGGACACACAAGACGTGGCGGCACTTACAAGCTGGGACTGTTGGCTCACGGAAGGTTGACCAGACCCTCTGTTACACAGTGTTGTCTTCAGCTGGGGGAAGGAGGGGATTTAAAGCATGAAAAAGGGAAGGAAGGAGGAACACGACTGAATGAAGTACATGCTTATGGAGTGCTACCAAGGAGTGTGAAACAGAAAGCAAACAAGCCAAGGAAAAGCCGTAGAACTGGGAGCTTATGGAAGATAACACCCACGTCTCTGTAGAGTAAGGGTTGTATGGCTTCAGCGGACCACCAAGCTTCTATATATTATTCAAATAAACAAGCTAAAAACACGTCATAAGTATGTTCAAGTTACATGTCCAAGATACTAAAGGGTCTCTGATTGTAACCATCAACTACACTGTTGTTCTTACAACTAGCTATGAAAGGTCTAGTTTCTTAATAGACACAGTCACAATCACAAGTGTCAGGGCACAAAGTGCCAATAACACATAATGCGAGACAAACTAGTTTGTCTCCTCAAATATTAAAATGTAGCCAAAGATTAGTTTGTCTGCATTGTTTAACTTCCCACAACCAAATTCACAATTTAATAAACCTGTCAGCAGCAAAACCGTAAAAAAACAAAACAACTTGCTTCCTATCTGAACATTCAGCAGAATAACGAAATTGAAAAGAAAAGTGATTTTAGAGATACAAAACATGACTGAGATATTAATCTTCCTAAATGTTAACATTTTGTTCCTGAAATTAAAAGAACACGTTACACACTTGCATTTGTTCATTCAGAAACGGTCAGCAATGCACATTATTGGTTGCGGAGCAATTAGAAAAGAGTGCCTTTTATTGAAGGTTTTTAACCTCCATGTTCCATGTTTTCAGGCCATTAAATCTGAATGACACAAGCAAGAAAGATGTTTATGCAGCTGCAGAGGTTTTGTCTTTTCAAAGCAGGTTTTTTCAGTGGTAATGCGTAGGCCCACAAAGTATTGGCAGATGAAAATCCCTTCAGAGCAAAAACTATACAGATGCACATTCTCACAACAATCAACATGTGTGTAAAAGATGTCAAGTTGGCTCATTTGGGGCTTGCCAAGCATACAGCTATGAGAGATACAAATCAAATTGTAATCACTATTGATGAAATTAAGAAATAGACAAATCCTATTATACTGGAACATTTAAAGCATGGTGCTGTATAGGCTAGGTGGGACCTTGAATGGCCAGGCTACACGTACAGTCCTTGAGTAAAGGTGGAAAATGTGAGATAAGGGGCAGAACACGGCACGTAACACGTACTTACTCCTGCTAGAGATTTCTGGATGTTTTCCCGGGCCCGTGCAATGTCTTGCAGAATGCTGTTAGCTCCATCATCCTTAAGAAAATGAATTAAAGTCAACATCAATTTATCCTTTACTTTGTAAAGATTAAATGTGCAATTTTATCTTTGTAGCTCTGTCATTTCGATCTTGCACATTTGCCATCTACCACCTCATCTCATGGCTTTTATGTGCGGGGTTAAAATCTGAACAACTGCAAGTCATTTGTGCCTACAAATATGTCAGGTAATGTAATTTGGGGTAACATACAAAATGTATCATTTGTTTTTGTAAAAATGGCTCCAGTATAGGGTTTTGTACTTACACAAAACAGTTATTTTTGACCAGATACCCCCTGGTATAAGAAATTCACACAAAAGAGAACGTTAAAGGGCAACTATTATATAGCATTGTCAGTCAATACATGTTGTGTTTGTACTAGAAGATGTTTACATGATTTAATGCTAAAAAACCATGTTTTGTCTTATTACTGCCCATGGCTGCTGCACCTGTATTCCCCCTCTGTATGAGCCACTCTGTAGGAGAGCTTGTCTCTTTAACCCCTCCTCCCAAAAAAAAAAAAAAAACAGTATGCTCTGATTGGCCAGCGCGCCTTCTAAAAACTCCAGAGCCTCCGCTCCGTGTTTCACTAGTTGAAGCTGGAGTTACTTTAACGGAATATATAGCAAGAAAATGTTTCAGGAATAACGTGACCTGGAATTGGGGAGAATTTAAACGACATTGGCAGCCAAGGTGACATTGTTTACTGCAGTTAGCATGTAGTTACATGCAACAATGTTAACAATGCAGTGGCTTAGAAAAAAACTTGGAGCAGATGACCCATCACAGAAGTTAGGCTTAGAGTTGCATAACACTTAACCAAGAGTAAAAAATACAGTTGATACCAGTGTTCAGAATGGTTGGAAATCTGAACGTTTTTGCTCACAGGGATTTGTGTAAAATACGGTTTTATTATTCATTATTTGAGGTAAACATATGTAGAGTAATTGACACACTTTTTACCTTTTTATCAATGAAAGTCCAAGTCATATTTGAAGTTAACACCATTGGTTCTATTTATTTCCATGTTATATAAGTTAGTAGTCCAGACAAATTACTGCTTGTATGTATGTATGCTTGTGTAGTGTTGGTGTGTGTGGGTGGGTGTGTGTGGTGTCAAAAACTATGTGCTTCCGGGTTGCACCTATTTATGCCAAAGGCACTAATTGGCTCTTACAGTAGATATGACAGAAAACATGGAAAGGCATATTATGTGACCTTTAGAATTAACACAAATAATGTCAACATGATGGTCAAATGGTTGGACCAATCTTGGTACAGTACTTCAGATGGGAGGAGTGATAACTAAGACTGAATATAAACTGAACCTCTGAGACAGTGTGGGTACCTGTGTTGGTTGGGAGGAGCCGTTTGTGCGCTCGTAGAAGCGTCTTTCTGCCTCATCATAGGAAGGTTTGTCAAACCAGATCTTCTCCTGGGACAGAAAGTCTACCGAACTCATGGTGCTACAGAGGAGAGAGAGCAAGGAGCGACAAGAGAGGGATGTATGACAGGACACAGGAGGTTCAGGGGAAAGAAAAAAAAACAATTTATAAAAGTTATAATTAAAAAACACCTGATTTATTAGCTGTGAAATATTATACTCTTCATCTTAAAATGGCTTATTGTATTATTTTACCTACACTCCCCACAAAACAGACAACCCCAATGAAACTATACCAAAAAAAAAACTTTAAATGAAGGAGAAGTTGGCAAACACACAACAATGGTAATACAAACCTCAGTCACACAGTTAATTTTCCAACAACCACAAGAATAAAAAACAAATGACCCAAGAACAATGAAAAAAAAAAAGAAAAATGCTAACGCATTCAAAAATGAAAAAGGGAAACCCATGATTACATAAAAGAAAAACAATGAAAGATAAAAACAGAAACATCTGGAACGACTCCATTCTCTCGGTTTGGTCATACTTGTCCCTCAGTGGGGCGGTGGAGGCAACTGATGCTGCTTCTGGCCTCCGACCTTCTTCACCACCACAGCTTCACTCCCATTGTATCCATGGAAACGGCTCTCTGCAGCATCATACCGCCACTTGTCCACCCACACTCGCTCGTTGTCAGGGTGAATGAAGAAGCAGACTCCAGCCCCCGAAACTTCATCTTTTTCTGAGACCTCAGCTGGCTCATCTTCCTCCTGAATAGGGAGCAGAGCGTGGAAGACTTCTGCTTTACCCTGCAGGACCACCCGCTTTTCCTCCACCACCACTTCCTCGTCTTCTTCTTCCTCCTCTTCTTCTACAAGGCTTTGAGGGTGGTCACTACTTCTGGAAGTGGAGGGGCAGCTGGAGCGTTTGGAGGAATTGTTACCGTACAGATTCTGGTAGAAGGCTGCTTCGGCGCGGTCATACAGCGGCTTCTCCAGCCACACGTCTCTAAGCAGCTCCACAGGGATGCGGGGCAGTCCATTAATCGATTGTCGATTGGTTGGCGTGACAGCTGCTTGTTGGTTGACAGGGGTTGCAGGTGTTGGGGCTAGAGACTGATATCCTTCATCAGGTGTTCTGGGTGCAATGGAGCGGTTAGGCGGCGATGGGAGGTTCAGAGAGTTTGGAATAGGCGGCTGCACGGATTCTTCAACATAGCGGCACTCTGCTTGGTCAAAGGTCGTCTTGTTCACCCACACGGATTGGACAACATGGTGGCAGGCTACCTGACCGCCATGGTGGCACACCTGTCCTGAGGAAGATGCAACGGCAGTGGATGGAGTGTTTGAGAGATTCCCTGGGGCTGGAGGCGACCGCTTTGACTTGGTGGACCCATTGGAGGAGCTCGCCAACCAGCACTGGTAGAGGCTCTCGGCTTGTTCGTAGATGCTGCGGTCAAACCAAACACTAGCACACTCGGACTGCAGGCCAATAAGCCCAGCGCCGAGGTCAGATGATGGCTGCCTGGTCTTTTTGTCTGGCTTTTCATCATTCTTGGTGTTACGGTCAACCTTCCCCTCAGAGGAACTCTCGGGATTGGATGAACGTCTCTTTCGGCGGCGCCGGCTTTTTCCGCTGCGCTTTCCATCTCCGTTCAGGCTGCCGCTCTCTGGGGAAGAAGACGCCGTCTCTCCGTTTCTATGACCTGATTCAGCTTTGTTCCTGAACCCCAGTGCTGCATTTGCGGACCGGTCAACCTGACAATGGCCGGGAGGCTGATCATTCTCAAACTGATCCAGCGCAGAGCACTGGGGAATCTTCTTTGACATCATCTTTGATCAGTTGCAAAGGGGAAGGGGGGAGGGGGGAAGAGAGAATAACAGGAACAGGCTTTTGGATTAGTTAGAGAGACGCAGGAAGGCTAAGAGACAGAAAGGGATTGATCTATTAGACTCAGTGTTATAAAAGGAATCAGTGTCAACAGTCAAGAGTCTAGAGAGAAAGTCCCAGAGAAAAGCAAGCGGCATGCAGAAAATTAGAACCCATGCAGATAAACTAAAAATGTTTAGTGAATAAAATCTACTTGTTTGTAAAGGACATGTCCCAGCTGGGCTCACAGGGGATACATTCAACAATATATGCAAGTAAAGGAAAGTTAACACCTGGGTGCTAATGCTTTTGATTCTAAATACCAGTAGATTGTCTAAGCAAAGCCAAAATTAGAAAATGCAAGTCTGGGTGGCAGGTTTCCTGCTACACAATGATTTCCCAAACAAACAAGTAATTTACACTAGAGATGCACCGATTGATTGGCTGGTGACCGGAATTGGCCGATTTTCACATGATTGACCACGACCGGCGACTGACAGGTCAACAGTTCGATCTCTTAAGACATCCACGGTATCCGTGGCAAACTCATGAACTCGCCGTTTCATTGTCCAATATATTCACTAATGTTAAACATTGTGTTTCCATTGTTCCTGATCTTTATATGCTTATCTAAATAAAACGATGGATACAATTAATCAACCAAGAAGATGTAATCATTATGTTGTGCTACTAGCTAGCTACTAACTAGCGCGAGCAAAGGTTAGCCTGCAGTCATTGACATCAACAGTCAACAACAATTTTCATTATAACACTTTACTTTAACATGTATTCATAAGACTGTTTTCCCGAACATGACTAAAGCTAATGGTTGAAATTCACTGTGTTCTATTAATACATCCATGGTATTATTGTTATGATACATCCGAGAGATGTATGTATGTATGCTGTAAAGCCTGTAACGTGGATGTAACGTCATTAGCATTTCCCAAACTGCCGGGGCTATCGGCTAGTAGCTAACATCAGCGGTAGCTAGCGTGGGCGTATTAACAGAATGTTAACAGCGTACATAGCGTTATGCCTAGATAACATTACTACAGACACAGTGATTACATTGCCTTGGTTCTCTCAAAACATCCATCATTTATTTTGATAAGCATTAATTATGAATACATGTTAAAGTAAAGTGTTATAATAAAAATTGTTGTTGACTGTTAACTGTTTCTATGTTAACTGTTAGCTCATAGTAGTATAAACAAATATTTATATAAGAGTGCCCCCCCCCCCACACCCAATGACGATATCTTTGTCCATCGTGATGTTTTACTGTAAACATCGGCAACTGCCAATTCAGGGGACAATGCCCAACCCTAGGTCATTATGCACGTTCATCATAAGCCTAATTTAATAACTCGTAATAAACGTATAACTTGTAATACGGTGCATTTCTAATTTACAACATTGCTTATAAAAGACACGGCTTGGGACAATTGCTTTCAAGTACATAACAGTAATTGCTACTACAGTATTCATTAAAAGGAGATAGCTTTTAAGTTATAATTAGCCTGATGGGGAAACTAATTTAACATCGTGGAATTTCTGATTTTAGCTTACTCTACAGTATGTTTTAAAATGACAGAGTAGCTTTCTGCAGTACCATTAAAACCCTTTAGCCCATTGTTATTATGCTCATCCTGCAAAAGCATTTATCAAATGTATATTCAGTGAAAGTCTATATAATAATGCAGATCATGCTTCCCCAAGAGACCCTGGTTTCTTTGATAGCTCACAGCATACAGCTGCAGTCAGAGCACTATATTTATAGATTTCAACCTAAATTCAAAAATCAAACGTCCAATGTCTAACCAATAAAAAATGTTCCCATCACTGTGACTCTATTGTAAACTCTTCTTGGTAAAAAAAAATTTAATTATTTCAAACTTTAAAAATAAGGCACAAGACTTGAAAAAAACTTGATACAATGATATGCCAGCATGCATAAAAAGGAAAGGGTGTAACAAGTCTACAGAAAAAACATTAAAGAGAAAACAAAAACACACTCATTGACATTGATGGATCTGTGAAAAATACATGTTCATGCAAGCAAATGAATTCGGTAGGTATTGAGGTTTTGCTCTGCTAACAAATCACACAAGCCATGCCTTTTCATGATGTTAAATTATCCTGTTGCAATACAGGAAATGCATTCCCTTAATGTTTAACCATGTAGATGTTAGTAATATTGATACTGATTGAATATTGAACGCTAATACACCACTGTAATGGATAAAGGCATTGTTTTGGGAAGGCATTTCCTGCTTGATGCTCATAAGAAAATCTTATTCAAGCTCTTAACTCACCTTCCTGGGTAAAAGTGTTGAGCTTAAACTAGTATTCAAAGACAAATGCTCGACACGTTCTTTTCATCCAGTTAACCGCAAGCCATTGAAGAAGAAATTTAACAATCACCACCTTGCAAAACAATGGAACTGATTCAAGGGTTTAACAACTATGTACAAAAGGATAAACTCTAATGATTGTTAACAGGAATACTCACATGTCAAATTCTGAATGCAAGATGGGGGGAAAGAAGTTGCGTGTTAAAGATTTCTCTAAATAAATACTTCAACATGAAACTGTGCCTGCTTACAGATTTCACATTGATACCCCTGTATGATGATTGATATGGAAAACTCGCACTATTATTTGGTAAAATAGAAGATTCTGAAATCAAGCAAGAACTTCAAGCAACAACTTGGATGCATCCCAAAGCTTTTCCCCTTTGTCTGCTTTTCTCCACTCTTCATAAATGGAAGACACTAGGGACTGTTTCTTTTCCTTACTTTCATCAAAAATTAACCTTTGCTGTTAAAGCAGTCTTATCAAAACGTTTCAATCCAATCAAGTCAATCAAGAACACAACTTAGAAAACAGCAGTCTTGAATGCTTGCTGGCAGCTGCACATGCATGTATGTGAGCTTTTAGGATGCATCCTTTAGCTGCATCTCTATGCACAGCCATTCATTTAAAAGAGTAAATCCAGAGATATTTCATATTTTTCTGATTCTCAACAAATCTCTTAAAAACACAGTACCCAACAATGTGGTAGTCAGTCCCATCCCTTTAAAACTTTCCAACTTCTCTTCTCTGCTAGGTCCGGTGGCACACTGCTCTAACATATAATCTAATTTAAATAAAAAAAGGATATTCCTATAATAGCTGAGCACTGCAGTTTTTAGCAAATGTTCCTCAAAACAGTGGGCTATTTTAAGCAGCAGTTGGTGCCCTAGTGAGTATTTCCGGCAGCAGGACGGTTCATGTGGGATTGACTCAAAATAAACTACAGTGCCAGTTAGGGCTGGGAGATATGTTCAAAATCAGATATCACGATAATGTTGACCAAATACTTCGATATTGATATTGCAAAGATACTGTAGGGTTGACAATAATTGCTTTCCTACAATATTTACACAATGAGGTTTGTGATAAATAATAATCAGTAATGTGGATATAATGATTAAGCGGGTGAAGGCAAATAATAGAAAAGGTGGAACAGTCTGGTATGTTCAGAAAATTACATCACTTTACTGTAATGCAGCTGGTCAAACCAGGAAAAGACAACACTTATGTCACGTTATGAGATTACAATATCCAAAATCCAAGACAATATCTAGTCACATATCACAATATCAATATAAAATCAATATATTGCCCAGCCCTGGTGCCAGTGTTAATCATAATAAAAAAAACATCTATCGACAACAATAGAGCTCTACAGCACAGAAACAATACATTATGCTTACGATACATATAATACTTTTTGATAGGGTCAATTTAATGATTGTTTACGTTTTTAGATGGGATCTGATAATAAATAAATACAAATATTACCCTTTAAATGTTGTGCATCAGTGAACATCGCTATAATGTCATGACAAATAACTACTACCAAGTGTCAGATGCAATCCAAGTTTACCTGCTTCACAATGAGGTACATTGCTGGGTCAGACGCAGTACAACACCACAGGAAGGGTGGGGTACAGTGATTTGCTCAAGGACACTTCAGCAAGGCAAATGCTAACCACGGATATACCGCCTAACTTCTTTAGTTTATATAGTTTAAATACAAAACCACATCCTCTTAACTGGACTAAAGCCATCATCAAGCCCAAATCTGTAGATAACAACGTTAGATTCACTGAGAAAATAGGTCCTGTTTTAAAAGGATTTTACCCCTGAAAACAACGCATCACTGTCAGAAATGTTTAACTGTTAATGTCATGAAGAAAAAAACTGTCGTGCAAGATGTTAAAAAAATGAAGAAAGGCAGTTTAACATAGCTGTCATCATCAAAACGTGTGCCCTGCTAACCTTAACAGCCATCTTTCATCTCGCAACGTTAGCCAGCATGAAACGAAACCGAGTGGGGTTCGTCGATGGCTTAACATTTAAGAAGACATAAAATAACGCTTTTAAATGTTAGGTTAAAAAAAATAATAAAAACGTTGACATTAATATAAAACCTCACTGTAGAATAGCGGACACTGAAGCCGGTGTCCAGCCGGCGTGACAGCCGCTCTGGCAGCGTTAGCACTAGCAAGCTGCCCCATTCAGCTAGCCGTTAGCTAGCCTCGGCTAACACACGCCGATAGACTCCCTGCTGTCTGCCGACCAACGAGCATTCATTCATTTCCCAAAATGTCTCTTAAATGAATCCCAACATTAATGGCCGACTGTCAGTCAGCGTTAACGTTACTTACTGCTGTGTTTTCTGTATCGTCGGTGTGAGACCAGGCCGGCGGATAAAACGCGTGTTTCTCCAGCTAGTGAGTGGCAACGGGAAGGAGGAAGCAAGAAGGAAGCAAGGAGGAGGAAGCAAGGAGAAGGAAGCAAGGAGGAGGAAGCAAGGAGAAGGAAGCAAGGAGAAGGAAGCAAGGAGGAGGAAGCAAGGAGAAGGAAGCAAGGAGGAGGAAGCAAGGAGGAGGAAGCAAGGAGAAGGAAGCCAGGAGGAGGAAGCAAGGAGGAGCGGTGATTGTGTGATCTTAGAGGAGGAGGGGGGGGGCAACAAAGTATTTGTACATTGGTACTTGACACCTCTGTATGAAAAGAATAAACTCCACACGCTAGATTTCAATGGAACTCTTAACAAAAATAAGGCACTGCACAAAGGGATCCAGTTCAAAGGACACTTTATAAAAAACATTCTACACTCGGCATCATGGATCACGAATATTTTTCTCAACATTGTGTTATACTCAAAGCTAGCAACTAGAAGTTAACTACACTAGGGGGAAAAACTACCAGTCACGTCCATTCTTAAATCAGCCCAAATTTAAGTTTTATGCTTCATTTTGCCAAATATGAAAATGGTGCTATATACAAGATTCAGTCTGAGCCAGGATAACTTCCACACAGCTCTCACCTCTGACTTCACAAGCAAACATGGAGGTGGCGGAGCTAAAGCTGCTAACAGCAACAGTGCAGACAAAGCCAACAGTGTTAATGGGGGTTAGCTCACGTTTGCTGCTATATTAATTTTCTGAACATTGTATATAACACCTGTAGATATATTGTAATAGAATTAAATATCCGTACATTCACACAAATCACTTTCATTCTGTACGCCACATAACATGCACATAATAACCCAATCACGGCTTTTTTATACAAGTTGCTTCTTGGACTAATCAATGCTTCAGAGTATGGGTTGATTAATGTCTGAAGTCTCCCTCACTACGTTACTCTCTGACAAGTGTTTCCTGTATTCAAGCTCACAGGCTAACATGGCCTTCAATAAATGTACTGTGTGAATCTTATTGTGACATCCACAAATCTGAGCTGTAACAAATGAGAAGTCAAATTTGGATACTTGCATTACTGCCTAAAATCAGAATAGACTGGATTATTTGTGTGCATGTAAAAGAAGCCACTCTCTCAAAATAAATCACAAGGGCACGATCAATCCATTTACTTCACTTACATCAATGTTATTAGCCAAGATTTCCTTTATGCTCACACCAATCCCTCTGGTGAAGGACATAAATAACAAGTATAAACTGCAGTTGTTTAAGGGAGAAAAACAATTAAAGTAAAAATTAAATAAAAAGTTAAAAGTGCTGCTTTGTCTTTGTGTTCCATAGTGAAGTTGAAAAAAGTCAGTTTGTTGTGAGGCTTGAAGTAAGTCCATTGAGTTATTTCAGACAAACAGCAGCCCTCATTTACTGGATCCTGCTGCTGACTTTCGGCCAAGCTCCCTGGCTCTCTCGGTGGCGGATTCCACAGCGCTCATGGTCGCCGCCCTCACACCACCCTGTTCCAGGGTGTGAAGCCCATGGATGGTTGTTCCACCTGGGGTACAGACCTCAGAGCGGAGCTGAGCCGGATGCTTCCCAGACTCGCGTAACAATCTCCCAGCACCCTGCAGATAGAATAGAGACTAAAATAATGGTGGGTTCAAATATTGAGAAGGCATAGTTCAAATATTGAGAAGGCATACAGGAAACACAGTACTATAGTGAAACAAAAGCACACAGAGTAAAACTGACCAGAACAGTTTGAGATGCGATGCTGTGTGCCAGAGCGCTTGGCATTCCCATTTTAACAGCTCCTTCTGCCAATGCTTCAGCAAACAGATACACCTGCAGATGAATCACATCAGTCAAAAGGTGCACAAAGTGCAAAAAACCCACACACGCAAGAGTAGTTTTGACTTTTTTACACTGCAAAACCAGTGTTTTAAATAAATATTTGACTGTGCTTTTCTCACGTTCCTTGTATTTGTATTTTTAAATCCAATGGATGGAAGGGCATTTAAGAAATAGTCGATGGAGTTCAGTCTGCCACTTTCTTGCCGTGCTGCATTAACATTCTGTAATAAAACAATCTAAGCCAATCTAAGTTTTACTGTGATTATGTAATGTGAGGAACCTTCATGTCTCTGCAAGTTGTAGTGAAAAGTATGTAAGGTAGGAAAACAAATCTAAAACATTATCCAGCATGTACACACACACACAACTAACAACTTTTGAACGTACACATGTTCCACCAAAATAAAAGTTCCTTCCCAAGGCTACATTTCTCTGTCAAGCGTTTAGCGCTGCCCAAGACGATAGTTTTGTTGGTTTGTTCTTTTTTTTTTTTACATATTTTTTGGTCATTTTTGGCCTTTATTTTTCACAAGACAGATGAAGACATGAACTGGGCGAGACATGCAGCAGAGACCCGCAGGTCAGAGTCGAACCCGGCTCCGCTGTGTTGAGGAGTAAACCTCTATATGAGTGCCTGCTCATATATACAAGTTCTTCTCCATCCAGGAATGCTGTGTGGACTAGCCAGACCCTCCTTTGCAGCACTGTGGAGGAAGGGATGGCAATGCGAGACTACTTCTGAACAAATCATACAATCCTGGGGGCACTCACGAAAGCCACTCCGCTCCCGCTCAGTCCAGTGTGGATGTCGATCCAGGCCTCAGGTCCCTCCTCCACCAAACCACATTGGTGCAACAAGGAGCGAAGAAGAGCTCCGTCCTCCTGTTTTGCATGGGATCCCCTTGCAAAGAGGAGAGCCCCTTCCTGAACCAAACACGGGAGGTTTGGCATCAGCCTGATGGCAACGGAATTCTCTGGCAGGAGCTTGAGATTAAAAGAGAAAAGAGAATTAATCTTTATCTAATCTTTAGAATACCACAGAGCCACCATTTAGTTTGAAACACCATTAAACGTGGACCCTCACCTCTTCCAATGTTGCCAGTGTTACTCCAGCTGCAACAGACACAATAATGTGTCGGTCAGTGACGTGTAGAGAGATCTCATTGATAACTAGTGGAACGAGGTGAGGTTTGACTGCTACAAAAACCACATCTGACCCACAGACCACCTCTATGTTGGAGTGAGTGACGGCAATCCCGAGCTCCTGAAAGCCAATGGAAGGGATGTTACTGACCCACACATCCAACATGCCCACAGGTAAAGCAGAATAAACACCTCACCCTGTTCTAGTTGACAAGGTATTAATAAAACGCATCACACAGAGAGGACCACTACACAGAGAGGAAGGTGTTAGGTTAAAATCATTTGTGCATCACATTCTTAATTTGACATTAATTCATGTCAAATTAGTGTCAAGTAATTAACATAACAGTAAGAACTGAAGAGCTAAAGAAAAGCTCTTTACCAGCAGGCTAATGGTTGTGTTTTAGTACTGATACAAATACTTAATTTATTCTTTCAATCAAATACTAAGTGATAAAATAAGGGCTTAATCCTAATATATGACTATTCGGATATTCGTTCTTTGGGTAGGTATTCAAATTTCAATTTTGGGATTTGAATTTTTGTTTTTCCTTCAATACTGTAATAAAGTTGAGACAAATTGCACTTTTGGAGAAAAGCAAATCCATGTCGCGCTGCGGCGGCCAGTCATGTCACCGCCGATCCGACTTGTCTGTCTGCTTTGAGGCGATGTCAGAGTCCCGTACATTATACAGGAAACATCACTGCCTCTATCCCAGCCACAAGTTCTGATCAGTCAGCCTTTCTACATTTTATATTATTGTAAATCTAATATTCTTTCATTATAGACAAGCTAATTGAAAATGTCACTCTGGGCTAGGTAATTGAGATGGATTGTGATGACAACAAACAGAATCTTCGGGTTTTGGACGAATAACACTTTTGTATACATTAACTTGGCATTACTTAAATTATTGGTGGCATTTTTCACAGTTTTCTGTGTCATTTTATAGACAAATTAAGTATTCAAGAAAATAATCAATAGCAAATTAATCGATTTTTGTTGTAGTCCTTATTTGTTAGTGTTATATTTGGACTGAAATATCTGGATAACGTCAGCACAACGTTAACTTTAACATCCCTTAAAAAAAAAATTTAAAAAATTTTGCGTGAGTGATTGCTTAACATTATGTTCTGTTAACTCATACACACAAATGTCTACGTGTAGCCAGAAACTACTATATTATGTGCACAAACTCGACACTTGCACACCTAAGAAACAGAACAAGGTCCCAGCATAACAATAGATTGGTTTGCAGTTCAACCAACCATTTACATAAAACCTGATCTTAAAAACAGTAACCATGATCCTAAACATATCTGCTTATCTGCAATCTAACCCATCCTCCTGAGAACTGACAGAAATAGAAGAAGGAACAGAAGTACCTGAAAGCGTCCCAGGTTCCTGGAGGATGGAGCGCTCACTTTGACATTTACAGGAAGAACATTTCCTTTAATGGGAACACACAAAAGACTGTTAACTCTTTGATTTTAAGCAGGTCTAGTCTCCGTTTCAACAACTCTCTTCTGACTCACCAGACAAGATGCCCTTTGCGATGCCAAAGGCCATGTTCCCTGCACCTATAAAACCAATCTTTAGCTGCGCGTCCATCTCAGGGTCCATTTTGATCTGAAGGAAAGGAAAGAACAGATTTGAGGGACAACATGCTAAATTATTGTATGATAATACTGCAAGACAATTAAAGCTGTCATGATTGATTGTCAATTGTTTTAGTTACTTCAAGCAAATATGCCAATTTCGGATATTTTACAGAAAAAACGATATCAAAAAAATAATTAGAATAATCTATGACAAAAGCCCTAAAGACAATCAGGTTATATGATTGAAATGGAGAATCAGTTACATATTTATTAGTTGTGTTTAGGAGTTTACAGAATACCAAAAATATCCCTGAAATTGAAAAAAAACTGAACTGCCATTTAGAATATCTCCACACCTGAAAAATGTCTAAATGAGAGAGACACGGCCGCCTCATTGTATGTGGACATCATTTTAATGTGTGCAAATAAAATCAAAGAATTAAAATCAGCATTTTAAATTATCCAAATAATATGTACAACGCTACAGTAGAGGTCATTGAAATTCACCAAATGAAGTATTGTGATTCAGGACTACTGTGCTGGATAACTTCCATTAAAATGCGTAGATTTGGGACTCTAGTACCAAAACACAAGGCCAGAGACCATTGGTGCTAATGCATCAACGCTATACAACAACAGAGAGATGCAGTTAGATTGTCGACTGTGTTTACATGCACACAAGAAACCGGATTACAGTGAAAAATCAGGTTAAGGAAAGAAATTAGATAAAAGTTAAATCCTGTGTGACAGTTGGTCAGTAATCTGATTTCTCCCCCTCCCCCATAACTATTGCCAGTGTGAATTCCCTCTCCTGGGTCTTTTTTTTTTTTTTAATATCATGCAACTGAATCCTTAACCCAGATAAGAGGTTACAGGGCGAAGAAAGCTGGTTACAGCAGTAGCGAAACCAGTCAGTCTGCCTGTAAATCAGAGGTCTTTCTTGATCTTGTAACCTGATGTTTCTGAAAGCAGGTTACTGCTCAGAGCCAGAAGCACACCGATATCTGAAATGCATCTGAAGTAAACAGAAGGCATCATGGTATTGGTATCTAACAGAAAATGCATCAATAATCTATTCTGAGAGTTGATAATGTATTGTCCTGAAATTCCAAACATTTGTTACAGCTCGATAAACATGAGGAGCTTTTCTCGGCTATGACTGAATTGATTATCTTTGGGTTTTTAACTGTTGGGTTGTCGAAGAGGCCACGCGGGGCTCTAACATGTTATGGGAATTTGTCATCCTTTCCCACATTTTGATTTAACAGAAGAAAGGAGAAAAAAAAAAAAGAACAAGCGATAGAACGACAGCGGAGAGAATGCTACAAACCTATATATGGCTCAAAAAAAAAAAAAAAAAAACGTACTTGTCATCTGGTACCAGAGTAGAGTATGGCTATATGTTACAAATTATTTTAACTCGCCTTCTTGTGACATCTGGTCCATGGAAGAACTAATGCAGTTTAATACCACAACACTGCAATAAATCCTACCTTCATGAATGTTATGTTCTGCTTTTGTTGAACTGTTGATTTTAATAGTGACTTATATGTAGTCTACCCTTACTGATATAAATAGGGTGAACAGAATATTTGAAATATCTCCAGTAATAATAGAAACAGAATTCAACATCACCACACAGGTGAATTAACACCTTTCTAAAACATAACAGTCACAAACGTAGAATTTCTTGCAGAACTTTTGCATTTGACTGCATTAGTTTTAGTTAGGTGCATCTAGTTCATTAGGGTGTATCAGAACAACCCAGAGACATGTTCACAATAGGCACACAGTAGGGTAATGAATGCATGCATCTAGACCAGTGGTTCACAAGTCGGGTCCGGGGACCCCCCAAGGGTCCTTGAGGGAGTCCCCAGCAAAACTAGGAATACTTATTCTCACTATAATTCCATCCCTAAGTAACACAATAGAAGAACTCATGACTATGTTGGACATGGGTTTCATACATTATCTTTAATAAAAACATCTAAGAGCAATCTGATTTGTGTCAATTTAGGGATCCTTGACATGAAAAGGTTTGGGAACCACCGACCTAGACAACGCGATGGAAGTAATGGAATCACGGTTATGATCTAATGACAAGACTACATCGCATACACGGCACGGCATCACCCCTACAATTAAACCCAGGTTCTGGGTGGAATTGTCCGGGCAGGGCTGCGGCCAGTGCAGCATGGATGCTTCTCCGTCCGAGTCCTCTGTCACTTCATCATTTCTGTCAGAGTTGACCCCAGCTCCGACCAGGGGGTGTCTGGACTCCATGATAGCTATCATTGTCTTTTCATACCGCCACCAACCTTGTATTTTGGTCGGTGCCGGAGAGTTGGGTTCTCTCTTGCACTTGTAGTACGCACTTTTAAGAAGTTTCCAGCGAAACTTTAACTGGTCCACAGATCTGTGATAGCCGGCCACTGTCATTCTCCTGTGTGCCACCTTGAAGAGTTTGTTATTCCTCACTTTCCTTCCGTCCAAGCATTTCTTCATGTCCAGCTCCTTGAGGATTTCCAGAAACAACTCCGTCTCCTTCACGTCCCAGTTCTGTTTCTTGATACCAGAGTCGTCCATTGTTATGGCAACGTAGCCTGGCTAACGTTAGCTCGACGGCTAGCTAGTAGCTAAACCTCTGCCCAAAACGAATGTTTACACGGCTAGGTTGCTAATTAAATACTAGCTAGCATGTCTAGCGTGGTAGAGGCAGAGCGGTGATGTTTCTATCTTACATTTTACCATGCAGTCTACAGGACGAGGAAAAGCGTGCCGATAAAATGTTAAAAACCCTGTCTTTAAAACCCAAGACAGCAAAAACAACAGCCCTGCTGTGCTGCTGCATCTACATAGACACTAACCCTAACACTAAAATAATCCAGCACAGATTAGAAATACAATGCACGTGTTACTCGTTGACTGGACAACCATAAAATAACACGGAGTGACACAAACACGATGTCAGGCGATGCCCTGAATAAACACCGGCTAAGGTTTATAAACCTTGGTGGTATAATATTTATTCACCTGATATTTCAGATTTCCTGACGTCCAATGTTTAGTAAAAACTGAAACTGCAGTGGGATTTAAACTGCCTGTGCTGTCAAATCGGTAACACCCGGAGCATCCACAAAACCAACTGGTGAACTATCGGTGGGTTTGTTTTCTACGTCTTTCCTGCTGCGTCAGGTGGGCGGCGCCTTCATTCATACCCAGACACACACTGCATACTTTGTTCCCGCACATTTACCATTCCGTTTCAGCCGTGATTTAAATCTAACACACTCCATGTCCGTCCCCTTCAAAAAATTTGAGCAATTCAATTGGCTGTGTCCTCGTCCTATAGGGCGAAGAGATTGTGGACAAAAAAATAATAATAATTGAATGTCATTCCCATCAGCTGTGTGTGAGGGAGACAGCGCCAACAAGGACCTGCCAAATTAAACAGGTATATCATTTAAAAATATTTAAGTTTGTGCGTTTTTAATCGGGCGTGTATTTAATGCCAAGGTGTACTTTTCAGTTGTTTTACTCGAATATATTGCTGTTACAAGTGAGTGTTTTGAATGTGCTGAAATCTATAAATTTTTAAATGAGTTAACTTGTTTCCCATTTCCTCATGCACACTGAGGGAAACATGGGCGATGAGCCCCCGGTGCTTAAACAGAGGGACATGTTGATGTAGGCTACGACTGCGTCCTGTTAGATTTTAGTTTTTTTTCTAAACCGGTCGCGTCTTTTCCGCATTAGCAAAATAGACTTGTGTATTTGATTTTGAATTGTTGTATTATGGGTCTACAGGAGGTAGACTACTGTGTTGGAGCGCGTGTGCAGCGGGGCATTAATTGCAGACATGCCTGGGCAAGCCTCCTCAGTGTGGTCTTCATTCAAACATGTGAATGAATGAATGAATGAATGAATGACTTATTGTGTCACCATGCCCTCGTATTACGCATGGTTTTACAAGTAACTCCCGTAATTTCATACAAACTAGACCCAGAGTGCTGCATAATGTGCATATTATTTTTCAAACATATTGGCTGTGTTGCTGTCGCCATCTAGCGATATCCTTAACCCTTGTGTTGTCTTCCCGTCGAAACAAAATCAACACTTTTGATCGATGGTTTTAACTTTTCTTACGTTTTTGTCCCATTTTTCAACAAATGTGACGCTTTTTTTCCCGGTGTGTCTTTTTTTGACGTTTTTAAACACTACTTAACACTAACTTTATTAACTTTAGTTTTACAGTTATTTTTGGAATTTATGTTCAATAAACGTCATTTATAGGACATTAGACTAAAACTAAAGGAATGTATGTTGATGGATAATCAGACTGGAATATGTCAACTTTTACTACATACAAAACCAAAATGAATAAGAAACTCCAAAATTAATGAAAGATTTGTACTTGCCAAAGAGCGTTGTGTGGAATCAATTATCTATCAAATTACAATTGGGTGATTAAAAAGAAAATTAATATAGGAAAACATGTCAACATGAGGGTTAAAATCTGGACATTTTAGGTTAAATAGCCTAACACTTGTGCAGATTTCAGATAAAAAGTCAGCAGTTACACACCGTTTGTGTTGGATAGGTTGTGGAGAACGTGGTTAATTGAATGTCTTATGGGTTTTTGGGTAAAACCAGAAAACAATCTTAATCTCTGCAATTTCTATCAAGAGTGACAGATATTTGGTTAAAATACTATTAATAGTAAGTTTTCAAATAGAAGCTTTAATAAGATCAGTGTTTTCCCAAACTGTTTTTTGGCTGTTATTTAATTGTGCAAATCTCTTGCCAATACATATTTTAAGTGACAAAAGCTGAGTCATGATTCATTATGTATTCTTACTGTGTTCTGTTCCAGCCATGGCTCATCTCCTGATCCACCGCCTGTATTTCCTGCTGGTCAGCATTCTGGCCTGTCAGTGTCCTGCAGTCAGCGGGCTGTTTGAGTGGCTGAAGGGGGCGGCGGCCCCTCCACCAGCACCTCCACCTCCACCACCAGCAGCAGTTCCGGCACTTCTTGCAAAGGATGCTCAGTTTGAGATGGCTACAACAGATGAGAGGTTTTTGTCTGAGGCAAAGCAGCTGGAGCTGAGCCCGTTAGACAGCTGTCATTTAAAGGTAAACTTGAAATTCAGGGTTTGGCCCAGAATCCACTTAGAGTCACTTATGCAAACATGGTCAAATACTTAAATGTTGAGATTTGTGTGACTATATGTAAGGCTATAACTAACAAACATCTGGTTAATCATTGATTAATACATAACAATAAGGTCCTTGATTAATCAATTGGTCTATAACAATCTCACACACACACACACACACACACACACACACACACACACACACAGATAACCTTATGTATTTAAATTTTGGAACCAGCCAATGTTTGGGATTTTTTTTCCTAAGATCTGTCATGGGATATTTTGTGACTTTTAAATATGCAATTACAGTTAACTCTTGTGTTGTCCTTGGGTCAAATTTGACCCCCTTTTAAAAATGTCCCTATCAGAAATATGGCATTCCTTTTAACCAAATTACCACAAAAAAGGATGAATTCCATGCAACGCTCTTTGCAAATACAGTTTTCACTTTCTTTGAATTTCGGGTGGAAATTGTTTCAAATCAGTATCCTGACCAAACTCATCCACTCAACATGTGTTCCTCTGATCTTAACCAGTAGTCAAAATAACTCATCTTTGCTTTATTAACTCCAATATTAGGTATAATTCTATACAAATGAGGGATATTGACCATGGATTCCAAAAAGTAGTGTAAAACTAGTGGGAGTAAGGTGGTGTTGGTGAAATAAAAAAATGATGCGTCAAATGTCAAAAAGGGTAAAAAAGGAAACTAATCTTAAATTCATCTTTATGACCCAGGAGGACAACACCAGGGTTAAAAAAAGTTATACATTGTTGTAAAGACTTTTTTGGCCTTTTCATGAAATGGTGGCAGTCCTCGAAGCTTTGTTTGCCATAGCATTAGTAGGCCTACATGTCCACTTGTCGTTGTGCTCTGTTGTAGGTGGTTGCCCAGCTGAAGGCGAGCTGTGAAAGCCTCCCAGAGGAGCAGCTCGCGAAGCTCGGCGTCGTCCTGTTTAACTGCCAGGCAGCGGTTGAGGGGCGCCAGACCTATCCATGCACAGAGGAAATGGTAAAATAAAAGTTAGGATTACATTTTATTATCAAAATGATGTGTTTTTAAACTTTGTGAGGCTATTTGAAATCTATTGTTATTTCAGACTATAAAAGAGTGCACAGCAGACATGGATTCAGACACGTGGAATGCTTACCACATAGTGAGCAACAGAGCACGCTCTGTTTGCTACGCAACTCGCCAGCAGCTCTTCCGGCGCAGAGCAGAGCACACTGTCAACGCCCTCATCTCCACAGCCACAAGCCAGCTAGACGCAATGAAGGACCTGAAGGTAGATTTTACTTTACTTTCGCTTTTTAAAAAAAATTATTTTATATCTTCACATGCACAGAATGCAGGTCGATTTTTGCTTTGACCGGTGTTTTATAACAGGAGGGCCAGCTGGAGCTGAAGGAACTGACTGCAGCCTCCTTGGATAAGCTGCTGGATGGTCACAGTGCTCTGCAGGAACAACAGGGGAAACTGTATGAGGGCCAGGGGCAAATGGAGAGCTCACTGAGGGACAACTTGGAGCGTCTGGGGCAGGAAAAAGCCCTCATCGCCTCTGGACAGGAACTGGTAGCCCAGCTCATTCAGGGCATTACAAAGAGAATGGGTGAGAGCTTTCACGTCTTCATGAGCCATGCATTAGTTTTAGATTAAGGCTGCAGATTACAATTATTGTCATTGTTGATTAATCTGTATTTTCTTGACTAATCGATTAGATTATTTTTTTTAAATGTCAAATAGTCGATCAGTGTTTTTTCCCAAGGTCCAAGATGACGTCCTCAAATGTCTTGTTTTGTCCATAACTCAGATTCAGTATTCTGTCACACAGGAGTGAACAATAAAATATTCACTTAAGAAGCTGGAATCTGATAATCTTTACATTAAAACAAAACTCAAACCAATTTTTATATCTATTATCAAAATAGGTCATTTAATAGTTGACAACGAATCAACTAATCTTTTCAGCTCTATTTTAGACAAGTATGGTAATGATTGACTTGTGCTTGTCTGAAGTGTCCACATACTAAAATATGTGCCTGCATTGCTCGCTAGATTTTTATCGACTGCCTTCCTGTCTTTTTTTGTTAAGAGAATGTGAGTGAGCATCTGCAGATCCAAGGCTCGGAGGTGCAGGACAGCCACAAGGCGATTGTTAAAGACCTCGCAGATGTCAGACACCAAGCTCAGGACATCCACCAAAAGATTGGTAATCAAAACAGAGCATCACAAATCTAAATTCAGCACATCGTTTTTATTTTTTATAACATTTTGTTAAAATGTCTTTTTTATTTTAAAACTTTTTTTTTTTTTTTTTTTTTTAAATGTATTTCTTGTGGCTGATCAGATCACAGTATGTTGGAGTTTCTGCAGTACCAGGACCAGACCTCGCAGTACTACACTGACCTGATGAACAAACTGGAGCGCATGAACAGCACCCTGGGAGCCACGCTGCGCTACCTGGACAGCATGCAGCGCCGCATCGAGGAGAGGCTCCACATGATCCAGGGCTACCTCGGCTGGGCAGGTGGGACATAACACCCACGGTGCACTGACCAAGTTCGGCACTTTCTTTTTAAAATTTTTTTTTGGGGGGGGGCTTTTCCGCCTTTAATGGACAGGACAGAAAGGGGGAAGACATGCAGGAAATCGTCACAGGTCGGACTCAAACCCTGGACCTCTGTGTTGAGGAATAAACTTATGTAAATGTGCGCCTGCTCTACCAACTGTGCCAACCCGGCCACAAGTTTGTCCACATTTGTCATGTTTTCTGATACAAAATTATATTAATGAACCATTAAATACAATATGCATTGAGTTGAAATACTGAATTAATCAGCAACTGATTTTATTGCAATTGCAGTTTTATTTTATTTTTTAGCAAAAACATTCTTTTTTTTCTTTTGTCTGATTATGAAGGAAATATCTGTTTGAGTTCAGCTTGTTTTTGTTTGAGAAAACAAGTTAATATGATGGCCCATTTCTTTTGGCAAATTTGACAAAACAGCAGACTGATGATAAAAAAACAGCATTAATTGCATCTCTAATCAAATCAAAAGCAGATCTTAGTGGAATCTTAAGATTTTATGGATTCGGTTCAAGAAAATAAGATTCATAAAAACATGCTTTTGACTTTTAGCATAATAACAACATTGTATAAATTTAAGATGTCTAAAGCATCTTTTCATAGAAAGTGTGTGTCAGGCTCATAACACTTTACCTTACTAAATAAACATGGTCAAGCAAAGAAACGAGACGCAGACGGCAAATATGCAGTTAATAGACTGTTGCAAGAGGGAAGCACCGCGCAAGAGCAACCTATCTCCAGCATCACTCTCGGGAACTTCAACAGATTCATAGAGGCATAGTCTCTTTATTGAAACACACACACAGATTCACAGTTGTTGATACTAAAAGACATCTGGTGTTTGGTTTATGCCTACACTGAAAACGAGGGCAGAGGGCAGAGGGCAGAGGGCAGAGGGCAGGTCGCTGGGCGACGTGTACTTTGACTGACCTCAAACTAAGACACTTGGAGACACTTGCTGTCTATAAGATATACAGCCGTGGAGACTTTATTGCATGGCGGTGCTAACATTTAACCAACATAGTTGGTTAAATGTGCATATAAGATTATAAAATATAATAAGCATGTAGGAATATACGACAAGCAAGATATGAATATATAAGCATGAAAGTTATATGTTAAGTAAGACACTACTACAGAGAAATATAAAATAAAAGACTTATAAAAATGAATTTCTCTGTCAGTGCACAAAAAAACTCAAATTTTATTTAAATAGTTTATTGTACATGAACACCCCAGAAGTGTGGTAAAGGCCCCCCAAATCAACCATTAAGATGATCACATCAGCCAAACATCATCCTCTGTAGTCTGAGATGTCCTAAACACTTAAATATGGCTAGGATTTGATAGATTTATTTCCCTTATGCTTCTTGTGATTACAGGATTGAGCCTGACCGCCATGTGGACGTGTATTGCACATACGGGCTACTTCGTCCTGTGTGCTGTCCTGCTGACGTTCCTGCGTTGTCCAGGTTTCTCTCGAGCCATGCTGCTGCTCACCGTGCCTCTTAACGCAGTGGCCGAGGTCAACCAGCAGCCGGCACTGGATCTGCCCTGCCTCAGCCTACTGCTGGTCATCCTCTCTCTGGGTACAAACAGGCTAAGGCATGGATACCCGACCCGACGGGCCGGGTGTGGATATCTAGAAATTATGGTCTGGTTTGGTTTGGGCTCGGTCACATCAGCGCAAAAAGGCATTAGTTGTAAAATGGTGCTGCTGTTTTTTTTCTTCTTTTTTTTAAAGAACTCCGTGGGTGTGGAAAGTGGGCAGGAGAGTGATAGAGGAAATATATGCGACCGGAGCAGAGTTGGTGGAATAAGTTTAAGTTTTGTACACAGTGGTGGGCGAAATAAACCCCAAACTGAAAGCAAAGTTCTTTAATTTGCTCACCAGAAACGGGACTTTAACCCCAACGTTATATAGACTGTATAATATGAATGGACAGAGCATCCGGTTTGGCAAAGTGCTGCAAAATCAGAAGTGCCTTAATCCTGCATTCTATCTGAAATCCAGCAGAGGGCGACTGTGTGGTTGCAAAAGGAGGTCTGTTTCTGTAGAAGTCTATGAGAAAGTGGCCCACTTGATTTTATTACCTCAGTGAACATTTTCATGAGTTTATGTTCTCAACCGCTAGTTTTAAGTCTTCTGCAACACAGAATGATCATTATGTTGAATTATGGTCTTGTTGATTTTAAAAATTGTAATAAAGCAGGGGGGTGTTTAGGGCGTGGCTATGATGTGATTGACCGTGAAAGTTTGTAACGTAGAGTGTAAGCAGCTCCTCCCTAGAGGATGGATACCCGACCCGAGCCCGACGGGACCCCACGGGTCGGGCCGGGTTCGGACAGATTTTTAGAAAGGATGCTCGGGTTCGGGTCGGGCTCGGTCACATCAGCGCGATAAGGCATTGCACATTTTGAATTTAAAACAGCTTAAAATAAATGTCAAATATTACCCTAACATCCGTCTTCCTGTGTGCTGTGACAACGAATGACATGCGTATTAAGCTCTATGTGGCAGCGCAACGATGGAAGATGTTAAAAAGAAGTTGGCCGCAGGAGATTTTAAAACAATTGAAAACGAAGGAAAGTCAGCTGTGCATTGATGCGCTCATCTGTTGACATTTCCGAATGTCTTCCTACAATTGCTTAATAAAAGCGGCTTTCCACACAAACAAACGTACATGTGTCCTTAGTATGAGAAACAAATGCGATTTTAACTGTGTCGGACGCGGGCCGGGCTCGGACAGAAAAATCCGGCCCGATCCGCACTCTACTCCTCCCTCGCCTTAAATCGTCACATCTGCAACCAGGATGGCTGCACCTGTAACTGCAAACTCCACAACAGATCTCCACAAACCAATGGGTGATGTCACGCATGCTCTGTCCATTCATATTATACAGTCTATAGTACAAACGTAAAGCTATTTCCAAGTTAAGTACAATGTCTCCAGTATTGTCATTTGTTTCTCACAAGGTTTCTTTTATTCACATCTGCAGGTCAGTGGTTTGTGAGTCATTTGTGGGCGTACCTTCAGTCCAGAGGAAAGCCAGCCGCCCGGCTGCCACTGGCCTCATGGGCCATCGTGGAGCCACAGAAACCAGTATCATCCAGCTCATCCTCATATCCGCCGTCCTCTACACCGCAGAAGTGAGTCTGTGGAGTTCATTACACACGTCTATGCTGCAACTGGTGTTTTTTTTATTTTTATTATTCTCAACATAATTTTTTTTGTCAATATATCCGGTAGTTGTTTAAAAAAATGCTCCGTATAATTTGCCAGAGCACAAGGTGACATCAAAATGTAATGTCTGACTAACGAAGATATTGACTGTACAATGATATAAAATGTAAATGGTCTGTTATAGCGCTTTTCTACTCTTAACGACTACTCAGAGTGCTTCTACATATAACACAAACCTTTGACACACACACGTTCATCAGATAAGCACACACACACATTTGCACTCTGATGGCACAGCTTCGGGGGCAACTTAGTGTCTTGCCCAAGGACACTTCGACACGGGAATCTAACAACCAACCTTCAGATTGGCAGTCGACCGCTCTGCCGCTGAACCACAACCGCCTCAAAAAACAAAATGTTTATAGGGCATTTTTGCTAAGAAATGACAAACTATTAATTATTAAAGTAGTTGCTGTTTAATTTGACATGTGTCCTCAGAGTTTGATGCAGATCCTGAATTAAAACCTCTAGAGTTGCAGCATTGTGGGAGGTGCTCTTATTTCTTTTTGCGGGTGATTTATTTGATGTAATCCTTTTTTTGTCCCCAGAGATAAAAGTGATGGCTCTATCGATCAAGACGACCTGTTGAATCAGGACAGCTTCATATCTGGTTTGAAATATAAATATACTGTACCTTAACTGTAAAAACAATTTACCAATAATTGGCACCTTTTTAATAGATTTAGTAACTCAAATTGGCTCTCACTGTTTTTGCCTACAGGTAACTTCGGCATATCAGCAGCATCTCCTCTTCACAGGAAGCCAATCCCAGAGTCCAGGTTTACACCAATCATTGGCACACCCAATCACTCCACTCCCAGGCTTGTACCGCAGCCGGTTCTTTCAGAGGTGAGCAAATCGATTAATGTCACACCACCGATGTTAGGTGAAAACCTTTTTGTATGTCAAACTGTTTTTTCAAGAAATGAAGAAAAAGGCTAATTTGAAATATTGAACTATTGACTATTGACAAAATTGACTCGTCACAGACAGTGACCAATAGCATTGATTACAAAAAATGGAGATACAAGGTTTCTGCCTGACAGTGACTAAATGAAAGAAAACAAATTAATATTAATAAGATTAATATTCAGTACCTCATGAACTTATACAATTTGCACTCACACAAGTTGTGGTTTTTTTGCAGGCTCGAGTTGCCGCTATCCCCCTTAGAAACCTGGGAGGTGTTTTTGATTTTGTAATCGACTCACACGACTCCATGAACGACTCCCGAAGTGCGAGTCCTACCCCGTCAATCAGCAACAGGTCAGGGTTGTAGACTGATCACATGCATGCCTTAAACGCTAACAGGCAAGTGTTATTAATTGATGGGCCGTAGTTGACCCAAAAATTATTGCCTTCTCTTTTTTTTGTTTCCTGCGGCAGCTCAATATCAGGCCGTCAGCTGTGCAATGGTATCACAAAAACAGGGAAGGTCTGTAAGAAGAGAGCCGTGCCAGGACAGGACTACTGCAGAGTCCATGAGGGGGGGCTCACCTCCTATGTTGCTAAATGAGCACTGCATTTTTTTAGACTACAGATGTTTTTAATATTTACTGGAACGTTTAACTGTTATTTAAGTAAACACAATGTCATTACCCATGGATCTGTCTGTTTTCAAATAGAGCAACTTTTTTTGATAGTGCCTTCTCTGCAAAAAATGTTTTATCAACTCTTATTGTGATGTCAATGTAAGTGCTGCCTGATGTTGTTTAAGTTAATAAATTATTTCTTTACCATGAATCAGTCTGGACTTTACTTCTCAAATCTCAAGAAACTTAAGACATTACTGACATAAAAACATTTAATTTTCTCAGTGCAAATATACTGAGTTAAAAAACATCCAATCCACTATTCAAACCGTACATAACATTTTTGTTCAATACATAAAGTGAATAAAGAACTTAAATCCTGTTGAGTTCAAAAATTACACACAGACAGACGTTGTCTTTATGCTTTGCAAAGGGGGAGAGTACTGAAATAATTCAGTAGTCTTCCAACGTTTTTCCCCTTGCTCTGCTTTTTATTGGAGTTGTATAAGTGGGTGTAAACATAGTTGTTTTACATAATGGGTGTAAACATATATAGTTGTCTTACATAAATGTAGTATATCTTCTCTGCTTCATCATTGGTTGAGCTGTGGCTGGCTGTTGGCAAGTTTAGAACTCAGCAAAGTTGGTTAGGGGAACAATCTGATTTTACTCACTGTCAGAGTTGCAACCCCCCACCCAAGTTTCTTATCTTATCTCTGTTTTACTCTGCTAGCTTGACATTCCTGTGTTCTGAAGTTGCCTCACCCCAAAAGCTTTTTGTCCTTTCTATATAGGCCATACATATTCACATAACTATTTCACATAACAGTTTTCACTCCCCACAAACCCTGAAAGAGTTACAGTGCAAACAAAGCATTCAAAGCGCTTCACTTTTTCCAGATTATGTTACAGCCTTATTCCAAAATGGATCAAATTTATTTTCTTCTACACAATACCCCATAATGACAACTTTAAAAAAGTTAGATTTTTACAAATTGATTCAAAATAAAACAAAGTCACCTGTACGTATTCCCAGCGTTTGCGATCAAGCTCTAAATGGAGCTCATGTATTTCTAATAAATTTGCAAACATTTAAAAACTTTTTTCATGTCATTATGGGTATTGTGTGTAGAAATCTGAAGAATTTTTTTTAGTTGAATCCATTTTGGCATAAGGCTGCTAACGAAAAATGCTGTGAATACTTTCTGTGTGAACTGTAAGTAATGAAAATGCTGAAAAATACTAATCCCAACAGATTGAACCCCCCAATTAACTTTACTTATAATTAACACAGTCATAGTGAACAAAATTATACATCCAGTTCGGTAGACAAATTGTTTCTCATACTTTCTATTAAGAGAAGTGTTGCAGACTTGAAGTGAGATGTTTAGTGTCGCTCACTGAGTGGCTGAATCTAACTGGAACACACAATCCACTCACATCCATCTACCTTAGCACATGAGCCACCTTGTTTTCTTCCAGCCCTCTACACCTCTTCCAACAGAGCGGGTCATACATCGCCAGACTTTGTACCAAATTGATTGAAGTGTTCACTTCCTGGCTGTGTCATAGTTGGCAACAAACCAATCACAGGTTTCCTTTAAAGCTGTTAAAACAAGAAGAATAAGTGAAGACAGGCAGCAGATGTAGGCAAAACATACTTCTTTTAATTTTTACTAGGTATTTAAAAACATACACACACATGCATACACACCTTTTTTGAAGGGTGTGAAGGTGAAGTCCGGCAGGTAGCGGTGCAGCTTTGCATTGCTGGCTGTCTTTTTGAACTGGCCGTCTGCTTTACTGGTATCAAACTAGAGCTCAAAGGTCAAGGAAACTACATGAACTAATGGTTAGAAATCTGATTCAAGACGAAGGTTTACCGCGTTGAGACGCCTTAAATGTGGAACATGGATTTTAATATTGTAAACTAAAAAAACTTTGATTTGAAGCTGACATTGATTAACTTAGCATGATCAAAAGGATACCACCACTTCTCCTTTAAAGTCCAGTGCTTGCACAACTGCTTCTGCAGCTTCTTTGATGGACACTTCATCCTCCTCTCCAACTGGAACCAGCAGACACAACAAGGTTTACTATGGATTTAATTCATCGTTCACTATCAATATGCTGTGTATAAGGACTTACCAGAGAGAATGATTGGATCAACCTCTGAATACTCTCTCAAGACCCACAGGAAGAGACGAGCCAGGTCCAAAGAGTAGATGAACTGTCTTCTGGGAGTGCCGGAGCCCCAGACCACCAGGGGATTTCCCTCCTCTAATCAGAAACACAAATCAGTACACAACGACGAGTACGAGTTCAGTACATAGGACTGGTATCAGCACTGTTACTAATCTTATATTAAATGGTAAAAGCATGACTTAGTACACGTAATAAGGTTTGCAGACACCTTAAAAGAATGTATGAAGGTCTCCTCTGATAGTGATGTGTAGTTCTAGTCTTATTACGGATCTAAGACCCAGTAAGGTAGAAATTTTGAATTGAAAAAAGAAAAATAGAGCATTACTAGACTTACTTTGAGCAATGTAAGCTTTGTGAATTAGGCCTGGCAGCACATGACCGTCCTCAATGCTGAAGTTGTCATGGGGACCAAACACATTAGTGGGAATCACAGCTGTATAGCAACTCTCTTGCTGCTGGAAATACGCCCTGGGAAACATACAAACAGTTTTAAAGACAATTCTTGCTCTGTGTCAACAGTATAAATGTACTAAACCAACAACAGAGTTCCCACCTGTTATAAATATCAATCATTCTCTTTGCATAGGCATAGCCGAAGTTTGACTCATGAGGTGGACCATTATGGATCTAGTGCAAAGATGGAAAGTAATGTTAGTTGCCATTTACAAATGTGCTGATACTTGCCAGCTAAGAGCACAGATAGGGGCCTGTTACCATGGTCTCGTCAATAGGGTAGGTGGTTTTATCCGGAAAGATGCAGGTGGACAGGCAAGAAACAACCTTGACGGCGCCAACTTTATGTGCTGCCTGCAGCACGTTATCGTTGATGTAGACATTGTTTCTCTGGAGGGGACAGATACAGCATTCATTATTCTACTACCCATCAAAGTCTTCTTAGTTTTAACACATATCCAACAACCATTTCATTTGTGTGCGCGTGTTGGCAACGCTCCGGGACTAGTAGGGGGACTATTGCAGCACATCGGCACACTGAATAATAAAAAGATAAAAGCACACATACAATTAGCAGTGACAGCAGATGCATGACTTTCTCATACCCAAAAGTCCAGGTTATACTTCATGTTCTTGAAAAGCCCCCCAACCATAGCAGCCAGGTGAATGACGTGGGTCGGCCGATATTTTTCAAACACTGCCAGTGTCTCCTCCATGTTCCTGAAGAAATGCCACAATAACACAGAATGCTGAAAGTGCAGAGACAGTCTCCAAATTGTATGTGCATTATTAGTACCAAATGTGTTTGCATGTGTTGCAGTAGCTAGAAAGTATGCGCTCACATGAAGTTGGCATCTTTGGAGGAGAGAAATA
The DNA here is from genome assembly GCA_026937815.1 of Etheostoma perlongum. Taxonomy (NCBI): domain Eukaryota; kingdom Metazoa; phylum Chordata; class Actinopteri; order Perciformes; family Percidae; genus Etheostoma; species Etheostoma perlongum. The sequence continues at coordinate 4,904,471 of CM049379.1, read as the reverse complement.
TCCATTCTTCCCCTTCCTTGGCTCCCCCCTCCTCTTTGACCACATGCTGTATAGCCTTGCCTGCCAAGCCGGATCCTCCTGTCACCAACACCCTCATTGGAGGGGTGTGATCCCCCTGGCAGCTCATCTGGACCAAGCAAAACACAAAAAGATTTAATGGGTCACAAGTACAATACAAACAAACAAGATATGAGTGTTTGCATATGATAGTGAGAATAGATTTCATTTCACAAAGGAGCAGGTAATTTGGCACTGATGGCTCCCTGACAGCGAAAGAGAGATTTAATTCATTATAAATAGCCTATCCAAGACAATAATTAGCCTGCCATAGGCTACTGACCCGGAAACATCACAAAATAATAGACCGTTACCGCTACAAGAATAAAGTCCATATAATACAAGACAGGACCAGGCACGGGTAACGCAGGATATAGGCACACGGCTGCGACAATGGCACAGAATAAAAACATCACTGAATTATTTTAAATCAAATGAAAGTGAAGCAAGCCAGTCAGTTCTGACACAAACATTGAAATAGAGAAATGCAGCAAATAGCCAATTTAAGGCATAAAGATAATGGGCTGTATGTCAACAGTTCTTAACAGGGTCTATAATTGTATAACAACACGGTAGGATAATTAAAATATAGGTAGGATATAGGATAATTAAATATAGATGCCATCTCATTCTGGTTTTCCAATAAGAACACAATTATCTCCAATAATTCGTGTAAACTTTCCGTTTAACTGTTACTGAACAATTGATGCCGATTTACTGCACGGCGGCAGCATAATAATAAACCAGCATTCTTACCAGTCATAACACAAAAAATCCTCATCTCCAAAACGTCTACCAAGTGTGACCTTGTGGCTGCAGCACTTAGTTGACGTTGTTAAGGTTCCCTCCGCCGCTGCCCTGCTTCTGCTAGCTTGGCTAACAACTAGGGATGAGCCGGATACTCGGCTGAAACGGGTATTATACAAGTAATACGAGTTAATATCTGTACTATGATTGAATAAAACTCCTCAGCTGACCGTCTCTGCGTTCTGTGATAGTCACAGCCCCCCTACACACACACACACACACACACACACAACACACACACACACACACACACACGATCTGCTCACTCGGATCACTGCGAACAGCTCTCTCTCTCTCTCTCCCTCTCTTTCTCAGTCAATCAGGTCCGCGGGTCTGTTCCGTTAACGTTTAGGGTTTTTAACTTCGGTTTGTAGTACTTACATAGTGTTAAGGTTTTCAAAAGCAACATCGTGTGTTCGGATCTCTGAGGAAGGAGGCTGAGGGTCAAATTGGGAATTAAGAAAAGGTTTATTGCAATGATGAAGATGATAAGACAAAGACAAACAAACATAATAACACTACAGCTGACAGCGGACTGGATCCATGCTTCCCCGTGATGGAGTCACGTGAAACCAGTATTGAATATTCGTAAATCACACAGTTTTATGCCCTGCACCTGGGGGCGGTTCCTTTTCACCTGGCACATTCAAATCTATTCTCATTGGTCCGCCGTCGCCGAGGGCATCTTTGCAGTCCAATGAGAATAAACATGCCGCTAAACTCTGCCCCTTTGGGGGTCGCTTTTGGTTGCAGAGTATGAAACTCTTGTTCATTACATTTTACTTCACAATTGCAACCGCACTACTATTTTTTTTTTTTTTTTGGGGATTGTAATTGCCACTTTTTATTCTAACCGTCAGACACCGCCTACCAAGAGCCTGGGTCTGACCGAGGTTTTTCCTCGCCACTGTCTCACTGTTGCTTGCTCTGGAGGACACTGTTGGGTCCTTGTGAATTCTGGAGTGTGGTCTAGACCTACTCTATCTGTAAAGTGTCTTGAGATAACGCTTGTTGTGAATTGATACTATAAATAAATTGAAATTGAATTGAAATTGAAAATGTGCTAACATATCCATTGTTGTAAAACTTGTTCTGTATAAGTTTGTTTGTTACCATGACAACACCATTGATCTGAAGCTCAGTGCTGTCATGTAAATAGTTTTCTAATCAGCAATAAATATAACAATTTCTGATCAACCCATATAAATTGCATGCTTAAAATAACATACCAGTTAAAGCCCCGCCCATTTCAAGACAACCCGACCCAATTCCGGGTTAGATTCTGTCCACTTCCGGGTTAGGCCCCGCCCAGTCAGAGTACAGATACGGATACAGATAATTCATGTGGTAAACAGATACAGATACAGATACAGATAATGCTGTACTCGCTCATCCCTACTTTAAAGCCTTAAGATCAGGCTAACATCGCACTAGCCACCCTTTTCACGTTCATTTAAAAATTCAAATACCCGTGTTCTAGCTAGCTAAATGTAGCTACTAATTTGACTAGCTAACTAGCTAACCAACCATAACGTTTACCACAGGCCATTAACGTTAGCTAACAACATTACCCGATATCCAACGTTGATGCTAACGTAACCGAGTGTCATACCTCAGTCATACTTTGCTTGCATTGGTTACTTTTCTTTTGTTGGCTTAAATGGAACTGAAACCTCAACTGAGAACATAAAGCTGAAGACTTGTTATCGAATCAAATGGCTAGGTAAATTTGGAATATAGCATTAGTTAATCTGTCAACTAGCTAGCTAACGTTAAATCTTATTTTTAAAAGGATGAAGTTCAGGGGGCGGCTAATTGCATGCTAACGGTTGTACTTAATACGTTATGATTATAAGGTTTTATTTTTACCCTGCTTATCACCAAATGGCACTACGAGAGCAAACAACTTAAGCCGTTGAACAGGAACATTAATTCTTAGTATAGACAAATGCAGGATATTATCTCAAAAAGTAGTTACATGATCTTTTTTTTATTTTCAGAATAGCTTTTAATGTGTTGTAGTGTGTTATTTTCTATAATAATTTGAACTATGTACATTTTTGGAGTACCCTTAAAAGTCCTTCATAAATGAAATGTATTATAGGTAATTGTGTATGACTTATCTCTTACTTTAGCAATTCATGTAATTTAGTAAAGATATTTAACGTAATTTTGTGTGACCTATACTGACCAGTTCTGTTAAATGGGTTAATGCAGGATCGATTGATCGGCACATCTTCCTGACATCTATTCTACGTATAACACATGTCAGGAAGATGTGCCTGAGAATGCGTCTGTAAAATGTATAGCGGATGTTGGGACGATGTATTATATACATTAGAACGATGTATATGACCCCGCATCTGTACGACGTATTACGTTAGAACGATGTATATGAGCCCGCATCTGTACGATGTATGGCATACGTTAAAACGATGTACGTCGCGGAAAGAGCGGCTGCATGTCGCAGAAACGTCTAGCAGCGACGTCTCGGGGATGTCGTGCCAGCGAGCAAACGACCAAACTACTACATATCCCCGCCGTATTTTGATTACATCGCCAATACGTTGTGGAGACGTATGTGTGCTTACTGGGTAGTACATTAATAAATGACAATACTTAAATATTAATACTAAATACATAGCAATACATATACACAGTTTTCTGTGTAAAGTTACAGTGAGGAAAATAAGTATTTGAACACCCTGCTATTTTGCAAGTTCTCCCACTTAGAAATCACCGAGGGGTCTGAAATTGTCATCGTAGGTGCATGTCCACTGTGACAGACATAATCTAAAAACAAAAATCCAGAAATCACAATGTAGGATTTTTTAACTATTTATTTGTATGATACAGCTGCAAATAAGTATTTGAACACCTGTCTATCAGCTACAATTCTGACCCTCAAAGACCCGTTAGTCTGCCTTCAAAATGTCCACCTCCACTCCATTTATTATCCTAAGTTAGATGCACCTGTTTGAGGTCGTTAGCTGCATAAAGACACCTGTCCACCCCATACAATCAGTAAGAATCCCAACTACTAACATGGCCAAGACCAAAGAGCTGTCCAAAGACACTAGAGACAAAATTGTACACCTCCACAAGGCTGGAAAGGACTACGGGGAAATTGCCAAGCAGCTTGGTGAAAAAAGGTCCACTGTTGGAGCAATAATTAGAAAATGGAGGAAGCTAAACATGCCTGTCAATCTCCCTTGGACTGGGGCTCCATGCAAGATCTCACCTCGTGGGGTCTCAATGATCCTAAGAAAGGTGAGAAATCAGCCCAGAACTACACGGGAGGAGCTGGTCAATGACCTGAAAAGAGCTGGTACCACCGTTCCCAAGGTTACTGTTGGTAATACACTAAGACGTCATGGTTTGAAATCACGCTTGGCACGGAATGTTCCCCTGCCTAAACCAGCACATGTCAAGGCCCGTCTTAAGTTTGCCAATGACCATTTGGATGATCCAGAGGAGTCATGGGAGAAAGTCATGCGGTCAGATGAGACCAAAATAGAACTGGTTATAATTCCACTAACCGTGTTTGGAGGAAGAAGAATGATGAGTACCATCCCAAGAACACCATCCCTACTATGAAGCATGGGGGTGGTAGCATCATGCTTTGGGGGTGTTTTTCTGCACATGGGACAGGGCGACTGCACTGTATTAAGGAGAGGATGACCGGGACCATGTATTGCGAGATTTTGGGGAACAACCCAGTTAGAGCATTGAAGATGGGTCGAGGCTGGGTCTTCCAACATGACAATGACCCAAAGCACACAGCCAGGATAACCAAGGAGTGGCTCTGGAAGAAGCATATCAAGGTTCTGGCGTGGCCTAGCTAGTCTCCAGACCTAAACCCAATAGAGAATTTTTGGAGGGAGCTCAAACTCCGTGTTTCTCAGCGACAGCCCAGAAACCTGACTGATCTAGAGAAGATCTGTGTGGAGGAGTGGGCCAAAATCCCTTCTGCAGTGTGTGCAAACCTGGTGAAAAACTACAGGAAACATTTGACCTCTGGAACTGCAAACAAAGGCTACTGTACCAAATATTAACATTGATTTTCTCAGGTGTTCAAATACTTATTTACAGCTGTACCATACAAATAAATAGTTAAAAAATTATACATTGTGATTTCTCGATTTTTTTTTAAAGATTATGTCTCTCACAGTGGACATGCACCTACGATGACAATTTCTGACCTCTCCATGATTTCTAAGTGGGAGAACTTGCAAAATAGCAGGGTGTTCAAATACTTATTTTCCTCACTGTAGGTATATGAACAACGCAATAATCCAACTCCTTGTATGTACAAATATAACGTTACTTGCCCAATAAAGATGATTCTGATAAAGCCAAACTAACATTACAAACCCTATTTTGTTAACTAACGTTAACTATAGCTAATTTAAGGTTGGTCAACTAACTTACCTCTATTTCGGGTGACGTAGCCAATAACAACGAAATCCGAAGGTAACTTGTCTGTTATTACCCGCCTAAACAAGCTAGCTGGCTAACTGTTGGGTATTTCTACCCTTCTGAGCAACTTCAAAATCTTCCCCTGAAACCAGACTCTTTATTGCGTGAGTGAAGCACATTACATTTTATTATGTAGATCAGCGCCACCCCCGTGGGAGTGGCGCTGATCTAATGTACGTGCGCTACATGAAACATGCCTTTAAAGGACACTGCCTGCAGAATTTTGCGGAGTCTGCAGTCTATGCCTGAACACACACACACACATAGACATAGAAATTAAGATACACACAAACTAAAGTACACACAGAACCTTCTGCACAGAAACTCAAGCCTGAATTTCTGTACTGTCAAGGTTATAACCATTTATACAAGAGAAACGTTAAGATATTGTGTCAGACAGCAATTATTCAAATGAAAACGTATTCATAACCATATATGAGTTGTGCACCACACAAACTGACGTTATTAGCCAAAGTTGATGTTAGCTATGCTAGCAGGTAACCGCTGTGACATTCATTCCATCCAGCAAGTGTTATACTAATGACGCTACATGTCAAGAGTAAATTTTATAACTTCCAATAAATTATTATTATGCCTCCATTGGAGTCTCTTCCTGACAACAATAAAAAATACTACAATAAAGACACATCTGGGTGTTGTGCAGCAATAATTGCTCTTGGCACCATAGGCCTATCATTATTTAAGTTGTGAGGAAAAGGTTACATTCCCATCTGGGGTGGACTTGTTCCTAGAAGCAGAGCCTGAATGGAGACAAAGAGCTCACTCTGAGTTCCCAGGTAATGGCCCCAGGGCTAGTTGCCCCAGAGAATCTTGGTATCCATTTTGTCACACATTTTCTTTTAAATACCTCTGAAATGTTAACTAGAAGCAGAGCCTGAATGGAGACAAAGAGCTCACTCTGAGTTCAAGTTAGAAATCTGGTTTGGCTTGACCCTGACATTATTGGGGTGTCCCTGAGCAAGGCATTTAACGCCAACCTGCCCAAACATATTAGTAAAAAGACATTTTTCACACTGCTCTTATTGAATAAGTGCATCACACTGTTAGTTACCGGTTTTCATCAACCTAACAAAGGTTATACTACATATTATAGGAAATAAAAAAGACTCACTAGATTTATTATAGCTTTCTTAACTAAATTAGATTTGCCAAATTGACTGATGCACAGAAGATGAGGGAATAAAGCGATGGATGTGTGTGAAGAAAGTGGACGTTTGTGTTTTGTTTTATTTCATATTGCATTAGTGAAGGGAGTTGCTATAACCAACTCATCAAATGAAGTTTTTACAGGCTGATAGTTTTTTGTATTGTTTGAGGCAGTTCCTCCTCATGAATCAAGTCACTGCCGAGCCACTTCCTGACAACCTCCAATAAAGAGACACCCGGGTCTCGAGCAGCAGTAATTCCTCCTGGCACCATAGGCTTGTCATTGTTTAAGGTGTGGGGGAACAGGTTACAAACCCATCTGGGGTTTGACTTGTTGCTGCAGGGCTGAGCTGAGCAGAGAAAGAAAAAATAAGAGTCCATCAATGTGACAAAGTTAGTTAAATCATGTGCTCCCAGTTTCCACTGGAGCTTCCAAAATATTGCAGGACTTCCTGGTTAAGTCAAGGCTATAGTGTCTTATCAGTGCTGAGACACTGAGACAGGCTATGTCTCTCTTCCCATTCTAACTCATACTCTCTCACTCTTCCCCCTTCTTCCTCTGATTGACTGTTTAAAGGAAGCTAATGAATGACCTGGCCTTTATTATGTAGAATTGAACTGAGAGAGATGGAGCCGAGACCGGGGAGCGTTCATCAGAATACTGAATGCTGCCTGGGCTGAGAGGTCAGCGTGTGCTTGTGTGTGGGATTGTTTGTGTATAACCCTGTGAAATGATTGTATTTTAGGATGGTTTGTTGGATTGAAAGAGGCCATTTTAAGAGAGAAATAACAGGCAGGGAAGGGTCAGAGTTTCAGAGATGGCAATGTTGGTCTGTGATCCACCGACCTTTCCTCTGGCAACATTACTTGGTTGGTGGTTTTGTGCCTAATACTTTTGGTTTATGACCAAAAGTTTGCAACATTCATATCATTTTAATCATCCTCAGCTCTACTAAACTAAGGTGCAATGATGGTAAACATTATACCTGCTGAACAGCAGTATGTTAGCATTGAAACTGCAGGATGTGTGCCTGTAGACACACACACCCACACCCACACACAGTGTATGTTGATGGATAATCACAGACTGGAATATTTCAACTTTTACTCAATACTATTTCAAAACCACTTCAATTTTTTTTTCAAATGCTATAAAATTGAATAAGACACCCCCAAAATTAGTAGTAAGTAGTAAATATTTGTACTTGCCAAATAGCGGTGTGTGGAAAATCTCACTGACTAATCTTTTGTGACATATAACTCGTGCCTGATGTTTGGGCTTGTCTGAAGAAAATCTGGAAAAGTAGAGTTTGCTAGCTGAAGACAAATACAAAAATCAATGGTTACTGTAACACTGGTTAGCTCAGTAAGTGCTTCACCAAGCACAGTTCAGCTTGCTGCATAGAAAATAGTCAAAAGGATTTTTGGACAGTTGAAATAGTTTGCTTACCTGCTTGTTGCACGGATCAACTTACCAAATCAACAACGTTAACACTCATAATGTTAAGTCTACATTTATTGTCTTATAATATCCCTCTTAATCTGATTACTGTAATCTGCGATAACTGGTATGGTATGTTTTGTTTTTCAAATTCATCACTGTTATTACCTTTGAGTTAGCAGAACATTTTAACTGTTACCTCCTTACACATCCAGCAGATTTAAATTAACATTATTTATTCCAAGGTGTGTGTCTGCCTACCTGACCAATATTCACTCTCCTTTCACCTCTGGTTTTGGTTTCCACCAGCTCCTGAGGGAAACAGCAAGCTCTTTAACTGCTAACTGCTCCTCTATGTTCACCAGTTATTCACTGACTTTGTCTGTCATTGCCATTTAGTACTAATAGTAGTACTAATATGTAATATGAAAAAAAGTGTAGTATTTAAGTAACCAAATAGTATTGGAGTTAAAATGATTGAATAGTGTTGAAATAACATGATAAAATTGTGAAGGATTAAAATGTTCCAAGAGCACAAATTACTTTATCAAAACATGTTTCAATCACACTGTATTAACACAAAATACACAGATTTCTTGAACATGAATAACTTGTGTTAATTTAACACAACTGTTTAAACTGCTGCCAAAGCAAAACATCTGTGTGCAACCAATGTCCACTATTGAATTAAATTAATCCAACATGTTCTTTTTTTCAGTGTATCTGATGACTGGCAGGGCGTATGTGTTGATAGCTCGGATCTTGTTTTTCCCGTTCAGCTGACTTTTCAGGACCTGCCTCACTCTTTATAAGTATTTGTAACCTCATGGTTTCCGTTAGCCTGTGGCACCCCAAGGTATTTGTAACTATCCTGAACATCTGCAATGTGGCCTTCTGGTAGTTCAATCCCCTCAGTTCTGATCATCTTCCCTCTTTTTGATACCATGCGACCACACTTGTCCAGTCCGAACGACATTCCAATGTCGTTGCTGTAGATCCTGGTAGTGTGGATCAGTGAGTCGATGTCTCGCTCATTTCTGGCATACAGCTTGATGTCATCCATGTAGAGGAGGTGACTGATGGTTGTTCCGCTTCGGAATCTGTATCCATAGCCAGTCTTTGTGATGATCTGGCTGAGGGGGTTCAGGCCTATGCAGAACAGCAGCGGGGATAGTGCATCGCCTTGGTATATGCCGCACTTGATGGTGACTTGTGCAATTGGCTTTGAGTTGGCTTCCAGACTTGTTTTCCACAGCCCCATTGAGTTCTTGATGAAGGCTATTAGTGTCCTGTTGACTTTGTACATCTCCAAGCATTCCAGTATCCATGTATGTGGCATTGAGTTGTAGGCTTTCTTGTAGTCAATCCAGGCGGTGCACAGATTGGTCTGCCTGGTCTTGCAGTCTCGAGTGACTGCTCTATCCACCAGTAGCTGGTGCTTGGCTCCTCTAGTGTTACTGCCTATTCCCTTCTGGGCCCTGTGCATGTGTTGAGCCATGTGCCTATTCATCTTAGCCACTATGTATATATATATATATATATATATATATATATATATATATATATATATATATATATACACACATACACACACACAATTCTGGGGGATTCATGAGGACTATGGTTACCTGGTCCTCAGATCTCTGCAGGGTAAATCCAGGCAGCTAGCTAGACTATCTGTCCAATCGGAGTTTTCAGTTGGATGACTAACAACTTTTGAATGTTCACATGTTCCACCAAAACAAGTTCCGTCCTGAGGTTACGTTTCTCCGTCAAGCGCCTAGCGCTGCCCAAGATGATAGTTTTCTTCTTTCTTTTTTTACATTATTTTTTGGGCATTTATTTTTGACAAGACATTAATTAAATTAATATTTAATGTGGTTTCCACATAATGGACCAAACTGTTCCCCTTTTCTACCAGCAGATGGCAGTATTTAAACTTGACTGACTGTATTGTGCCTTTGGTAACTGTTTTAAATCAAGATTACTGATACAGATGTATTTATTGTTGTTCATTTCATTTGGTTTTTGATTTTATTTGCAACCTAGTTATCATAATCATCATCATTCACCCCCAGCCCAGAGTTAAACCTGCATGCCCTTCTGTTTTAACCTGACTCTAACACTGCTCAGCTTCTTAGCAGTTCAGACAACAAACTCACATCAGAAATGTCCTAATATACTGGCCAAAATAATGATTTACCAGTGTGCTATATACTGTGTGAATCTTTCTTCGCTATACACATTCCAGTGTATACAACATACAACACTCCCATTGTCTCACGCAAGTGAAGAGAATCCATACACGCTAAACATTTATTCAACATATATAGCACACATGCTTTCAAAGGCTTTGCATGTACAATCTATGTCTGCAGAACATTTACAGTGAATCCCTAAGGTAGGAACGTTTTACAATGGCCTCAAAAGAAAGTTCAAAAACATAATTACATTATGAAAAACAGGCTGTGAAAGCTGAGTACATCAGCAATAACTGCAACAAAACGTTTCCAGTAACTTTTGAACAGTCCTGCTTATTGACTTGGACGAATCTTTGCCCATTCCTCTGTACAGAACAATATATAAATAATAAATTAATCAATTTATTTTATTAAAATGTTTAGATTATGTTCACTTGCTTGTTGTCTATTACACACACTAGAGCCACACACCCCACTGGACTGTAGGCCTATATGTGAAACATGTTTTTAAATTTGTGAATGTTAAAGTCAACTCCTAAAATAGTTCACGCTGTATAATAGCACACATGGAAAGCGTTTAGTTTTCCAAAATTACAGAACAAAACTTAATTTCTATATTATCTCCATATGACAGTAGCTCGCACACAGCCGGCATGGTGCGACACCTACTGGTCTGTTTTTGTAATCGTTTTAAACGGCCCTTGGTCCATTACGTGGAAACCACATTAAATATTAATTTAATTATATAATATAGCGCTAACAGTAACAACTCTGCACACACAAGTTCTTAAAAAAGGTTGTTTTCTCATTATTTCGTTTTGTGGTTCAAACAAAAAACAAACTATCAAAAAGTACACGGACCCTACGGAAGCCGACTTATTAATTCGTTATCTCGACATAACAAAGATCGTTTTCTCGAGATAACAAATTAATTAATGATGTCTTCGCATTGAACTCAAACTAATGCGCTGCCACGAACGGCTTCCGAAGCGCCGCTGGCTGCAGCTGTCATAGACATAATAAAGAGTAGACGCCGCATCGACCGCTACTGCCTATTGGCGCTGACGAGATTTGGGGCCGCCATCTTGGACCGGTCACCCGCTCCACTCAGTGTAATGTGTTTGGCAGGTGCAATGAGCTGTCAGCGCGTTTAATTAATCAATCTCACTGAATACCCAACTGGTTTTCATGGTTTTTTTTGCTACAAAGGTCATACATGTAGCTATGATACAGGACACATGATTAGGCGTATTTTAATATTCATAGTGTGCTTAACAGTAATAGAATATTCTGATATGATATAAATTCACCAGACGTCCGAGATCAAAACTGGAAACATAATCCCCGAAAAGGGAGAGCAACGGGGATATTTCCAGTTTGACTATAAATCTGATTGAAAAACCTAATGTTGTGTCTTAAAAAAAAAAGGACAGAGTTAGTTTTTCTTCTGTATTTAGTCAGGGGACAAAAACGGGGACTGTTTAAATCCGAGGACGCCTGGTCACCCTAGACCAGACATCCTCGGTGTATCTATCATTTGTAAATGATAGGTATTTTGGTACCCTACATCATATATATGATGTAGGCTATAATAGGTATAAATACCCCTACATCACATATATGATGTAGGCTATAATAGGTATAAATACCCCTACATCACATATATGATGTAGGCTATAATAGGTAAAAATACCCCTACATCACATATATGATGTAGGCTATAATAGGTATAAATACCCCTACATCACATATATGATGTAGGCTATAATAGGTATAAATACCCCTACATCACATATATGATGTAGGCTATAATAGGTATAAATACCCCTACATCACATATATGATGTAGGCTATAATAGGTATAAATACCCCTACATCACATATATGATGTAGGCTATAATAGGTATAAATACCCCTACATCACATATATGATGTAGGCTATAATAGGTTTAAATACCCCTACATCACATATATGATGTAGGCTATAATAGGTATAAATACCTATTATAGAAAAATAATTTGCACACACATTATAAATATGATAGGGAAGAAGAAACAGATAGTGACCGTAAAGTCAGATATTTAAGTACAAGAAACAATATGATTATATTATTAGAGTCTACTTGAAGCTTTTTATATTTGTCTCTCTCTCTGTCACACACGCAAACACACGCAAGCTCACACACACACACACACACACAGTACTACCACGTTGTTCTGCATCAATTGCCTCCCAGACCTTGACATTTAGCACCCCCACTCCCAACACACACACACACACACACACACACACACACACACACACACACTAGGGTTGCACAACATTGACAAAATGTGATATTGCAACATCGATATGAATTCCGATATTTTTAAACATATATAAAATTACAAAATAGATTCATAACAAATTAAACAAGTTTTCTTACAACACAAGGTTTATTTTAACTGAAAGTTATATTAGACTGGTCCAACATGAATAACTAAGGACCATGTCTACAGAACAGGACGGGTTCTACTGGTTGGACAGTATAAAATATGTAAATAAAGTTATAATATAAATAACTAAGGACCATGTCTACAGAACAGGACGTGTTCTACTGGTTGGACAGTATAAAATATGTAAATAAAGTTATAATATAAATAACTAAGGACCATGTCTACAGAACAGGACGGGTTCTACTGGTTGGACAGTATAAAATATATAAATAAAGTTATAATATAAATAACTAAGGACCATGTCTACAGAACAGGACGGGTTCTACTGGTTGGACAGTATAAAATACATAAATAAAGTTAACAGGACAGCTCCACAAAATAAACTAAATATTGCATACTTATTGCGACTTTCGATATATTTGATAAATGACCAGCTGTCTCAGCTCTTATTACATACGTATTTGGACAGATACACCTCTTTTATGTTGTGTTGACTCTGTACTCAAGCACATTGCTATTGAAAAGGCTATATAATTATATATATATCTCTATCTATCTATCTTATAAGAGTAACGTGCAAGTCTTATCAAACAAATCCCAACTAAACCAGAGACAATCCCAATATAACAACACAAGCATACATTAGTGCTGCTTTTGGAACTTAACTTATGTAGCAAATTTCAAAACACAGATAGGCCTACAAAATGCTTCCCAGAACCCAGAGTGAAAGAGATAAGATTAAAAAAATCCGCCGATCTGAGCAGGAATATGCTGCACAGTGCTCTGGCATCTTGTATCTTCTGCTGCCAAGTAACGAGTATGACCGGTCCAAGATGGCGGCTGGATTTCTCGCGCTCAGCAGCCAATGCGGCGTCTACTCTTTATTATGTCTATGGCAGCTGTAGCCTCCCGGTGTTCCGGTTTAACGAGAGTCCATGTTAACTGGCGACCGTCAGCCAAAAGCGTCTGTTGTTGTCGTAGTGACGACAGCTGTTGAAAACGTGAAGAGAATACGATACGTAGCTGTCCGCGTGAATGCCTTTTTGTTAAGTTGTCATTGAAATATAAAACATAACGACGTGTACATTGGGCTACCTAGTCTAGTCTGAGGAAACTTGTCCGTCGCGTTGGAACGCGGCTCGCTGTTAAGGACAACAGAAACACAGCGTTGCCCTTCCTGTTTATGTCTAGAAGACGTTTTATTGAATAGGCTACACCTATTCATCTTCAGAGCCTGTTTAAGTAAACACATGTCACGTAGAAATGTATTTAGCCCATTTAAAAGTAGAAAAAAATGAATGTAACAACTTGGATTCGAACTCGTATAGCTGCCTTTGTGAGGATATATACAAGTCTCAGCGGTCTACCGCAGCGCGCCATAGCATTGTATAAAGAGCGGCTGGGCATGGCTTCATATCAACTCAAACGTCACACAGTATTTCCTAAAATGAAGAGGCAGCCAGATCAACTTGTGACCACACAACACCGTGCAAATAACTCACAAGTTGCTCTTGCTCAGAAATTGTCTTTATTTTGTTTGATTCCCACAAAATACAGCACACATGGAAAGATGATGGAGAGATGGACATTTGAGTTTCAGGTTGATTTGAACGTGCTTACAATTGACAAACATACAAGACGTGTATTTTGTGGGAATCAAACAAAATAAAGACAATTTCTGAGTCTTGCCTGGAAAAATCTTACCAGAAGAACTTAGATTAGATTTGAAATACATTTTTTTGTGACCCCACTCCTGTTTCTTTTCTGACCACACCTCATATGTTGGTCTACATGCATTTCATTTACAGCTGTGCTCATGGGTTTACATGTCCATGCTTAAGTTGACTAAAAACAGGAATAAAAAAATCATGTTTTGGAAATTTATCTTAATGCCTTAATTAAAAAATGAGGTAAAATCCAACCTTTAAGGACACCAATTTTCTTTGTGAATTAATAATGTATTGTAAAGAAATAAATGTTGCATCCTGATAAAGTTCCCTTGGCCTTTGGAATTAAAATATCCCCTCCCTCCCCCCACACACACATCATCACTTACCCTTCACCATACATAGAGATTGGCATGGTTTTATTCCAGTTAGACTAATAGCCGGTTTGATTTGCATTGAGAGATGATTTTCTGGAAAGTATCCCATGCCAATCTCTATGTATGGTGAAGGGTATCTGATGATGTGGGGGAGGGGGGGGTATTTTAATTCCAATGGCCAAGGGTACTTTATCAGGATGCATAGTATCCTGATCCATGAAATAACTGGCCTTTAAAAATAAAAATCTGGCTGTCTCTATGGGAACATAGCGGTATGTATACTTATGCCCCCTGTATTTTAGGGAAGAACATTTATTTATTTACAATACATTATTCATTCACAAAGAAAATTGGTGTCCTTAAAGATTGGATTTTTCCTCATTTTTTAATTAAGGCATTAAGATAAATTTCCAAAACATGAATTTTTATTTCTCTTTTTCAAGCATGGCCATGTACACTTATGAGCACAACTGTATATGCCAATTGTGAGAAATGATTTTTTGTTTAATTGGGATTTAACAATAGGACCCTGCACTTTCCTGGGTCCAAATTGTTATTAGATTAGATTATGTTATTTAAATGAAAGCACTAGCTTATGAGTTTGCAATGTTTGCATTGAAAATGTTTCATTAATTCAAATGTTTCTCCTGTTTCTAAATTTCACTGTCTTTTTTTAAACTGTTGACTAATATTTTGTTAGTTGATTAGTCAGTTCTAATCCTTTATTACCATGCTATTACCACCATGCTATTACCATGCTAAATGTTTTTTTCCTGAATTCCATGACTGGAAAAGTGCCCTTGCTGGTCCCAAGACCCAACATTATCAACTTGGCCTACTACACAGAAAACACATTGTCTTAGTAAAAGATTTCAACACAGCATCAACTGATGCAAAGGCTAATGACACCTGAGAAATGTAAACCTCATCGCTGGAAATGCCATCATCATCATCATAGTTATTAGAACCATGGACAGTGGATTTGTCTGTATGCTACAACAACATCAATGATGAGGCTCTGGCACAAGTGCTGTTATTAATGGCCTCAGGGCTTTGTAAAGTCGTATTGCCTCTGTCGCGTTATGACACTGTGCTATGTTGTTCTCTTCCATCACCATCAAACAGAGCTCATGCAGGTCCTGGTCGCAGGGAATGTCTGTTTTCCACAGAGAGATGTCCTCTTGTAGAACAATCCCCACTCTTTCATACTGTAGTGGATGCAAATAATCTTGTGCGTGATAGAGCTCAGTACATTGTACATCAGACATGGTTTCCCATGATAATTAGGGTGTCCGTTTCCACCTGCTCGAATGCAAAGGTTGTCCCACATTGTCACAACGGTGTCTAGCATGTTCAGCAACACATTAACATGAGGATTTCAATACGTATGAGGAGTTCTTTTGAAAATTTGTACATGGAAGTTACAATGAATAGAAATATGTAGCTACACAGAGAAAAAAAATTCTAGAGAGCTCAGAAGTTTAGACACATATTATGAAAGTGCTCTTTGGTGGGGGACAGAAACATTCATAAAAGAAGAGGAAACCAAAACCTAGAAACAATCCGAAAGAATATTTGTGGTGATCAAATCAAATTATTATTGCAGGGAGAAACTTATTACATATACCAAATGCAAGCTACAGTATATCCAGAACTCAATGACGGGCTGATTTCAAGTTTTTCTTGTATTTTTGGTCTGATGCTGTGTTGCTCTAGAGATTTTGTTGCTTGTACCTCCTCCCTTTCTTATTTCAACAAACCATCCTAAAATACAATCATTTCACAGGGTTATACACAAACAATCCCACACACAAGCACACGCTGACCTCTCAGCCCAGGCAGCATTCAGTATTCTGATGAACGCTCCCCGGTCTCGGCTCCATCACTCTCAATTCAATTCTACATAATAAAGGCCAGGTCATTCATTAGCTTCCTTTAAACAGTCAATCAGAGGAAGAAGGGGGAAGAGTGAGAGAGTATGAGTTAGAATGGGAAGAGAGACATAGCCTGTCTCAGTGTCTCAGCACTGATAAGACACTAAAGCCTTGACTTAACCAGGAAGTCCTGCAATATTTTGGAAGCTCCAGTGGAAACTGGGAGCACATGATTTAACTAACTTTGTCACATTGATGGACTCTTATTTTTTCTTTCTCTGCTCAGCTCAGCCCTGCAGCAACAAGTCAAACCCCAGATGGGTTTGTAACCTGTTCCCCCACACCTTAAACAATGACAAGCCTATGGTGCCAGGAGGAATTACTGCTGCTCGAGACCCGGGTGTCTCTTTATTGGAGGTTGTCAGGAAGTGGCTCGGCAGTGACTTGATTCATGAGGAGGAACTGCCTCAAACAATACAAAAAACTATCAGCCTGTAAAAACTTCATTTGATGAGTTGGTTATAGCAACTCCCTTCACTAATGCAATATGAAATAAAACAAAACACAAACGTCCACTTTCATCACACACATCCATCGCTTTGTTGCCTCATCTTCTGTGCATCAGTCAATTTGGCAAATCTAATTTAGTTAAGAAAGCTATAATAAATCTAGTGAGTCTTTTTTATTTCCTATAATATGTAGTATAACCGTTGTTAGGTCGACGAAAACCGGTAACTAACAGTGTGATGCACTAATTCAATAAGAGCAGTGTGAAAAATGTCTTTTTCCTAATATGTTTGGGCAGGTTGGCGTTAAATGCCTTGCTCAGGGACACCCAATAATGTCAGGGTCAAGCCAAACCAGATTTCTAACTTGAACTCAGAGTGAGCTCTTTGTCTCCATTCAGGCTCTGCTTCTAGTTAACATTTCAGAGGTATTTAAAAGAAAATGTGTGACAAAATGGATACCAAGATTCTCTGGGGCAACTAGCCCTGGGGCCATTACCTGGGAACTCAGAGTGAGCTCTTTGTCTCCATTCAGGCTCTGCTTCTAGGAACAAGTCCACCCCAGATGGGAATGTAACCTTTTCCTCACAACTTAAATAATGATAGGCCTATGGTGCCAAGAGTAAATTGTACGTTGTACAACGTACAATACAATGTGAGATTAATTACTAACTACTAGTGTAGATATAAAAGATGTACATATGGACACAAAAAAATAAATAAATAAATAAAATAAAACCTATACATAAAACTTAATTTCTGGGCGCCTGGATAGCTCACCTGTTTGAGCGTGTGCCCCATGTACTAAGGCTCAGGCCTTACCGCAGCGGCCTAGGGTTTGATTCCAATCTGCGGCCATTTGCTGCATGTCATTCCCCGTTCCTCTCCCATTTCATATCTTCAACTTCCCTTTCAAAATAAAGGACCAAAATGCCCCCCAAAAAAAATTAATTTCAACATCGTAACGTTAGTCCTCTCCCCCTCAGTCTTTGGAGCGTGTGTGAGACAGACTTAATGCAGATTACACTGCGGTAATCCGGCTCGTTATTTGATCGTAACCACCCGAGTCTCTTGGCCTGACGATATTGCCGTTGGCGCTTACAGACAGAAATCTCTCGTTGTCTCTGCAGTTAAAGATTTACGTTAGTGTCTTTGTGCAATCTTCTTCTTCGCCCTTGTTGTTTGTTTACTTCCGGTTTCTTCTCTCACAATATTCAAATTTACATTTTCATATTCGAATGTCTGTTTCTTTTTACTATTTGGATATCTATTTGAATTTAGAATATCCGTTGACAGCCCTGCTTTAGACCGGAGCGCATATGTGAAAAGACCACAGTCTGATACTGAGTGTTGGTAACTGAGCTACTGCATTCGGGCAGGTTGGCGTCAAATGCCTTGCTCAAGGACACCTCAATAATGTCAGGTTCAAGCCAAACCAGATTTCTAACTTGAACTCAGAGTGAGCTCTTTGTCTCCATTCAGGCTCTGCTTCTAGTTAACATTTCAGAGGTATTTAAAAGAAAATGTGTGACAAAATGGATACCAAGATTCTCTGGGGCAACTAGCCCTGGGGCCATTACCTAGGAACCTGTCTGTCTGTCTGTCTATCTGTCTGTCTGTCTGTCTGTGTGTGTGTGTCTGTCTGTGTGTGTGTGTGTGTGTAAGAGAGACAACGAGGCACTGTGTGCTTCTCCCGACTAATCCCTTGACTTAACCATGAAGTCCTGCAATATTTTGGAAGCTCCAGTGGAAACTTTTTTCTGCTCAGCTCAGCCCTGCAGCAACAAGTCAAACCCCAGATGGGTTTGTAACCTGTTCTCCCACACCTTAAACAATGACAAGCCTATGGTGCCAAGAGCAATTATTGCTTCTCGAAACCCGAGCAGCAATAAATTCCTGACAACCTCATTGGAGGTTGACAGGAAGTGGCTTGGCAGGGACTTGATTCATGAGGAGGAACTGCCTCAAACAATACACAACTAACAGCCAGTAAAAACTTCATTTGATGAGTTGGTAATAGCAACTCCCTTCACTAATGCAATATGAAATTTAAAAAGACACAAACGTCCACTTTCTTCACACATCCATTACTTTGTTGCCTCATCTTCTGTGCATCAGTCAATTTGGCAAATCTAATTTAGTTAAGAAAGCTATAATAAATCTAGTGAGTCTTTTTTATTTCCTATAATATGTAGTATAACCTTTGTTAGGTCAACGAAAACCGGTAACAGTGTGATGCACTAATTCAATAAGAGCAGTGTGAAAAATGTCTTTTTACTAATATGTTTGGGCAGGTTGGCGTTAAATGCCTTGCTCAGGGACACCCAATAATGTCAGGGTCAAGCCAAACCAGATTTCTAACTTGAACTCAGAGTGAGCTCTTTGTCTCCATTCAGGCTCTGCTTCTAGGAACAAGTCCACCCCAGATGGGAATGTAACCTTTTCCTCACAACTTAAATAATGATAGGCCTATGGTGCCAAGAGCAATTATTGCTGCACAACACCCGGATGTGTCTTTCTTGTAGTATTTTTTAGGAAGAGACTCCAATGGAGGCATAATAATAATTTATTGGAAGTTATAAAATTTACTCTTGACATGTAGCGTCATTAGTATAACACTTGCTGGATGGAATGAATGTCACAGCGGTTACCTGCTAGCATAGCTAACATCAACTTTGGCTAATAACGTTAGTTAGTGTTAGAGAGCCTGTTATGTTTAAAATACTAGATGTGTGATGTGAACTCATATATGGTTTTGAATATGGTAGAGGGCCTGATATGCTTAGAAACAGTCAGTTTGTGTGGTGCACAACTCATATATGGTTATGAATACGTTTTCATTTGAATAATTGCTGACACAATATCTTAACGTTTCTCTTGTATAAATGGTTATAACCTTGACAGTACAGAAATTCAGGCTTCAGGAGTTTCTGTGCAGAAGGTTCTGTATGTACTTTAGTTTGTGTGTATCTTAATTTCTATGTCTATGTGTGTGTGTGTGTTCAGGCATAGACTGCAGACTGCAAAATTCTGCAGGCAGTGCCCTTTAAAGGCATTTTTCAATGTAACCAACTGCTTCACGTAGCACACATACATTAGATCAGCGCCACTCCCATGGGGGTAAATCTGTCAATGTAACGTGCTTCACTCACGCAATAAAGAGTCTGGTTTCAGGGGAAGATTTTTGAAGTTGCTCAGAAGGGTAGAAATACCCAACAGTTAGCCAGTTAGCTTGTTTAGGCGGGTAATAACAGACAAGTTACCTTCGGATTTCGTTGTTATTGGCTACGTCACCCGAAATAGAGGTAAGTTAGTTGACCAACCTTAAATTAGCTATAGTTAACGTTAGTTAACAAAATAGGGTTTGTAATGTTAGTTTGGCTTGATCAGAATCATCTTTATTGGGCAAGTAACGTTATATTTGTACATACAAGGAGTTGGATTATTGCGTTGTTCATATACCTACAGTGAGGAAAATAAGTATTTGAAAACCCTGCTATTTTGCAAGTTCTCCCACTTAGAAATCATGGAGAGGTCAGAAATTGTCATCGTAGGTGCATGTCCACTGTGAGAGACATAATCTTTAAAAAAAAATCGAGAAATCACAATGTATAATTTTTTAACTATTTATTTGTATGGTACAGCTGTAAATAAGTATTTGAACACCTGAGAAAATCAATGTTAATAATTGGTACAGTAGCCTTTGTTTGCAGTTCCAGAGGTCAAATGTTTCCTGTAGTTTTTCACCAGGTTTGCACACACTGCAGAAGGGATTTTGGCCCACTCCTCCACACAGATCTTCTCTAGATCAGTCAGGTTTCTGGGCTGTCGCTGAGAAACACGGAGTTTGAGCTCCCTCCAAAGATTCTCTATTGGATTTAGGTCTGGAGACTAGCTAGGCCACGCCAAAACCTTGATATGCTTCTTCCAGAGCCACTCCTTGGTTATCCTGGCTGTGTGCTTTGGGTCATTGTCATGTTGGAAGACCCAGCCTCGACCCATCTTCAATGCTCTAACTGAGGGAAGGAGGTTGTTCCCCAAAATCTTGCAATACATGGCCCTGGTCATCCTCTCCTTAATACAGTGCAGTCGCCCTGTCCCATGTGCAGAAAAACACCCCCAAAGCACGATGCTACCACCCCATGCTTCACAGTAGGGATGGTGTTCTTGGGATGGTACTCATCATTCTTCTTCCTCCAAACACGGTTAGTGGAATTATAACCAGTTCTATTTTGGTCTCATCTGACCACATGACTTTCTCCCATGACTCCTCTGGATCATCCAAATGGTCATTGGCAAACTAAAGACGGGCCTTGACATGTGCTGGTTTAGGCAGGGGAACATTCCGTGCCATGCATGATTTCAAACCATGACGTCTTAGTGTATTACCAACAGTAACCTTGGGAACAGTGGTACCAGCTCTTTTCAGGTCATTGACCAGCTCCTCCCGTGTAGTTCTGGGCTGATTTCTCACTTTTCTTAGGATCATTGAGACCCCACGAGGTGAGATCTTGCATGGAGCCCCAGTCCGAGGGAGACTGACAGTCATGTTTAGCTTCTTCCATTTTCTAATGATTGCTCCAACAGTGGACCTTTTTTCACCAAGCTGCTTGGCAATTTCCCCGTAGTCCTTTCCAGCCTTGTGGAAGTGTACAATTTTGTCTCTAGTGTCTTTGGTCTTGGCCATGTTAGTAGTTGGATTCTTACTGATTGTATGGGGTGGACAGGTGTCTTTATGCAGCTAACGACCTCAAACAGGTGCATCTAACTTAGGATAATAAATGGAGTGGAGGTGGACATTTTGAAGGCAGACTAACGGGTCTTTGAGGGTCAGAATTGTAGCTGATAGTCAGGTGTTCAAATACCTATTTGCAGCTGTATCATACAAATAAATAGTTAAAAAATCCTACATTGTGATTTCTGGATTTTTGTTTTTAGATTATGTCTGTCACAGTGGACATGCACCTACGATGACAATTTCAGACCCCTCGGTGATTTCTAAGTGGGAGAACTTGCAAAATAGCAGGGTGTTCAAATACTTATTTTCCTCACTGTAACTTTACACAGAAAACGGTGTATATGTATTGCTATGTATTTAGTATTAATATTTAAGTATTGTCATTTATTAATGTACTACCCAGTAAGCACACATACAACGTATTGGCGATGTAATCAAAATACGGCGGGGATATGTAGTAGTTTGGTCGTTCGCTCGCTGGCACAACATCCCCGAGACATCGCTGCTAGACGTTTCTGCGACATGCAGCCGCTCTTTCCGCGACGTACATCGTTTTAACGTATGCCATACATCGTACAGATGTGGGCTCATTTACATCGTTCTAACGTATATAATACGTCATACAGATGCGGGGTCCTATACATCGTTCTAATGTATATAATACATCGTCCCAACATCCGCTATACATTTTACAGACGCATTCTCAGGCACATCTTCCTGACATGTGTTATACGTAGAATAGATGTCAGGAAGATGTGCCGATCAATCGATCCTGCATTAACCCATTTAACAGAACTGGTCAGTATAGGTCACACGAAATTACGTTAAATATCTTTACTAAATTACATGAATTGCTAAAGTAAGAGATAAGTCATACACAATTACCTATAATACATTTTATTTATGAAGCACTTTTAAGGGTACTCCAAAAATGTACATAGTTCAAATTATTATAGAAAATAGCACACTACAACACATTAAAAGCTATTCTGAAAATACAAAAAAATTATCATGTAACTACTTTTTGAGATAATATCCTACATTTGTCTATACTAAGAATTAATGTTCCTGTTCAACGGCTTAAGTTGTTTGCTCTCGTTTTTTGGCTGTGTTCCAGGTGATACCCAATCAGAATCAGTTATCCATTTTTGGATGCCAATGGGATCATGATAATGTTATTTGAACCCAAAAACACTGAGTAATTGAGCCAAGAATAACATTTATTCATTTAAGAAAATTCATTTTTATTCTTAATCTGCAGGAGTCACTGAAATATACAATATTTCTCTCTTTTGCCTACACACAAAAACTTATTTGAAACCTTGATGGATTTAACGTTCATGCCAAGTGTACAGAAACTAACCACAGTCGTACTTAACTGTTTAACATAGCTAGATAGTGCCATTTGGTGATAAGCAGGGTAAAAATAAAACCTTATAATCATAACGTATTAAGTACAACCGTTAGCATGCAATTAGCCGCCCCCTGAACTTCACCTTTTAAAAATAAGATTTAACGTTAGCTAGCTAGTTGACAGATTAACTAATGCTATATTCCGAATTTACCTAGCCATTTGATTCGATAACAAGTCTTCAGCTTTATGTTCTCAGTTGAGGTTTCAGTTCCATTTAAGCCAACAAAAGAAAAGTAACCAATACAAGCAAAGTATGACTGAGGTATGACACTCGGTTACGTTAGCATCAACGTTGGATATCGGGTAATGTTGTTAGCTAACGTTAATGGCCTGTGGTTAACGTTATGGTTGGTTAGCTAGTTAGCTAGTCAAATTAGTAGCTACATTTAGCTAGCTAGAACACGAGTATTTGAATTTTTAAATGAACGTGAAAAGGGTGGCTAGTGCGATGTTAGCCTGATCTTAAGGCTTTAAAGTAGGGATGAGCGAGTACAGCATTATCTGTATCTGTATCTGTTTACCACATGAATTATCTGTATCCGTATCTGTACTCTGACTGGGCGGGGCCTAACCCGGAAGTGGACAGAATTTAACCCGGAAGTGGGTCGGGTTGTCTTGAAATGGGCGGGGCTTTAACTGGTATGTTATTTTAAGCATGCAATTGATATGGGTTGATCAGAAATTGTTATATTTATTGCTGATTAGAAAACTATTTACATGACAGCACTGAGCTTCAGATCAATGGTGTTGTCATGGTAACAAACAAACTTATACAGAACAAGTTTTACAACAATGGATATGTTAGCACATGCGGTTGCAATTGTGAAGTAATATGTAATGAACAAGAGTTTCATACTCTGCAACCAAAAGCGACCCCCAAAGGGGCAGAGTTTAGCGGCATGTTTATTCTCATTGGACTGCAAAGATGCCCTCGGCAACGGCGGACCAATGAGAATAGATTTGAATGTGCCAGGTGAAAAGGAACCGCCCCCAGGTGCAGGGCATAAAACTGTGTGATTTACGAATATTCAATACTGGTTTCACGTGACTCCATCACGGGGAAGCATGGATCCAGTCCGCTGTCAGCTGCAGTGTTATTATGTTTGTTTTTCTTTGTCTTATCATCTTCATCATTGCAATAAACCTTTTCTTAATTCCCAATTTGACCCTCAGAATCCTTCCTCAGAGATCCGAACGTACACGATGTTGCTTTTGAAAACCTTAACACTATGTAAGTAGGTACTACAAACAGAAGTTAAAAACCCTAAACGTTAACGGAACAGACCCGCGGACCTGATTGACTGAGAAAGAGAGGGAGAGAGAGAGAGAGCTGTTCGCAGTGATCCAAGTGAGCAGATTGTGTGTGTGTGTGTGTGTGTGTGTGTGTGTGTGTGTGTGTGTAGGGGGGGCTGTGACTATCACAGAACGCAGCTAGCATAGTAGAGATTTGCTACTACCTTGACAACGATCCAATGCTAGCTACGTGTTTTGGAAAACATATTAACCGAGATAGGGTGAGAAGCTCAGTCATCCGAGAGGAGCTCAGAGTAGAGCCGCTGCTCCTTCGCGTCGAAAGGAGCCAGTTGAGGTGGTTCGGGCATCTCGTAAGGATGCCTCCTGGGCGCCTCCCTAGGGAGGTGTTCCAGGCACGTCCAGCTGGGAGGAGGCCTCGGGGAAGACCCAGGACTAGGTGGAGAGATTATATCTCCAACTTGGCCTGGGAACGCCTCGGGATCCCCCAGTCGGAGCTGGTTGATGTGGCTCGGGAAAGGGAAGTTTGGGGTCCCCTACTGGAGCTGCTGCCCCCGCGACCCGACTCCGGATAAGCGGATGAAGATGGATGGACTAACCAAGGTGGCCTGCGGCGGCCCTGAAGCTGTCGCTGTTGAATAAGTAGAGCCACCGGGACGGCTAAGCCGATGTTCTCGGCTAACGCTGGTTCGTTGGACATTTCGCAGTGTGACCATGGCCGACAGTAACGTGCCTTGTCGGGGGCGGGCGGGGATAGATAGGCTCTTGCTGACCTGCAAGCGAACGTGACAGACCAGTCAAAGTGAGCCCCCTGGTGGATGGCTATAGTGATTACAAGTCATAAGTCCGGCACCATTCATAAAAGTGACACTAAAAACTCAAAGTACTCTTCAAATACAGTTTCTCCAACTGTGTTTATTATTTTAGGTAGTTATTATCACGTGTATCCAAGTTCAAGTGTCCATATCCCCGGATGAGATGATTTTTATTCGTTATTTGACAATATAAACATACACTGACCTCCTCGAGCTTTTATTGTGTTACTTCCGGTTACCGGCATTTCATTTGCATATTAGCTAAATATTTAGTTTCACTCGAAACATTTAGATTTAGATTTAACATTTAGATTTAGATTTAACATTTAGATTTAATATTTAGATTTAACATTTAGATTTAGATTTAGATTTAGATTTAATATTTAGATTTAACATTTAGATTTAGATTTAACATTTAGATTTAGATTTAATATTTAGATTTAACATTTAGATTTAGATTTAGATTTAACATTTAGATTTAGATTTAATATTTAGATTTAGATTTAACATTTAGATTTAGATTTAATATTTAGATTTAGATTTAACATTTAGATTTAGATTTAGATTTAGCATTTAGATTTAAGATTTAACATTTAGGTGTAATATTTAATATTTGGATTTAACTATTTAAAATATTTCCAAGTTGACAAATATTGTTGTAAATGTGCAAGAAAGTGACCCTCAAAATTTCAGACCAGTTTTTTAAACATTATTTAAAGCTAAATGTGACAAAATGTTGCTGTTATTTTCAGCGTGAGTCGTTTTACAAACGGCGCCCCATAGCCGCCGTGCAGTAAATCGGCATCAATTGTTCAGTAACAGTTAAACGGAAAGTTTACACGAATTATTGGAGATAATTGTGTTCTTATTGGAAAACCAGAATGAGATGGCATCTATATTTAATTATCCTATATCCTACCTATATTTTAATTATCCTACCGTGTTGTTATACAATTACTAGACCCTGTTAAGAGCTACTGACATACAGCCCATTATCTTTATGCCTTAAATTGGCTATTTGCTGCATTTCTCTATTTCAATGTTTGTGTCAGAACTGACTGGCTTGCTTCACTTTCATTTGATTTAAAATAATTCAGTGATGTTTTTATTCTGTGCCATTGTCGCAGCCGTGTGCCTATATCCTGCGTTACCCGTGCCTGGTCCTGTCTTGTATTATATGGACTTTATTCTTGTAGCGGTAACAGTCTATTATTTTATGATGTTTCCGGGTCAGTAGCCTATGGCAGGCTAATTATTGTCTTGGATAGGCTATTTATAGTGAATTGAATCTCTCTTTCGCTGTCAGGGAGCCATCAGTGCCAAATTACCTGCTCCTTTGTGAAATGAAATCTATTCTCACTATCATATGCAAACACTCATATCTTGTTTTGTTTGTATTGTACTTGTGACCCATTAAATCTTTTTGTGTTTTGCTTGGTCCAGATGAGCTGCCAGGGGGATCACACCCCTCCAATGAGGGTGTTGGTGACAGGAGGATCCGGCTTGGTGGGCAGGGCTATACAGCATGTGGTCAAAGAGGAGGGGGGAGCCAAGGAAGGGGAAGAATGGATATTTCTCTCCTCCAAAGATGCCAACTTCATGTGAGCGCATACTTTCTAGCTACTGCAAAACATGCAAACACATTTGGTACTAATAATGCACATACAATTTGGAGACTGTCTCTGCACTTTCAGCATTCTGTGTTATTGTGGCATTTCTTCAGGAACATGGAGGAGACACTGGCAGTGTTTGAAAAATATCGGCCGACCCACGTCATTCACCTGGCTGCTATGGTTGGGGGGCTTTTCAAGAACATGAAGTATAACCTGGACTTTTGGGTATGAGAAAGTCATGCATCTGCTGTCACTGCTAATTGTATGTGTGCTTTTATCTTTTTATTATTCAGTGTGCCGATGTGCTGCAATAGTCCCCCTACTAGTCCCGGAGCGTTGCCAACACACGCACACAAAATACATCAAAACGTGTGTAATGATCAGGAATGGTGTGCTATGACTTTTCAATGAGATTTACCACGCGGTTTTCACGAAATCGGCAAACAACGGCAAAAAATTTATTATAGACTTTAATGGGAAATGTTCGGGAAATCACTCAACGTTGCAAAAAACGCCACCTCTTTGGGGCCATGCAGTATCGCCATACTTTAACGTAGAAACATAATTAAAAGTAAACCAAAGACAAGACTTTGGCGTTTATTGGCCTGAATGGGCATTCAAATATCAAGCACGGTTTCTCCAAAATCACAGTTTACGTATCGTCCCGTTTTCAGACCGCTTCCGATTTTCCAATGTGTGTGTATGTGGCGGAAAGTTGAGAGCTAGAGTGAAGGACAAATCATCTTGGTTCTCTCTCTATAACTTGCTCCCACGCCAACAATTTGAACTTGTCATGGAAAATTTATAAATCAAACCGTAGGTATTTTTGTCTAGTTTCAACTAATGTGCTCATTTATGCAATATGAATTATACTTTTTGCTCAGCGACCTTTCAAACGACAAGAGTTCCCAATCTTCCTCCATTCACTGCCATGTCAAACATTGTCCACATTTCTGAGCAAAACCCAGAGCCAAGCACTTTTTTAATCGCTGATATGGCCACATTTTAAAGTTTATTTAACTTCTGGTGCCCACGAGAATGTTATTTTATTGATATCTTTTATCCTTTTGGTGATATGATCATTTGTTTGAGAGCTTGTTCAGTGTCTGAATAGCTGCAGTGTGACACAGCTGACAGGTACAGCAGGTGCTCCAGTCATTAACCCATTACAGATCAAAGAAATGACATCAAGAAATTGATTAGATTCAAGACAGGCACATATGTTTGAAATGGTTGTTGGATATGTGTTAAAACTAAGAAGACTTTGATGGGTAGTAGAATAATGAATGCTGTATCTGTCCCCTCCAGAGAAACAATGTCTACATCAACGATAACGTGCTGCAGGCAGCACATAAAGTTGGCGCCGTCAAGGTTGTTTCTTGCCTGTCCACCTGCATCTTTCCGGATAAAACCACCTACCCTATTGACGAGACCATGGTAACAGGCCCCTATCTTTGCTCTTAGCTGGCAAGTATCAGCACATTTGTAAATGGCAACTAACATTACTTTCCATCTTTGCACTAGATCCATAATGGTCCACCTCATGAGTCAAACTTCGGCTATGCCTATGCAAAGAGAATGATTGATGTTTATAACAGGTGGGAACTCTGTTGTTGGTTTAGTACATTTATACTGTTGACACAGAACAAGAATTGTCTTTAAAACTGTTTGTATGTTTCCCAGGGCGTATTTCCAGCAGCAAGAGAGTTGCTATACAGCTGTGATTCCCACTAATGTGTTTGGTCCCCATGACAACTTCAGCATTGAGGACGGTCATGTGCTGCCAGGCCTAATTCACAAAGCTTACATTGCTCAAAGTAAGTCTTTTAATGCTCTATTTTTCTTTTTTCAATTCAAAATTTCTACCTTACTGGGTCTTAGATCCGTAATAAGACTAGAACTACACATCACTATCAGAGGAGACCTTCATACATTCTTTTAAGGTGTCTGCAAACCTTATTACGTGTACTAAGCGCTGATACCAGTTCTATGTACTGAACTCGTAGGGTATAATGGGGATACATGAAGTCATATAAATTGTGTACTGATTTGTGTTTCTGATTAGAGGAGGGAAATCCCCTGGTGGTCTGGGGCTCCGGCACTCCCAGAAGACAGTTCATCTACTCTTTGGACCTGGCTCGTCTCTTCCTGTGGGTCTTGAGAGAGTATTCAGAGGTTGATCCAATCATTCTCTCTGGTAAGTCCTTATACACAGCATATTGATAGTGAACGATGAATTAAATCCATAGTAAACCTTGTTGTGTCTGCTGGTTCCAGTTGGAGAGGAGGATGAAGTGTCCATCAAAGAAGCTGCAGAAGCAGTTGTGCAAGCACTGGACTTTAAAGGAGAAGTGGTGGTATCCTTTTGATCATGCTAAGTTAACCAATGTCAGCTTCAAATCAAAGTTTTTTTAGTTTACAATATAAAATCCATGTTCCACATTTAAGGCGTCTCAACGCGGTAAACCTTCGTCTTGAATCAGATTTCTAACCATTAGTTCATGTAGTTTCCTTGACCTTTGATCTCTAGTTTGATACCAGTAAAGCAGACGGCCAGTTCAAAAAGACAGCCAGCAATGCAAAGCTGCACCGCTACCTGCCGGACTTCACCTTCACACCCTTCAAAAAAGGTGTGTGTGCATGTGTGTGTATGTTTTTAAATACCTAGTAAAAATGAAAAGAAGTATGTTTTGCCTACATCTGCTGCCTGTCTTCACTTATTCTTCTTGTTTTAACAGCTTTAAAGGAAACCTGTGATTGGTTTGTGGCCAACTATGACACTGCCAGGAAGTGAACACTTCAATTAATTTGGTACAAAGTCTGGCGATGTATGACCCGCTCTGTTGGAAGAGGTGTAGAGGGCTGGAAGAAAACAAGGTGGCTCATGTGCTAAGGTAGATGGATGTGAGTGGATTGTGTGTTCCAGTTAGATTCAGCCACTCAGTGAGCGACACTAAACATCTCACTTCAAGTCTGCAACACTTCTCTTAATAGAAAGTATGAGAAACAATTTGTCTACCGAACTGGATGTATAATTTTGTTCACTATGACTGTGTTAATTATAAGTAAAGTTAATTGGGGGTTCAATCTGTTGGGATTAGTATTTTTCAGCATTTTCATTACTTACAGTTCACACAGAAAGTATTCACAGCATTTTTCGTTATGTCACAGCCTTATGCAAAAATGGATTCAACTAAAAAAAATTCTTCAGATTTCTACACACAATACCCATAATGACATGAAAAAAGTTTTTAAATGTTTGCAAATTTATTAGAAATACATGAGCTCCATTTAGAGCTTGATCGCAAACGCTGGGAATACGTACAGGTGACTTTGTTTTATTTTGAATCAATTTGTAAAAATCTAACTTTTTTAAAGTTGTCATTATGGGGTATTGTGTAGAAGAAAATAAATTTGATCCATTTTGGAATAAGGCTGTAACATAATCTGGAAAAAGTGAAGCTCTTTGAATGCTTTGTTTGCACTGTAACTCTTTCAGGGTTTGTGGGGAGTGAAAACTGTTATGTGAAATAGTTATGTGAATATGTATGGCCTATATAGAAAGGACAAAAAGCTTTTGGGGTGAGGCAACTTCAGAACACAGGAATGTCAAGCTAGCAGAGTAAAACAGAGATAAGATAAGAAACTTGGGTGGGGGGTTGCAACTCTGACAGTGAGTAAAATCAGATTGTTCCCCTAACCAACTTTGCTGAGTTCTAAACTTGCCAACAGCCAGCCACAGCTCAACCAATGATGAAGCAGAGAAGATATACTACATTTATGTAAGACAACTATATATGTTTACACCCATTATGTAAAAACAACTATGTTTACACCCACTTATACAACTCCAATAAAAAGCAGAGCAAGGGGAAAGTACGTTGGAAGACTACTGAATTATTTCAGTACTCTCCCCCTTTGCAAAGCATAAAGACAACGTCTGTCTGTGTGTAATTTTTGAACTCAACAGGATTTAAGTTCTTTATTCACTTTATGTATTGAACAAAAATGTTATGTACGGTTTGAATAGTGGATTGGATGTTTTTTAACTCAGTATATTTGCACTGAGAAAATTAAATGTTTTTATGTCAGTAATGTCTTAAGTTTCTTGAGATTTGAGAAGTAAAGTCCAGACTGATTCATGGTAAAGAAATAATTTATTAACTTAAACAACATCAGGCAGCACTTACATTGACATCACAATAAGAGTTGATAAAACATTTTTTGCAGAGAAGGCACTATCAAAAAAAGTTGCTCTATTTGAAAACAGACAGATACATGGGTAATGACATTGTGTTTACTTAAAAAATAACAGTTAAACGTTCCAGTAAATATTAAAAACATCTGTAGTCTAAAAAAATGCAGTGCTCATTTAGCAACATAGGAGGTGAGCCCCCCCTCATGGACTCTGCAGTAGTCCTGTCCTGGCACGGCTCTCTTCTTACAGACCTTCCCTGTTTTTGTGATACCATTGCACAGCTGACGGCCTGATATTGAGCTGCCGCAGGAAACAAAAAAAAGAGAAGGCAATCATTTTTGGGTCAACTACGGCCCATCAATTAATAACACTTGCCTGTTAGCGTTTAAGGCATGCATGTGATCAGTCTACAACCCTGACCTGTTGCTGACTGACGGGGTAGGACTCGCACTTCGGGAGTCGTTCATGGAGTCGTGAGAGTCGATTACAAAATCAAAAACACCTCCCAGGTTTCTAAGGGGGATAGCGGCAACTCGAGCCTGCAAAAAAACCACATGTGTGAGGGCAAATTGTATTAGTTCATGAGGTACTGAATATTAATCTTATTAATATTAATTTGTTTTCTTTCATGAAGTCACTGTCAGGCAGAAACCTTGTATCTCCATATTTTGTAATCAATGCTATTGGTCACTGTCTGTGACGAGTCAATTTTGTCAATAGTTCAATATTTCAAATTAGCCTTTTTCTTCATTTCTTGAAAAAACAGTTTGACATACAAAAAGGTTTTCACCTAACATCGGTGGTGTGACATTAATCGATTTGCTCACCTCTGAAAGAACCGGCTGCGGTACAAGCCTGGGAGTGGAGTGATTGGGTGTGCCAATGATTGGTGTAAACCTGGACTCTGGGATTGGCTTCCTGTGAAGAGGAGATGCTGCTGATATGCCGAAGTTACCTGTAGGCAAAGACAGTGAGAGCCAATTTGAGTTACTAAATCTATTAAAAGGTGCCAATTATTGGTAAATTGTTTTTACAGTTTAAGTACAGTATATTTATATTTCAAACCAGATATGAAGCTGTCCTGATTCAACAGGTCGTCTTGATCGATAGAGCCATCACTTTTATCTCTGGGGACAAAAAAAGGATTACATCAAATAAATCACCCGCAAAAAGAAATAAGAGCACCTCCCACAATGCTGCAACTCTAGAGGTTTTAATTCAGGATCTGCATCAAACTCTGAGGACACATGTCAAATTAAACAGCAACTACTTTAATAATTAATAGTTTGTCATTTCTTAGCAAAAATGCCCTATAAAGATTTTGTTTTTTGAGGCGGTTGTGGTTCAGCGGCAGAGCGGTCGACTGCCAATCTGAAGGTTGGTTGTTAGATTCCCGTGTCGAAGTGTCCTTGGGCAAGACACTAAGTTGCCCCCGAAGCTGTGCCATCAGAGTGCAAATGTGTGTGTGTGCTTATCTGATGAACGTGTGTGTGTCAAAGGTTTGTGTTATATGTAGAAGCACTCTGAGTAGTCGTTAAGAGTAGAAAAGCGCTATAACAGACCATTTACATTTTATATCATTGTACAGTCAATATCTTCGTTAGTCAGACATTACATTTTGATGTCACCTTGTGCTCTGGCAAATTATACGGAGCATTTTTTTAAACAACTACCGGATATATTGACAAAAAAATTATGTTGAGAATAATAAAAATAAAAAAACACCAGTTGCAGCAAAGACGTGTGTAATGAACTCCACAGACTCACTTCTGCGGTGTAGAGGACGGCGGATATGAGGATGAGCTGGATGATACTGGTTTCTGTGGCTCCACGATGGCCCATGAGGCCAGTGGCAGCCGGGCGGCTGGCTTTCCTCTGGACTGAAGGTACGCCCACAAATGACTCACAAACCACTGACCTGCAGATGTGAATAAAAGAAACCTTGTGAGAAACAAATGACAATACTGGAGACATTGTACTTAACTTGGAAATAGCTTTACGTTTGTACTATAGACTGTATAATATGAATGGACAGAGCATGCGTGACATCACCCATTGGTTTGTGGAGATCTGTTGTGGAGTTTGCAGTTACAGGTGCAGCCATCCTGGTTGCAGATGTGACGATTTAAGGCGAGGGAGGAGTAGAGTGCGGATCGGGCCGGATTTTTCTGTCCGAGCCCGGCCCGCGTCCGACACAGTTAAAATCGCATTTGTTTCTCATACTAAGGACACATGTACGTTTGTTTGTGTGGAAAGTCGCTTTTATTAAGCAATTGTAGGAAGGCATTCGGAAATGTCAACAGATGAGCGCATCAATGCACAGCTGACTTTCCTTCGTTTTCAATTGTTTTAAAATCTCCTACGGCCAACTTCTTTTTAACATCTTCCATCGTTGCGCTGCCACATGGAGCTTAATACGCACGTCTTTCGTTGTCACAGCACACAGGAAGACGGATGTTAGGGTAATATTTGACATTTATTTTAAGCTGTTTTAAATTCAAAATGTGCAATGCCTTATCGCGCTGATGTGACCGAGCCCGACCCGAACCCGAGCATCCTTTCTAAAAATCTGTCCGAACCCGGCCCGACCCGTCGGGTCCCGTCGGGCTCGGGTCGGGTATCCATCCTCTAGGGAGGAGCTGCTTACACTCTACGTTACAAACTTTCACGGTCAATCACATCATAGCCACGCCCTAAACGCCCCCCTGCTTTATTACAATTTTTAAAATCAACAAGACCATAATTCAACATAATGATCATTCTGTGTTGCAGAAGACTTAAAACTAGCGGTTGAGAACATAAACTCATGAAAATGTTCACTGAGGTAATAAAATCAAGTGGGCCACTTTCTCATAGACTTCTACAGAAACAGACCTCCTTTTGCAACCACACAGTCGCCCTCTGCTGGATTTCAGATAGAATGCAGAATTAAGGCACTTCTGCATTGGCAGCACTTTACCAAACCGGATGCTCTGTCCATTATTAATTATTATTATTATTATTATTATTATTATTATTATACAGTCTATGGTTTGCACTATTTTTCTGTCCAAGCCAAACAGGCATTAAAACATTTGTTTCCGAGCCAGACACAGTTAAAAATTTGCATAAAGCATAAAGACATCAGTCTGTGTGTGTGTGTGTGTGTGTGTGTGTGTGTGTGTGTGTCCCCATACTAATGACACATGTAGGCTATACTGTACGTTTGTGTGGAAAGCTTGCTTTTATTAAGCTGCTGTAGGAAGGCATTCGGATATGTCATCAGATGAGCGCATCAGCGCACACGGGGCAACAAGCGAATGTAAATAATTTAAAGAGTTCAATGTGTTAACCTTTCCTGATTGCTTACTTTCCGACCGTGATCAGAAAACCAGGGCAGGCTTGTTACCTCCGGAGCTGACGTTATAAAATGAATAACGTTGGGGTTAAAGTCCCGTTTCTGGTGAGCAAATTAAAGAACTTTGCTTTCAGTCTGGGGTTTATTTCGCCCACCACTGTGTACAAAACTTAAACTTATTCCACCAACTCTGCTCCTCTATCACTCTCCTGCCCACTTTCCACACCCACGGAGTTCTTTAAAAATAAATAAGCTACAGCACTATTTTACAACTAATGCCTTTTTGCGCTAATGTGACCGAGCCCAACCCAAACCAGACCATAATTTCTAGATATCCACACCCGGCCCGTCGGGTCATTAACATAATATTGTATCAGAAAACATGACAAATGTGGACAAACTTGTGGCCGGGTTGGCACAGTTGGTAGAGCAGGCGCACATTTACATAAGTTTATTCCTCAACACAGAGGTCCAGGGTTTGAGTCCGACCTGTGACGATTTCCTGCATGTCTTCCCCCTTTCTGTCCTGTCCATTAAAGGCGGAAAAGCCCCCAAAAAAATATTTAAAAAGAAAGTGCCGAACTTGGTCAGTGCACCGTGGGTGTTATGTCCCACCTGCCCAGCCGAGGTAGCCCTGGATCATGTGGAGCCTCTCCTCGATGCGGCGCTGCATGCTGTCCAGGTAGCGCAGCGTGGCTCCCAGGGTGCTGTTCATGCGCTCCAGTTTGTTCATCAGGTCAGTGTAGTACTGCGAGGTCTGGTCCTGGTACTGCAGAAACTCCAACATACTGTGATCTGATCAACCACAAGAAATACATTTAAAAAAAAAAAAAAAAAAAGTTTTAAAATAAAAAAGACATTTTAACGAAATGTTATAAAAAATAAAAACGATGTGCTGAATTTAGATTTGTGATGCTCTGTTTTGATTACCAATCTTTTGGTGGATGTCCTGAGCTTGGTGTCTGACATCTGCGAGGTCTTTAACAATCGCCTTGTGGCTGTCCTGCACCTCCGAGCCTTGGATCTGCAGATGCTCACTCACATTCTCTTAACAAAAAAAGACAGGAAGGCAGTCGATAAAAATCTAGCGAGCAATGCAGGCACATATTTTAGTATGTGGACACTTCAGACAAGCACAAGTCAATCATTACCATACTTGTATTGTACCATACATCTAAAATAGAGCTGAAAAGATTAGTTGATTCGTTGTCAACTATTAAATGACCTATTTTGATAATAGATATAAAAATCGGCTTGAGTTATGTTTTAATGTAAAGATTATCAGATTCCAGCTTCTTAAGTGAATATTTTATTGTTCACTCCTGTGTGACAGAATACTGAATCTTTGAGTTATGGACAAAACAAGACATTTGAGGACGTCATCTTGGACCTTGGGAAAAAACACTGATCGACTATTTGACATTTAAAAAAAATAATCTAATCGATTAGTCAAGAAAATACAGATTAATCAACAATGACAATAATTGTAATCTGCAGCCTTAATCTAAAACTAATGCATGGCTCTAATTATGTGCCAAATATACTAAATGCTGAACTTTTGCTTTGTGAGATTCATGAAGACGTGAAAGCTCTCACCCATTCTCTTTGTAATGCCCTGAATGAGCTGGGCTACCAGTTCCTGTCCAGAGGCGATGAGGGCTTTTTCCTGCCCCAGACGCTCCAAGTTGTCCCTCAGTGAGCTCTCCATTTGCCCCTGGCCCTCATACAGTTTCCCCTGTTGTTCCTGCAGAGCACTGTGACCATCCAGCAGCTTGTCCAAGGAGGCGATTGTTAAAGACCTCGCAGATGTCAGACACCAAGCTCAGGACATCCACCAAAAGATTGGTAATCAAAACAGAGCATCACAAATCTAAATTCAGCACATCGTTTTTATTTTTTTATAACATTTCGTTAAAATGTCTTTTTTATTTTAAAACTTTTTTTCTTTTTCTTTTTTAAATGTATTTCTTGTGGCTGATCAGATCACAGTATGTTGGAGTTTCTGCAGTACCAGGACCAGACCTCGCAGTACTACACTGACCTGATGAACAAACTGGAGCGCATGAACAGCACCCTGGGAGCCACGCTGCGCTACCTGGACAGCATGCAGCGCCGCATCGAGGAGAGGCTCCACATGATCCAGGGCTACCTCGGCTGGGCAGGTGGGACATAACACCCACGGTGCACTGACCAAGTTCGGCACTTTCTTTTTAAATATTTTTTTTTTGGGGGGGGGCTTTTCCGCCTTTAATGGACAGGACAGAAAGGGGGAAGACATGCAGGAAATCGTCACAGGTCGGACTCAAACCCTGGACCTCTGTGTTGAGGAATAAACTTATGTAAATGTGCGCCTGCTCTACCAACTGTGCCAACCCGGCCACAAGTTTGTCCACATTTGTCATGTTTTCTGATACAAAATTATGTTAATGAACCATTAAATACAATATGCATTGAGTTGAAATACTGAATTAATCAGCAAGTGATTTTATTGCAATTCCAGTTTTATTTTATTTTTTAGCTAAAACATTCTTTTTTTTCTTTTGTCGTATGATTATGAAGGAAATATCTGTTTGAGTTCAGCTTGTTTTTGTTTGAGAAAACAAGTTAATATGATGGCCCATTTCTTTTGGCAATTTGTCATTTTAGACAAAACAGCAGACTG
This sequence comes from Etheostoma perlongum, assembly GCA_026937815.1. NCBI lineage: Eukaryota > Metazoa > Chordata > Actinopteri > Perciformes > Percidae > Etheostoma > Etheostoma perlongum. The sequence goes on along the minus strand of CM049379.1, from coordinate 4,867,431 downwards.
ATAAGAAAACGGCATTAATTGCATCTCTAATAAAATCAAAAGCAGATCTTAGTGGAATCTTAAGATTTTATGGATTCGGTTCAAGAAAATAAGATTAATAAAAACATGCTTTTGACTTTTAGCATAATAACAACATTGTATAAATTTAAGATGTCTAAAGCATCTTTTCATAGAAAGTGTGCACAAAAAAACTCAAATTTTATTTAAATAGTTTATTGTACATGAACACAGAAGTGTGGTAAAGGCCCCCCAAATCAACCATTAGGATGATCACATCAGCCAAACATCATCCTCTGTAGTCTGAGATGTCCTAAACACTTAAATATGGATAGGATTTGATAGATTTATTTCCCTTATGCTTCTTGTGATTACAGGATTGAGCCTGACCGCCATGTGGACGTGTATTGCACATACGGGCTACTTCGTCCTGTGTGCTGTCCTGCTGACGTTCCTGCGTTGTCCAGGTTTCTCTCGAGCCATGCTGCTGCTCACCGTGCCTCTTAACGCAGTGGCCGAGGTCAACCAGCAGCCGGCACTGGATCTGCCCTGCCTCAGCCTACTGCTGGTCATCCTCTCTCTGGGTACAAACAGGCTAAGGCATGGATACCCGACCCGACGGGCCGGGTGTGGATATCTAGAAATTATGGTCTGGTTTGGGTTGGGCTCGGTCACATCAGCGCAAAAAGGCATTAGTTGTAAAATGGTGCTGTAGCTTATTTATTTTTAAAGAACTCCGTGGGTGTGGAAAGTGGGCAGGAGAGTGATAGAGGAGCAGAGTTGGTGGAATAAGTTTAAGTTTTGTACACAGTGGTGGGCGAAATAAACCCCAGACTGAAAGCAAAGTTCTTTAATTTGCTCACCAGAAACGGGACTTTAACCCCAACGTTATTCATTGTATAACGTCAGCTCCGGAGGTAACAAGCCTGCCCTGGTTTTCTGATCACGGTCGGAAAGTAAGCAATCAGGAAAGGTTAACACATTGAACTCTTTAAATTATTTACATTCGCTTGTTGCCCCGTGTGCGCTGATGCGCTCATCTGATGACATATCCGAATGCCTTCCTACAGCAGCTTAATAAAAGCAAGCTTTCCACACAAACGTACAGTATAGCCTACATATGTCATAATTATGAGGGGAAAAAAGAGATTTTAACTGTGTCTGACGGACACAAATTTCTTAATTCCTGTCGGGCTCGGACAGAAAAATTCGGCCCGATTCTTGACTCTAGTACAAACCATAGACTATCCATCCATCCGCTTATCCGGTATCGGGTCGCGGGGGCAGCAGCTCCAGTAGGGGACCCCAAACTTCCCTTTCCCGAGCCACATCAACCAGCTCCGACTGGGGGGTCCCGAGGCGTTCCCAGGCCAGGTTGGAGATATAATCCCTCCACCTAGTCCTGGGTCTTCCCCGAGGCCTCCTCCCAGCTGGACGTGCCTGGAACACCTCCCTAGGGAGGCGCCCAGGAGGCATCCTTACCAGATGCCCGAACCACCTCAACTGGCTCCTTTTGATGCAAAGGAGCAGCGGCTCTACTCCGAGCTCCTCTCGGATGACTGAGCTTACTCACCCTATCTCTAAGGGAGACGCCAGCCACCCTCCTGAGGAAACCCATTTCGGCCGCTTGTACCCTGGATCTCGTTCTTTCGGTCATGACCCAGCCTTCATGACCATAGGTGAGGGTAGGAACGAAAATTGCCCGGTAGATCGAGAGCTTTGCCTTCTGTCTCAGCTCCCTTTTCGTCACAACGGTGCGATAAACGGAATGTAATACCGCACCGGCTGCTCCGATTCTCCGACCAATCTCACGCTCCATGGTCCCCTCACTCGCGAACAAGACCCCAAGGTACTTACCATAGACTGTATAATATTAATGGACAGAGCATCCGGTTTGGCAAAGTGCTGCAAAATCAGAAGTGCCTTAATCCTGCATTCTATCTGAAATCCAGCAGAGGGCGACTGTGTGGTTGCAAAAGGAGGTCTGTTTCTGTAGAAGTCTATGAGAAAGTGGCCCACTTGATTTTATTACCTCAGTGAACATTTTCATGAGTTTATGTTCTCAACCGCTAGTTTTTAGTCTTCTGCAACACAGAATGATCATTATGTTGAATTATGGTCTTGTTGATTTTAAAAATTGTAATAAAGCAGGGGGGGTGTTTAGGGCGTGGCTATGATGTGATTGACCGTTAAAGTTTGTAACGTAGAGTGTAAGCAGCTCCTCCCTCGCCTTAAATCGTCACATCTGCAACCAGGATGGCTGCACCTGTAACTGCAAACTCCACAACAGATCTCCACAAACCAATAGGTGATGTCACGCATGCTCTGTCCATTCATATTATACAGTCTATAGTACAAACGTAAAGCTATTTCCAAGTTAAGTACAATGTCTCCAGTATTGTCATTTGTTTCTCACAAGGTTTCTTTTATTCACATCTGCAGGTCAGTGGTTTGTGAGTCATTTGTGGGCGTACCTTCAGTCCAGAGGAAAGCCAGCCGCCCGGCTGCCACTGGCCTCATGGGCCATCGTGGAGCCACAGAAACCAGTATCATCCAGTTATTACATAACTCCACAGACATGTATCCTCAGTTTGACATGTATCCTCAGAGTTTGATGCAGACCCTTAATTAAAACATCTAGAGTTGCTATCACTAAAACAATTTTTAACAATTGTGCATTATAGTGGGAGATAGGTGCTCATTTCTTTTTGTAGGTGATTTATTTGATGTAATCCTTTTAATTTTTATTTTTTTGTCGTCCCCAGAGATAAAAGTGATGGCTCTATCGATCAAGATGACCTGTTGAATCAGGACAGCTTCATATCTGGTTTGAAATATAAATATACTGTACCTTAACAGTAAAAACAACTTTCAAATAATTGGCACCTTTTAATAGATTTAGTAACTCAAATTGGCTCTCACTGTCTTTGCCTACAGGTAACTTCGGCATATCAGCAGCGTCTCCTCTTCACAGGAAGCCAATCCCAGAGTCCAGGTTTACACCAATCATTGGCACACCCAATCACTCCACTCCCAGGCTTGTACCGCAGCCGGTTCTTTCAGAGGTGAGCAAATCGATTAATGTCACACCACCGATGTTAGGTGAAAACCTTTTGTATGTCAAACTGTTTTTTCAAGAAATGAAGAAAAAGGCTAATTTGAAATATTGAACTATTGACTATTGACAAAATTGACTCGTCACAGACAGTGACCAATAGCATTGATTACAAAATATGGAGATACAAGGTTTCTGCCTGACAGTGACTAAATGAAAGAAAACAAATTAATATTAATAAGATTAATATTCAGTACCTCATGAACTAATACAATTTGCCCTCACACATGTTGTGGTTTTTTTTGCAGGCTCGAGTTGCCGCTATCCCCTTTAGAAACCTGGGAGGTGTTTTTGATTTTGTAATCGACTCACACGACTCCATGAATTCAGATCCAAGAATTTCTGAAAACAGTTGATGTTTGTGAACAGTTTCAGTCAGGTTTGAGGTCTCGTTACAGTACGGAGACTGCTCTATTAAAAGTTTTTAATGATCTGTTCGTACACCTTGATGCTGGCAATTGTGCCATTTTAATTCTGCTTGATTTGACTGCAGCCTTCGACACAGTTGATCATAAAATTCTTCTGTGGCGTTTAGAGCACTGTGTTGGCTTAAAAGGCACTGCTCTTAAGTGGTTTGAGTCGTATTTAACAGACAGATCAATTGCAGTACAAATGGGACAGTTTTCATCTTCAGTGGCTCCTCTGACCTGTGGGGTACCGCAGGGGTCAGTTTTGGGTCCACTGTTATTCTCCCTGTATATGCTACCATTGGGTTCTATTTTCAGGAAACATGACATCTCTTTCCACTGCTTCGCTGATGATGTGCAGGTGTATCTACCGCTAAAGGTTCCAGCTAAAGAATCTTTGCAGGCCGTGATAAACTGCATGAGCGATATTAAGACTTGGATGGATCTTAACTTTTTAAAACTTAATGAGAACAAAACGGAAGTTGTCTTGTTTGGGCGTCCAGAGTTGGTTCAGGTTTTTACCAGCTCCCTTGGCCAACTAGCACCTCACTTAAGATCCCATGCCAGGAATCTTGGAGTGATTGTCGATAGTGCTTTTAAACTAGATAAGCAGGTCAGTGCTGTGGTTAAGGCTAGCTTTTTTCAGCTTAGACTGATAGCTAAAGTCAAACCGTATCTGACACAGGCTGACCTAGAAAAAGTTATTCATGTTTTTATCACCTCTCGCCTGGATTATTGTAATTCCTTGTATACAGGCATTGGGAAGTCTGAGCTTTATCGTCTGCAGCTTGTACAGAATGCAGCAGCTCGTCTTCTAAGCGGCAGGAAGAAGCGGGAGCACATTACTCCAGTGCTCTCATTGCTTCACTGGCTTCCGGTAAAGTATCGGATTGATTTTAAGGTCATTTTATTTGCTTTTAAATGTATCAATGGGCTTGCCCCAGAGTACCTTACGGACCTTGTCAGGCTGCATAGGCCCTCTAGAGACCTCCGTTCAGCCAGTCTGATGCTCCTAGAGGTTCCTAGGTCGAAATTGAGATCCAGAGGTGATCGAGCCTTTTCAGTGGCTGCTCCAACTCTGTGGAACTCATTGCCTGTAGCTGTGCGGACTGCTAGAAGCTTGTCCACTTTTAAATCATTGCTGAAGACTTATTTATTTGAAATAGCGTTTGGCTCAGGGGAGCCGCACTGATGAATGTTGTACTCTATTTTCTTGGTATTTGTTATTTACTGTGTCTTCTATTGTATCTGTTTTTACTGTGAAGTACTTTGGTAGGCCTCGGCCTTGGAAATGTGCTATACAAATAAATTTGACATTGACATTGACATGAACGACTCACGAGGTGCGAGTCCTACCCCATCAGTCAGCAACAGGTCAGGGTTGTAGACTGATCACATGCATGCCTTAAACGCTAACAGGCAAGTGTTATTAATTGATGGGCCGTAGTTGACCCAAAAATGATTGCCTTCTCTTTTTTTTGTTTCCTGCGGCAGCTCAATATCAGGCCGTCAGCTGTGCAATGGTATCACAAAAACAGGGAAGGTCTGTAAGAAGACAGCCGTGCCAGGACAGGACTACTGCAGAGTCCATGAGGGGGGGGCTCACCTCCTATGTTGCTAAATGAGCACTGCATTTTTTTTAGACTACAGATGTTTTAAAAACATTTAACTGTTATTTTTTAAGTAAACATGTCATTACCCATGGATCTGTCTGTATTCAAATAGAGCAACTTTTTTTGATAGTGCCTTCTCTGCAAAAAATGTTTTATCAACTCTTCTTATGATGTCAATGTAAGTTCTGCCTAATGTTTTAAGTTAATAAAGTATTTCTTTACCATGAATCAGTCTGGACTTTACTTCTCAAATACCTGTCAGAAATCTTAGCCTGTGGCAGATTACTTACATAGATTCAGCCAAGACACTTAAGACATTACTGATATAAAACATTTAATTTGCTCAGTGCAAATATACTGAGTAAAAAACATCTAATCCACTATTCAAACAGTACATAACATTTTTGTTCAATAAATACAGTGAATAAACTTAAAAACCCTTAGTTACAGTGCATACTTTTTCCACATTGTTACAGCCTTATTCCAAAATGGATCAAATTTTCTTTCTTAATTCTACACAATACCCCATAATGACAAGTTAGATTTTTGCAAATGTATTAAAAAGAAAGTCACCTGTACGTAATTATTCACCGCGTTTGCGATCAAGCTCTAAATGGAGCTCAGGTGCATTCTGTTTCCACAGATCATCCTTGATGTTTCTACAGCTTAATTGGAGTAAGTATTGATCAAAGGCTGTGATTACTTATGTACATATTATTAGGGATGAGCGAGTACAGAATTACCTGTATCTGGACTGATGCTGTTTCTCAGATCTGCATTGACTTTAATGAAGCCAGCTGACGGTTAAAAAAAAAAAAAAAAAAAATCTCAGACGGCAGAGACTCAACGGGAGTCGCATTTAAACCAAGCAGCATGTCTGAAACCCCACGTTCACCAGAAATCTACAGGTTACTATGTAAGTACTACAAACCAAAGTTAAAAACAAACCTGAAGCTGAAGAAACCCTAAACGTTAACGGAACAGACCCGCAGACCTGATTGACTGAGAAAGAGAGGGAGAGAGAGCTGTTCGCAGTGATCCGAGTGAGCAGAGCGGGTGTGTAGGGGGGGCTGTGACTATCACACAACGCAGAGACTGTCAGTGAGGAGTTTTATTCAATCCGAGTACAGATATTGACTCGTATTACTCGTATAATACTTGTACTCTGCAAAAGTGCTTTATCCGTCCCGGATACTCGTTATTATATTTTGTTCTGTATTTCTAATAAATTTGCAAACATTTAAAAAAAACTTTTCATGTCATTATGGGGTATTGTGTGTAGAAATCTGAGGGAAAAAAATGAGTTGAATCCATTTTGGAATAAGGCTGTAACATAACAAAATGTGGAAAAAGTGAAGAGCTGTGAATACTTTCCGTGTGCACTGTAAGTAATGAAAATGCTGAAAATGACGAAAACCGACAGATTGAACCCCCAATTAACTTTACTTATAATTAACACTGCCATAGTGAACAAAATTCTACATACAGTTCGGTAGACAAATTGTTTCTCATACTTTCTATAAAGAGAAGTGTTGCAGACTTGAAGTGAGATGTTTAGTGTCGCTCACTGAGTGGCTGAATCTAACTGGAACACACAATCCACTCACATCCATCTACCTTAGCACATGAGCCACCTTGTTTTCTTCCAGCCCTCTACACCTCTTCCAACAGAGGGGTCATACATCGCCAGACTTTGTACCAAATTGATTGAAGTGTTCACTTCCTGGCTGTGTCATAGTTGGCAACAAACCAATCACAGGTTTCCTTTAAAGCTGTTAAAACAAGAAGAATAAGTGAAGACAGGAAGCAGATGTAGGCAAAACATACTTCTTTTCATTTTTAACAGGTACTCTTTTAATTTTTAACAGGTAAAAACACACACACACACACACACACACACACACACACACACACACACACACACACACACACACACACACACACACACACACACACACACACACACACACACACACACACACACACACACACACACACACAGTCTAGAATTAGATTAGACTTCCGTCAAGGCTTGTATTGTTTTGGACAAATTACTTTATTGATGACATGCAAAACCTCGCTGCCCATCCATGATCTTCACGAGCACATTCACTGCCCTCTGCCCGGTTACACCACTGCCTGTTTTAGAATACTTAAATTGGCCCTCCTGGCCTGCCATTATTATATTATGACCAAAAGGATTGATTTGCACACGTTTGATAGCCACATACCTCTCAAGGCAATCCGTCAATTATACGGTTATGTTATACGATCATGATAACTTCAGAAATGACACACTATATTGATAAAAATGGATTAAGTGGAAATAGATTTTTTCTTCATTATTTTCAAGTCTTTACTGGTGCAAAATATGGCGGATATCACAGATCACATGCTGTACATCATCTGTAATACAGTATATCTGCCTGTTGTACTCTCTTTGACCAACAGCAGGTATTGTGAACAAATAAAGCATCGAGAAATGAAACCTTTGGGAACTAATTTGCTGGAAATCTTTAATGCTTCATCTCGCCATTACATGCACACGCACACCCAGACCCACACCCACAATTAGTCAGTCCCACCTTTTTTGAAGGGTGTGAAGGTGAAGTCCGGCAGGTAGCGGTGCAGCTTTGCATTGCTGGCTGTCTTTTTGAACTGGCCGTCTGCTTTACTGGTATCAAACTAGAGCTCAAAGGTCAAGGAAACTACATGAACTAATGGTTAGAAATCTGATTCAAGACGAAGGTTTACCGCGTTGAGACGCTTTAAATGTGGAACATGGATTTTATATTGTAAACTAAAAAAACTTTGATTTGAAGCTGACATTGATTAACTTAGCATGATCAAAAGGATACCACCACTTCTCCTTTAAAGTCCAGTGCTTGCACAACTGCTTCTGCAGCTTCTTTGATGGACACTTCATCCTCCTCTCCAACTGGAACCAGCAGACACAACAAGGTTTACTATGGATTTAATTCATCGTTCACTATCAATATGCTGTGTATAAGGACTTACCAGAGAGAATGATTGGATCAACCTCTGAATACTCTCTCAAGACCCACAGGAAGAGACGAGCCAGGTCCAAAGAGTAGATGAACTGTCTTCTGGGAGTGCCGGAGCCCCAGACCACCAGGGGATTTCCCTCCTCTAATCAGAAACACAAATCAGTACACAATTTATATGACTTCATGTATCCCCATTATACCCTACGAGTTCAGTACATAGAACTGGTATCAGCGCTTAGTACACGTAATAAGGTTTGCAGACACCTTAAAAGAATGTATGAAGGTCTCCTCTGATAGTGATGTGTAGTTCTAGTCTTATTACGGATCTAAGACCCAGTAAGGTAGAAATTTTGAATTGAAAAAAGAAAAATAGAGCATTACTAGACTTACTTTGAGCAATGTAAGCTTTGTGAATTAGGCCTGGCAGCACATGACCGTCATCAATGCTGAAGTTGTCATGGGGACCAAACACATTAGTGGGAATCACAGCTGTATAGCAACTCCCATGCTGCTGGAAATACGCCCTGGGAAACATACAAACAGTTTTAAAGACAATTCTTACTCTATGTCGACAGTATAAATGTATTAAACCAACAACAGAGTTCCCACCTGTTATGAACATCAATCATTCTCTTTGCATAGGCATAGCCGAAGTTTGACTCATGAGGTGGACCATTATGGATCTAGTGCAAAGATGGAAAGTAATGTTAGTTGCCATTTACAAATGTGCTAATACTTGCCAGCTAAGAGCACAGATAGGGGCCTGTTACCATGGTCTCGTCAATAGGGTAGGTGGTTTTATCCGGAAAGATGCAGGTGGACAGGCAAGAAACAACCTTGACGGCGCCAACTTCATGTGCTGCCTGCAGCACGTTATCGTTGATGTAGACATTGTTTCTCTGGAGGGGACAGATACAGCATTCATTATTCTACTACCCATCAAAGTCTTCTTAGTTTTAACACATATCCAACAACCATTTCAAACATATGTGCTAATTTATTAGATTCAAGTTACTCTATTTTCATAGTATGGACACAACAAAATTATGTTGGTGTCAATCACTCCAGCATTAGTAAATTAATAATAAAAAGATAAAAGCACACATACAATTAGCAGTGACAGCAGATGCATGACTTTCTCATACCCAAAAGTCCAGGTTATACTTCATGTTCTTGAAAAGCCCCCCAACCATAGCAGCCAGGTGAATGACGTGGGTCGGCCGATATTTTTCAAACACTGCCAGTGTCTCCTCCATGTTCCTGAAGAAATGCCACAATAACACAGAATGCTGAAAGTGCAGAGACAGTCTCCAAATTGTGTTTGCATTATTAGTACCAAATACTGTACATGTGTTTGTAGTAGCTAGAGAAAGTAGGCTCTCACGTGAGGTTGGCATCTTTGGAGGAGAGAAATATCCATTCTTCCCCTTCCTTGGCTCCCCCCTCCTCTTTGACCACATGCTGTATAGCCCTGCCCACCAAGCCGGATCCTCCTGTCACCAACACCCTCATTGGAGGGGTGTGATCCCCTGGCAGCTCATCTGGACCAAGCAAAACACAAAAAGATTTAATGGGTCACAAGTACAATACAAACAAAACAAGATATGAGTGTTTGCATATGATAGTGAGAATAGATTTCATTTCACAAAGGAGCAGGTAATTTGGCACTGATGGCTCCGCCAGTGCCTACAGCTGGGTGCAGCTGTATAAAGGCTTAGGCGCGTCATGTAACAGTTGAGTGCATAGGATATACATATATTCTCTATAAGCAAGACGTTTAGTTAACTATTTAAAAAAAACAGGGAGCAATTGAACAGAGCCTTTGACAGAAAACCTGAACTTGTATATAGGCATTTTATGTGTGGTTGTGTTTTATAATAATAATAACTATCATCACAATCATAATTATGATTATTATTATTTATTATTATTTGACACAAATGGAATGTCCATAGTACATTAATAAATGACAATATTTATAAACATATAGTAATACATATACACCGTTTACTGTGTAAATTAGGTATATGAGCAATGCAATAATCAAACTCCTTGTATGTGCAAACATAACTTTACTTGGCCAACAAAGATGATTCTGATCAAGCCAAACTCACATTACAAACCCTATATTGTTAACTAACGTTAACTATCGCTAACTTACCTCTATTTTCGGGTGACGTAGCATATAACAACGAAATCCGAAGGTAACTTGTCTGTTGTTACCTGCTCATTAGAGATGACCACCGTACAGAACTGTGCTTCCCAAAGCCAGCCAGACAAGCTAGCTAGCTAGCTAGCTAACGTTATTAGCCAAAGTTGATGTTAGCTATGCTAGCAGGTAACCGCTATGATAGTCATTCCTTTCACCGAGTGTTATACTAATGACGCTACATAAATTAAACGTGAATGTGATAACTATGTCAAGAGTACATATAACTTCTAATAAATAATAACTGTGCTTCCCTTCTAGAGCAGTAAAACTATGTTAACTCCGAGCTTAACAAATAACGGTAGCGCTAAGTAGTTGGCTCTAACCCGTTAGACCCAGATAGAATGTAGAACTCGGATTCCGGTTAAAACCTTCAAAATAAAGTTTTATTGATGAACAGCCGGGTCGTTTTTGTGCCTCAAATAGACACCTTGAAGTGCTGCAATTATTCTCAAAGTGGAAAACATACATTATTAAACATACATGTTTTTCATACTACTTTTTTTCTTACAGTATTTTGAGAGGATTTTTTTACTTTTACTTGTGCTTTTACTATACGCTTTCCGGTATTTCTTACACGTTTCAAGACCTGCAAGCATCGTTCTAATCTGCTGTATGGTCCAAATCACAGACCGTTCATATTAACTGTCTATGGTCCAAATCACAGACCGTTCATATTAAACTGTCTATGGTCCAAATCACAGACCGTTAATATTAAACTGTCTATGGTCCAAATCACAGACCGTTCATATTAAACTGTCTATGGTCCAAATCACAACCGTTCATATTAAACTGTCTATGGTCCAAATCACAGACCGTTCATATTAAACTGTCTATGGTCCAAATCACAGACCGTTCATATTAAACTGTCTATGGTCCAAATCACAGACCGTTCATATTAAACTGTCTATGGTCCAAATCACAGACCGTTCATATTAAACTGTCTATGGTCCAAATCACAGACCGTTCATATTAAACTGTCTATGGTCCAAATCACAGACCGTTAATATTAAACTGTCTATGGTCCAAATCACAGACCGTTCATATTAAACTGTCTATGGTCCAAATCACAGACCGTTCATATTAAACTGTCTATGGTCCAAATCACAGACCGTTAATATTAAACTGTCTATGGTCCAAATCACAGACCGTCAATATTAAACTGTCTATGGTCCAAATCACAGACCGTCAATATTAAACTGTCTATGGTCCAAATCACAGACCGTCAATATTAAACTGTCTATGGTCCAAATCACAGACCGTCAATATTAAACTGTCTATGGTCCAAATCACAGACCGTTAATATTAAACTGTCTATGGTCCAAATCACAGACCGTTAATATTAAACTGTCTATGGTCCAAATCACAGACCGTCAATATTAAACTGTCTTTGGTCCAAATCACAGACCGTCAATATTAAACTGTCTGGACCAAATCACAGACCGTTAATATTAAACTGTCTATGGTCCAAATCACAGACCGTCAATATTAAACTGTCTATGGTCCAAATCACAGACCGTCAATATTAAACTGTCTATGGTCCAAATCACAGACCGTCAATATTAAACTGTCTGGACCAAATCACAGACCGTCAATATTAAACTGTCTATGGTCCAAATCACAGACCGTTAATATTAAACTGTCTATGGTCCAAATCACAGACCGTTAATATTAAACTGTCTATGGTCCAAATCACAGACCGTTAATATTAAACTGTCTATGGTCCAAATCACAGACCGTTAATATTAAACTGTCTATGGTCCAAATCACAGACCGTTAATATTAAACTGTCTATGGTCCAAATCACAGACCATTAATATTAAACTGTCTATGGTTCTAATCACAGACCGTTAATATTAAACTGTCTATGGTCCAAATCACAGACCGTTAATATTAAACTGTCTATGGTCCAAATCACAGACTGTTAATATTAAACTGTCTATGGTCCAAATCACAGACCGTCAATATTAAACTGTCTATGGTCCAAATCACAGACCGTCAATATTAAACTGTCTGGACCAAATCACAGACCGTTAATATTAAACTGTCTATGGTCCAAATCACAGACCGTCAATATTAAACTGTCTATGGTCCAAATCACAGACCGTTAATATTAAACTGTCTATGGTCCAAATCACAGACCGTTCATATTAAACTGTCTATGGTCCAAATCACAGACCGTTAATATTAAACTGTCTATGGTCCAAATCACAGACCGTCAATATTAAACTGTCTATGGTCCAAATCACAGACCGTTAATATTAAACTGTCTATGGTCCAAATCACAGACCGTCAATATTAAACTGTCTATGGTCCAAATCACAGACCGTTAATATTAAACTGTCTATGGTCCAAATCACAGACCGTTAATATTAAACTGTCTATGGTCCAAATCACAGACCGTCAATATTAAACTGTCTATGGTCCAAATCACAGACCGTTAATATTAAACTGTCTATAGTCCAAATCACAGACCGTTAATATTAAACTGTCTATGGTCCAAATCACAGACCGTCAATATTAAACTGTCTATGGTCCAAATCACAGACCGTTAATATTAAACTGTCTATGGTCCAAATCACAGACCGTTAATATTAAACTGTCTATGGTCCAAATCACAGACCGTTAATATTAAACTGTCTATGGTCCAAATCACAGACCGTCAATATTAAACTGTCTATGGTCCAAATCACAGACCGTTAATATTAAACTGTCTATGGTCCAAATCACAGACCGTCAATATTAAACTGTCTATGGTCCAAATCACAGACCGTTAATATTAAACTGTCTATGGTCCAAATCACAGACCGTTAATATTAAACTGTCTATGGTCCAAATCACAGACCGTCAATATTAAACTGTCTATGGTCCAAATCACAGACCGTTAATATTAAACTGTCTATAGTCCAAATCACAGACCGTTAATATTAAACTGTCTATGGTCCAAATCACAGACCGTTAATATTAAACTGTCTATGGTTCTGATACATGTTTTGCATGTAGGCCTATTGTAAATGTTTGTAGTTTTTTGTATCTGCTCATACTAACAACAGTTGTTGACTGTAGGCTACACAACTTAATTGTCTGTCAGAAAAAAATATCTTATCCATGAATCCAGAACAAATCTTTCAGTGGTGGATTTTGAGGTAGGCTACTTACAGATTACTTAAATATTTTCATTTCATGATATTCTATACTTTAACTCCTATACATATCAGAGGCAAATATTGTACTTTTGACTCCACTACAATTATTTGATAATTGTACTCCTGATTCAGATTAGTAGGGCCTATCTTCATAATACAATCAACTAATTCATTATGATGGTATTATTCTATACTACTACACCAGTTTACATTAACTCTACCTTATGTGATTAATATTAATTAATATTTATCTGAAATGGGCCATTCTGCATAATAAGTAGGCTACTTTGTCTTTTGTACTTATAATCAAGTAACAATTTGAATGCAGCTTTTTACTTGTAACAGAAATATATATTTCTATGTTTTTTACACTATGGTATTGCTACTTTTGAAACACCTACATGCCAAATTCAGACAAAACTATATCGGTAAAAAAAGCCTATGAAATGTTTCTCATAAATAGTTTTTTTCTTCTCATGAGCCATACAGCTCCACTTGCACTTACATTCACCAAACATTTCAGTTTCATTCATATTTATTTTCAGAATATTTTTTACAGAGAGCATTGTTCATATCATTCAAAGCCGGATTTAAACATTTTATTCCTCAAACATGGCTAAAATTGATTTTTCTTTTTATGGCTGTTGACAGTATTTCCTGATTTACGGAGTGATGAAAAGAGATGTGGAAAAATCCCTTTTTCTAAAACCTTTGACTCTAACATGTCAACAAAATGAAATAAGTCTTTCTAATGTTCAGATTTGGAAATGTGCAAATATTCAGATAATGCCTAATTTGCATACCTTAACATACAGTTTCAGAAAACATGTATTACAAAAAATAATTGACTTAATGCAAGTAATCAAATAAGTGGCATAGCATATATACTGTATTTAGACATATGTATATATGTCTATATATATATATATTTGTTTAACTTAACATTATTACTATGTTAACAGGTTAAAAAAATCCAAGAGCTATTCTTTATTAATATGTTATATTCAAGCTATCCTTTCTAAGGTGGAGTTTTAATCCAAGCTGTATATATATATGGAGCTAGAATTGTTTCTTTATTAGGCCTACATCCAAGAGAGAGAAAACAAAAGTTATCACACTGATAGCAAAAACATTTTATGAGAGAAAAAAGATATTTGAGAGAAAGCTTGCTGAGGGTTTAAGGTACAACGCAAACATTTCATTCTAAAGATGAATGTAGTTTAAAATTAAAAATATGAAAGATTAGACAGAATAAAATCTAGAAAAAAAGTGCTTTTTGTTTAAAACTTTTCTTTTCATTTCAGGAGTACCCTTTACAAGGATGTCACCAGTGAGCTGCCTGACCTCTCAGTCCTCCAAGTAGCAGAGGCATATAAGGACTCCGCCAGTGCTGTAGCTCCTCCAGTCACCACTATCAGGGTGTCACATGAGGATTCTTTGGTGGATTCTGCCTTTGGTAAAGTTCAGTATGGAAGTGTGCTGTCATACCAGCAGCCACTTTTAAAGTGACGACTGCAGACCCTTGTATGAGATGTGATGTTAAATCTCTCACGTCGAATGTTGTGAATCCACTTTCTGCGTGTTTCTTCGTCCACAGGAAAAGTGTGGAAACTCAGTATAGAATTAAACTTTGACGAGGCCTCACATAACGGGACACAACAATGTTCAGCCGAAGTACTGTCTTGCCGCCGTTGATATTTATATTTCCTGGAAGCCATCACTAAAATATTTAAATATATAACGTAATACTATATATATACCTATATTATAAATCGCTGCGTGAATGTTAATAAAGCTTTGCCGTTAGTACACTTCTTCACTATAGAACGCTCTATGCGGAAGTAAAGATGCTGACTGAGATTCTACCGGAAATACGTCAGCAGCGTTCGTGCATAGAGCCTATTCTAGCTCCATACTGATGGAGGCGCACCAACAGAGATGGCCATTTTTACACTTTGCTCATTTTAATGTCTGACTCTAAGGGACGCCCTTAGGAGAACAGCAGCTCACTTTAAAAAGCTGGGCTGGGAACCGGAGGGTCACGGGTTCAAGTCCCATACGTATGGTGGCACTGCCAAGGTGCTCTTGAACAAGGACAAGGGCAGCCCCCTTACTCTGACATCTCTCCATTAGTGCATATGTGTGTAATTCATGCCTGTGTGTAATAACAACACACTGTAGTTTCCCTTTGTGGGATTAATAAAGTATATATATATTAAAAATTACAGATACATGGAAAGTGGCTTTTTGTGCTATGTTAACATCACTATCAATAGGTCAGTTTGTCCAAATATACACCTGTCTTCCTGTAGCAGCTTTTGTCATTCTGGGTCATTTTTCCCCCAATGTTTAGGTTGTCTTTTTCCACACTTTTGTGTTTTTTTGGCGTTTTGAAGCTTTTTTCCCCCTGTTTTTTGTCACTTTCTCCAATGTCTATGTCAATTTAAGTTTTTGAAGCTTTTTCAGACTTTTTTAGTCACTTTTTTCCAAGTTTGTCACTTTTTCTTATGTCTCTATTGATTTAAAAAAAAAAGTTTTTCTAGTTTTTCTATCAATTTCTATTACAAAAAAAAAATAAACGAAATAAATTGAAAGTATTGAACTGATCAATTATTTCACACTGAAGAATATTGTATGGAACCATCCACGTTATTTTTTTGGGACAATTTGTTGAAAGAAACCCAGTGTTTTGATAGATACTTTTTGAAAATGGGTCAAATGTGACCCGAGGACAACAGGAGGGATAACAATCTTATTACTATTTTTATTAAGAGTCATTAAGTTTTGATGTGGTGTTCATTCTGTTAACAAAAATGATCAGTTTAGCCAAATTATAAATACATTTGTTTTATTTTTTCCTTCCATGTTGTTTTTCACTGCTGTGAATGTGCTCCAATTTGTTTTTCAAGTCAACTGACCAACTTCCTCCTGATGCTCCACAGACCTCACTGGGAACACATTTCATTAGAACTACTGTCAACTGAAGAAAAAGTTCAGATAAAAACTCTGATTGTTTCCATTTAAAAAAGAAATGTAGTCACTTTAAAACCCCAAAGGTCTTTTACTTTATTCACTTAGATTCAATCCACTATTAATTCAACCAAAACACTGAAATTCCAATAGCTACGTCTATGATTTCAGTGCAAATGCAAACAAAAAATGCAGTTCTTCAATTGGCAAAACATCACAGAAAATTAAACTTCTGTTTAAAGAATTTAGCACATTTTTTATTTGAATTGGCCCAACATCTTCCTCTGCTGGTTCTGTCTACTGAGGAGACGAAAACCTGCCGAGGAAGAGGATGGACCTGGTCTTATTGTGCCTGATGAAGAAGAGGAAGGGGTGGTCCGCTGTGAAGTGTTCCTCCCTCAACATACAGAATGCTATCATGCCTGCTGTGGCTGCAGCCGCCTCCGTCCCCTCCTCGTTCACCTCCACAAAGGCCTTGTGGGCCACTGTAGACAGGAAGAGTCCTCGTTCCCCGTTCATGCCGGACAAATCGGCCTTTGCCCCACAGAACACGTCTGTCATGCCCAGTTTGATCAGAGGCTCGTTCAACTCGTAGTCTTCCTCCAGCTTGAACTTGGGCAGGTGAACCAGGACTTCTGAGTGGACGTCCATGTTTACCCTGTTGGTCCATTCGTCCAGCTTCTCCCTTGTTAGCTCAGTCTCCAGCTGGAACACACACACACACACACACACAGAGTATTACATTACATTGAGTTCAAGATCTCTTTTGCGAGATGCAAAACCATGGGTAATGTCAGAGTTATTATTCTGCATATAAGTTTTATTGATTCTATACTTTTCCAAGAGTACAAATGGTTCATAATGTATGGACCACAGCTTCTATTACGTTCCTTGCGAGCGTAGTTAGTTGCTTCTGGGCTGCGTACCTTCAGCAGAGGGTCAGAGCCGTCCGCGGACTCCTGAGGCAGCAGGATGAACATGCTGAGCTCCTCATCCACGTACGGCAGCTCCAGGATCTGCAGACCGAGCTCAGGAATGTAGTTGTAGGGCAGCTTCTTCATCTGGTACATCATCTCGACCGGCTTGGCCTCATTCTGATGTGCAAGAAACAAAAATCACAGATGATCTGAACACGTTTGTTGGAAAGACCGTGCCTGTGCGCGTGCGTCAGTATGAACATTTCCAGCCGTCACCTCAAGATAGATCCGCAGCGGAGCGAGAGGGAGACAACAGCTGTGTGTGATGTGTGCGTGTCACTGCTGAAAAGTGAGTCGTTCGGTGTAATCCCTATATGTTTAGATGCCTTTGAGTATTGTATGTGAGATATGTTTGAGTATCGTCAAGTAGTTTGCTTAGACAGATGTTTAGCGCGAGTCGATATAACCTCGCAATTACTGATTGTTGGTATCCACTTAAACTGTTCCTTGCTCAGAGATGGGAAGTAACGAAGTACAAATACTTCCTTACTGTAGGCCTACTTAGATTTTTCAGATATTTTTACTTTACTATTTATTTTTGTGGCGACAATTTTAACACAAATATCGGTACTTTCTACTCCTTACATTTTGCAAAATTGGCTCGTTACTTTAGGTTTGTACAAAAGGTCGTCTATGGGTTGTGATTGTGAGTGCATGTTGGAGAATAGGGCGGACACGCACATCACACCATCACAAAAGTGAGAGAAAAGAAAAGGGGACTGTCCGGAGGATAATTAGGTACTAGCTAGGCCGCACCTAGCTGTTGATTCGATATAATGGCGATTATTGAACGTTCTTGCTCACGTTTGTATTTTAGGGGCATTATTTACATGCTACAGTTACACTGCATTAAGATAATGGAATTAATAGTGGGTTTATTGTTATCATTTTCTAGAATATATATAATTCCTATGAATTGTGTATGGTAGCCTTTACAATGTTATTTATTTCTTTGCAGAACCACACACACACACACACACACACACACACACACACACACACACACAGCCATAGCAGAGCTGCCCACGCCCATGTTTTTACTGTTGCTTGATTGTAATAAAGCATCAACAGAGAGAAGTTGTCTCCGTCCGTGTTTTAACAGACACACCTGGGGTGAAGTTGGAAACCAGAATCAGCTTTAAATGCAGACCTAAACAAGTCCTCAATAACAAGTTTCAAATAATTTCACTGGAGTTACCGTTATTATTGTTTGCGTCATCACTACCGAATTCAATCTAATTGGATGAGAACATACACAGAATTCTCACAGAATTACAACTGAATTCATATCTTGCTACTCAGTCTGAATCTTATTAACCTGGAGTCCCAGGCTGTGTCACACTAATCATATGTGTGATGTTTTAGGCCTACTGGCAGACATCCATTTAAAATGTAGTCAATGGCATCTAAAGATTAAAGAGCCTTTTTCCATGTCCACTGAAGTTTCTCCGCTTGTACTCTATTAACATTCATGTGGTCCAGGGAGCTTATCATTCGCAAGGCTACTTTTACTTTTATACTTTAAGTAAATTTCCAAGCCTGTACTTTGTTTACTTGAGTAAAGAAGTTTAATCAGTACTTCTACATTTACCAGAGTATTTTTAACACAAGTTTTCTGTACTTCTACTTTCCCGAGTACGGGAAATGAGTACTTTTGCCGTCTCTGGTCTAATGTTAATTCAGTTGGCCAATAGGTGACACTGTTGTATTGCATTGCACTGGTAAATACTGTCGCGCCATTAGAATTAGTCACTATAGTACAGAAATGTTAGTTTAGTCTGTATTAATGTAATAGCTGCAGGTAGTTTGATAATGGGAAATTAACATTCATGTTATTTCTTGTTTTCCAGACCACACACACGCATGAAGACAAATATATACCTAATCACCTACACATAGATAGCTATATACACATACAGCCGTTACATACCAAACAGTGTACCCTATTGTGCTGGGCTGGGCCTCAAGTAAAGTTCTGGATTGAATTGCATCGACTCCTTTGTGTTCTGACCGACACCCCAGTGAGACACCCATCTTATCATCATTCCTAATACAGTCCTACCATATTTACCAACCCAACACCTATTTAACAATGTTAGAAAGTTTGAATTTAGTTTCTGAAGATGTTCAGTTCCTCATTTGATAAATGGCTTCCTGTATCTAGTGTTCATGTCTTTATGCTGCAAACTTCACCTGGTTGACTTTAAAGGTCATCTCTTTGGTGTTTGCCACATCAAAGCGATTCATCCAGTTGCCCTTGAAGTAGATTGCATTAACCAGAGCCAATCTTGTCATTGGGGTGACTGTTCCTGGCTTTAGAAGATCTTTGATCTTATCTGAAAGGGAATACACAGACAAAGCAAGCACTTAACACTGATTCACAGAAGACCGTATCAAATGATCGCTGTCGTCGGTCCAATTAGGATTACTCACTTTCTGTCTGCTGCTCGACCCAGCTGTTGATCTCCGCTCTGGACGCCTCTGGTGCCCCGATGAAATCAACAGCCTTCAGGTCTGCCTGGTAGTGCTTCTGTGTGTCGTTGAGGAATTTCTGCAAAGAGTGGATAACGTCTTATGAATGCAGTCATTATAAAGTTATTGATTCAATAATAGGTTCTTCTGTGATGAGTGAACACTGAAAACTCACCGGAAGGAAGTTGGCGGTAGTTTCTCCGTAGAGACGGTTGGCTAGTTTCAGGATGTATGATGCAGATGGTGAGTTGATGTCAGCGTTCAGTTTCTGGAAGTCTGCGTGGACGCCTTCACCAGAGCTGAATGAGAGGGCCTGTGTGCACGTTTGGAACATTTTGGGATTAAAAAAAATAGTTCCAGGTAGTGAAAAGTAAGAATATTACACTGTTCTATGAACTATGATACCTTTACAGCTTGTAAGACTTCTGCTAGAAATTTAATAGTTAGTCGAGAGTGGCAACATAATATTTAAAAATGCCCCTCAACTTACTGATACATTTGCAAGTTATACGATGTACAATATTGTCAAGCATCTTTGCTGTACATGATGTGTACTCCTATGTGTTGCTTCCCCATGGCTGCTACACTGTATATAAGTTTAATAATATATATTTTCTATGTGCCTTTTAGTTGCTTCTATTTCTAATGTTTAGTCATATCTGTTGTTTTCACATTGTTAAATGTATGTGCCAGCTCTACATATTATACACTATAAGGCCAAATGTATGCAGACAGCCATGCCCTCATACTTGTGTGTACTTTTGTGCACTTTGGATCCAAGTCTGTTTTTTAATGGTATGTGCTAGATCACTTAGTTTTAAATAAGGGAAGCTTAATGCTAAAGTATACAATTCCAACTTTGTGTCAGGAGTTTGGGGAAGGCTCTTTCCTGTCTTCCCTGCACAAATATGCCAGGAATACAAAGAAATTATTTTCCTAATTTGGTTTGAAATAACTTGACTGGCGTGCACGGAGCTCTGATCTAAACCACATCCCACACCTTTGGGATGAACTATAATGCCGACTAGAAGTCAGGCCTAATCGCCCAACGTCGGCGGCCAAACTCACTCATGCTCTTGTAAATAGGATCAAAACTTAGCAGCCAGGTTCTAAAGTCTGGTGGACTGACTTCCCAGAGGAGTGGAGGCTGTTACAGCAGCAGATGAATGCTGTGTTTGCTAATGTTTTGAGTATTAAGTCGTCATTCATCATCAACCTGCTGAACCACTGCAGATGAAGGTTTGCCATTTGGCTAAAGCCAACACACTTCCATTACAGAGGTCATTAATCAAAATAAAATACAAATAACAAAAAGGGTTATTGTACTTCAGTAGCAAACAGGTGTTATGAACTGAAACAGTAACCCTTTGTTCAACCTCCAGTTTTAATAACCTGCTTTTAAGCAAACAGTACGTTACTCGTTTTGGAGGCGCTTATCAAGGTCAAAAGTACAAGTGTCATAAGACTTTGCCTGTGTAAAGACACACCTTTCATTCTTTGCATACAATACACACCTTAGCCAATAGCCTGACCTTTAGAACTCACAAAATGTTTAATGGGAACAGGCTTGGCCGACTGTATTTCGTAATGTTTATTACTTTTTATAACTGGGCTAGAAGTGGAGGCGGAGATGCATGTAATAGAGAGACAGTGTGCTGACCTGTGCCATCTGAGCAGCAGTGTCTCCTTCAGCACCCAGGTAAACCATAGCCAGGGCCGAGCTGATGCTCAGCGGGGAGACGAAGATGTTCCCGGTGGGATTTGCTTGGCTCAGAGTGCGGAGCAGGTCCAAGGCAAAACCCGTGTTTGAACTGCTGATGGCGGCCATGACTGATGATGTACAGTTTTCCTGTAATGAGGAAATCGGTATATACTGTAAGTCCATTTTGTGAAATACATTTTAGGAAACAGAAATGCTCCTAACTTATATTTTATAATTGGTGTCTAAATGAAACAAACTGTAACCTAAATACATTTTTCATCACACACAATTGACAACACCACACCAGGAAAAAGAGGCTTTACATTCCTTAAAACTAAAGGATTAAGTGATCATTCTTCACCTATTTACTTTGGTTGCACGTTATCTCCTTCTCCATCCCTCTATTTTTAATTGTTAACAGAAAATAAAGGCAAAATGCAAAACATTATCTGAAAAGTCTTGTTGCAAGTAAGGTGCATACAACCACATGCACACACACACGCACACACACGCACACACATTGCAGTTCAGACTCTGGAAACGCTTGTTGAAGCTGACATGTGTGATGCTCCTGTTTCTTGTAAAAGTTAATACACATTATTTATAATTTGGTCAATGATTCAAGTGGATATCCTGGATTGGGCCCATATTAACTGAGGCATTTTTGTAGATGAGCCATGTTGCATACATGATTGCAATACAGGATGCACCATGTGACCATAAGTTTAAAAATTAGACCACAATCGCATTGCTGCTGCGAAACCCTCATACATGAATCTACCTATAGAAAAAAGAAAAAGTGAAATATGCTTTTATTTTACAAATAATTCAATATCCATAGTAGCCTACCAATTGAATGTAGCCTACCTGTGGTTTGGTGGTGCCATTTTACCCACAGCAGATGATGTTGACACAATTTCTTTAGCACTAAAATCCTTTGATTTATCTATTTGCCCATGCATGGCATCGTGGTCACGTGGATGATCATCCAAGACACTGAGATGTTGCATCCACCACCATCACGGTTTAACCACTAGTTAAAGATATATTTAAAGGGAATTCAGCATTAATAGCGAGTTTATACCGGATGATTCAAAACGTGATACAGGTATTGAACTTTTTTTTAACCTGCCAGTTTCACAAAATCTCAACGCATTTATTAATAAAGTTCGATACAATTAGATGTTTTTGTTTTGTGTTGTATGGTTTCACACGGTCGGACACCCGGAAATAACCCCGCAGTGTCCACGACCATCTTTAAATAGCACAGTGGCCACACTAGCTGGTGTGAACTACGCAAAACACCACAGATGACAGGAGGATAAAGCTACATGATAAATACAGTCGGTGTGTGTTTCAGGCCTATTAGCTGTTACATTACCTGGGGGTCCCGCAACGACTGACGCACGCTGTGCTCGCACGCACTTAACGTGTGGAAAAGTGAAAGCAAAACGTAAAAACACGCAAAAATCCGAAAAGATCCCCTGGAAATAGAGACAGCAGAAAGTGCAGGGGCGGTGGCTAAACCCACAAGTCCTCTGCTCATTTATACGGAACACAAACAGTTGTGGGTGGGTGGGACGCGTGACTGGGCGATAAGTCACTGACTGGTGATAAATAGGCCACATACCTTATATCCATACCAGTCAGTGGAAAGGTTTGAACAACCTTTAAACCATTTTGAATATCTAAATTGTTATATTTTATTTTTTTTGCTATCCGATGACTGCGCATAGATGGATGGAGGTAGGGCCAGGGTTTTAGACCCCCCCCCCAGCAGAACCCCACCCATCTCACACATTTCTGTCTAGCCACACACCAAACTCAGTACACATTTCAGAGTGTTGAATAACCACAGCATTTCACATTTAATGAAAGCTTTTACCAGTCCAATCTTATGTCCCCCAACATTAGTGTAAATGTTTGAGCAAAGCTTTCTCTTCACTGCCAAGTAGATTCAAAATGTTTACGTCACACCGGTTCCACAGGTATATGGAAAAATGCAACAATACTGGGAGGCTTCATTTGAAAAACAGAAGGAGCAAATGTAAGGGACACATCATAGTAAAAAAATATATAAAATAACTCTAACAATGAAAGAAACCAGTAAATAAAAAAGACAATATAATAACTAAATATAAGAAGCAATAAACATATATAATAAGAGAAGGTTTTTACGTGGGTTAGGCTACTGCACATCCAAATAAGTGCCCTTAATGACCCACAGCCCTTCAGTCTCCATAGGATAACTCGACCCCCTAGGAACTGTTCTCTTATTAGTTAAGGGGCTACCGGAGGAGTGTTGGGGTCTTTAGTCAAAAAAGACTTGACCCTCCCTTTTCCAATAATACATTTTTCTATAACCCTCCATTTCCATGTTAACAAGCCTGCAATATGAAAGTCTGGGATTGTGGAGAACACTAAATGGTCTACAGAATAAGCATGTATTCAAACCTTTAAATGAAAAACACTCATTCATTATCGAAAAAATGTAACTGCTAAGGAAGTTTACTTTCGACCATCAAAACTTTAGTTTATCGCCTGTAACTCTGTGATAAAAGGAAAAAACAGGAAGCTATTTGGCTGATAGGAGGAAGTCAACATGCTCTATGTTTTGGCCTGAGGAAGTCTGTCTATCATTATTGCTCTCAGAGAAAACTGGAATGTGTCATCCATCCCGCGTTTCAATCGTCCTGCTCTCTCCTATATATATATATATATATATATATATATATATATATATATATATATATATATATATATATATATATATATATATATGATTTAAATATTGGAATCAGCCTTAAACAAATCTAAAAAGTGTTATATGTGAGACATCTTGTCATATAAAAGCCTCGTATGTCATGTCCTGTTACACTGATATGAAAATATGTTTTAATAACATTGTAATAAATGATTAATAAAAGTACACCTCTGCCGTAATCGTGACAATTATGACAGAGCACATTTACTACTTTAGTAAATGTGCTCTACTTTATTTCAGACGAAATATTGTACTTTTTACTCCAGTAAATATATCTGACATCTAGTTACACACAATTATTTTTTTCTTATTAATACAAAACATAATCAACAAATACATTATTATACTGTATACAAGTATAGATTAAGCTACTATATAAAGTTGTTAAACTTAGCCCTACATTTTACCAGCTAAAACCTTAAAACTGTTATATGAATGCATCAGTGAGTATAATCTCATAGTAAAAATATAATATATATTATGCTGAAGTGGGTCATTTTGCTAGGTAAGTAGCCTATTTTAAATTTTAAGGCTTGAAGTACATTTTTGGACAACTAATACTTTTGTACTTGTACTTGTACTTCTTACTTAAGTAAAACATCTCAGTATTTCTTCCAACACTGCTCAGATCTTAAAGCCAGACGTTTTCCAACACATTGATAATTGTAGTAACATAATCCTTCTCTTTTTGGAGCCTAGAAAAAAGCAAGAAAAGATTGAAAAAGAGACTGACTGAGATCACATGTGGAATGTGAGGTTTACTTTAGGGTCTTCAGGTTTCATAAACAGTCTGCCTTACTAAAAATACTCTGGGTTACTTCTTGGAATACTGAGCCAAGTGAAAGGGAATCTCCAGGCAATGTTTTTTTTATTTTAAATTTAAAACCTTCAGAGATGAACACATATGTACCCTGTTTGAATCATTCAAATCATGCTATTGAACATCACTTTAACTTCTCGCTATACTCAACCATAGTGTACAGTACATAGCTGTTTCTTTTCACTTTGGCTCAATGTAGATCTTAGAATAAATACTTTTTTATGTAAAAGTGCTTGAGCAAAGGCAGAGTAGATGTTGCTCTTTTGAAACATTGTGTGTGTTGAAAGGTGTGTCTGTGTGGTTTACTATGGAGATTATGTCTTGTCTCCACCCGTCATGCAGGCTTACAGTATAGCCTTGACAACCACTGAAACATGATAACATTTTGGATTCATGGCAACCCTTGGACTTGGACTACACCTCTCTGTTACATAACCACCATCCTGTCCCTTTACAGTATAGAAGCCATTCTCCCCTCTTTCTTTCTAACAAGTTTTTTTTTATATTATTGGCATCATATGCCAATTATGATAATTATCCCAAAACAATACTTTAGTATGGGAAATATAGATGATGATGTTTTTCCACTGTAACAAACCATGATGTACTGCTCAATGCATGGCATCTGTGTTAAATAAGTACATTTTGCCAAACTAAATTACATTCAAGTTAAAAAAAGTTTCCTAAGTTAAGTCCAGAAACACCGAGTCAAAAAATAAGGAGTCTAAAAAAGCTTAAGAATTAAGAATCTAACCAAGGATCTAATGTCAGCACTCGATATTTGCCGCTTCACAAATGCTATTAAGGGGAGATAAGGGAGAAGGCTTTAGCCTAATTGCTTAAGAAGAAAATGTAATAACTGAATACTAATACTGAAATTAAATCTTTTTTTTAAACAAACTGTATATACAAATGAGTGAAATGTTAAAACATTTTAAAAATGCTAAATAATTGTTGTTTACTACTCCTTTTTGGTGGTCGTTGGTGGCTCAATGAACGAACCCAATCAATGCACACGCAAACAGTGAGGGCTTAACATGTGTCTTCCACTAGAGGGGGCCAGAAGGATGTCCCATCATGGGAAGATGTCTTGCTCTGGTTTTGAGTTGCCTACTCTGCAGTCTACACTTGATGTATCTGTATTATAAAACTGTAAGTGCATCATCCCACAGAAAGCATGGACACATTAAGAAACAGCTTCCTTTCACAAGCTTGCCCTACCTGGCTGCTATTACTACAGTATGTTTGAATGATGTGTCTAAGGGTTTGGTCCTCAGGGTCTTAGGTGTTTGAGTGAAGATTTAAAAAGGAAAATAGAAGAGAACATATTGGCGGGTCAATGTATGATTCTGCACTTATTAATCATACAATTTGAATTTTTTTTACTTGAATTAGACACTGTGTAATTGGTCTAAAAGGCACATTCATTCATTGCAGTTGCAGTCAAGGAAACATCATCATTCACTGTTTTGGTTATTAATTAAAAAAGTCAATAATTATTTGATATATTATTTAAAAAAATATGTAGGAACCGAAGTTGACTTAATCCTAGTGTGGTGTTTGTATCTGCTCTGTTTAAATTTATATATTTGTACAGTTGTTTGCTGTTAATGTACATTATAGTCACCAACAATTATTGGATATAATTAGGCCTTGATTGTGACCGATCTCATGCCCTCTGTTCATGTTTTTTTGACTACTGCGATGGTACTCTGTTCTGGTCAGATAGAAGATGGTCAGTGGGAATCGCAGTGCAAAAAGACCTTTTTGACCGTAACGTAACATAAATGTTGGGATGTGTTTGGATGAAAATAGAAGACTTGACTGTACAGGAATGTTCCCAAATAAGGCTCAGTGAATGCAAACAAATTAATGAAATAAGTGGAAATAATTATTGGAATGAGTCAAGACCAATCATGCCTTGGTAGTTCAATTTTGCCACTACAAATTATGTTATATTTGTATGTTTTTTTTATATTCCACAACTGGGTCTTTGTGCTCTTTTGTAAATGACTGTTTGAGGAATCTTATTTTCATGAGAATAAACAGATTTTCAGATTTCGTAGGGACCTCCACTGCAATCCTCCCCAGCTTGTCCTCCCCCTAACACCCCTCCCTGAGTGTGGGAAACTCACATGCCAGCCTCAGTCCTTCCTCCCTCTCGGAAGTGTTCTGTTCCTGCAGTTGACATTGGCATTTCCATTAGCAGCAGCATCTTTTTGTCCTGTCAACATGGTCCATCATCCCGAGACCCCGATCTGGTCATTTACTCATCAGCTGTGTCATACGTGAAGGGAAACTGAACATGAAAATAGGGTTAGCCTTGAGGAAGATAAGGGCAATGTCAGACCTCACTGAAAAGGTACAAGTGCAGCTTACTAGTAGTAGCAGGAATGCTGAATTAATTAGAATTAGAAATGCATTACATGTATGTGTATGTGGCAATAAAGTACCTTTACATGACATTTCATAAACCTCACCATCGCTATTCAGACTTAAGGGGAGGCTGAGGGAAGTGTGTGTGTATTTCATTGTCTAACTCACTTTACCTTTGCCCTTCAACAGGCACATGAATGACACTCTAATGCCCCAGACCAGCAGTTAACAGTTTTAAACTCTGGGGGACCATGGCTTAAATGGTCTCTTCCAGCAGGACAAATTACAAAACAAATAGAGGCCTGTATCCCCTAAAGCCTGCTTGCTGAGCTGCGGCAGCCGTGACACAGGAGGCCTAAGCTGGAAAAACAAAAGTCTCTATAAGGTGGTGTTGTGGAAAAAAAATGTAAGAGTAAACAGATGCAACGTGATGAGTTGTTTGTTCCATGACAATGTTGGGTGGCAAGGTCGAATAACTTAACCTGTACTGAACAGGAGTTTATGAGGCATCAAATATAACTTGATCCCAACCCTGAGCTGTCCTTGGTAATATTACTTCTTGGACGAAGCCAAAGAGTTTTATCTTCTTTCTTACTTTGACTTTATTTACCTTTTAAAGCTGAATAAAAGAAGAAGTAATATTGTTTGGCACAGAATTGCTTTCTTTTTGAAAGTGATATAAAGAAGATTGATATTGAGATTAGTGAGTTTCAGTTTCAGATCATTACTTTAGCTGTTCGGCCCACAACTTTACAGTTCTGATTCACTCTGACCGCATTGAACATAGTAGAGCATTTAGCTGCTAAAGAGCCATATATTCAAGGTAACTTTAGTGTCCCAGAGGGGTAATTGTTTGTACAACCAGCAGACAGACATAAGGACAAGACACACAACAATAAAGAAAAACATGAAATCCCACGGTATCTAAAACACAATAGTGAATAAAATACATTTAAAACAGGTCTGGCAAATTGTTTAAAATGGAAATGGAAAATGGGAAAGATGAGTTTCTGAGTCTATTGGACCTGCATCTGGGCATGGAGTACCTGCAGCCTGAGGGACGTAGCTTAAACTGGCAGGACAAGGGGTGGCTAGGGTCAGCTGCCATGGATTGGGCCTTCTTTGCCACTCTGTTGGAGTAGATGTGGGAGAGAGTGGGGAGCTTGATGCCTGCAATCTTTCTACATGTCCTCACAATGCTCTGTAGTTGTTTTTTTGTTTTTGATTGACAGACAACCAAACCAGCAGATAAAACACAAGGTTAAAACAGTCTTGGGGTTGAAAATGGGGTTTATAAGAGTGCTGAAACTGAGTCAGTAAATAGTGGAATGAAATTAAACCAAAACTATCAGCTAAAAGAGGCAGAAAAGCTCCGTAAAGCTGCAGAGTCCGGTGATAATGCTCTGTTGGTTCATCACCCAGTCACATTACATGGATTCATTTAATTAATAAAAATAATTATTATTATTATTACATTTGTGCAGTGAAGGTGAACTGTTCACATATGGTGGGTCAGTGAGTGCAAGTCTGTTCCTGCAAGTACAAAATGTGTGTGGGTGTCTCTATATCTGACTGAATACATAAAGTAGCATGGTGAATAGTTGACATAACACCAGCTACCAACTTAGCTGCATGTTCACAATACTGACCTCAGCTTAATGCATGACTCTAGTGAAAGCTCCCTTTAGATGCAATTAAATAAGGTGTTACGTACGTGATACAGATTCTGGAGAGATTCAGCTGCTCAGTTTGAACCAACAGAAGCTGACCATCGTGTACCAGCTCTTTTTATGTTTGCTCAGATTTCTCCGGCTATTTAGCTAAGCACTTAGACGGCCATCAACAAACCTGTTTGTAATTACACGCTCTTATCTGCAGAATTACATCTGATGTTGCTGCTGGAGAACACTCACCTTAGATGGTAACTTGGGCCATCAGCAGTCAGTGCTGTAGATGTGAAATACATAAGGATAATTCAGCAAAGCACAGATTAGTCCAAGAATAAAGTGCACACTTGTGCATGTGTGCAGTAAGTTTCTATGATTTAGTGAGGCAGTGGCTTGCAAAGTTTAGCCCAATTTTCCTGAAATTACAACGGTGTCAAGTTGACTGTATAGTAAGCAGCCATGCTCACCTAAGTGTCCTATTATAAAAAAAAAGAAAGGGGTTAGGTGGAGGTTTACATAATAATTTTTCAGCAAAAAAGTCAGTTGTAAGAAGTATATGGCATATTGTATTTCCTTGCTGTGGTACGCTGTACTAAGGTGCATATGACAATAAATTTGAACTTGAACTGTATATATTCCACATAAGGTTTTGACCCAGAGGTTTAGAAACGGTACCTAATTATAATAAAGAGGACCTGCACATGCCTTGTGCAATGTGAAAGTAGGTAAACACTGGAATAGCAAATTAAGTAACAAAATACCAATTTATTCCTTTAAATGCACTCATCTAATACAGTTTTATGTAGTAAACCAGCAACCAATGTGCACAGCAACTGTTGACTCTATTCAACATGGAGAAACAGCTGGAGTTCCTGGTTTATCACGCCATCATCACTTCTGCAGTTCTAACCTGACCAGGCACCTCTCCCCAACCTGTCTCTCTTAGTTAAGCTGTTATAGTTCTAGACTACCGGAGGATTTCCTTTCCTTCCTTCCTTCCTTTGACACACTGAGCTGCTCTCTCCTCTCCCTTTCCCTTTGTGTGTATCCTGTCCCAGACACGCTTGTTACTAACCGAGTTCTGGGGAGTTGACTCCCCGGAGTCCTTATGTTTTCTCTTCGCCCAGCATATTTCCTTGGACTAGGATGGCAACAATATCTTGGTTGCAGCTGTTGCCGTGTTATTGCTGCACTTCCTGCTACGCTCTGCAATGCCCTGCTGTGTCCTGCTGTGTCCTGCTGAACCCTGCTACGTCCAGCTACATCCACCTATGCTCTGCTATGCCACACTACACCCTGTAACACCCTGCAGTGTCCTGCTATGACATGAACTACTACGACTACCATTTGTAGTCACTGTTCCGTTATCTTTATTGTGACTTTTAGTGCCACTGTGCATTACACCCTCAACCAGCACGTCACACTCCGGCTACCAAGAGCCTGGGTCTGTCCCAGGTTTCTTCCTAAACGGGAGTTTTTCCTCGCCACTGTCACACTAACTAATTGCTTGCTCTTGGGGGAATTACTAAAATAGTTGGGGCTTTGTCAATTAAAGAGTGTGGTCTAGACCTAATCTGTATAAAACTGAATTGAATCACTTGACTGTAACAATGCAGTAGAAGAACCATAAATGTGCTGATGTCAGTGTACTGCATTAACCATCCCCATCCTCTATTAATGCTCTTCAGATCAAGGCTAACACTCGTGCCCTCAATTCTGTCGGCCGAGGGAAGAAGCCGCTGCAGCTGACTGTGGTGGTCAGCTGGCATGCCGGCCTCATTGTGTGCCCACACAGCTGTGACCTTCCAAGAGCTTCTCAGGTATCACCAAGGAATCTGCCCTCCTGAGTGAGATTCCATTTCCAGAAGATGCAGCTTCTGGAAATCTGTGTCAAGTTTACAGTGTGTCAACCGTCAGCCTCCAAAGTCTGCATCTTTTGTTTTGCAGATTGAGTAGAGTCGGCGCCTAGCTGCGATGTCAGTGAACCTCGCAGAAATCGGGACATGATGCCTCTTTAAAACTCTACCGCAACCATGCCGGTCGGTTTACGCAGCACATTAGGCTGAAAATACCTTGCAGTAAAAGCAGCTCTTAAATTTGACCTGACTGCTTGCTGCATGTCACCCAGTGTGTCTGCTTCCTGACTTACTGTTTTGGGAGCTGTGTTAAATGACTCTATTATACATTGTGTGATCGCAAGAATTTTTGGATTCATGAGATTGTCTGTTTTTTTGGCTCAGATTGTCTGTTTGTTTAATTGTCTGTCAGCAGGATTACAGGATAACTACTGGCCTGATTTCCATGACACTTGTTGGACGGGTGTAGCATGGGCCAAGGAAGAACTCATTCAGTGCTCGAAGGGGGCCAGGACTCACCGGTATATAGTACCGGCACTGCTACATTTTACTCTTAGCGTACCTGCACTTTTTCTTGCTTTGAGCCTACTGCTACTTCCTGTATGTAGCCGGTACTCTACCACTGACAGAGAGAGACTCAGTGTCAGAGTGAATGGTAATGACACTCTATCTAACATCATTAAAGGACAATTTTCCTCCCCACAAGTTTTTTTTAGTTGATGGTCTTTTGGTATGTCATGGTATTTACTGTGTGTATAAATGAATAACAGATGCCTTGTGGCTGTGTGTTAAAACAGACATGCAGTTTGAACCAGACTATGAGGGGTGAAGGCAGGTGGTGTTGGTCAGGTCAGCCAGCAGCTGTTTATTTAACTGTGTTATCATTTCCTTTTAAATTTTATTTACAGATCTTTCACAGCTGTTCCTGTAGTTAAACAGAATGTTGATTTTCAGGTGTTCAGAGTGTCTGGCACACTTTATCTTATCTCACAGACTTACCGAGCTGTTCATGGAAGCTCTAGCTTTGAGTGTTACTGTTTTTTGTGACATACACAGAGCGTGACAAAATACAAAAGCATTTCCTGTGCCTAACACTACTATTGTCCCAAGATAATCTAATTGAGTGTGTGCTAAATATAGCGCAAGTGGAATACAAACATTTGGCTCAGGGCGACACTTGGTTCGATGTAAAGCACTGTTAAACCCCCACAACAACTGGGACTAGTGTCACCAATTAGCACAGAGGGACTTCTCCCTAGAGAGACACGAGGGTGACAGAGGGGTGACAGAGGATTGAGTGTCAGGACCGAAGACTAAAGAATGAGCTCACTAATGATAAGGTCAGGAGAACAACAAATAATGGTGATAAACACAACAGATGATAATGAGACAATCCTGTGAACGGCTGGTGCATGGAAGGAACTTGTGTTTCATTACAAAATGTTGTTTATTGTTGACCTAATTCAACACAGGCTCCTAATCCATTAATTGAATATAATTATTTAATTCATGAAAATATTTGGGGGATTTCAAGTTACTTAATGAGCATAATAAAAGTGAGTTTGACTGTTAGAGAGAAACTAAGTTCTTTGTGTTTGTTAATGTTATTTAATGGCTGAGTGTATGTACTGTATGTGTGCCCTCTGAGGTGAGCCTTTGATTTAACTATGTGCTGTTACACACGGTTTATTTGTTATTTTATTTTATTAGATGAATTTTGTAGGGCAAGATACATTAGCAGAAAATCTTCTCTAAACAGACTGATGCCACATATCATAGCATTTATAGTCTAAACTAATTTGCAAGGCTTGTCCCTTCATCATGGTTAAACACATTAAAGACAGATTAAAGCTGCTATAATCAATATATTTATGTCAACTATAACTCAAATTAGAGAGCGGATCGGGCCACATTTTTCTGTCTGAGCCCGGCCTGCGTCCCATAGATCAGTAACCAAACCCGACCCTAGCCCGACAGGCAAGATATTTATGTCTGAGCCTGACCCGAGGCCGACACAGTTAAAATCTCATTTTTTCTCATACTAATGACACATGTACGTTTGTCTGTCAGGAAAACTTGCTTTTATTAAGCAACTGTAGGAAGGCATTGGGAAATGTCAACAGATGAGTGCATCAGCGCACACGAGGCAACATGCGTAAATAATCTGTTTAATTTCAAATGTTCAATGTGTTAACCTTTCCTGATTGCTTAGTTTCCGACTGTGGTCAGAAAACCAGGGGAGACTCGTTACCTCCAGGGCTGACGTTATAAAATGAATAACGCATCTACACCTCTGCTTCCTCTTTACCTCTCTTCTGCCCACTTTTCACACACACACACATACATGCACTGACTTCTCTTAAGCACCATTTTTACAACATATGCCTTATTGTGCTGATGTGACCGAGCCCAACCAGAACCTAAACATCATTTCTAAACATCTGTCTGAACGTGGCTGGCCCATTTGGTGCCGTTGGGTCCTGTCGGGCTCTGTTGGGTATCCATCCTCTAGCTCAAACGATTATGCACATGTAAAAGCTGTCGAACATAGTGATAAACCCACATGTAATTATCACCCAACTCTGCAGCTTCCCTTAGCTCTACACAGCGTCTTTCTGTCTTCTGACCTGCAACTTTACTGTTTCGGGTTCACTCTAACTACTCATCAGTATACTTACAGGGTTTCCCTATGAGGCATAAGCTCAGCTCCACCTAAGCCAGATGAATGTAAAATCAAGTTTTGTCTTTAAACTTTATTTATTTTTTTGTTTGTTTATCTGCTCTTGCTTTTCTAGCGTTTAAGACACAGATATGGTAACAATAATAGTCCAGAGATTTTTCCCTCAGGAGTTGGTGGAGAGGAATAAAGCTAAAAGGAGAGTGAATATTGAGCTTAAACGTCTCATGACATAGTGCTCTTTGGATGCTTTTATATAGACCTTAGTGGTCCCCTAATACCAAACAATTCCCAAAATCCAGCCTTGGTGCAGAATTACAGCCACTAGAGCCAGTCCCACAATGTGCTTTCCTTAGTATGTGCCATTTCTGAGTCTGTAGCTTTTGAGGAGGAGAGGGGGGGGGGAGGTGGCAAGGTGGAGGCTGGGGGTTGTGGCCTTGACCAACCGCCACTTTGCTCTTTTGAAAGCCATGATGGGGCTATGATCTCATTGGTGGGCCAAATTCTCTGGGCGGGCAAGCAGAGAAAGAGGATGTAACCTTGCCCCTTATGACCTCATAAAGAGCAAGATTCCAGATCGGCCCATCTGAGCTTTCATTTTCTCAAAGGCAGAGCAGGATACCCAGGGCTCGGTTTACACCTATCACCACTTCAAGCCACTGGGGAACCATAGGCAGGCTGGGGGAACACATATTAATGTTAAAAAACCTCATAAAGTGAAATGTCCATGCCATGGAACCTTTAAATGAATGGTGATGTTGCTCCATGATATCGCCAAATAAACTTGCAGATAATTTGCTATCAGCATGTTTCCACTGCGTTCACGTGGCCAAAAAATCAGTTACTGCCAGTTTAAACAAAAAGTACAACAAAGAGGGTATTTTTTTATAACCCCACTCTGTATCTTTGCTTCTTCAGCCCCCCCTGTGTCCCCCATGCTGTATGTTTCGCTCTTTCTCAGTCTATCATCCCTCCTCTTGCAGAGACACATGGTACTCTGGCATGCCACTCATTCCATTATAACAAGCCACATTCCCTGGAACACTTCCTTCACTCTGTCCCTGCTTGTGGTCTCTGGGTCCCAGAGCAGACCTCCCCCCTCCTCCTCCCACACACCCTCTCTTTCCCTCACCCGCCCCCTTTGGTGCTTATCCCTGGGCGTCTGTGGCTCCCACTGGGAGAGAGCCACAGGCAGCCAGAGCTTCCCAATGAGTTGTCTCTCCTGATCAGTCTGTATGCCAGTCACGCTGGCTCAATTCATCTTAGCTGCCTGCTGTGTTTAGGGAGGAAAAGAGCATCCAGCACCAGGACCTAAAAACACTAACCAGTGGAGGAATAGAATAAACCTGGAGAGCAACCTTCATCACACCCATGAGAGACATGGGAGGAAAGGAAAAGAAGATTGTGGTTATTGCAAATGTGCCCAGCTACCAAGGGTGAGTCTTCTTTTGCAACTCACTGTCTTGACTGTCCCTAATTGGAATAGTTTGACATTTCTGGTATGACTATTTGTGTTATTCTTCAGAAATGCAAAGCAGTCTTAAACTTGCATAATGACCATGTTTTGAATTCCAACACCTCTTTTCCTGTGGTATCACTTACGCACAGAGCAAGGTGCCACTTGTCAAGTTACCTGGCTCACTGATTTATCTGGCACTCATTTATTGTACTTCACAGTTTGGTTTGAAATAATATAACATAAAGACAAAAAACTAAACAGCCTAAATTATTTATTTTGGCAAATAAATCTTCAAAAAAGACCTACTGTATCACACTGTCAGGGTTGTGTCACAATGATTTATTAGCTCAACAAACAAGAAGTTTTTCCCAAATAAAAAACAAGTGAGAGAACTATTTGCGTTATTCTAAGTTACTGAGTCCAGTGCGGTTCATACACAATTTTGTTGCAAAGCAGATTGCAACTCTATCTGCAGTGGACTAAAATAAGGGCTCTGCTTTGTTCTTGGCGAGATAGAAAAGTACATTGAGTGGAAGCTCTACAGTTACACTTCTGCAGAGGTGCAGAGTTGTTTCCAGTGTGACTGATTGGAGGGGCTGTGGGCATTGAAAATTAGGGCACCAATGTGTGAGTGTGTATATATGTGCATACTGTAAAAAAAGTAGTGTGATCCAGTGTAATGACCATGCAGGGTCTTTGCTTTTTCCAATAAGCCTGTACTTAATGTAGTCATATATACCCTGTAAACAGGTGTATTCATATGTGTTCATATTGTAAATGGCACATGCAGCAGAATTCCATGGTCGACTAGGTTTGTTAACAATTTGGCCCCCTTCATCAGAAAATATCCTCGGTCCAGCTATTTGCATTGGACACTTCAGAGAGCAATGGCGGTGATATGTTGATCGGGACTTGGCTCAAGTCACGTTGAAAGCTGCGACAAGCTG
This sequence comes from Etheostoma perlongum, assembly GCA_026937815.1. Classification (NCBI taxonomy): domain Eukaryota; kingdom Metazoa; phylum Chordata; class Actinopteri; order Perciformes; family Percidae; genus Etheostoma; species Etheostoma perlongum. Next base: position 4,831,249 of record CM049379.1, on the reverse strand, counting down.
GCAGGCTGGAAAGGAGGGAATGTTGAGTTTAGATGGGGAAAAATAAACCTGTTGATCACTTGATATTATCCTGACGGTCAACATGTTCAATTTGATGCCCATTAGTTTGAGAAGTGGCTAAGGTCACTTGAGGTCCCTCTCTAATGACTGTGAGTGTGGGCTGGGAAATATGTACTTTTCTTTTTTTTTTTCTTATTGAGGTTGCAGTTGAACACTATGTTCTTTAACAGAGGTACTAAGGACAAACACTTGAGGCCCTTTAGCCCTTTAACCTCATACAGTATTTGTTTACTGTTTTTTTTTTAATTTTTATATTTTAACTTGAAATGTTTGCTTACTTTTCCTAATTTGAGACTGAAGACAAATTTGGTTAGATAATACTGTTCTGTACTATTCTATTCTCTTCTTCCCGCACGCACGCACACACACACACACACTCACACACACCTCATCTATCCTGGCCCGATACTTAAAAAAGACCCCTAATCTACTCTGTTGCTGTTTCTGTAGCAATCTCACATGTAACAAACAAAGCCTAGCAGAGATATCCCTTGGATTAGTTACACACTTAAGTGTTATTATACATGGATGCACACACACGTGAACATAACACAAGCAACGGTGCATGCAGCAGACTCTGTGGCACCCCTTGCCACTTAATGTTATCTTAGACTGCAATGTCTGTTTACCTAGCAGCGGATACACAAAGCAGAAGCTGAGACCATTTCTAGCCATTTTATGTGGCATATTCATTTCAGAATATGCCACATAAAATGTTGGCTGGGCAGAATTATTTCATCCTGACTTGTTGTGCAATATTCAAGCCTGGCATGTTATTCTACACCAGTCAGATCAAGACGGAGAGGCCAACCCATAGAAATAAAAAAAAATATTTCCATGGGCCCACAGCTGTGCCAGATAAAAATAAATAATTTATAGTGCATTTCAAATGTGGAGACATTGCCAGTTCAAACATGTATTGCATGTATACATTTTATTACATCAACATATCCGTACAGCCATTAACTCTACCTTGTAAAATTATATTTTTAGTGACACTATTATTGGATATATTTTTGGAAAATATGCTTGTGTGCCATCTTACGAATACTAACAATTTCCTTTCAGTGCATTTATTGCTCTCTTACTTACATGTTTCACCTGATAAGCTACAAAGATAGTTCCAGCACAAACAAGGGTCATCTCAGTTTTCTTTTTTTAGACTTGAAAGAGTAGATAGCAAAGCTCTCACTGCAAATAACTGTTGATGATAAAACGCAAAAGCAAGGACAAACTGCTTGTTAAACCACATTTTCTCCGTGTTTACTAGACAAGACACAATGTGTAACTCCGTAAACGGCAAAGGAGTCGTTAGGGGTAGCTTTCATGGCGTAAGGCTAGCCGTTTTCCCCTGCTTCCAGTCTTTGAGCTAAACTAGGCTAAAAAAAACCTGTGTTGGAAGAAACTGATTTGCATCTTGTTATTTAAGATACCAGTTTTTACAAATATTTTTTTGATTTTGTTAGGTTCACCTTTTTGTAGGAATTTCACTAATTTCTTATATGTAAAAAGCTCTTATGTAAAAAAGACCACCATTTTTGTACATATATTCTTACTGCGCCCTTTCTGACCCCAGTACCATGCCATGTCATTTACTAGACATAAAGAAGAGTGACACAGAGGAGTGTTGTATTGTCACCTGTTGCTACCGTCTCTAATAGTGCCTCTCTTTTTAATGCTGTCCATTGTCCACAGCTTGTACCATTAGACTGTTACAATAAACCCACAGCTATGTAAAGACTTTGATACAGCATTTGGCCCCAGTCCTAAACACGGAGAAATTACTTTACAATACCAAAAACATCCTGACGTCTGTCCCCTCTAATTAGCATTATTGTCGTAACCAACACTTACTGTGTATATGTTTTTAAAATTCCTTTAACCGCCATAGGCAGCCAGTATAAATAGATTTAGATATATAGTCATCACATTGATGTTTCCTCTCATCACTTTGTGGCACATTTGGCATTTTAGAGGGGATTTGAACTATGCCGACCCCCCTTCTTTATTTCTCCAGCTCATCTAAACATACACTAGTGGACTCACACAGTCCTTAGGGATGTCCATAATTCATTGCTACTTTAAGAGTTATGAGAAACATGCGGGTCTTCCTATCAGTTACATGGAAGGATTATAATGGAGAAGACAGATAGGAACCCCCCCTGCTGTTTTATAGAAGGGATTACAAAGGGCCGCCAAGCAAAGTAAAGGACACACACAAACTACAGCATTGCTTGGAAAGTGACACACTCTCTACTAGAACTCATAAAACACAGCCTAATATCATACACAATATCCTTATGTGGTCAAAGCAACAAAGAGAGTAAAAGTCTATGCAGCTTTAATTCATGTCTGCCTGGCAACAAGCATTGTGAAAGCTCCTGGATCCTAATGCTTTTTCATCCACGGGCAGTTTCCATTTCTGGTGATAGCATGCCCCTTGAGCCTCGCATAGTACTACGAGGCACGCAAAATAAAACTCTTTAAAGTGAATGGCACAGGATCATCAGGGATCCCCAGGTCTATGAGGCATTTCAGCTGCAACCAAAAAAGTCAAGACAGCCATTAGAGTTTTGAAAACCAAATTTAAAGTAACAGGTTGGGTGGCGGTCAGGTCCAACTGTTTTGAGTGGTGGAGGAAATACTCAGCTCCTTTACTAAGTAAAACATAACTGTAAAAATAAAACACCTGCAATCAGATCTCATGTGTTACCAGTAAAATGTACTTAAAAATCATGTCCCTTGTCCCTTGAAAAGTGTAGAATTATTCATGCATTTAAGCATGCCTGGGACGTGAATCAGTAATCATAAATGGGGCAATTTCTGTTCATTCCGATAAGATTAAAAGAAAGTTATGTTCTGTGTATGAAACAACTTCTTGTGGAATTAATATTAGCATGTATCAGTGTTGTAGGAAGTCTGTTAACTTAGGCACATGTACCTACTTTGTAAATGCTAGCAATTTATGGGAAATGTGGAATTTAATGATTGAGAGAGCTTTGTTCTGATGTGTAACGTGTTCTGCAGGGTGCATTTGGCCACTCGGAGAAATTATGTTTCTTTACATAAACATTCTGCAAAAGTTCTTTCATAAAAAGCTACATCTGCTGTGTGGTGTAAAATCCCTTAGAGATTTTCGGACTTCTCTACACAACTTTATAAAACGTTTTCAGAATTTATCTAGAAGTTTTCCATTGTTTTAACTTTAAGAATTCTAACTATTTAAAAATATCCTGTCATGACCTTGTGTCATGCACATTTTAATTAACATTATTAATCAATGAGATGTGTAAATGCACCTGCATCCTAAACCCATTCCTTCCCATACATAGGAAAATAAATAATAAAATAGATCCTATAAAATATAAAATTAAAGTAAAGTAGAAGATTTTGAAGTTGAGACAACTGTAAATAAATCACCATATGTAAAAAGGCCAACATAAATAACATTGACAGGTGCATCCCTGGCCACTCTTTTAGTTTTAGCACTGGAGTTGAAATCCTACCCTTAGATGCTGAAGAACAGCCCTGGCTGCTACATACAGGGTGCATCAGGGGTTCATGAACTGTGCTGAAACTACAGCCACTCTCTGACCTCTGTAATTGTCAAGCAAAGGCAGGACATTTACACTCTGGAGGTATAAATATCCCCAGTGATCTTCCATGACTCCCCCAGAGGCTCAACAGGTAGAGCGCAGCAAAAAGCCAGCTGTCGCCAAAAGGCGTCAGAGCGGATTTCTCCACCAAATCATCAGTCATCCCACTTGGATCAGAGATAGTGCAGAGATACTGTTCCCACTGGAGGGCTGATGCAAAGCATATGGTGTCAACTGCTTTTTAATGGTGCAGATAAGAGTTGGGTAATGGATTAGGGTAAATATTTTGCTTATATGAATGCACTAATCTCTTTAATTTAATGACCATGGTTGCATGCACAAGAGAACACATTGTTGCAAACAGTGAGCAGGACTGCTTTATGGCAGTGTTGGATCTACAGGAGTTTTACAGGTATCTGATTCACTGTTAGCCCAAACAAAATCCCTTCTGGATAGTTTATCTACAGATTGTCTTTAAAGTTACTATTAGTAACTTAAAAATGTTTCTGAAACTGTAATTTTCCTCTGATGATCATAAATGACCTGTAACAGCAGACGAGGCTAACAGTGAAAATAATGCTATCTGTACATAGTTTAACACCGAAAAAACCTGTGTTATTGTATCCACCAAGGTAAAAGGTAACAGGAGCGTTCTTTATTTGGGCCTTACTGTATTCTATTGTATAAAATAAAATTGTATTTTGTTTTAGAAGTTATCTGTTGCAGTTATGGCTGATGGGGCAGGGCCTTCACAGAATAAAGGAAATGAAACAAAGAACAACTGAAAGTTGAAAGGGAAAGTGACAGACAACAAGCAAGTCAACTTCGGTCAGGCTATCAAGAGATGGAGACAATTATGGGTTTAAAAATAATTCAAATTGGCCCTTAGGTATGTAATATATCTATTTCAATCATACATGACTTTACAATAGGCAATGTGGTTGTATGTCAGTAGCCTATATTAAATGATGTCCCCCTTCCTTTTAGCGCCCATTTGAAAGTTCGCTGAAAGTTACAAATCACTTTAAATTGAATGTTCACATTATTTATACTTTATTGATTATAGCATTGATTATTGTACAGATTATTTTCTCTATTCATCATTTTATCTATAAAATGTTTGCTTGTTTTGCCTGATCAACTATCCAAAATCCAAATATATTACATTTGCAAAGATTTCAACCTAGATAAAGCATCACATTCTCACATTTAAGAAGCTATTTTTTTTTACTTTTTTTGTAGAAGATGTAACTTCTATTGAACAAATTATCATCAAAATGTATTTCCTGTTGAAAATCTAATTGCTTTGCTTTATATTTCACAGCTGTTGTGTTGATGGATTAATGGTTAATATGATATATTTTAAAGGTTGATAAACTGCTTGTAATTTCAGGTCAGAGAAGAAGACTCTGTGTAATGAATCTGTTTCTGGCAAGAACAATGTAAAAGTCCCGTCATCTGCCCTACCACCACCCATACCCATGTCCCCCATCGTTGAAAAGATGGAGGGGCTGAAGGCCATCCGCAACCGCAGCAACAGCCTCCGTCTGGGCCGACTGGCCTTCTACCGGCACCTGGAGAAGGTGGAGACCATGCGCTGCTTCTGGGAGCTCAAACATGTGGAGCTGGAGGGAAGAAACCAGCAGGTAACATGCACTGCCTGTATTCTCCCGGCCATAATCATCACATAAAAGCAGTACAATCGTTCCCTGAGACCTGGGGTTGATCAGATATGATATGATCAATAATTCCTTTCTATGTGAACAGAAAATATCACAGCGTTCCCTACTTCCTTTTAACCCTCCTCCTATAGTTTGAGTAGATTAAATTCCTACAAACTGATACGCATATTTTGGGTTACTTAGTTGAACTACATCAATTATTGATCAATTAACCACTGCTAGACTTTTTATGCCCATCATAAAGCCAGTATTTATGGGACTGAGACTGCATGAGAAAGATTCCATCTTTGAAGTTGTGCCCCCCGAGGGCAATGGTGCCATGTGTTCAACCTGAGCCACAATCAGCAGTCTGTGCAGAGGGGAGGAAGAAGGGAACTGAAATAAACCACCGCAAACACTATTCTGTTCTCGGCACCTGTTAGCTGGCACAACATGTCCTGACAGATGGAACACAACAAGATCACTAGAGGGAGCTACAGATCTTTTCATTTTTTTATTGTCTGTTTGAACTTCCTCAACTCACAGCCTACCACACACTAACTCACGCAGTAAACCACGGGCTGACTTGAATGTTTGGCCCTTGGTCAACGCACATAGATCTAGTTGCCACAAGATGGCTGCCTTGGGCCGGTTTGCTGGCTCTTTTAGAAAACCATGCCGCGCACTCTTGAGTTACTGTTAATGTCAGTCACCATCAAGATGTTAGATGTTAATTTCTGAATTGCCCTTTTTCAGAAATGTGACACTCCTTGACACTAAAGGTGATATCACATTTACTAATTACAAAGTGGTTTTCATATATGGGGTTGATTGCTGAGTGGATTGGAATCTATTTTACTCCTATAAATAAAAACAATTGTTAAAGTTGACGATGTCTGTATTCAAACACCTGGAATTGATTGACATGGAAGACATAAGCTCAAACATGTCCATTAGTAAATGGAAAATGTACAGTATGTGTTTAATATACAGTATATAACGTTATTTAATATACAGTATGAAGTTGAATGTGTTTTTTTTTCAAAAGTAAGTGGCCAGTTTTTCTAATAAAAGCAAAGTAAACTGAAGTGTACAAGTTGCCAGGTGGTACAATTTCTTGTACTCATTGTTGGATTGCATATTTTCTTAAAAATTACATTTGAACAAGACCTCATCATAATTTCCACCTTTTTGTGAGCAGTTCAGAAGTTTAATAAAAATTATGCAACCTATAAAGTAAGACCTTTAACTGGGATGTACACATATATGTATTGTCTCTATAGAGTCCAGCAGCTGTGCGATATCAGTGTAGCCCCTGTAAGCCTTAACTCCAAGTGGAGAAAAGTGTTTTTTACATTATGTTGGGGATTTGGTTCATTTATTTGTTTGTCTTGTCCATAAGTATAAATCAGTGGTGCTTTCAAAGTGACCACCAGGGAGCACTGAGGGAAATGTTCCGGTTACATGGGAGTGATTTTAGATCCTCAGCCTTTCATAGTGCCCACTGAATAACTCTCTCACCTTCCTCTCTATCTCTAAACTCCTACCTCAGTTGCACCTTTGCTGCACCACCTGTCCTTCTATTCCCTGCTCTCCATCCTTCACCCACCTGCTGTTTGCACTCTTGATACTATGACTACGCCATACTGTTCCACACATCAGAAACACGCAGGTCAGCCACCAGATCCATCAGATTCATTAACAAACGCTGTCACTCCAGGCCTGCTCTGTGCAGAGGTTCTCCTCAGATTCCCTAAGGGGAATACTTTCCCTACTGGGGGTCCTGCTCTGTGACCCCTTGGACTTCTAACCCACCCCACCTGCTGCTGCTTGTTAAATCAAGCTTGTTTTGGACTGTTTCAGAATCTTCTAGAATTATTCAAGTATTTATTTTTTTTACAAAATGCCTGCCAAATTTGAAATATTAAAATATGTAATTTCTGGGAGAATTATGCTGTTTTCTAGATGAATGACCAATGACATTTGGCACCCTCTACAGTGGGATCATGAATGAAATAATCACATTTCAGTTGCCATGTATGTGTGAAAAAAACAGGGATGTACATATTTCTATGTTACTTCTTGAAGTTGTCAAATCACTTCAAAAAACCCAAGAAATGTCTCATCTTCTCTGGTGTTCAGGCCCACAGGTTAAAGGTCCTTTATAGTCTAAACCGACAAGTTTGGCAGGTCATGGGAGGGATCTGATGTGCTTGACTCCAGTGGTCTCATTCCACTATTCAGTATAAATCATCAGCTAGCTTACCAGACAGATAGATGCACACACACACACACACACACACACACACACACACACACACACAGAAAGCAAACTCTGCAGTCCTCTGCTGCAGGGGCGATTCTAGGATCAAACCTTTAGGGGGGTGAGCCCCTGATGAGAACGTGACGTGAACAGGGGAGTTTTTGTGTTTATGTTTTAATTTTGAATATCAGAATTTCGCGAATTCCTTCTTCTATCTTCCTACCTCCATCTTTGTCAAATTGTATATTGTTATTTTACACATCCAAAGGTTTATCTGAATATTTGATACAATGAATGGACAATAACATTTAGAAGTCCTCCTTTTTCTCACACAGTGTGGACATACTGTTGTAGTTCACAGAAAAAGACAAATACTTGTCTTGTTTTCACCTGTGCAACATGTGGCCACAGAAAGAATAAACTTGGCACCGCATGTTTACATGCATGCGTGATTGTCAACTCGCTTTCATTATATGTGTCTGCGACGATGCATGCACACGATTGTGTCAGTTTGTGAGGTACAGAGAGGCAAAGCAACTGTTGCATGAAGTGCTGTGTCCTAAGTTAAAGGATACCGCAGGGGTCTCACTAACATGCCAGCAGCAGAAGGAGTGCATCTGATTCTGCGTAAAGCAACGACACCCTGAACCCGACACCACCTGTCCCCTTCTCGTCTCAGAGACAGCATGTTCTCTCCTTTTAGGTCCCGGGTGGCGGGTGAATGGTTGGCTGGGTGGGCAGGTTGCTTGACAGCACAGACCCCCTGTTCTTGTCTGAGTCTGTAGCGAGCAAGAGACTGAGTATTCAATGCACAGCCACAAGAGCCCGACTATTTCATAATCAACGCCCGCTCTCTTGCCCAATGTCATCAACTTGTTGCCCGCCACCTGAGACTCCTTCGCCACGGGCGCTAGAAGGGCTGAGATAAGACAGACAGCCTGTGCAGGGGGACATCAGGGGTCTGGAAAGTTTCCATCATGGAGAACCTCCTAAAAGATAAAGATATTTGGATATTAGGAAGTGTGTGTCTGGTGGCCACTTTCCTGTGGGGACGGCTGTGGAAATTATTCTCCGCCAAAAAGAGAAGAAAGACCAGAGCATCTGCAGACACACAGGTAATACAGCGAGAGACGGTCTATGCACCTGTACTTGCAGGTGAACAGGTGAATTTAGGAACATGCCAAAAGTTCATTCAATCTGAATGAATAGCATGTTGTAAAGGCCTGGATGAACTGGAAATGTTATACTTTAACGCCTGGACTAATGAGGCCTTAATGCCAAAGTGATGCTAACTAGATTTATTCCTGCAGAGCTTAATGATGAAAACCCTGGACCATAATGTCAACAGGTTCTTGTCCAGTCAGGCCTTGTCAATGTTTTTCACTGCAATCACATTTTTTTTGGAGTTTACAGTAAGTAAGTGGAAGGGTAGATCTAAAAACGTGGACATCTATTTTTATTTCTGTTTCTATTAAGGATAAATAAACAGATTTAGAGGTTTGAGGAAGCATTGTAAGATGTAAAAGCAGTCTGACTACTTTCTAAGTCATAATTCTTTTGCTGCATTTAAACCTCCATACCTCATGGCAAAGCTCTGGATAGTGGAGCAGAGCAGTATCTGGAGACATTGCATGTAGGTGGCTTGATTGTCATATCTGACTTTGGAAAGAAGAGTCTGGAATATCTGAGCCCAGCAATGCTGGTGTTATCTGTGGGTGGCCTAGTTTCGGCTTTCACTCCAAGAATAGGAGTTGTGTTTCTTATGATGTGAAAAGGCTAACATGTTTAAGAACTGGTCTTCCCCTGGATAAAGTAGAACATTACTGACTGTAAGGACTACCGCTGTTTTAACTGTGTAATGGCAGTAAAACTAATCAGCTGAGGTATCCCTGACATCTGGAACCTGGAACTTTCTGTTGTTGCGTTGAACTGCTGAAGTGAACTGAACATGTTGCTTTTGCCAAAACAATGCAAACAATAATATTTTGTAAGTCGGACATCTATCTGTAGCCAGTGTGTGTGAGCTTGGGACATTGGAAAACTTAACGTCATCTGACATGCGTCACTGACTTGTCACCAGTAGTGATGTTCTGCCTAATAGCACTTCATTCCACTACTCCATCCTGGCGAGCCTCTGCCCTCTATGCTACACATACCATGTCCAGTATAAACCAGTTCATTACTTAATCCAGCAGAAGGCAAAGGTAATTGACTCCTCATAAAGCGAGAGCTGTGGTGCTTAGAGCAGTTAAACCCTGTGAGTGCCAGCTTGATATTTTTATTAGTCTTCTTGTCTCCGCTGACAGTGGCCTTATTACCATTAGATTTATAACTCTATTTATTGTTTCCACTACCGGGACAGTTTAGTCCAAATGTGTGTAGATGTTGTCAGTACAGGCTTTAAGATGAATAAAGTTATGATGAATAATAGATCAGACTGATCTGAGGGGAATAAAATTCAAGTTTGGACTTTGAGTTAAAGTTCCCTGTTTCTTAGCCGGCTTCTAATTAACTTCCTGTACTTTATACTCGATTGCTGTATCCATGTTTCATTCATGCCGAATCCCAACTAACCTGAACCGACACGTGGGAGCAGGTTTACTTGAACTAGCATGATTATGTTCTTCAACTTCAGCTTTACACACAAAAGGCCAGCCTGCAGCATCCTTGGAAAAACAAAGCGACAGTGTCAGTAATATGTTAACAAGGCGTATTTCTGTGAATCTTTGCAGGTACTGTACATTTCATTAAATGTAGTCATTTTTCTCAAACAATCAACAATGTGGCATGATAAAACAAAAAATATGAAACCATGAAATAAAACACAATCAGACTTTAACGACAAAAAAAAAATATATTATTTTAGGTTAATGAGAATGGGATCAGATTGAGCGCCTCTTCATTATATTCAATGCCTTGTTGTTTGTGTCCATGCAACAGAGACGTTAATGATTCTATTTAACTGAAATAATGTGTTGTTATGCTGTCACTTTGTTGCTCTTAAAGTAACAGTTCCTTTAATCAACTGAAGTGTTGGATGGATTCATTTAAACAGCATTATGGTGTGTTTTTCTTTCTTTTGCTTCCAGGTACAATAGACAATAATAGACAAGCTACTGAGCAACAGGAGACACCTTTTGAGTGGACCATTTTATATGTTATTTATGTACACAATACAGCACCATATTATTTTACTTTTATGTCATTTATATGGGTTCAACTGTTAAAATTAGGTGGATAGTTGAATTGATAAACCTTTTGCCATAAAACATACAACTTTGTCATCAAAATTTAACAAAAGAAGTTCAGTTATATGCATTTGTTAGACCAGGGACATTCAGTATACAAACAAACAGAGAAACTGTGATATGTGTTGTCCGACGTGTTGCTATGGATGGAGATTAGTTCTGCTACGAAGATACAATGCTTGAAAAGACTGAGATCATTTTTGTCCGCAACCGCTGTTTAAAAATAAAAACGTAGTGTTGTGGATGTAGCCGTGTAGCTTGTGTTAATGCACGTGAGCATGACTAACGTGACAAGGACTTCTCCTGCCTCAGATTCTCACACTCACATAGCTCAGACAAAAATAGCACACAAACAAATAGAGGAGGGATGGAGGAACAGAGCCAGTGATAGTTTCATGTAAAGGATTAAAGGATTTAAAAAGACAAAGGAGGTCATATACGAGTGAATGTATTATATTTGTGATTTTTTTGTTAGATCTAACAATTGACAGACACATCCCATTTTAAAAATACAGTATCTTGAGTCTTTTATTTGAAGTATTTTCTGCTGAAACTGGATGTTCAGGTTTGATGTGAGGAGGAAACACCACAAATTCCTTTTGGATTTATAAAACTGGAAAACTTGAATTTCCTGGTTTGCCAAGAGTGTTTTTAATTATAAACATGAAAAATAGATCTTTCAAAATGATTCCTTTTAGCGTATTGTTTTTTTTTTAAACTTATTATACTCAGGACTGTCACATTTCCCCCACTGTTGTTAAAGTATATATTTTTTAATTTGTATTTATTTAACTACCTAATGGTGATGAAATGACAGTTTTACAATAGTTTCAGCATTTCTGCTCTAAAATACTTACTGTATTTTTGGACAGGTTTGTGTGACTGGTCCTTACTATAAATATGTATAATGCATATTTTACTCCAGTTACCAGTAATTCAATTAACAGCGTCTTCCTGTATTTTACATTTATACGTTACATAGACTTACTGTACATTGTGTGTGAACTAAAGGAAAAGGAGCTTTATTTCTTTTTAAACAAGTTCAATTAGAACCAGCATGTTACTTAGGCTTCAAATCCCTCACATTTCCTGGCTCCATGTTTCTTTCTCCCCCTGGTATGAGGACTCCGAGGGAATGTGCTGTTTTAGTCTGGACTCCTCTGGCCTCTGGGTTGGTGTTCAGTTTCAGCCGTTTGCATAACTCATTACAAGCACAGTGCTGATAGTAGTAGCTAGTAGCTAGTGGCGGGTCCTACACACACACACACACACACACACACACACACACACAAACACAAACACACACACACACACAAACACACACACACACACACACACACACAATACACAAAACAAGTGCTTGCTGGCCATTGCAGTGTCATACTTTCTGAGGTGTGTTTCTGAGAGTTTAGCTAATTATTTTGGGGCCAAGGAGGATAGGACTGCTAAACTGCAAAGCGTTGTCAGTAGGACATTGACAGACTACGTACTCACTTTCCATACTTAAGTAGAAGTCCAGATACTTTTGTTAAAAATACTCTGGTAAAAGTAGAAGTACTGATTTAACTTCTTTACTCAAGTAAAAGTAACAAAATACAGGCTTGGAAATGTAGCCTACTTAAAGTATAAAAGTAAAAGCAGCCTTGCGAATGACAAAGCTCCCTTGACCACATGAATGTTACTAGAGAGCACGCTGAGAAACTTCAGTGGACATGGAAAAAGGCTCTTTATATGTCATTGGCTACATTTTAAATGGCTGTCTGCCAATAGGCCTCCAGGTTAATAAGATTCTGACTGAGTAGCAAGATATGAATTCAATTGTGATTCAGTGAGAAGTCTGTATATTACCATCCAATTAGATTAAATGTGGTATTAAACTTTATTAAATTTGTTATTGAGGACTAGTTTAGGTCTGCATTTAAAGCTGATTCTGGTTTCCAACTTCACCCCAGGTGTGTCTGTTAAAACACGGACGGAGACAACTTCTTTCTGTTGATGCTTTATTACAATCAAGCAACAGTAAAAACATGGGCGTGGGCAGCTCTGCTATGGCTGTGTGTGTGTGTGTGGTAATAAAATAAATAAATAACATTGTAAAGGCTACTATACACAATGCAAAGGATATATATGCTAGTAAATAATAACAATAAACCCACTTTTAATTCCATGTAAATAATGCCCCTAAAATACAAAGGTGAGCAAGGGCATTCAACAATCTCCATTATGAATCAACAGCCAGGTGTAACCCAACTAACAGATAAAGAACACAAACAACATCACTAGCTGACTTTAAATTTGCCCGAACTATAGACCAATAAAACAACAGGCATACTGTAAATGAACTGACAACATACTGCGAGTTATACGACTTACAGTCCTCAAGGACTCACACACAATCTCAGCTGATTATCCTCCGGACAGATAGTCTCTTTTTCTTTTCTCTCACTTCTTTCTCCGTGTGGCGTGCGCGCCCGCTCGCGGTGTGATGCGCGTGTCCACACATTCTCCGACATGCACTCACAATAACACCTGATAGACAAAACTAAAGTAACCAGTTTTGTAAAATGTAAGGAGTAGAAAGTACCGATACTTACTTCCCATTTCTGGTTACAACATAACTTTACAAAACACATTCATGCAAATGTGAAAGTAAAACATTCTCATCTGGACACTTTTAATTATTTGGTTACATTTAATGTCAACATTTACACACCAAAAATGCTTTACAGTATTTTCCTAATGTTGAAAATATAAATGTGAGTCATGTGCCAATAGCTGACTATCAAACTGCTAATATGCTAGCTATGCTATCAACTGAAATGCAACTGACAAAAACAGCTAATGCTAGATTAGCTTAGCAGCATCTATGAAATGTGTAGCTCAAGCAACAAGCAATTAAACCAAATTCAGCCAAAACATTTTGTCAAATAAACACGTCAGCACTTAGATTCTTAGCTTTGTGAAGTGAAGCAGTATCCCCCTGGTGAATAAATCCTTTAGAAGAACCCCAAAAGCAGCTCATAAAAACATCTGTCTCGTAGAAGGCTATAAATCGAAGCACTAGCAGCGGGGCAGAGAGTTTTAGTACACATTGATGCTAAACCAGTTCAAAAGTAGTCTTTTGAAGTTCACATGTGCCTTATATTTATTTGTGATGTAGAAGAGTAAGCAGAGCACACACATGTCAACTTCTTAGCTTCTTTAAGGGTGTTTTCTTCTGGATGGGCAGATACAGTAATAATAGTCTAATAGGCCTAGTCGCCATAACGTTTAATAACTACATCTCTAAAAACAAAACCTTGCATTAGGGTTAGCTCGTGAACTTAATAAACTGTAATATTTTAAAACCAGTTTCAGCTGGATATGTCTTTAGACTTGCAAGCAGTCCTGCAGCTGCAAACAGTAAGTTATTATTTTAACCAGACCACACCTTTTAAATGGTGCATTGGTAGTATGCAGATGTAGTATTGCATATGTGGATGTAGCTAAAGTTAACAAATAGAGGCATCACTCCAAAATGATAATGGAAGTGTTAATTGCGATGGATTATTTAAAGAAAACCCCCATTTCCAAAGCCTAAAACACAGTGGTATGGAGTATTAAAAATGTTGAGCAGTAATGGGAAGTGGTAATTGGTTTTCTGGCTTGTTACTTGAAGAGTGCACAGGTAGTGAATGAGAGCAGGATGAAATGAATTTAAGACCAATATAAAATCACAACTGGTGTTTATGATCTGTCACCAAGTATAGTTGATCTTACATGGCAAACATTGACTAGATGGTTTTGAGTGTGCACATTAGTGTGCAGGAGGTTAGTAGGTCAGGTTTCAAGGTAACCAGAGCACAGATGGGTGTGACCCTCCATCAAAATGCGTTCCTATTGCTTCCCAGCACCAGCAGGTTCTGTGGTTAGAAGGGGAGTCCTGGGTCTGTGGTCCTCTTCTACCATCTACAGGGAGCATGACAGAAATGCGCCTTCCATACAATCAAGCAATGATAATTTGACATATTGGCCAATTAACCGTCTACATTTTCTAAAAAGGCTTAATAAATGAACAAAACATTGAAGCAAATACACAAATAAGCATGCATAACTAAAAAAGGGACATTTAGAAATAAACAAATACAGACAATTATAAAAAGATTTTACGTAAACAATGTTTCCAGAAATACATTAATATAATTGCAGTAATAAAATTAATTGCGGTGATAAAACATTTATTCTAGTTTAAATGATCCATCTCTTAATTTCAGTTTTATTTATTTATTTTTCATGATTGTTTTTGGCAATTTTATGCCTTTTTATTTTTATAGGACAGCTGAAGACATGAAAGGAAAGAGAGAGGGGGAATGACATGCAGCAAAGGGTCGCTGTTGGAGTTGAACCCGTGGCCGCTGCGTCAAGGACTAAGCCTCTATATATGGGTGCACGTTTTTTCACGCACTTTTATTTATACATTCATTAACATATTTATTTCAACATTCATCTTTTATTGTTCTATTTTTTAGTTTTGGTTTTCCATATGGTAGGAGTGTCCTCGTCAATTTGATGAGCAGTGTAGTCTTATATCACAAAACGGGCTACATTTGAAAATTTCACACACTAAATTGTGATGCATAATAATGCATCCATATGAGCCATATCTTGAAGTAATAGTTTGAAATAATAAACTTGATTATATAGACTATATTTAAATTTTTAGGGTAAGTGAAATGGAGAAAGTTCCGAGTTAATGCCTTGCTCAAGGGCACTGTAGCATGTTAGAGTCCTGCACTGGGACCTCTAGTTAAAGGACTGTCACTAAAATGGATGCAGTTATGATAATAGCTTTCATATGAATTATTTGTTAGGCCTGTTTACTTCTGTTTAATATTTTGATATTGTTTTTCAAGCTGTAACTTGGCCACCAGTTTGTGTTGACGCTGTGACACTGAGATCGGAGGGAGATATACAATTCTTGGCTTGTCTTATCCACTAAGATCTGCTGTTTTGTATGTGTATGTGTGTGTGGGATGGACAGTCTTTCCATCAGGTCAAAGGTCATTTACCATTTACCCTGAATCCTCTTCCAAACGCCGGTCCGGTTCCGCCCAGTTTTTTTCATGTTACATAACACTAACCACGGGCAGCAAATTCACAATAACCGAGGAAAGTTGCATGTATTTAAAAGTCTGCTCGCATACTTGTGCTGCCTATGTAACATATTTACAGGCTGGGCCTAATTGCCCTCCCCAGCACAAACACAGATATATACACACACTTTGCTGACGTCATACAGAACCTCTATTCCATGAAAGGAAATTATGTATTCCTTGTCCGAGGTCATTACAGAGGGAGCTGTACGAATGTTATCACAGCGGCTGAACTGTGAAAGTACAGACTGTCATCAGCCAGTGGTGACACAAGTAGGTTTGTCAGATAGAAAAGCAGCAGGTGGAGCTACAGATAATGTACTGTCATGTAGGAGCCAGACATCCGTCTTTAAGCACCAAGGAATTATACGCTATAAACCTTTTTAACCCTGCAAAACCTCCCAGTGATTCCATCAGTAAGATTGCATGTTATTGATGTTATAACGGACTCTTTGAAACCCAAATAACTTTAAATTCTAATCATAACACAGAGGTTTCCAAAAATACCAAATCTGTTGGGGTGAATTATGGCAAAATGTACGTAAATACATTGTTTAAAAGGTGTTGAATATTTGCATTTCATGCTATTGTGTAGCTATAAAAACCCAGTATCTTAAGTTTGAATATTAATTAAATATATTGGGTTATACCCACACGTTTAAATGGACTTACTGTAAGTAAGTAAAGTGTATTCCTAGAACACATTTAACCACAGCTTAAGCAAACCAAAGTGCTGTACAAAAAGCACATTGTAATGTAAAAGTAAAATGTAGAAAGAAAACACAAAAGTCGGATTGTAAGTCGCTTTGGATTAAAGCGTCTGCAAAATACATGGGATGGGAATAATAGAAGCTGCTCATAAACAGATTGTCTCTGCTTAGCAGCCTGTATATGTTGGTAATCACTATGATACACAGGCTGTTATGATTGAGCAGAGGAGGAATATATTTAGGCTTTGTACTTTGCTTTCCAGTTGTCAATCACAAAATGTAAAGTGCATCAGAGCTCACACCTTAACCAAAGAGTATTTGGTACTTTATTGGCCATTTAAGTGAAACCCGCTGGTGGTGAACCTGGAGGCGACAGGACTTGCAAGCAGTCAAAGACCCTTTGAATGTCATTTGAAAGCAATTATTTTTGATCTCAGTAAGGCTGTGTGGGGTGAGTCATCAGGATGGTATGGTGAATCCTTTGTGGGCAGGGATGCCATCCGGGTGGAAAACCCAGGGTGATTCAGGGACCCCAGAGCTGGACCAGGGCCCTGGAACATGCCAGAGATCAGAGAGCTGTCACTGAGTCAGGTGGAACCAAGATTTCTAGCCTATTGCTAAGCACCCCTAGTAGTCTGCCTTATTTAGGGAGTAGACACAGGTCAGGAGCTCAGAGTTCTTCAATGTATACAGTTCCCTTAAATGGATCACATTTTGCCTGAGTGTCAATACTCTATGAGTATATACATCATGAAAGACTTGAATAGACTGCATGTTTCGCACTGACCACTACAAGAAATCATTCCTATCACAGGCAATACATTTCAACACTAAGATTTATGTACATCGCAATACTGCGCTATAGTGAAACTTGCACAAGCATAGGTTTTACTTACGTCTTTATAAATACTATTTACGTAGGTTGTACGTTTTAATGCACCACTCGTATTTACATTTTTACATTCTTTCAATAGTATTTTTCATTTTTATTTTTTAATAGCAGTTCTTGTATTTTATCCTTTTTATTATTTCTTGTATTTTCTGTATGTGTGCTGTGTGTCTTATATTTTGCTACAGTAGCAGTGAAATGTCCCAGTTTGGGATCAATAAAGTCTCTCTAATCTAATGTTATTTTAAGATTCTGGAGATTGAACATATTTAGCGAATTTGTAGTGAAATGTTTCATTTCTATTAAAGACATAACAAAATCAATCTTTTTCTGAAAAGTTTGTCAGAAAAATTAAGTGCAGTAAAAAGTGTAAAATGTAGAGTTTCAAGATACATCATACACAAGTAAAATGCAAGTACTTGCATACGTACACGTGTACTGTACTGAAGCAACTGCACTGTACTATACTGTACACAACAACAGCCAGTAGCGTGAGGCACACCTTTGTCGCATGTCACACAGTCTATTTTTGTGACTCTGGGCTAAACCTTGTTGCATTCATGTTGTCCAGATCATTGCACTGGAGTGACATTGGATTACTGGAAAGCCTTTGGCACTAGAATAAGCATTATGTATTGTCTGTCTCTTCCTGCTGAGTAACTCTATATGTGGTGAGATTGGCGAGGCCGCTGCGTCACTCTCATTCCTAAACGGTGCTTCTGTACCACCCTGGCTCTCATCTTACCGTCTAACCTTCTCTGACTGAGGATTTCAGAGATTGTCCAACAGGGTACAGTTAAACCTCCCACTGCCCTCAACAGCAGACTCAGACCTATCAACCACCACCCTGCTCCTCTTCCTCATTGCTCTTCGTAGGGTCTGTTTTGCTGGATTGTTTTAGTCATTAAAATATCTGTGTTTAATTTTATCGGCCAACAATCACATTTCAGACACCTAAACTAGTGGTTGTGTCAAGTCTGTTATGAAAAAAAAAATGGATGAGGGTGAACTGACAACATGGTAATAGGGAATGTCATTTTTGAATTCTATACTGTTTATTGAGGAAGTTTGGAAATTACAATTTACACTTTGATTTTGTTAGAAATCACTACACACAGGACTGAAATACACACATGCTCAGGGCCTATTCATGCACAAATGGAGAGATGTCAGAGTGAGTGGGCTGCCAGTGCTGGACCAGCACCCTGAGCGGTTGATTCAGTTTCACCACTGTCATTTGTCTCAGCAGCAGCAGCCATTTGTTTTCAGTGTAAAAGCTTCCGAAAAACTGACTTGCCCTGAACAAACGGCAAGCAGCTCATGAAAATAGCGGAGCATTTAGCAGTTCCAGAGTAATACGGAAACAGAGCTTAAAGTAGAGTTACATTTGGACTTATGTACTCTCGCATGGACAATCCCGGAAGTGGAACGCCGTGGATATAGACTAGGACTTATATGACTTCAAATGAATGCTAATGTTGCATTGCATGTGCTAGGTGTGTAAATAAGCAACTGCTGATTAACATGTTTCACATAATAACTTCAAATGGTGATAATATGTTGTGTTTATAGCTCATTTTACTGCCCCCAAGCAGCCAAAAAGTAAATTTGCAGTTAATTGGTCTGGTCGAGTAGCATGAATCAGCAGTACTGTTGCTATAGTTACCTGCAGTTTATTCTACCTTGCTCTCTATCTGTTGTTATGAATCCTGCCAGCCAATTAGAAATACTTATTTGTCATGTCCATGTGTCTTATTTTGTGAACCAGCGTGCAGAGCAATAAAAGAAGAAGTTCCCATTAAAAGCTTATTCAGTGCGATTCCTCCATCAAGGTAGTGACTTTTGATGAGATTTGCTGAAGTTTAGAAATGTTAGTTACTGCGTTATTGTGGGAGTTGTTATTGGTGTTTTATTTATTTATTTTTATTTTATTAATTCAGGACAATGCACATTAATGAACAAGCACAACAGTACATGTAAATGTGCCAGATTGTAGCCCGAGGGCTAATTTCCATCTACAGTCCAATAGGCAGGTTGGAAATACAGTAAAAAGACATAGGATAGTAACATTTAGTATATAAAAACAAGAAGAAACAAAAGAAGAAGAAAACACAAAAACAAAACAAGAACAGGACAATTCATAAGTAGAAATTAAAATGGAAACACAAGTTAGCGGTGGTTACACGTTTGGTTAGCTCTAAGCCGCAGCTTTACCTGGCTCTTAAAGGAGGCCAAAGTGGGACGCTCCCTTATAGTTGGGGGAAGTGTGTTCCATAATAATCCACCTTTAATAGATAGTTTCACCAAAGTCGCACAATGACACAAACAAACTAATTGATCAAAGCAGCAGCAGACCCACAAATCCTGTGTTTTGCAAGGTAAAATTTGCTGTTTTTGTCAAAGGAGCCTGGTTGCTTTGAAGAAAGCATAGATGGATATAAAGGCTTCAGCTCCCTGTTGGAAAGGGCTGTCTGACGGCAAGGTAAAGCAGTGAAAATATATACATACAAATATAGCGTACACTTAAACAAATATTGGGTCAATATACTGCCCCCCGCCCACAGCAGTACATTGCTTAGCTTCCCCACTTCAACATATCTGATCTATCTCTTTAAGCTCTGACAAACAAAGACGTATTCATGTTTACAAACCAGGTTAGTGTGAAAGCTCTTCCTGCTCAGTGATCTCCTTTGTCCATTGGGTGTATTTCCACAGTATGTACTCTGTCTGCACTTCACAGTGTCCTCTTTCCTTCTCACCTTAGCTGGTAAACAGGCACCGGGGGATATGAGAGTTAAAGCTGGCAGCTGATGAGCTGTCTGTACTGGGAACAGTGCGAGGGACAGGGCTATAGGTCAGGTTTTTCCGGTGCTGACAGATGGGTGACATTATATAGGCACCGGCGCTTTGTCACCCGGCCCACTCCAGATATCACTATTCTGAGACATGGAAAGGTTTGAGGCCAACATTCACGCTCAGACACGTCTCAATCAGTGTCAGTCGCTTGTGTCTCTTCCTGAAAATGAACTTCCGCATCCATGTGTATATCTGTGTCAGTCCCTCCTCTTTAATTCTAAGTAACAACACGTGCCGTGAGTTTCCTCTCCCACAATGCTCTTCTCCTCTGTATCAACAGTTCTTAGGTGTCAGTGGTGTCACCTGTTTCCTGTTGTCTCCTGTTGTCGTGTCCCTCCATGTTGCACGGACAGTGAATCTATATTGGGAACTTTCCAACTCCAAATGAAACCACTGTTATTCTAATTGCTCTAACTAAACTTTCTCCTCTTTGTAAAATGTAAAAACCTTCTGTTTTAGCATCACTTTTTTTCACCAACAGTTATTTGTATTTGAATACAACATTTATTATGGAAACAAACTTTTTGTTTGCAATTCAAAAAATTTGGGCTGGATCTAACAATTCATTCTAAAGATGTGAACAATCAGTGGAATTATAAATAACAACATGAACAAGAAACAGATGATTAACAGTATGTAAACTAAATACAGAAGTATATTTTCCATTACATTAATGTATAGTATTCATATACCATACCTAAGTAATATAAAAACAAAAAATTAAACCATAAACCACACACATATATATATATATATATATATATATATATATATATATATATATATATATATATATATATAACTTGGATGCTTGCTTAGTCTATACATCTTGTATATTAGTCTATATACTTGTTTTTTTAAATAATTAAATAATAACTGAATAAGATAAGATAAAATAATAATTTAGGAACTCATTTTTGTCCAATTAATTTTTGAGTTTGACATGTAATAACTGATATAATAAATATCCTGAGATGAATTACTAGCATTTAAAAAAAAAGAAGTAAAGTTTAAATTAAAATACAATTTAAGTTATTTGAAGTAAATAACAATTTTTTTTTTAAGTCTTGACCTTGGGAATGCAATTATGCAATGTTATGCTGACACATCAAGAAATCAGTTGTGACAACCGTGTGGCATTTAAGGAGGTTCAGAAATACCCACAATGCTTTTGTCTTTAACAGGTTCAAGTGCACGCTTGCACCTGTCACCCCTCTCCCTGATATGGAACAATGTGAAAAACATATACTCCATACAGAATCTTAACATAAGATCAATGTTTTGCGTAACATACTGTCTACTCAGACCACATCTGCTTCTTAAACTTTGCATAAGTGTTGTCTACTGTTCTTTTTTTTATTGGCTGAACATTTTTATTTTTTTGTCTAATTTTTTATGGTGTCATATTTCAGTCCTAGATTCTTGGGATTCTGACACCTGACTGAAGGGCTTTTAAAGAGTCTAAAATGTCACATACCGACCCTCTCCAGCATCTCCTCCTAACTCACGTCAATCCCCAACTGCAAACCAGGGCCCCCAGCTCTTATCACTGACCACTCAGTCCCTGACGTCCACGGGGGCTGCACTTTAATTTGGAGGACAGCCATTTGCTATTCTTAAAACTCTACTCTGTGGTTCAGTGTTGAGAGGGGGAGAGATCTCCGTTCTCCCTCTGCTGCCTGTGGCTTTGTCTGGTAACATGGTTTTTGTTGTCGTTTCCATCGAGCCTGCATGAAAGTGAACGTACTTGATTAGTGAGTGAAACATTTTTTTTGCTGTTTGCGAGGAGGTCTGCTGTAAATCAGTCATGAGCTCCAGCCTTGTCAACTCTTTAGCCAAAGTCTATGACCCAAATCCTCTTCATGCTCAGAAGCCTGGTGGAAGGAAGCTCTCGCTCAATGGATCAGACAAGTCCCAAGCTTCTTCATCATCACCTTCCTCCACTCATGATGCCGCCCTGCGCTGCGTGGAGAGCCGAATGGACTCCCTGAGCTCTCAGATGGAGTGTTTGCTCAACATGCAGCATACCGTCTTGACCCGGCTGGATGGCTTGTCCCAGGAAGTCAGGGGTATGGGTCAGGATCTGGCCTCTCTACGCGAAGACAGCCATGGGGGGAGACACGGGTCTGGGGTGGAGGCAGCGTGCAGAGAGCTGCTTGGGGCAGCGGAGAGGGCCAGCGAGCAGATGGAGAGTCAGGGACGCAGGCTGGATGGGGTGGAGAGGCTGATGGAGGGCACCCAGCAGGTGATCAGCTTCATTGGGGAGGTGGTGAAGAGCTCCAGGCTGGTGGAGCTGCTGTTTAAACAGCCTGGAAAGAAGGCTAAGAAGAAGGTGAGAGGTTTAACACCATTACAAGCTGTTTTCCTACGAGAAGTGTCCTCAAAATCAAATGTTTTCCCATCTTCTGTTTTCATTTCCAACATACAGTACTTTGAGGCAGTTGCATAACAATGTTCTCATAGTGGTTCTATTACTGTTTGTCACCAATGGCAACATAGTGAGAGGTCTAGTTGCATGGTGATCATAGTGCCAGATGCATTAAGTGTTGTCCGAAAGGTTGCAAATCCTCTTGATGGAATATGTGACCGGTTTGTAGCGTCATCATGAATAACTGGATCAGAAACCTAAAGAATTGTTTTGGGAAAATACATACACTACATATTTGGATGGCTTTTAACTAGTTTCAACAAAGTCTCTCTTTGCATGTCTGGTAAACTCATTCCTTTATGTTCTGATATAGCTCCTTGTACATCTATTATTAGCTCTGCTTTACCACAACATGTCATTAATGTTAAGTAATTTTCCTTTGTGCTGTGACTGTCCTTTGCCTCTGAGGTGTAAATGATTAGAGTCAGACTGATTATCTTATCCAACCCATGTCTTTATCAGCGGTGGGTTGGACTGCAGCTGCACAGGCTCAGCTTAGCACTCATCTGGCCTGGTCTGAATAGGTGACATTACTGCATTAATTGATAAGATGGAATAGCTTTCTTGTGTTAAGCCACATACTTGGTGCATGTTGGGCAATATGAAGAACGTACCGAGCACTGTTGCATAAGCTTTTACTGCCTTTACAAAACATCTGCAATGACAATGTTTGTGTGTGAGATGGATTACCTTACATGTTTGAATTCTGCTGATTCAGAAGCTGTTTTTAGGAATGAGTATGTGGTTAAACAAACATATTTATGACAAAGAAACCGTAGCAGGGATCAACCAAACTTCTTTTCTGGCATCCTGTACAGTGTCATGCATTGAAAATGTTGACTTCCCATATGTTGTATTTTTTTTTATCGTAGCTGTAATGTATATGTGGGGAAGTGAATAAAACTTTTTCCTGTGTTGTGTGACATGCGTCTGCTACAGATGATATGTGACCTTTCCTCTTGCTCCTGGAGGAGGCATCCGTCCCATAAAACATTATACTTGAGTTACGGGGGCGACCGTAGCAACACTAACAAACACTTTGACATATATCACTAAACTGTTCCCGTCAGAAATCTGACTCATAAATTACTCTTGACCCCCTTCGACGAGTGCTAAATAATTTCGGCAAATATAAGAGCTCAGAGATTGGACATTTAAACCAGGTTCAAGTTTTGTTCACCTCTGTCACTTTGTAGATCCATTGTCTAATGCTTTATACTTCCTTCCTTTTTTCTGCAACAAGGCAAAGGATGACAAAGAGAAAGCCAAACTGAGCCTGAAGGGCTTGAAGGCCCAGAAGAAGAGGAGACCTGCGGACTCATCAGGTAAGCTCAAATAGGAAATAACACTAAATATCATCTGAGTTTATGCCGAGACGTGCACAGCATATTTGACCATCTGCTGGAAGAGATATAGACTATAGCCTTATGTTTTCTTGTTCTTTTTATTACATACACTTAACTTAAATAAACATTTGTGATACATACTTTTTCAAATGTATATATATTTTTTTATCGTGACTAAAATACACACTGAGTGAGAGGGACATTTTGTAGTGAAAATCAACTTGCCAGTGCTCTCTAGTGGACATCATATGCAATAGCAGTTTCTTGATAATGTCAAACCTTAATTTTATTTTGGCAAGCATTGCCATCCCTAGAGCCCTTGGTGAGGTTAAGATATTGCATAAATGATATACTTGTACTCTATATATCATGAGTGAATTTTATCCATTACAGTGTTGTTAAGTTTCAAAACACATTGAATGCTACAGTTTGGAGGTTTTAATACAACAGCAATAATATCCCTAATGGTTGTTTGCTTTGGTGTTCCCGGGTCAGACACTTCCTCACTGAATGAGCCAGTGCTTCAGGAACAGGTGGAAAAGCTCAACAGGCAGAACACTGAACACTCCCATGGACAAGCAGAGGCTGACAATCAGAGGAAGGAGGAGAGAGGAAGCGGAGAACAAAGACAGGAGTCGGCGGAGCTGATCCTGGATGGACCACACACCTCTGCTGCCCAGTCAGAGGACAGGAAGGAGGCAACTAAGGAGAAAGAGGAGGAAGAGGAGGAGGGCATCTTTGAGGACTCAGAGTCTGAGCATGAACAGGGGAAGTCAGAAGATGTTCGTCCAGAACAGGCTGGCAAAGTGGAGGATGATGGGAAGAAAAAGCATAAAGGAGAGGCAGAAGAGTCGTCACAATCAGACAACTCCCTAAATGTCAACGCAGATACCAGCAAGACCTCTCTCCTATCACAGGAAAGGTATTTCCAGCCAATTTGTGTAAATCATTTCTATACTACTTTCAATATTGTGTTTTTTAAGGCAGTTATGAGTAAATGATTTGGGGGTGGGATAAGAAAAATAAAACAAAATTAAATAAAGTAAAACATTCAAGGGCTTAATGTTGTTTTTCTAGCTCTGAGGAGGTGGGCGATGTGGCCACATGCAGCAAACGCCGTGTCACAGAAGAGTCGGTGAAGGATGACCTGAAAAAGAGCAGAGTGGAAGACAGTGAAGTGAAAAAGGCTGATGGGAAGGTGGTGGAGGGGGGCGAGCCTCAGGCCTCCAAATCTGACGACGGAAAGACTGAGGTGGAAGAGGAAGGGAAGGAGGAAGAGTCAGCTGTGAAGGAGTTTATAATTGGTGAGACATTATGTTTTTACAGTGCATGATAAAAAACTGTACAAGAAAACACTCAAGTCCTTAGTTTTGTAGGAAATATGAGGTGTTTCTAACTACTGTGTAACATTCCACTTTTATTTTGAAATTTGGTTGATTGTCAAATACCCATATACAACTATTTCTCTGGTGTGGTTGATAGAAAATGGACAAAGAGGCCATATAATGTAACAGTGTGTAATACACTTCAACATCAACTTTGTTTTAAGTGGTCTGCTTTATTTGCTTCCATGCACATTGGTTTGATAACATTTACATGTATTAAAATACAAGATCTTTCCAAAACTGTTTGGAAATGATGAAATTAGTGTAACCATAAGTGTGCAGTTCAGGCAAAAGCAGATTATATTCATAAAAGATGCATGATGTGTACATGACCTCAACATTTACAAAATCCTGGCTCTGGTCCTGGTTGTATTAGACCCAACTTGGTTGTTAGTTGGTAACATTTAACTTTTCATTCCTCAGACTTTGAAGGTGTCATAACACCATGGCTGTTCAGGCGTCACTAACATGTCAGTCAGAGCCGATGATGATGATGGCATGCTGCTATTTTGATCCACTTTGTTTCTGGGGAACCGAGGTCTCTTCCTCTGTCCTCTGTTCCATCCTCTGTTCTCAGCAACAACAGCACAGCAAATCTTTTCATTCAAGTAATCTATATTTCTTTATGGTTTCTTCAGACTCAAGCCCCCCGCCATTAGCACCTTTCGACCACCGCATCGTGACTCCCAAACCCCATCAGATAGCCAGCTATTACACCATCAACAGAGACGAGGTCCTGGGAGGGTGAGTACCACCGAATACCCGGCTCTGAAGAGTTTGTTTTCATTTCACTTCAACACATCGGCCCTCTCTAATGAAATGACCAAGGATTTCACAGCCCGTGGGGGGGTGCCTAATAGTTCTTGTGAAATAGCGTGCCTCTCTGATATAATAGGCCAGTGCTAAATCCTGCTTCTCAAGCTGGAGATTACCCCTCAGCACGCAAGCACAATTTTCAAATTGCTGACATAATGGTACAGACTGAAGGAGCCATTAGGATTATTAATAATTATTTTATAATCAATTAATTTTTTTTTATCTTTTTTTAACAATTAATCAATTATTGTTGGCCTATAAAAATAGACCAACAATATATATATATAGAGGTTTATTTCGCGGGTTCAACTCCAACCTGCGGCCTTTTGCTGCAGGTCATTCCCCCTCTCTTTCCCCTTTCATGTCTAAATCTGTCCTATGAAAAAAAGGCCTTAAATGCCTAAAAAAATCATTAAAAAAATAGTAAAACACATGATGATCACCAGTTCGCAAAGCCTAAAATGACATCTTAAATTTGTATGTTTTTGTCAAACCATTAGTCCAAAATCCAATGTACTATGCTAATGAAACAAAGAATAGCAGATGTTTGTTTTTTTAGATGCTGGAACCAGCAATTATTTTGGAATTTGACCTTTATAATTCATGAAAAAAATAATCTTTATATTGTTTCTGTTGAACGTGTAATTTTTAATAAATCCAAGGTGGTACATCTTCTATATGTGTATATATGTGTTTGACTCATCTATATGTTTGCTTTTCTTTCATCAGGGGACGTTTTGGACAAGTCCACAAGTGCATAGAGAACTCATCTGGTCTGATGTTGGCTGCCAAGATCATCAAAGCCAGGAGCCAGAAAGAGAAGGTGCAGTATTGATCGCCCAATGAATACTGAACACATAACAGAATGCATGTACAGCAACGGCATTAAGATGCCTGTTTCCCAAGACAGTCTAATGGATGGTTACGTTCAGCATTGTTATGAACCATAAAGGATTACATTCTAAAATTAGAGACATTGACAGCTCAGAGGGCGTGGGCATGTGGCAGTTTGACAACCTCATTGTGTCTTTCTTTGCTCTGGGACATCTGAAGTGATGTGAAAGAGGTCAGATGTCCCAGCATAGCTCTGAGGTTACATTATCATCTTGATATTGAAAAGACTCAGAGATGACCGAAAGCCCTCCAAACACAGCTAAATCCTTGGCTATAGCTCATGTTGCTGTCAGTGATCATCCGTGACAAAACTGACTGTGTTGACATTCCTATGACACTATAGTGTGCAAGCATTAAAGCCTGTGCTACAGAAAGACCTCAAAAAAACTGCCTATACTACAACAAGCACATGATGCATGCAGATCTTCATTCATTAAGTCACTCCATCCTCTTTTTCCAAATGTATCTCCTGCAAAATTTTGCAATTTTACATCAGAATCAGGATCACATTTATTGCAAAGTAGGCACTGGCAACTAGCCTGATGTTACTCAGAGAGCGAGGGATGATGCGGACTGATTTTGTGAGATTTATTGTGCTTGGCTTTTGTCATTTATGGACTTCCATACCTATTTTTAATTTACCAGTCTCACAGTTTCCAAGAATCTACTTCTACACAAGCACTTTACCACTACTAAAGGTAGCCCGTAGTCTGGCTATCACCAGACCAAGCCAAGCTTAATAGATTTGAGACTGAGCGTTGGTCTGGGGAGTCTGCTCTGTTTTCTCTGCACAAGAGGCGTGACCAATGGGCATAGTTCAAATGACTCTGTATTAAATTGGAAAATCCTTCAATGATCCAATGATCCGGGTGACGTAGGGCGCCAAGGGTTTACCCAGTTTTGTTAGCCCAGGGACCAACTCCAGATCTGAGCCAGTGATCAAGGGCACCGACTAGAGAACCTAGTACGTGTTTTTTGATGGTGGAGGAAAGCGGAGCACCATGCCTACGCAAACATGGGAAGAACATACAAACTCCACACAGAAAGGCCCGGAACTGAACCCAGAATCTTCTTGTTGTGAGGCCACAGTGCTAAGCATTGGGCTACCCCACATACTGTACTAGTAAACTATATTGTGTGAGTTAACTGACTTGTATGTCTTTCTGTCTTTTGTCTGTCTGTCTCTCAGGACGTGGTGAGGAATGAGATGCAGGTGATGAACCAGCTAAACCATGCCAACCTCATCCAGCTGTATGCCGCCTTTGAGTCGCGTCACGACATCATCCTGGTCATGGAATAGTAAGTCAGGGTACCTGCATGCATGCACAGTTAGCTCTTTGTTGCTGTAATTGTTTGTGTGTGTGTGTGTGTCTGTGTGTGTGTGTGTGTGTGTGTGTGTGTGTGTGCGTGCTTCCCTTTCTGCCGTAGTGTGGAGGGAGGAGAGCTGTTTGACCGCATCATTGATGAGAACTACAACTTGACAGAGTTGGACACAGTGCTGTTCATACGCCAGATCTGTGAAGGGCTGCAGTACATGCATAAGATGTACATCCTGCATCTCGACCTTAAGGTACACCTGCTTCAATTTAGAATCTTGTATTATGTAGTATATCATGTATATATATGACTATATGTGTATTTCTCACAGTCAGCAATATCCCTCAAGTAGGTAGGTAGGTAAGTAAGTAAGTAAGTAAGTAAGTGAGTAAGTAAGTAGATAGCAGGGTAGCGAGGTAGGTATGTAAGTAAGTAAATAAGTTAGTAAGTAGGTAGGTAGTTAGTAGGGCTGCACGATTATGGCCAAAATGATAATCACAATTATTCTCACGATTATTTGTTGATTTTAACCAAAACAAATGTTATCGTCACACAGGCTGTTTATAACTGCTTTCACATTCATATTATGTTACATTCTTCTTATGTTGAAGTTGTATAGACATACAGCTGCAACACATGTAAATTAAAATTTGAAATGTAAATCTGAAATAAATAGCCTAGGATATATATATATATATATATATATATTTAAGTGCATCTCTGAGAAAGCTCCTTCACTTGTTTTCAACAATAACTGATTAAAAGAGCTAAAGAGAGCGACGGCTGATCATTATGAACGGGTCCAGCACGGGTCGAATGGCGCATACACACGTTGTGTGTATGAAATGTCTGTATCGTCACTGCGCTGCATTTTTATGAACTATGATATTCTGGCCATGGGTCACATCTCTGGCCCAGGTCCAGGTCTAGGTCCAGGTCCAACAGGCTCCGTGTCACACGCTATTAGTCTACGACCTGAAGTTAGTTGCATTCAATAACTTCTTCTGTGTTCTTCGCCGTGGCGGCCGCAATAGCAGAGTTACCCGCGGAAACATTGGTACAAATACAGGTTTGCCCCTCATATTTAACAATATACAGCTGTGTTAATAAAAAAATAAAACTGTAGACAAATGTCAGAAGTGTGGACCGGCGGCTGCTGTGTGGCCGGGCTGCTGGAGAGTAAGAAAAAAAGAGAGAGTAGAGGAGAGATCCCACACAGGCACGGCTTTACAGAAGAAATGGGTCATGTACCGCAAAATTAAACCATATCCATATAACAACATTGCAGCAGATGTGAAAACACCACCGGTGCGCCCTAGAGGAGCTAACAGCTAACAGACAGTAACTAGCACTGACTAGCACTGCTCACTGCTGTTGTCTGAAAAACAACACAGACGGGACAAAATGTTGCGTTTACTGGTACACCGGTAAACCTTGAGACCGCCGTATAACCGACTGCTATCTGTTGAGTTTTCCTCCCGTTACTCTGTCCTCTGTGACTGTCTACATCTAGAAACTAAGCTGCGCAATGCAGGGAACAACTCTGACTGGCACATGAGCAGACAGGGGTTTACGGAGCGGTAGATGCGCTATGCAAAAAAAAACGAACCGTTCTATGAAATGACGCTTAAAAAACAAAATTGCTCGATCACGCAAATTTGATCGTGGGAAGACAAAATCGTGATTGTGATTAAAATTCGAGTAATTGTGCAGCCCTAGTAGTTAGGTAGGTAAGTAGTAAGTAAGTAAATAAGTAAGTAAGTAGGTAGGTAGGTACTGCAGGTAGCTAAAGTAAACTATTCATAAAACACCTTTCAAAACCAGGGTTACAAGGTGCTGTACAGTGGAACATTGAGAAAAACATATGAAAATAAAGTATTGATAATAATCAAAACTACATTAAACACTCTAAACAATAGAAACCATCCAGGAGGCACTGGTCACTTTACAGGACAAAATCCATATGAAACAGATGACTTCTTAACAGCATCTTAAACAAGCGACTGGGTTTATTTGTCAATTCAATATTTTTTTTCAGTTATTTATATTCTCTTTGTGTATAGCTCTAGCTCACTTCTTAGTGATGTTAAACTACAATAAATACTCTTCTTTAAAAAAACCAACATCAGAAATCTCCTTGTGGATGACAGGATTCTCTAGCACAAACAATGCTTTCTATCCTGTTTAATGGCTGTTTCTCTCGACTATATCCATCCCAGAGGGAAGAATTAGCCTAAAATAGTATACAAAAGCAGAAATTTAACATAATTGTATTGTAATCCTCTGCTTTTGTTCCTTTTTAGCCGGAGAACATTCTTTGTGTCAGCAGAGTGACTAACAAGATTAAAATCATTGACTTTGGACTGGCCAGGAGGTAAAATCTATTATCTATTTTCCATTTAAAGCTTTGTTAATCATTCATAAAAGGACTTTCTCAAGCCCAGCTGTATCTCTGATGATTTCTGCTTGTGTGTTTCTAACAGGTATAAACCCAGAGAGAAGCTCAGGGTCAACTTTGGAACGCCTGAATTTTTAGCTCCTGAGGTCATCAACTACGAGTTTGTTTCATTCCCCACAGACATGTGGAGCCTTGGCGTCATCACTTACATGCTGTGAGTTGGATGCTCATTCACAAACCTGCATATGTATACAGAATATCTATATAGAGACACAGTAGCATCCCTGACCTCTGTTTCCTCTCCGTGCAGGCTCAGTGGCTTGTCTCCGTTTCTAGGGGACGATGACAACGAGACACTGAACAACATCCTGGCCTGTCAGTGGAACTTTGAGGAAGAAGAGTTTGCGGACATCTCAGCTGAAGCCAAAGACTTCATCACCCTTCTGCTGGTGAAGAGTAAGAGCTGGAGGATGAGCGCAGCAGAGTCCCTCAGACACCCCTGGCTGTCAGACCGGAGTCTGCACTATCGACTTAACCAGAAGGTAACAATGTATTTACGAGCTGTTGTGGTCAGAGCTCTGAACATGCATGACTCCTGCCACAGCAGAAGGAAGTAGCATCGTGCAAAACACAACAGCTGGCCAATCAGAGCTCTTGTTGCCCCTCTGTGGGGTCATTTGTAGGTGGTACACTGCTTATTTAACCCTTGTGTCAAAATTGAAAATCGACATTTTGTTGGCGCTTTTTATCAATGTTTTCAACTTTTTAGTTTTTTTTACCTTTTTTCAACACTTTTGACGTTTTTTTTTCAATGTTTGTCACTTTTTTTTAAAACATTTTCAACACTACAGAACACTAACTTATTAACTTTAGTTTTACTTTTTTTAAAAACATTTTCAACACTACATAACACTAACTTATTAACTTTAGTTTTACAGTTATTTTTGGAATTTATGGTCAATAAACCTAATTTATAGGAAATTATACCTAATGTTTGAGTTAGAAAAGCAGAAATTAGGAATTATTTTGATTAAAATTAAAGGAATGGATGTTGATGGATAATCACAGACTGGAATATGTCAACTTTTACTCAATACTATTTCAAAAACACTTCAATTTTTTTTTTTTAAATGCTATAAAATTAAATAAGACACTCCAAAATTAATGAAAGTAGAGATTTGTACTTGCCAAAGAGCGTTGGGTGGAATCAATCATGTTATTTTGTGTAATTAAAAAGAACATTGATATAGGGAAACGGGTTAATTTGACCCAAGGACAACATGAACTTTTTACAAAACAGGAACTTTTAAATGTTAAAGCCAAGGAGAAATTATCATGAGATGGATTATGATAGGCACATTGCATCATAAACAGCAAAATGTAGAGCCTTTTTCATAAATAATTTTCAGATTGCATTTTTAAAGTTTAAAGCAGATGTTTATATTTAGAAATAACTGGCCTTTAAAAATAAAAATCTGATGCCTCAATGGGAATTTAACATAGGGGTGTGTACACTTATTCCCCCTGTATTTAAAGGAAGAACATTTATCTTATTTTATTTACGATACATTATTCATTCACAAAGAAGATGATTTTTTATTCCTCTTTTTAGTCAGCTTTAGCATGGGTTCATAAAGTTCTTTGGGGACATTTTGTACTTCAGATCATAGTCCATAGAGAATTAAAAACTTAAAACTTAATGTTTTCACTTGATCAATTGATTGATCGATCATGCATTTAAAGGTTCTACACTAATTTAGCTCATTCAATATATATTAGAAACTGGTGTGTCAGGGATATTTTTAATTAACATGTCTCAGTTGCAAAAAGTTATACCTATGAGCATGGAAGCTACATAAGTGTATGTTTGGAACTGGTGTGATTCTTGACCTGAGGAGCAATGTGTGTGAGAAAGCACATTGACAGTTATTGTAAATAAGTTTTTTTTTTTAAAGGTACTAATGGATTGGTAAACAAACCAGTGTTGCTTCAGTGCACTAATGCATTGGATCCTCTGTCATTTCAGAAAAACAAGTGCCACTCCACACATGCTCCTTCTCCAGAGAGTCAGACAGGTAAGGTTGATATTTTCCTGTTAGTTAGTGAGTCATTTGTCCATCTAAAGCATTTGTTCTACACCATCCTGCTACTTACAAACTTAAAACTTAAAATCTGCCTTTTTTCTGTTTCTTTCCTAGAAAAACTGTAAGGCCCTCAACATGCCTTTTGATAATGTAGATCCCTGGAGCTCAACACTGGACCAATGCTGCTGTACCTGTATGGCTACTGGATAACTACTCTTGCATCCTCATGTTAGCTTAGCTCAACAGCTTAAAGTTCTGACCTGGATAGTGTGATCGGGCCCGCAGGAGAAAAACAGACTTTTTTTTAATGCTGCCGTCGAGGCACAAACCATCTGAAAGCATGCTTACTGTCCTGTAGAGCACAACACTTCAGGCTGAACCAGTGAGGACAAAGGTCTCATTAGACTTAAGACCTGAATTACTAATGCAACTTCCACGTGTACCACCGAAAAACGGTAAAGGAGCAGTTTAGCATCAGACACTGTCAGACACTTCTCCCTCTGACACTGCTGTTCTCCTGGTTTGTTGCATGCTTTGCACTTTTTGGCCAATTTCTATAAGATTTAGAAAACAACTTTAAGCTACATATAGACTGAATGTTACTATTTGAATATTATATTTTTGTGAATACATACTTTTTTTCTTTATTTTAATTTACAAGTCTTATAAAAAAATGTCATTCTTTCTTGAACATAAGGTGTACTAAAAACACATGTCGGTTGAAGTTGAAGTCACACCACATTTATTTATTTTGTATATAACACTACATTGTATACTCTCATTCCCATGAAAAGTGAGAATATCTCAATGACTGAATACTTCCTGGTTCGAGCCATGTTCAGCCCACATTTCTGGTACATTTTCATGCCACTAGCTCACCTTCACATTGGCAGTTTGGAGTAGCTCCCCTCACCTTCCATGAAGGCATAACGGACAACGGAATACTACCTATGATTTAATCATGTTTATGACTGAAGTGGATTCTTATGTTCATTTATTTACTGGTTCAACACCAGACTGTACTTGAAGTGTAAAGCTGTTATTCAAGATGAGATTTCTTTCAGGAGAGTCAAAAAAAGGATTTCTTGTAGTTTCTCCATACAACCTTGAACCTTGAGCACATGTATGTGTAAATGCACAGTTCAGCTTGATGGAACGCCAACAACAGAGCGGAGACAACATCAGTCGGTGTGGGCGCCCAGGCAGCTCAGTTGGTAGAGCAGGCGCCCATAGGTTTTGTCCTTGACGCAGCAGGCCCGGGTTGGACTCCGACCTGCGGTCCTTTGCTGCGCGTCATTCCGCTCTCTCTCTCCCCTTTCATGTCTTCAGCTGTCCTTGCAAAATAAAGGCCTGAAATACCCAAAAAATAATCTTTTAAAAAATATATATTATATATATTGTATAATATATATTGTCCCGTTATCTATAAGAATTGAAGATTGGACGTCGGATGAATGTTTGTCACTCAATTGTTGGCTGCTTCATTTTGAAATGGAAATGCTTTGTGATTTTGAATACTTGATTATTTGAATTGATGATGCTTTTTCAAGTTTTCTTGTTTAATGATGAGACATAAGTAAATGTAGAATAAGCAAATTGACATAAAATATAACTAAGCAAATGAATAAAGCGCACCAGAAAACATTTGCAGTGTTTCTTCCAGTGTATTTCTTCGGAGATAAAACTACGTCATATGGGAATAAATACATAAAAATATACAAAGGTGCAGTTCAAAATGTAAAAAAAAACTCAATCGCATACTGAGACTATGAATATATAGGCCTATCCACAGGTAAGGTATACTGATGTAGGCAGACGCTGTTACATATTCATATCCACAAATCCGCAGAAGCTTTGAAGAAAACGAGAGAGCTTTAAATCTGCACACAGGATTTTCTTTTTTTGTTGAGAAAATGCAATAGCCAAAGATACAGGTAAAGAACATTACCACACATAAATCAACAATATGAATGATGAATATAAAGTGAAAATATAAAGATAAATTACATAACAAAAGCTAAATAAAACAACAGAAGTACATAGCATGTAGACAAAAATAAAATCATATTCAGTTATTTCTGTTGTTTACCCAATTTGAGTGACTTGAATAAATTTGGCATGTATTCAAGAGCACCATTATCTGGATTATCATAGAAACAGATAATATATCTAAGGTTAGAAGGGAAGAACAAAAAAATGGTAAATCTCCAAATCTGTCCAAAATCTTTTGGATATTTCACAAAAAACAAACAAAAGTGAGACATTGTTTCCCTATTTACTCTACAAAATATATGTGTGTATGTATTATCAATGTTGAGGTGTACTTCCATGGGGAATTATAAGACTTTGGACATGCAGAATAAAAGTGGAAAATGAAAAACATTGGCATCATATGCATTAAATGGAAGCACACGGTGAAAATAATGACACATGTGTCCTTTTGTAACTGTGGAGGCTTTCAGCTGTTTTCATCTTTAGACTGAATGCTGAGACACTTGTCCTGGCCTGAACCTTAGCCTCACACTATCATTTAATCTGTCAATCTGAGAATTCTACTAGAAAATTTGACAGACAGTATTGATTTACATTTAATGATTGTTCCGTTTCAATCTCTGTTTTAATGATTGCATGTCAGTGATGATGAACGGCTGGAGAGTTTATCCTCACTTCACACAGTCAGCTGCTGAGGATCCAACATTCATTTAACACCCTGAGATCCGACTATGTTCCTCTCAGTATCATTCACCTGGAAAAACAATCACCTCTCTGTGCACAGGGAGAGACAAACATGGTGGGTCAAAGTAGGACATCTTGGAGAGAAGTATGGGGGCATCTGTCATCACCTGATATGTTATTGTATGATACATTTCAGTCAGCTTCCCAACTGAGAAATACAACTTTGTTTACATAAAACACACCAGACATCTGAGTACAGTTCTGGGTTTACACCATGCATGTCCACAGTCCGGCCTGGTGGCCAATCACGGCTCGCGGCCAGTTTTCACACGGCCAGCAGCCTTGGTTTGTGAAAGACAAAAGCAAGAGTCATATGTTGTTAGCTTTGCTTACAGATAATAAGTAATGTTTAAAAGGAACGTGAGGTTAAGATTTGTATTAACTTCAACTTTAAGGTATTCCATACAGTATGTTCGGTTATCTGACTACAGATGTAAAAAGGCAAAATAGTTTTTTTGGTTTTTATATCTGTTGTTTAGACCTGAGTGGTGTTGATATGGTTACATTGCCATTTAAAGATATTAAAGATATATTAAAGATAGATAAGATCAGTGCATTTGTATGTAAAAAAAAAAAAAAGTCAGACCAGACCATTGGCCCCTGAGCATTCACATTATCAAATCTGGCGCTCTTTAACCCTTGTGTTGTCTTCCCGTCAACCATGAAAAAAACCTTGTTTTGGTCACTTTTTTTAACATTATTATTGCTTTTTCTGACATTTTTTGTCACTTTTTCAATGTTGTCGATGCTTTATTTGATGTTTTTGCCAAAGCTTTTTGATATTTTTATTGTTGACATTTTATGCGCTTATTTTGACGGCCCATTTTTTGGGCAAAAAAAAAAGAAAAACTGAAAACAGGTCAAATTTGACATAAGGACAACATGAGGGTTAAAAAAAGGTTTGAACACCCTTGGTTTACACAGTCACATAAAACCTCTCTATGACTTTTCACATCTATCAAAATAACAGACTGCTGTCCCAAAATGAGCTTCATTCATCAGCGTAAATCAAACATTTGAAGCAAGTGAAGGGCTCTGCGAACAGAAAACCCAGCCTCCAACCAAAATCCAAGCAGTTATCACAAATCGTTTCACAACTTCATAGCAACAAACTCTCCGAGATCTGTTTTTGTTTTCATTTTCTTTGTTTCATTCATGTGGAATAATGAAACGCCCACTAGATGATCTGTAAGGCTGGGACATTGTGACTGTAAAAGTTGTAGCATATTATTTGCATCATTTCCATAATCATCAAAGCCTGCATCAAGGCATTCAATCATCAAGCTCTTATCCCCTGTGGATGTGGGTCTTATTACCCTGAAAGAGACCACTCCTGTCAACATGGAAACATTGGTAACCCTTGACAAACAATTACAGCTTCAAAGGGCTTGAAACAGGTTTAATACCCTGTGTCACCCACCCAACACCCAATGTGTTTAATGCTTGTATTATTTTTGAAATAATTTGTGAATGATGTATTCACCATTTCTAAATTATTATATCAATTACCAACCAGTTATTTAGGAGTTGTCAATGGTTATTATAAAGTGTTATCAAAACAGATTTTTCCCCTGTTGCTATTTTGACCTAAACAGAGCCTGCTCGGTAATCTACATAAGCTGTTTTTCCATTCATGTATTGAGGCGTTTCCTTTAATTAGTCATTTAAAATATGATTGATATGCTATCAGACGTCAAGACAATGAAACGGGTTGTGCCAGAGCTGAAAGGTGCTCACATGTGTTTTTGTCACATACAGCAAACATCTCCACCCTATCTGCTGGCTGCCTGTCCCCAGAACACACTGTAAAAAACATCTCCTCACTATCTGCTGGCTGCCTGTCCCCAGAACACACTGTAAAAAACATCTCCTCTATCTGCTGGCTGCCTATCTGCTGGCTGCCTGTCCCCAGAACACACTGTAAAAAACATCTCCTCACTATCTGCTGGCTGCCTGTCCCCAGAACACACTGTAAAAAACATCTCCTCACTATCTGCTGGCTGCCTGTCCCCAGAACACACTGTAAAAAACATCTCCTCACTATCTGCTGGCTGCCTGTCCCCAGAACACACTGTAAAAACATCTCCTCACTATCTGCTGGCTGCCTGTCCCCAGAACACACTGTAAAAAACATCTCCTCACTATCTGCTAGCTGCTTGTCCCCAGAACACACTGTAAAAAACATCTCCTCACTATCTGCTAGCTGCCTGTCCCCAGAACACACTGTAAAAAACATCTCCTCACTATCTGCTAGCTGCCTGTCCCCAGAACACACTGTAAAAAAACATCTCCTCACTATCTGCTAGCTGCCTGTCCCCAGAACACACTGTAAAAAACATCTCCTCACTATCTGCTAGCTGCTTGTCCCCAGAACACACTGTAAAAAACATCTCCT
Organism: Etheostoma perlongum; assembly: GCA_026937815.1. NCBI lineage: Eukaryota > Metazoa > Chordata > Actinopteri > Perciformes > Percidae > Etheostoma > Etheostoma perlongum. The sequence continues at coordinate 4,793,035 of CM049379.1, read as the reverse complement.
CACTATCTGCTAGCTGCCTGTCCCCAGAACACACTGTAAAAAATATCTCCTCACTATCTGCTAGCTGCCTGTCCCCAGAACACACTGTAAAAAAACATCTCCTCACTATCTGCTAGCTGCTTGTCCCCAGAACACACTGTAAAAAACATCTCCTCACTATCTGCTAGCTGCCTGTCCCCATAAACACATTGTAAAAAACATCTCCTCACTATCTGCTAGATGCTTGTCCCCAGAACACACTGTAAAAAAAAACATCTCCTCACTATCCGCTAGCTGCCTGTCCCCAGAAACACACTGTAAAAAAATCATAGAAGAAGCACAGAAGGTAGGAGGGAGGGGCAGGCTAGTCTTGTATTGATGGAAAATACTTTGAACGCCAACAAGATATCACCCAACATCGCTTAGAGCACCTTTAAGGTGGCAAACATAGCTGTGGAACAAAAAAAGACTTACTTTTTTTGTTGTTGCTTCTGAGCCATTTGGGAAACTCACTTTTCCCACAGTTTGTTTGTGGATTCAATGTAACTCATTGACTCTGACTCTGACAGAGAGTTCCCACTCACACAACTCAAGTGAAGGACGAAGGCTTCTGCACAGCAGTGGACACACAGTGAGAGTCAAATACCTCGAAGCACACAGCGAGACACCTGCCGTCCAAACAAGAGAAGAGAAGAAGAGCCCCGAGCTGTAACAGAGCTGTGTGTTGTTCTCTTTTGATCAGGCAGGGTGGATGAACCGACTGCTGTGCTTCTCAGGAACTCAGGCACTTTTTATTTATTCATTTTTCATACGATCATGTTTGCTTTAGACTGTAATGAAATCACACCTCCCATCATGCTGTGCACTCTGGGATGTCGAACAGTGAGAGAGTGCTTTCACAGCGCTACTGATGAGCTCAGCTGGAGCAGATGTTGTCATATATGCTCAGATGTACATGGATAATAAGAGCACTGCTTTAACCCTCCTGTTGTTCTCAGGGTCAGATTTGACCCATTTTCAAATAGTTTCTAAATCAGGAATTTGGGTTTCCAACCAAATTGAATAAAAAATAACGTGGATGATTCCATACAACGCTCCTCACAAGTTAAATAACTGATCAGTTCACTATTTTCATTGAATTTGGGTGTTTTATTTAATTTCATAGCATTTTAGGAAAAAAAGATTTAAGGATTTAAGAACATTGAAAAAAGTGACAGATATACAGGAAAAAACAAAAACGTTCCAAAAAACGCAAGTGACAAAAGTGTCTTAAGGAGGTTTCAACTTAAAATGTTGACCCAGAAAAACTAAATGCTGGTCTACTGGAAGACAACACGAGGGTTAAGTGTTCGATCGCTCCTGTTAAGATGTTGTCTCAAGTGATATGAAATGAGTTCCTCTATCAGGGACCACGTATCAGGTTCTGCTCCTGTTGATTTTGGCATACTGAAGGTTCAGTTCTATAATATGTAGCAACTCAAACCCAGACTTTTCCTCTTAAATTTTGTCCTTCTTAAATTCCAAATTTAATTTTCATTTACGTTTTAATATGCCATATATCCTTTGTTTGGTTGTTACCACTGTTAGTTGAAGCTATGATAGAAGATAGCAAGTGTAAAAAAAAATTTTTACCCATTATATACACATATTTTCTCATGTTTTAAGCTGACACATTTGTGAGATCTTAACCAAAATTAGAAAAAAGTTCTTTTGGTTTGAACAACACATGTCCACCAACAAGCATTTTAGAGCTCAATGAGCAATAGTTCCTGATACTAATTAAAGACAAAATAATGTTATCATTATTTCATGATGTGTACTCTGTCATAGTCATACTTAAATATGTAACCAGATGTGTCACTGACACTTCCTCCTCTGTGGGTTTTGACCAGGATGTTGACAAAAGGTTGTTGCTTTGGGAGATTTGAGCCTAAATAAAACTGACTGACATGTCTTCGCAGACACCTTCCTGAGCTATTTGTCTGTGACCTGTATCAATGTTCATATATGTTGTTTGACTCTGGGTTCACAGTGACTGATGATAGAGGATACTTATTTTGGAAAGGAACTATTCAGTTGTTATTGAGACATTTGGGATCTCTGCTACTCTTCACAGCTTTGGTTCACACACTAGTAGATGTGCAGAATGTCAACTAGGAGTGTTTTTGCTTCATCCAGGGCCAGAATAGACTCATGTTTCACCACTGCTGTGATTTGGGGGTTTTCGAAATTGGATTCATTTCTTTAAAAATTACCCTATTTGGCTTCTACATCTTCTGACTTTGTATGCAGACTCAGAGACAAAGAAGAAGACATAGGTCTACTTCATTAATCCTGCAAGGGGAAATTACACATTGACTTTTTTGAAAAAATATTTTTCATTACAAATCTAAGGCACATATGCCTGAGAGCACACAAACACGTGTTTAAATGCAAATGTTTGAGTATGCTAATAAAGAGCCAACAAGACTGAATTACTGCCAACTCACTGCAGTGCAGGATAGACTGTGATACCCAACAACACTAATAGTCCAAGATTTCAGCAATTGAGTGCAGTACTTGAGTAAAAGTACTTACAGTCCACTACTGCTACTAACATTTAGCCACGATATAGGAGGAAGGTAAACATATTATTACATATTTTGAATGTAAAGATAGAAATGTATGTACTATTGTTAATCTTTTTATTTTATTAGGGAAGCTTCATATTCATAAATCAAAATTTTCAAATTCAAGACCATGCTTTAAACTATTCCAAATTGAAATTGACATCTATATTTTGAGTCTCTTAAATTAGTAACAAATAAGAAAGCTTTAACCATATCCGATATATGCTCAGAATAATTTAATTAAGCACATTGGTTGTCAATAGCATTAATGAGGTTTGTAAATATGTCATATTTTTATTTATATTTTTATCTTTATTATTTTATTTTGTTCACTTCATGGATCTGTTTATATTGTAGGCTATTTCATACCTTTGTTACCCGATCTCATATTTTATAAGCTCTTTCTTGTGTTCATGTTTTGAGCTGTGATGACTGAATGGTTGTAAATGTATCCTTAAATTATAATAAAATAAGAGGAAGTTGCCATTGGCTCCAATGGCGCTGTGTTTAAGGCCGTGCAGCTCTCGCAGACACTCTGCCATCTTTGGTGAGTCCTCCTCTGCTACTCCCACCTGCTCTCTTCCCATTGGCTGAGCTCACGGCCGCTTCCTGCTACGTAGTGCCGTCTGTAGTGGCGTGTAGTTTGGTTTGCGGATGCTGAGCTGCTGAGGAGGCTTGTCGGTACTCTCACAGTAAACTTACACACAGGCCGGTTCTTCGTTCCTTTCGGTTCTTTCGCTCGCTGTGTCAGCAGACTTTATCAAACATCTAGAAGAGAAAATATGGCCTCGTGCTCCGAGTCTGCTAATGTTAGCTCCACGGACAACGGCGAGCTGAAGGAGAGGAAGGTGGCAGTTATCACTGGCATAACCGGACAGGTAACATTCAACCTTACGCAGTAGTGTCTAGCCTTGCCCAGTAGTATCTAGCTACACACGGTTGCTCAAACACGTCGTTGCAACTTCTTTGTCGTGATTTTAAGATTTGTTTTAAGTGCCGGTGGCGTTTATAGCCTACACCTGCTCCAGGTGCTTTAAACCCCAGTGCGTCACTATTAAAACTCCATTTGTCCTGAAACTTAAAGGTCCCATGATATGGTGCTCCTTGGATGCTTTTATATAGACCTTAGTGGTCCCTAATACTGTATCTGAAGTCTCTTTTATATAGACCTTAGTGGTCCCTAATACTGTATCTGAAGTCTCTTTTATATAGACCTTAGTGGTCCCTAATACTGTATCTGAAGTCTCTTTTATATAGACCTTAGTGGTCCCTAATACTGTATCTGAAGTTTCTTTTATATAGACCTTAGTGGTCCCCTAATACTGTATCTGAAGTCTCTTTTATATAGACCTTAGTGGTCCCCTAATACTGTATCTGAAGTCTCTTTTATATAGACCTTAGTGGTCCCCTAATACTGTATCTGAAGTCTCTTTTATATAGACCTTAGTGGTCCCCTAATACTGTATCTGAAGTCTCTTTTATATAGACCTTAGTGGTCCCCTAATACTGTATCTGAAGTCTCTTTTATATAGACCTTAGTGGTCCCCTAATACTGTATCTGAAGTCTCTTTTTATATAGACCTTAGTGGTCCCCTAATACTGTATCTGAAGTCTCTTTTTATATAGACCTTAGTGGTCCCTAATACTGTATCTGAAGTCTCTTTTATATAGACCTTAGTGGTCCCTAATACTGTATCTGAAGTCTCTTTTATATAGACCTTAGTGGTCCCCTAATACTGTATCTGAAGTCTCTTTTATATAGACCTTAGTGGTCCCTAATAATGTATCTGAATTCTCTTTTATATAGACCTTAGTGGTCCCTAATACTGTATCTGAATTCTCTTTTATATAGACCTTAGTGGTCCCCTAATACTGTATCTGAAGTCTCTTTTATATAGACCTTAGTGGTCCCTAATAATGTATCTGAATTCTCTTTTATATAGACCTTAGTGGTCCCCTAATACTGTATCTGAAGTCTCTTTTATATAGACCTTAGTGGTCCCTAATACTGTATCTGAAGTCTCTTTTATATAGACCTTAGTGGTCCCTAATAATGTATCTGAATTCTCTTTTATATAGACCTTAGTGGTCCCTAATACTGTATCTGAAGTCTCTTTTATATAGACCTTAGTGGTCCCCTAATACTGTATCTGAGGTCTCTTTTATATAGACCTTAGTGGTCCACTAATACTGTATCTGAAGTCTCTTTTATATAGACCTTAGTGGTCCCCTAATACTGGATCTGAAGTCTCTTTTATATAGACCTTAGTGGTCCACTAATACTGGATCTGAAGCCTCTTTTATATAGACCTTAGTGGTCCCCTAATACTGTATCTGAAGTCTCTTTTATATAGACCTTAGTGGTCCCCTAATACTGTATCTGAAGTCTCTTTCCCTAAATTCAGCCTTGGTGCAGAATTCCAGCCACTAGAGCCAGTCCCCCAATGAGCTTTCCTTAGTATGTGTCATTTCTGAGTCTGTAGCTTTTGAGGAGGAGAGGGGGGGGCATTGACAACTGCCACTTTGCTTGTTTGAAAGCAATAATGTCTCTCTCTCATGGGAGGGCCAAATTCTCTGGGCGGGCAAAGCAGAGAAAGGGGATGTAATCATGCCCCCTTATGAGGTCATAAGGGCCATAAGGACCTGCCTGACACCAGCCTGAGCCTCAATTTCTACAATGAATCAATGAAAAATAGCAATGTGAGTTATCAAAATTTGCACCTAGCCGCCTACGTAGGACCTGTGTACCGATGTATGTAGCTAATGGGCAGCGAGCGGGAGCTGGCTGCCGGACGACTCAAACACAGTTTTCAATGTTCTGTCAGACTATACCTACCCAAGAGCCTGTTCTTGAGACTTTGCTCTAATTTTCAGAACCATTAGGGTTAACTATGGATCATAAAATATAACCAGATCATCGGCAGAGAATAAGGATCAGTCTAGGTAGGGTAGCACATATGTTTAGTGTAGTTTATTTGCAAAATAATGAAGATACAAAATGCAAACACAAGGAGAGACGGAATAACATAAAAGGAAGGCCTGAAGCCTTATTCAGAGTCCTCACCTATTTAAACAAATTCAAAAAGGACGTTAATACGCATCAAAAATAAAACCAAACAATCAGACATCAAACAAAACCCATAGAACCGGCACCATCTAGGAACACAACACCCAAGCAAGCATAATGAAGAAAACCGACAAACTTTACCACATTCATTCCACTTTTTTTTTTTTACATCACAAAAACCTGGCATTTTAACAGGGGTGTGTAGACTTTTTATATCCACTGTATAGAAAGGCAGGTAGCACGTTGACGTCACTGTGACTGCTGCTATAGTGTGAAACCTTTTGTCATGTTTATGTGCAGAGAGGAGTGGTGGCTGGCTGAACTGGCTTTACTGGTATATATGCAAAGAGTGAATAATATCCATATGAGTTAGTGGTTAAATGACTGACGGGATGATCTTGTCAAAGCTGTTTGCAATCATGTTCTTCTTGTCTCCACTTGCTTTTGCCTGAAGATTGGGAAATTGTGTCATGGTTACAGTAGAAAAGGACAAAGACCCAAAACTCATTTAAAACTAAAGTTAATTTCAGTTTTTAGTTTAGTCTTCTAATAACTGTGAGGCACTTTATACTTTGAAACCTATAGAGATTTTGTTGGAATATGGGATTTACAAGATTCTTGTCTTTGTATTTGTTCTACATGACTAAATCTGATACTTTAACATTAAATGCAATTTAAAATTCATGAAAAAAGACTGGTATCTCAGTACATATTGTAAAATTATATTTATATTTATGTACTATGTATATGTACAAAAGTTTCAGGCAGGTATGAAAAAATGCTGTAAACTGTAAAAAAGGATGCTTTCAAAAATGGAAGTGTTAATAGTTTATTTTCTTCAATTAAGAAAATGAAGTGAATGAACAGAAGAGGACTCTAAATCCAATCAATATTTGGTGTGTCCACCCTTTTGCCTTCAAGACACCGTCCATTCTTCTCAGTACACTCGCACACAGTTTTTAAAGGAACGCGGCCGGTAGGTTGTTCCAAACATCTTGGAGAACTAACCACAGATCTTCTGTGTGTGTGTGTGTGTGGGTGGTTGGGTGTAGGCAGGCTTCCTCAAATCCTTCAGTTTCTTCATGTAATCCCACCCCAAGCCTCTATGAGGGCCACGCCATCACTTCCAGGACTACTTCTTCTTTACTCTGAAGTTCCTAATGATCTTGGCGGGTTGTTGTCCTGCTGCAGAATACATTTGGGACCAATCATAGGCCTCTCTGATAGCGTAAAAAAAGTCTCAGAAGTGAATTTAGTGATGAAATAGCAGACAAAAATTGTAAAAAAAGAAGACAAAAACAGCTATTGATTCTACAATCTATACTGGAAGTTTGCTGTAGGAGGAGCAGCCAATAACTGGAAACCTTTCACAATTTTTGTCTGCTATTTCACCACTAAATTCACTTCTGAGACTTTTTTATGCGAGAAATTAACTGTGTAGAGTTTGAATATGGGCAGTTTTACAAAAATTGCTGGCTTTTTTATCTTTGCTGATCCAGTCTGACGTGACGGCCAGCTTGTGGCGGCCGGGATCGCTTGCTCGCTGGCCGGCAACACCCCACTGTCAGCTGGAGTCTCTCGATAGAATCATGGACAGGTTTATTTCCTGAAACGTGGCTGGTTTCCCGTTTGAACACATTGTCATCATTATTAACAAGGTTTAAAGTGACCCATTTTTCAAATTTGGATATAGTTTCAAAATCGGAAATCAAATTAAAGTACACAGGTCCAATTATAGTAACTACATGAAAACTTCACTGTTGCATAAAAATATCGTTTGAGTTTAGCCTACATCATCAGTTTCTGTCATCTAAAGTCAAACAAGAGGCCCATCCAGCTTGGTAGGGAAGCTGCAGCCCGATGCTCCTAAACAGTTTCCCAGCAGTCTGCGCGCCCTGCTGTCCATCAGGTGCCTCTGCACCCCTTTTGTTTCAGACCCTCCCACCAGCCTTCGGGCCATGCCACCACTTATGACATCTGTCAGTGGAAAAGTCAAATGTTAAATCGAAATGGAAAGGCCAAATGTTACATTGAAATCACAATCAGAAATACTTTATTGATCCCCGAAGGGAAATTCTGTCACAGTTGCAAGAGTATACAAATATCAGAGTAGAAATATAAGGAGTGTTGATATGTACGGTATTTACATAGTTAAAGGAATTTTTATGATACAATATTTACATAATTAAGGAGTTGTAATGTTGAACAGTAATCATGAAAAGATCAATTCAAAAGCTAAATCCTTTTACATTTCAAATTTGCTTTTTCAGTAGTCTTTTTCTTTTTTAAATTCAATTATGGCATGATTTTTCCTTCTTGCTTCATTTGCTCTTTGGACTTTCAATTTGAATTGTGAATAAACTTATCCTCTACAGCCCTTTGGTGAACAAACTGCCTTCTGCTACAGCCAAATATTTCAAATTTTAAGTTCATAAGTCCAGAGCACCTGCTGCCATTTTTCTGCTCTCCAGTTCCTCTGTTTTCATGCATAGTTGAGTCGCTTGGCCTTGTTTCCATGTCGGAGGTCTGGCTTTGTGGCTGCAACTCTTCCATGAAGACCACTTCTGGCCAGACTTCTCCAGACAGTAGATGGTGTACCTGGTCCCACTGGTTTCTGCCAGTTCTGAGCTGATGTCACTGCTGGACATCTTCCCATTTCGAAGGGAAATAAGCTTGATATGTTTTTCATCTGCTGCACTAAGTTTCCTTGTCTGACCGCTGTGTCTCCGTTTCTCATCGTTGCCCGAATTTTTGTGCCTATAAGAATTGATGCTGGTTTGAAGGAAAAGGGTGGTGATTGACTGTGATTTAGATTTTTCTTTTGTTCGTTCACTTTGCATTTTGTCAATTCATAAAAATAAACAATCATTATTTATATTTATGAAAGCATTCTTAGTTTACAGCATTTTCTCACACCTGCCTAAGACTTTTGCACAGCCTAAGAATTTTGCACAGTACTCTATATATTTAGAAATAGAATCTGATTAGGCATCATGTAGTGAGGTGACTATGCTCTTCAGAAAGCTTAATGTTATAAAAAAACAGATTACACAGTATTTAAATTATATAGCATGGCTATTTCTCAAACAAGTGGTTGCACCATGAACCTGCCGAAGGACTAGGTACCGAATTCAATCCTTTCTAGGCACAGACCAGATTACCTCTAAGGTGTTGAAAAATGCCTCTTCATTCAATACCAAATATCAATACCTACTGTAAGGAGACAATATCTACCAAGATCTGTTAATGCTGGTGATTGGCTGTGTAACTTTACACGTTGCAGAGGGAGGCAGGAAAAACTTTACGTTACACAGAGACGGGGCTCCCGTAGTAGGAGCTAAAAATATCTACAAATATTTGTGCCATAATGTTGTAATTTCTTTTTGTTCTATACAATTGGTATCGCAAAAGTATAGTTTAGGAAGTGGTGTTGAAGTCATGTTATCACTACCGGTATCAAACTGTTGAACAACACCCAGCACTACCTGTCGAGACGTGTGCGTGTGTGTTTGTGTGTGAGTGTGAGCGAATAAGAATATAAGTGTGTGTGAACGAACATGTATCCTTTTGGTAGTAATGTGCGCAAAGAATAGCATAATCAGTTTCTGGGAGTTCATTTCCAAATAAAACAAGCTTTATTTGTAGAGCACATTTCAGCAACAGGGCAATTCAAAGTGCTTAACACAAAAACAGTTAAAGAATAAAAACATGTAAGCAGCAGGGAATAAGCAGAGTATTATGGGAATATTTCATGAATGAGGTGAAAGTTGTCAGTTGACTGTTACCAGAGTGCAGCCCTATACCTCCCCCCCAACTATCAGAGGTCTTGGAAAGCCATTTTCAACATCTCACATTCCTTTTGTCAAGCAGCACTTTCCAAAGCCCCTACTCCCCTCACCGTCTTTAGCAGACAACAAAATAAAACAGTGTTAATTTATTTTTCTACCGCCAGTCTTGGCGATGCTGTAGAATACCGAGAGCTCCAGCAGGAGGCAAGCAGGCAGGCATCTGGATAGACCATCTCAGAAGTCACTAGCCGCCGGGCTGTCAGGGTCACAGCGATACCATAAATCGGCTGGCTAACTACTGTTCATAAATTTCAGCGCAGCACGTTGCTCAGTCTGAATATTTTTTGACTGCTGTCCCAGTGTGAAATATTGGGGTGAGAGGGTGTGAGTTATGGGAGACCACCTGAGTGCCAAGGCAAAGCTGCGGAGCAGGGCAGGGGCTTTGGCTGATAGTGCTGTTTTACGATCCGGGGTTATGAAGAGGACAGGTCCAGCCTCTCGGTTCGACAGTAAAACTTTATTTTGGCTTTGAGGTTGACGTCTTTCTTCGGCTTCTCTGGTTGGGAAAACAACACTGCACTGCAATACGACCCTTTGAGCTGTTTGATGCTTATCCTACAAGCCTCTTTTCTTCACCCTTTTGTTGGAGTTTGTTACAATCTCCCTAGCCTCCTTCCACTGGTCCTTTTTGTTAGCAGCACAGGATAGAATCTGAGCCAGTGCCAGCAATAATAATCATAAAGCTCATGATCCAAGCAGACATCTCCTCTGTCGCTCATAAGGGCTGCTGATGGCTCCTCCAAGGCTGAAGCTCGTTTTGCATTTACACAGGAAGAGTCTGCTGCAGTTAGTACTAAACATGGATATGGATTTGAAATCCAGTTTTATAATGCATACTGTACATTTAGTGAGTCAAGGTTACAAGGAAGTCATATAGTTATACCAGGAAGCTCTCTTTATTTATTTATCCCGGCGACACGCCTGAGCCGGTCCTGAAGTCGAGAGGAGAGATTCAGGCTGCACACCAAGTGATTCTGCTTACTGCAGTGTAAGTATGTGTGTGCACGTGCTTGTGCGTGTTGTGATTGCAGCATCATTAAACCATATCAGGCCTAATTGCAGACGAGTGGCGTGCAGCTTCTCTTTGTGGTCTAAGGAATGCACATTAAAGTGATTCATTTGTAGTTTACACACAATGAGAAACGCATGTACAATGACCTCCGTGTTTGCATAAATACATGCATACTGCCTCCAGGCACACAAACTACACTCTTTAATTTTTGCTTTATTGTTAGGCATGTGACCTAACTCTAATTAGGTGTTAAAGATCACAGAGCGGCCTTAGTGTTATTATTGGGAAAGGCCCCCAATGATTCACTATTCCACCAACAGGGGGTACTAAACTCATAGTGCAAAGACATCACATGCTCCCTTCTTCTCCTCTTTTTGTCTGAATGAAGGTATGACAGTAGCTGTGTTGGTAGTCTTATAGGTTAAGACTGTTTACTACATTGCATTTCAAATGCCAAAAATTCATATACTTACCTCTTTTACTCTCCTATGATAGTGACCTGAATATCTTGGTTGGACGATTAAAGACATTTAAATCAACTTTGGCTCTGGGAAAATTATGATGGACATGTTTGACTATAATTTGACATTTTGAAGACCAAATGCTTAATCAAGAAATGATTGGCAGATTAAGGGACACTGTAAAAAGGTTGTCCATCCTCATGACACCAAAGGAGGAACTTTGTCCCAAAAAAAGGTTGCAATACTGTTAAAAACAATTCATTCACTTCTCCGTCTATGATGTCCATTATATTATTTAGGGCTTTTCCCCATTGTTTTTAATGTTATGGTCCGCCATTTATTTTCCATTTCTTGTATTTTCTATTTCCTTTTTTGTCTGCACATATTAAAATTAGTTAAGCTTCAATAATTCATTGATTATTCTTGTTGCTTAATCCTGTTAAATGTTTTGGGCCCAGCTAGGGCTGGGTATAAAACCTCAACATTTTGGGTACTTTTGATATTGACCGCAATGTGTTTGCTGCATGTAATATCAAAAACTATCAAGTGACAAAACTTGGGAATTATTCATTTCTAATTTATTTATTATCATTTATATTAATCTTATTTATTTCAATCAGATTTAAATCCTAACTTTTTTTATCTCGGCAATGTTCTTGTACAGCTTTTCTTGGGTGGAAAATGAAATGATTAAAGAGTTTTTTGGAAAATCATGTTTATATTTCTTGAAAAGAGGTGTTAGGAGTACTGTTTGCGCACACAGAAGTACCACCTTCTAATATTGATGCGTAGCCATCCTTTAAATGGAACCACACGATGATGATGATGATGATGATGATAATGGGAAGGTTGATTGGAGCTAATGGAAGCCTTCACAGGGGCACTTTTTGATGAGCAAACATTGTTACCATTTTTTAGACACATGGACTGATTTAGTCCAACATCAACATTAGCCTTAGTCCCCGCCCCCCCCCCCCCACTCCCCCATCCTTTCACCCGCTTCTGAGCTTTTTCTCTGTTTACCTTATCTTTTATTCTATTCAAGCTACCCCTCTCTTACCCCCTTTTTTCTTTTTCTCTAGTTTTATCTTATGTTGTCCATAAAGTTTGTATTTAAAAATGGGATTTTAAAGGCCTAGTTTTTTTCAATAGTGGGACAATACATAAAATTAGGACACAAACTTGAAAAGCATTTAAAATATATTAAAACCATTAAAACACACAAACCTTTGCGTCCAAAAATCTGCTGATTTTGTTTTTAATATACCTTTGATTACTGGCAGGAATTGCATGTGTCTTTTTAATTTGTATTATGCACTCAAACAGCCAATTATTGCAAAACAATTAAATTGAATTATGACGTTAAAGTTAGATTCCTTAAACACAAAAATCAAAGTGTTTAGCATTCAATTTAAGAAATACTCTGTTCACCCCAATATGCTCAGTAGTAGTACAAGGTTTCACACTTGTACTTGTATTAGTTGTTTACCCTTCTTACCCCCTGCAGGCAATCCTTACTACTGCAGACAATCCTCAACATTCACAGGAGGGATCCAGTTAACTCTTTCATAATGCCAGCATTCAAATATGAGACAGTCATTGTCTTGTAAGTAAGGAAAGTTTATTTGTATAGCACCTTTCACAGATAAAAATCACAAAGTGCTTCACAATAATACAACGAATTCAAATACAAGAACATTTAAATGCAAAATAAAATACTCACCAGAATAAACCCTTGACTAACTAAAAGCCTGCTTGATCAGCAGAGTCTTCGATTGCTTCTTAACAGATTCGACAGATTTCTCACAATGTAGAGAGCCTAGGAGCCACTGCTTGGAATGATCAATCCCTCTAGTTTTAAAATGAGTGCGGGGGACCACTAAAAGCCTCTGACCTAATGACCTCAGACTGCGGGTAGGAGTATGAAGGATGGCGGATGTATGGAGGAACTTGACCGTGCAAGGCTCTAAAGTAAGGACCAGGATTTTGAATTGAATTCTATACTGGACTGCTAACCAGTGAAGTGCTGCTAAAACAAGCGGGATGTGTGCTCTTTTGTTAATGTGAGTTAAAAGCCTACCAGCAGAGTTCTGAACAGCCTGGAGATGGTAAAGCTCCTTCTTATTCAAACAGGTTAAAAGACTGTTGCAGTAATCCAAGCGTGAAGAAATAAAAGCATGAATGATCATCTCTAACTCCCCCTTAGTTAAGTGTTCTTAATTTGGAAATATTCTTCATTTGGAAGAAACCGTTCCTAACTGTTGACAGTGGGGCTCCAAAGACAAAGCTGAATCAAAAACAACCCCTAAGCTCCTGAGGCTCGGCTGGACAGACAGGCCTAAGTCACCAATGTGCTGCCTTATGTGAGGGATTTGACTTTCAGGGGCGAAAATTACTGTTTTTATCTGAGTTCAGAAACAAAAAGTTGTCACATTACCACTGTTTGATACTAGTCACAGCTGATTAAAGAAGACAGTTTAAAGAACTCAGTATCCTTAAACGAGCAGTACAGTTGGATATCATCCGCATACAGATAAGATATATCACTAAATTGACTAATTATCTGTCCTAGAGGAAATATGTACAAGAAGAACAGAATAGGTCCCAAGAAAGAACCCTGAGGTACCTAACATATCAACTCTCGAGTTTCAGACATGATGTGATTCACATAAACACTAAACCTTCTATCAGAAAGGTAGGATGAACACCATTTTAAAGGTGAGGAAAGGTCCAATAGGACCAAAACTGTATACTTCTTAGAGTCAGCTGACATTATACTATCACTAGAAACTTTACAGTTTCCGTAGAATTCTTTTTTTTATACGGAAACCTGACTGCAATTTGTCAAACAACTCGTGATTCTTTAGGAAAAGGGTGAGTTGCTCTGCTACAACCTTTTCTAAAATTTTTAGAAGAATGGAAGTTTAGATATTAGCCTGTAGTTCTTATGTTGTAGTGGATACAAACCGGGCTTTTTAAGTACAAACTTAACAACGGCATGTTTAAAAAAACTAGGAACAACACCAGTTGAAAGTGAAGTATTAAGCATCTCAACAATACAGGGGCCAATGGAGTCAAAGGCTTGGACAAATAACACAGTAGGGACAACATCCATAGGACAAGATAAGGGTTTCAAATTATGTAGCAGAGAGATGATATCAAGTAATGTCACAGGTGTGAAAGTGGACCAAGAACGAGCGGGAGACAAGTTACAAGCCGAATTCTGATGGTGAAGGTGAGATGTTTGCCCTAACATCTCTGATCTTCTCAACAAAGAAGTGTAGAAATTCATTACAGTCTGATTTAGATGACACAGTAGCTTAAGGGCCAGAAGGAGACACTAATGCATTAATAGTGTCAAATAAGATTATGGGATTGTGCTTATTTGAGGCTGTAAACTGAGAAAAGAAGCAGGTTCTCGCCTTTCTCAGCATCTCGTTTAAAGTAACCCTTAGTTCTTTAAGGTGAAGCCTATAAACCCTAAGTTTAGAAGATTTCCGAAGATGTTACATTTTTCTGCAAATTCTCCTAAAACTCTGGATTGCTTCATCAATCCAAGGACAAGGATTTTTATGGGAGACCATGCTTGATTTAACTGGTGCTACTTCATCTAAAATTGTTAAACACTGACTATTAAAAGACTGGATAAACACTTCTGCATCACTGCATCCCATTAGAGAACATGTGTCGAACAGCGCTGAGAACCTCTCAGCAGCATCATGATTAATAATCCTCCGTTGGGCCCTAATTCTCGGGGGCGGAGGATGTAGAGGAAAGTTAATGTTGAAGAACACACAGCTATGATCACTCACAAGAACATCTTCCACATGGGCATTTACTATATCTAGACCAAGAGAGAAGACGAGGTCCAGGGTGTGGCCCTTAATGTGTGGGGGTCCAGTAACATGCTGAGTAAAATTAAGTCTGTGATAGAAAGGAGATCAGCAGTTGTGTTACATATAGAATCATCAATATGCAGGTTAAAGTCTTCAATAATTAATAACTTCTCCAGTTTGATGATAGATGAAGAAAAGTCAGTAAAATCAGTAAGAAAGACGCGTGCTGGGCCAGGAGGACGGTGAATTAACACTTTAAAAAGCGTTAAAAGGACCGACTTTGAGCATTAGTGATTCAAAAGAGGAAAAACGTTCCGAGTTTATGTACTTCATTTAACTTTCCCCCTCCTGTTGCTGAACCAGTTGTTTGGTCCATATTCAGTGTAGCGGAGAGATTATACAAAGGCCAAAATGAGTGACATTGACCTGGCAAGTTAGCATGTAGTGTGTGTGTGTGTTTTCACCCCCCCCTCTCCAACCAAGTGCCCAGCTCCCCCAAAACAGGAAACAGCAAGGTGAGGCCAGGGTTTACGGGCTAATATGGCCTCAAAGGAGCCTCTTGTTTTGAAACAGAGCTGCAGCTCTTCAGGCTTGTTTTCCATATTGGTCTGGCGTGGAATGCTTTGACCCTGGCACAGGGGCAGGAAAACATGACACCGGCCAGAGCTTTGAACGCAGTGGGGACGGGTGAAGGGCTGCCAACTCCCCCCCCCACACACAACTCTGGGTTAGGCAGAAGCAGGTTGAGCGTCAATGCCAACGGCCACACAACCTGAGTGCTCAACCTGCAGAGCTGAAAATCTGAAAATTGAACTTCAATTTTTATAAAGCAAGTAAAGTGTTTGCTATTATAGAGTCTTAAGAGCATTGTACTAGCAGTTAAAGAATTGTAAGCCCTTTTATTTCTGTTTCAGGGCTAAAAGGGCCTGTTCAGAATTTATTTTATGATGCTGTACATTTTTAATGACAAAAAAAAAAATGACCAAAAATGTTTTTAAGACATTTTGATGTGTCACAATAGGAGAAGCACAGGTGTAAAAAATTAGATTAATGATGGCTGAATTCCATTTTTCAATATCACTGTCACGGCTTACTGAGACACTTATTAAAGGATTAGTTATGTAAGCTTCTTACTATGACAGTCATGTTAGACAGTCAGAGGCCTTTTGGGCAAATTACACGTTACAATTTGTCATGGTCTGCAATAAAACTTAGCAAACTCTGTCTGCTAATGACGGCTGAGAGATGAGGCTGAAAGCTCTGGAAAAAGCTAATAATTCCATTGTGAGTTGAGATCAGTTGGTCACACCACTATACATGACCCATACCAATGGCTGGGCCATTTAGAGAAAATCAAATATCATATTATTGACCAAATACCTCAATGTCAATATCGCGACAATATTGTATGGTTGACTATTGGTACTTTAACAAAATGTTATTTACACAATGAGATTTCTGATACATTTTTTATATATATATATATATATATATATATATATATATATATATATATATATATATATATATATATATATATATATATATATATATATATATATATATATATATGAAAATTAGGAATTATTTAGACTAAAATTAAAGGAATTTATGTTGATGGATAATCACAGACTGGAATATATCAACTTTTACTCAATACTATTTCAAAAACACTTCAATGTTTTTTTTAAATGCTATAAAATTGAATAAGACACACCAAAATTAATGAAAGTGAGATTTGTACTTGGCAAAGAGCGTTGGGTGGAATCAATCATGTTATTTTGGGGAATAAAAAAGAACATTGATATAGGACAACATGAGGACAACATGAGGGTTAAGCTATATGTAAGCAATCACAAAATAGGAATTTTTAAATGTTAAAGCCAAGGAGAAATGATCATGAGATGGATTATGATAGGCACATTGCATCATAAACAGCAAAATGTAAAGCCTTTTTCATAAATATTTTTCAGATTGCATTTTTAAAGTTCATAATTCCAAGGCCAATTGCTGTATGTCAGACTTGGTCCACCTGTACAGGCTCTCCAGAAACACTAATGCCTAATGCTGGCCAAAACATGACAATCCTGCCCGGTGCTGAGTGCAGGTTCTTTGGTGTGTTCACCCCCCCTTTCTTCCACTGCTCCCTGCCATCCACCTTGATGGTAACCCCACAGACCTGGAGAGGACGCATGGGTCTGGCAGTATGAGAGTGTGTGCACATATGTGAGAGGGATTGAGGGATGAATGCCATGACTAGTTCGGAATGTTCCAGAGTGTTTCAGAATGTGCGGTCGGAAAGTCTGAGCCGGGAAAAAAGACGAAAAGTAACATGGATGAGGGGGAACGAGACCTTGTTGACAGGGCACACACACACACACACACACACACACACACAGTTATTACATGTAACTCATTAATAGGCAATTATATTAATAGACTAAAAAACATCTTTGAATTACATTATCAGTTATTTTCATGTAAAGATTTTTCATTTCTATCTATTTAGTGTTCTCATAGTTTAACTATTAGATAGCAGTTATTACATGCCCATTACATCCACAGTCCTGCCTGCTGTGTGTATTTGTAAATCTTTTACACTACACACAATTATGACTTTTGTTTGTCTCCTGGCCTGTAGAAAAGACTACAACAAAGTCTCGGCCCTTTGTGAATCATCTACACTTTGTGATTTGTTGAATTCAGTTTTCCCCAAACATGGACGGTGAATGTTTTATCATATTTTGGTTGAGTGGCTGTGAGTCAGTTGGTACAAGTAACTCTGATATGTCTGAACACACTGCATGTGTGTCATTTGACAGGTTTTAAGCGGTGTTATCTGTCTTTTCAGGATGGTTCCTACCTGGCTGAGTTCCTGCTCGCTAAAGGCTATGAGGTGAGAGAGAAATCCGGACCTTGGGCTTCCCAGTACCAAGTATTTGTCCTGTGAAAGCTCAGACACACACACACACACACACACACACACACACACACACACACACACACACACACACACACACACAGAAATGAATGCAGACACTCGCGAATGCCAACAGACACACACACAGTGACATTCCCTCGATAAGCTTTATCCAGCCACAGCAGTGTGTGGGAGCTGCTGAGGGATCGTGACGTAATGTAACTTTTTTTTTTTTTTTACATAGACTGACTCACACCTCACCCTGATAAGACCCTTTGTGCTGCTCCAAGCCTTTTAACCCCTGACCTTTTACTCCTGGGTCAGACCATTAACAGGGAAATAATGTTAATATACAGTGATACAAGTGAGGTCACTAACTTTCACCTGCTGCGCGATTTGTTTTTAGGAGCACAAAAAGTCAACAGCCTGTTGATGGATACAGAGGTTAACAAGCTGGTGCTGCTACATAAATGCTTCACCATTCCTTTCACACCCATGCAAAGTGACTATCCATACAGTACAACACGCTTGTATAAGCATACGTATGGCACCAGTGCAAGTTGTTTTCCTGACAGTAGCTGCATGACTTCATTTCCCCTGTAGCAAAACACACACACACACACACACACACACACACACACCCTTCTTCATCCCAGCCTGCATGGTCTGCTTCGCCATCTGCTGCCCGCCTCAGAGACAGCAGAGAGGAAGTGGACTGGGTCCAGGTTGGGGATGCTGCATGTGGAGGGGGTGGGCTGGGGACCATAGGCAGGAAGTCCACAGTGAATAAAGGAAGTGAGGTCAGGGCACAGCGTCCTCCTACTAATGGACTCCCCTGGAATCAGGTTCTGTTATCTTTACTGAGCAGAGCTTCCTCGCACGTCCCCCCTCAGAACATGGATGTACAGATCACAGGCAGCATAAGAACACAAGACGCAATACTGTTTATATCAGCTGTTTCAATACAAAATATAATAATAATCTGACACGATAAATCAAAGTAGGCCAATATATCACATTGGACATCTGGTCAAACTTAAAGAAATACTGTTGTGAAAATCAATAAACTGGGAAAATGATACATATACATAGAATACAGTAAAGATGACAAACAATAGATAAATAGTACATCTACATACAGAGACAGACAAAGAGTGTTCATGACATTGTGACATTTATAACACCCCCCATGATGAGCCCCAAAAAAACACCTAAATTAAGGCCAGATAAAATATGCCTGTATGCTCTCTTCCACTGTCTCCTGTATGCTCTCTTCCACTGTCTCCTGTGTGCTCTCTTCCACTGTCTCCTGTGTGCTCTCTTCCACTGTCTCCTGTATGCTCTCTTCCACTGTCTCCTGTGTGCTCTCTTCCACTGTCTCCTGTGTGCTCTCTTCCACTGTCTCCTGTGTGCTCTCTTCCACTGTCTCCTGTGTGCTCTCTTCCACTGTCTCCTGTATGCTCTCTTCCACTGTCTCCTGTGTGCTCTCTTCCACTGTCTCCTGTATGCTCTCTTCCACTGTCTCCTGTGTGCTCTCTTCCACTGTCTCCTGTATGCTCTCTTCCACTGTCTCCTGTGTGCTCTCTTCCACTGTCTCCTGTATGCTCTCTTCCACTGTCTCCTGTGTGCTCTCTTCCACTGTCTCCTGTGTGCTCTCTTCCACTGTCTCCTGTGTGCTCACTTCCACTGTCTCCTGTGTGCTCTCTTCCACTGTCTCCTGTGTGCTCTCTTCCACTGTCTCCTGTGTGCTCTCTTCCACTGTCTCCTGTGTGCTCTCTTCCACTGTCTCCTGTGTGCTCTCTTTCACTGTCTCCTGTGTGCTCTCTTTCACTGTCTCCTGTGTGCTCTCTTTCACTGTCTCCTGTGTGCTCTCTTCCACTGTCTCCTGTATGCTCTCTTCCACTGTCTCCTGTATGCTCTCTTCCACTGTCTCCTGTGTGCTCTCTTCCATTGCATCCTGTATGCTCTCTTTCACTGTCTCCTGTGTGCTCTCTTTCACTGTCTCCTGTGTGCTCACTTCCACTGTCTCCTGTGTGCTCTCTTTCACTGTCTCCTGTGTGCTCTCTTTCACTGTCTCCTGTGTGCTCTCTTTCACTGTCTCCTGTGTGCTCTCTTCCACTGTCTCCTGTGTGCTCTCTTCCACTGTCTCCTGTATGCTCTCTTCCACTGTCTCCTGTATGCTCTCTTCCACTGTCTCCTGTGTGCTCTCTTCCACTGTCTCCTGTGTGCTCTCTTTCACTGTCTCCTGTGTGCTCTCTTCCACTGTCTCCTGTGTGCTCTCTTCCACTGTCTCCTGTATGCTCTCTTCCACTGTCTCCTGTATGCTCTCTTCCACTGTCTCCTGTGTGCTCTCTTCCATTGCATCCTGTATGCTCTCTTCCATTGCATCCTGTGTGCTCTCTTCTAATATCTCCTGCATGCTCTCTTCCACTGTCACTCATACTCTCTCCCTTGGTGTCTTCTCCACCGTTTCTGCTACCACCTCTTCCACTGTCTCCTCCTCTGATCTGGCAATCCTTTTAGGGTGCTTAGAGATATCCTAATTTCTTCCATTTTCTTCTTTTTTGTGTAGTTTAATGTTAATTATTTTATTAAATTTTAAAAATATGACATTATAAAGCCTGTCTCCTCCCATCACAGGTTCATGGTATTTTGCGTCGCTCCAGTTCCTTCAACACGGGTCGCATTGAGCATCTTTACAAGAACCCACAGACGCACACTGAAGGCAGTAAGTATCCAGTCTACACCACCGATGTTGCAATTCATCCTCCAAATTCTATATAAAGACTGTTTAAGTATAAACACAGGCAGTTTATAGTTGTATTAAAGTTGTAGGTAGTATGTATGAATGAGAGATTGAACAACGTTGAATTATTGTGAGAGTATCATTGTGTGGTTTTCCCTCTCTTTGCCAGAAATGATGCTTCATTATGGCGATCTGACTGACAGCACGTGCCTGGTGAAGATCATTAACCAGGTGAAGCCGACAGAGATCTACAACCTAGGCGCTCAGAGTCATGTCAAGGTAGCGTGATCCCACAAACACATCACACTCTCATAGATCTTTACTCACTATGTTGATGACGGCTACTTTTCCCGCTAAATATTGGACTCACTGCACATGGGTTTGTTCTAAAGAACCTCGCAATGGAAAAGCGCTGATAACAGTGAACAGGAGTTAGAAGGTTGTGTGACATCCAAAGTAAAATTTGTTTCTGTTGTGTGCCATGAGGCACTTGTACTTGTCACAATAAACAGATTTCCAGTGAAATAATAAAAATAGATTTTTGAGCAGGGACCGTTTGAATATTTTCCATGTTGAACAATCTTTCACCTTTTGATTGTACAATGGGAACCCCTGTCAGGCCATAACAATTTAGTATCTATTATACGCCAAATATCATTCCAGTGTTTCCCCTATATTTAATCTGCAGAAGCGCACCGCAGTGAGTCTGGATGAGGCAAATGCCTGTGGTTAGTTCACTACCATTATAACAGCAGGACCGTTGCGTGTCCCTTATCAACTTCTAAAGTCACTTGAATAGGTGAAGTAAGGATAGCATTGGCGGTAGCCTACCGTTTACAAATGGACTCGGTAGGGAACGACATGCTATCGTGCTGACGGATTTAGTGCTTTTAGCTGAGCTGGACCAGAAAATATACAGTTAAAGCAGATCGGCGATGCTGTTTTGTCCCTCTTGTTCTCCGTGACATTTGCTGGAAGTAATGTACTTTTGCGTTTTATGTTGAGTGAGCACTGCGTCTGACTCTGTTTGAAAAATAGCATTTTAATTGTTATATTGCTTATAAGGAAGTAACTGAATTAGCAGGCGAGCCAGCTTTCTAAATAAGTGCTGCGCGGTGGATTTAATTGATGCCGAAGTGAAGAGTGGTTCATGTGAATTTGAAAAAAAACAACTGACAAAAAATTTGTTTGATCAGTGTAGTTTCTTCTGGTCTTTGAAGCCCACAAACTACACACAACATGCACTGCATGCATGCAACAACTTTAGCTATCCTACAACAGGAATGAAGAGCTGACTACAGAGGACTTCTGAGCACACGTCTTTTTAACTACACACCTCCAATTTCTTTTCTTTTTTGCCACTTTGATGTGTAAAGTTCCCTTAAACTTTAATGCGGATTAGCTAGTATGTCCGGCAGCTTTCACATGCTTTCAAGTTTAGGTTCATAGCATAACTAACATGAGTTGCAGCCAGTGGCTGCAAAGAAAGTAAACTGTTCCAAAAACCTTCATGCTTTGGCTACAGTAATGCAAGACTTGTAATTAATGGGCTTAAAGTCTCTTATACCTTTTTTCTTATTTTGCCGGACTTGAGTTTTCACTATTGCTTCTAGAAAATAAAGTAAAGACCTTCTTGTCTATTAAACTCGTTATTTGTCAAGTCAGTTTGAAACCTGCAGTAGTGGATGCCAGTTCCTCCACAAATATAGCTCCCTGTGTTTGAGTGCCAGTGTGTGCATATGGTCAGTACTGACTGCTGCTGTGATTGGGTAACAGCAGATGATGTTAAAAAAGGGACTCTCAGTTCTGGGAAGTGAACAGCTCATGTGCGGAGGACGCTGGAGCTGATGGGACAGGAAGTTATGTTTTCTTGGATGGGTCAGTTTGTGCCACAATGTCCCTTTTGTCTGGGAGCTCCGCGGTGATCCCAGGAGATCCCTCGGCGCCGACCAACCCCTCCTCCTGCGCCTCCACATCGGGATCTGACACACAGTCTCCAGGCAGCACTGATCCTCCTGGTTTGGGTGGGATTCAGGGCCAAAGGCTTAGTCAGATTATACTGTATATAATAAAGCTATTTGTAATGTGAACATGACACTGCTTTTCAATAGTAAATTGGTACCATGTCATCATTTAGTTCAGTTTAGTTTGACGTCAGCCTTTGAATCCCTGAGTAAAACCGGAAGAGCCGGCTCATGTTAGTAAATCAACAGAAAATGTACTGTATTATAGCTTATCTAATCTATGAATCCCTTTTCTCAATTATAATGAACCAACACAAAACATCCTGGTTTCAGGTGGTTGGTTCAGTTGGTTTCAGTTGGTCATGTTTGTGTTCACTATTCTCTCTCCTTTAAGCTTTGGTTTCGGTCTCCACCAACTTGAGAAACATGTTTGGGTCTGTAGCTGCTACATGTTCCACTTTCTTCACCATCTAATCTCTAACTGTAACTCTGTCATTACAGTGGGCTTTTCAAGCGAACATGAGAAATTATCTGGTGCCAGCTTCTTAAATGTGAGAATTTACTGCGTTGTACTGTTTTATTGCACCGTAAACTACAGAAGAAGACAGTTGATGGCGTCCCTGAGACGTTTGCTATGTTCTAATATTGTTTTTAGACCAAATTATTGATCGAAAAGTATATATAATAAGGATGAGCTAAAAAAGGCTAAAAATGAATTAGATATAGTGGTAGTATAAACAATTTTAAACACTTTGAGATTTTAGGGTCACAATAACTTTCTCATTTCTTTAGACACACACACACACACACACACACACACACACACACACACACACACTCTCTCTCTCACTCTGAATGATAAATCCCTGTACCTGTGTGGGGTTCTGCTCTGTTTATTTGTTTCCACACCAATAATCCCGGCTCGGATAGTTCCTCACCACATGCTGCCCACTCTGAACAGCTGAGCTGGCTGGATTACTGGCAGCAGTGGTGTGGAGCAATTTCCAGTCTGTCTCACCACAGAAGAAAAGATCACCCACACCGGCTACTCAGCATCTCTTCCTTCCCATCAGCCCTTTCCCCGCTGCCGCCGTCTTACAGGGAATCCCTTCTGAATTATTTGAGTTGTAGTATTGGTTTAAGATGGGAAGTCTGTGTGGGTGCTGGTTTCCGCTGTAGAGTCATCACTGAGAACAGAGTGAAGGTTATTTTCTAATGCTGCTGGGGCGGAGGTGGACAGGGAATAGTGGACGGACACTGGAGGGCCAGAAAGGCAGCCATCTGCAGTATCAAAGACCACCACACAGACAAAACAGAAGGGATATTATGTCTTTTTTATGTGACTGTATAGCAGATAGCAGAAGAGTTGACCAGTTTGATCTTTGTGCTCAGGCGTCTTTCCCTAAGGCGATATTGCAAATATGTTATGATAAGCCACATGAAGGATGGCCAACAGAAAACTTAAAACTGTGTTTCAGTCACAAATGATTGGATTTTTTATTATAGTGCTCAGCATTAACTCAACTATTATAAGCTATGGGGATGGATTGTTACCAATTAGCATCATCCAAAAAGTGACTGACTGTGCACTTAAAAGCCCTCAAGATTAATTGTACAAACAGTGAACTGCTCCACTGCAAAAGAAGACAGGAACTGTCTACAGCCACACCACCGGCTGTACTTGTGGTGTATTGGGATGTACAATGGTGTTTTCAGCTAAATGCTAATATTAGCATTTTAACTTCGTTACATATTGAGCAGATAATGTTCACCATTTTACTTTAGCATGCCAACATTTACTTAACAAAAAGTGAAGCTGAGGATGAAGAGATCGTCCTAAGTTGCTAGTATTTGGTCATTAACCAAGTAAGGTTCTGATTGGCTGTTATCAGAGGATCACCAAAGTTACTTGGCTTCATCTTCTGGGTACAACGGATATCTGTACCAATCCATCTGAATGTTGTTGAAACATTTAATTTAAAAAAATTAAACTTTCGACTGTAAGGTGGCACTAATAATAATATTATATTTTATTTTTAATGCACTTTACATTTGACGCGAATCTGAAAGTGCTACAGCTAAGCTCATTCAGTAAAAGCATGGTAAAATGTTTTTAAGCCTTTTTTAAAAGTCTCAATAGTTCAAGGTGCCCTCAGATTGTTGGGGAGGGCAGAGCCGAGGAGCGGCAGGACAGAAAGCCCGATCACCCTGGGTTCTGAGCTTAGTCTTGGGGAGTAGGAGGTGGTTTGAGATAGTTGAACGCTACAGGAAAAGTCACGCAATCCATCCAACCTTTCAGAACCAAAGTTTTGGTTCGGCCGAAGCCAACTGACATTGTCATCCCTAGAGCCAAGCTGCTAGCATGGCTAAAAAAATGAAGCCCCGCATCCACATACAAATAAACGTTTATCTACATGGGGAAGAACTTTGTCCTCGTAGAACCTCTCCTCTCAGGCAGCGCTGGTCCCCAGGCTCTCTCTTCAACTATTCTGTCTGATGACCTGTTGACCATTTAATAAAGCTGAGCCATTTCTTATATAATACCTACAATTATGTTAAGCAGTGCTAAATAGCATGTAGGAAGCAGCAAGGTTACCTTATAATAAAAGGTCTGTGGGTCTCAGTTGGCTTTACAAAGTGTACAAACCAACTCCAGCCATGGCTTCATCCACAACTTGTGTCTTGTTATTTGGTCAGAAACTTTCAGGAGTGACCGTTATGAGGGTTAGTTGTGTGTAGTTTGTGGGCTTCAAAGACAAGAAGAAACTACACTGGTCAAACGCATTTTTGTCAGGGTCTTCAAATTGGAGAATGTGCTTTGTTTTCTATAGTTTATTATTGGCTTGTAGCAGGAAGTGCTAAATATATGAAAGAATGTAATGTCTTTGTTTTGACTATTTAACAGGTTAAACCAAATAGATCAAGAGAGACCAATCTCCTAAAAAGAAGAAGAAAAAAAAAAAAGAAACCAACAGTTGCAATAATGAATGAATTATGCATCTTTCGGACAACAGTAACAATTGAATATTTTGGAAACTGGACTCGTGAAATATGCATGAACAACGAACCTGAAATGGGGAAGTGCTTACATGCTGCTCACAGTAATCTGTTTTGCGTCTGAGGGTTCAACACAACCCTATTGTGTTCTCCCGCTGGAGCGCTTCACAGGAAAAACCGTGAACAAAACCCCCTCAACGTCCCTCTCTCCGAGAACTCCCACCTGCAGCTGTCACAGCAGACACACAGGGAGAGGGGCTGAATTATTAACACACCTCGCTCATGACGGGGAGGAGGGGGGGTGGGGGGGAGGAGGAGTTTAGGGAGGTGAGAGGGTGTATATATAATGAAGCGGCACTAATTTCCACGCCATTGTGTTTGATGGCTTCTGAAGACAAAAGTGCAGATTGCATCCAGGATACAGACTTCCTTCATCTATATCCTTCATTATCCATATCCAAATTCCTCCTCAGAAGGACTTGTCATCATCCTTTTATCTACTTACAGCTCTTTCTCTCTCTCCTACCCTTTGGTCTCTCCCCCATCCGGGTTTGCAGAAGCTCCCACGCCAGAGACACACACAGGATTTAACACGCCTGTTTCCCCACAAAGCTCTGCACTGTTTGCTCCGTGTGTTGATGTGTTTATAGACCTGAAATGGCTATTGTGCAGTCTGCCAGCAGTCTACTCTCATACTCAGGCACTAATACCACTACTTACTACAGTTTGTGGGCATGTTATGCAATTCTTGTAACTTGTTAGTGATTGTTTTGACTCCCTGTGTGTCATCCAGTAGTGTGTGATGTGTGAGTTGGGGATGTTGTAGTGTGCTTAGACGCACACTGTCCTGCCTTATTAGCCCTCTAACTGTTGAGGATACTTTTTTTTTTTACACACATTTGCCAATTCTGCTCCAAAAAAGCAGAACTTTGCTTTTCAGTGAAGACCATGTGTTTCCAATTTGATGAATTTTGTTTTCAGATAAACTGAACCATTAAATGCTCCCTTTTTTTGGTTTAGATTATTCTTCGGAGGTTAATTAAACTCTGTTGCTTAAAGTAAAAAATGTATTGATATCGAAAAGGACAACAACAGTAAATCCTCATTCTTAGGCTAATACAACTATTTTAAAAAAAATAGTAGGATTATGTTAGAAAAGCATTGTCAGAAAGCTTAAAACAAGACTGCTCTTCTTAGGTCATGAAAAGTTAGCATTGTTAGGTAAATAAAATCTTTTTAAAGACCCCTTGGATTATCGTAAACTTAGTTGTTAGTTGTTGAAAAGTTGACATTTTGAAAACGTGGATATAACGGGACAGCGAGGATAGTTATGCAAATGCAAATTCTCCTATTTGTCACTCTAATAAAACCCTCAGATGACCTCAAAACTGCATTGTCTCAAAGCTAGAGTAAACTTTTATCGGGAACAGTGCTACAATCCGGTGCTTTAAAAAATATATCATCACAAAAACTTTATGAAAACATAAGAGACATTTGGAATTTAGAACACGCCAGCTAAAAAAAAGAGAGAAGAAGAACCTGTAAGAATCACAGTGCTAAAGTGCCTGTGTATTTATTGCACAATGCTGACTTATCACTAGAGTTCAGCAGGTTCAATCCCTGGCCCTGCAGTCCTATGTCAAAGTGTCCTTGGGCAAGACACTGAACCCCGAGTTGCTCCAGATGCTGCGCCATCAGACTGTAAATGTATGTGAGTGTTTATCTGATATGCAGGTGGCACCTTGAATGGCAGCTTTGGCCACAATGTGGGAATGGTGAAGGGTTTCTGTAATATGTAAAAAAACAGTCCATTTACATTCACATTTTACACTTCAGTGTCAAAAATGTTAACAACAATCCCCTTCTCAGGCTGAACAACTTTTAAAAACCCTTAACCTTATTATCTCAAGAACAAATTGTTGCAAAGCTTAGAACAGCATGATGTTTTAGTTAGTTCATGAAAAGCAGACAATTTGGAGGAATTAGTTTACATCAGAAAATTCTTCAAACTGATGAAGGCCATGAGATGCAGAAAAAAGCTAGCGCTCCCTAATAAACCTGGTAGACTATTTAAAATATCTATCTCTAGGCTATCTCAAAATGTTTGTTTTTTTACACACAGTGATAATGATTTTGTAAATACCAATTCTCCAGCTTCCTAATAAAAAAAACACATTTTAGCAGTAGAAACATTGTCCCAAAACTCTAAATAAGACTGCTTGTGCTATCTCTGAAATATTTGAGACCATGTTTAAAAAAACGTCATCATCTTCATTCTCCTGCTTCATTGGGCTAAAATCCTTTCAGATTATCTCAAAAAGTTCATTGATACAATCAAGATGTTTCCTTAGCTCATAAAACGTTTGGGAGAAACCTGGTTTTCACAGGACAGCGTTGAACTTCTCAGTGAATGATGAGTGGTCTGGTGTCTGGAACAGCCCATTGGCCGGGTCTACTCACTCTGATTGGTGTTTATATTATTCCCGTCCAATCAGCCCTCAATGGCACGCTTGCTGCGGTTGTGTGTATCTCATAAAGACTGGCCTGGAACGAAATTAGCGCATTCCCCGCTCAAGTATGTGATTTCTGTCTCTTAGGACTCATTAGATGCGTGTGTGCGGTTTGTGTGTATTTAAGGTGCCATGTTTTCCATTGTTTTAAGATTGCCATTCAGGATCAGAATCCTGGTGGTTTTGGCCAAAATGGAGATGGGTGTATAATCTCTGAGCCCACATTTTGTCATGCGTCCCGCCTATTGAATGAGCAGAAACGGGGCCGTGTTGTGTTGGTGGCCTGGTTGTCGGCGGTCAGAATGGCTCCCTGAGCAGGCCGGTCCCTGTTTTGAAAGGTTAAGCCTTCACATGAGGCAGCCTGCCTGCCCTGGATCCAAAGTGAACTTTAGCTGAAGAATAGCCACTTTTGTGCCAAGAGAAACAAGTCTACACTTTCCTCGTTCAGAGTCAGGGAATGTTTTGTGGCTGATCTTTGTGGGTCAGAGTCGTCGCTCCACTCATGAGTCAGTTCTTTTTCTGTTTTCCAGCAAAGTTGTAACACATGGAAACATGAAGTCCGGGAAAGGAGGAGGAGAGGTTGGTGTGCGTGGGTGGGTGTGGGGGGCTTTTTGAGGTTTGTTAAGTAAACCCACTGAGTCAATAAATAGTATCACAAAGCTAAATATGATTGCATCTGAGTCTGTATCTTAAATCAAACCCCAAATATTCCAGATTGACTGTCTAGTTCGTGTGACATACAGAAGCCAAAATAAACAATGCAGATGCAGTTTGA
The DNA here is from genome assembly GCA_026937815.1 of Etheostoma perlongum. Lineage (NCBI taxonomy): Eukaryota > Metazoa > Chordata > Actinopteri > Perciformes > Percidae > Etheostoma > Etheostoma perlongum. The sequence continues at coordinate 4,764,311 of CM049379.1, read as the reverse complement.
CCTGTGATTCATAGATGGCAGCAGTGAGCCACTGTGGACAAGTCCCCTAGGTGTTAAACAGCAGCAGCCCCAGTCAGGCCTGGGGACTGAAAACGTACTCAAGCTGAGTTATTTATATATATAGATAGATATAGATTTATGTGTAGGGTATCTGAGTCAGAAAATGACATAATCACTGTCTTGGCTAACCCTGTCTGCAGTTCTGACAGATATTGTCTTCCAGACTGGAACCATTGGCGAACATGTCAGTATATTAGACACTGAACATTGTGGAAGGCTCTGTATTTTTGTGTTTGTCTATGTTCTTATTGTGATATGGATCCACCTGGGTCTGAAATAAAGTTTATATATATATATATATATATATATATATATATATATATATATATATGAGGATTGACCTTAATTACAAGTTATCCATTTTAAAATGTTTTAAAGATTTTATCTTTATAAAATCAAAAAATGACAACATATATTATCATTACTGATATAGTTACTAGAAACATGAACTAAGTAATCCAGGTATTTGAATCTAAGTGCTTTGAAGATGAATGGATTAGTCAATCACAACACTGTTGATAATTTATTAAGTCATTGATGGAGTAAAAGTGCTTTATATTCAGTGGTTCCAGCTTCTCACATGCTTTTCTGTTTCATATCATTATCATCAAGTTTAAATCTAAAGGATGCATCTTTATCAGAAGTAATTTGGTTTGAAAAACGATTATAAAAATTATAACTGCTTTACAAGTTTAAAAAGAATAATAAATAATAGTAATAGTCAATAAATCAATCTTTTGCTGGTTGTCTCTACCACGATTTTTCTCACAAAGTTTAATGTTTATTGCACACATGAACCATGACAAACCAAAAAGATAGTAGTAGCGTTTGTGATGCAGTCTGCTCGTAAAATGAAATGAGAATCAAAGTCATTAAAAAATAATAAATAAATAAAAATCAAAGGTATTTAAAAATGAAATTGCTAACGGGTGAATTGAGATTGCAATTTTATACTGATTTATCTTGCAGGTCTGTTTCAGATCCTTAATGCTGAGGATTGGCTGTTTATGGGACAGTAAACAGAAGGATTTAGGATTTGGACTGTTGGTCGGACAGAACGATATTCAGAAATGTCACCTCGGGAACTTGTATAGTTATTATAATTGATCATTTTAAAAGTACCTGACAGATTCATTGCTAAGAAAAAGTTATCCTTGCTCTACCTGATATGAAAACATCCTTAGAGTTTAAGTGATTAGCTGATTAATTAAACCGCCGATTGACAGAAAATAAATCTGTGACAATTTCAATAATTGATTATTTTTCGTTATTTATTTTTCTCACAAAAATCCCAAACATCTTTGTTTTCAGCTTCTGAAATGATAACAATTTTTAAGAAAATGTTCAGCAGATGAATCAACAGTGAAAACAATAGTTTTGGCTCTACAATGGTTCATGTTTGTTTTAATGAATGCTGGAAGCCGCAGGTGCAGGTCAGTCTGTCACATTACTGCTCTTCGTTAAGTAGCTGGTTCAGGGTTTCAGCTCTTAAGTTAGTGCCTACTTTTCAACTTTATCAGTCGAATGCGTAAAAAGTAGAGCAAATTAAAAAAAAACAAGAGGATGAAAAGATTAGAAAGTTAGACTGGGAAGAGATCAACACTGTTAAAGCAGTGCCGCTGACGACACTATATTTTGTATTTTACCTGTTTTCCTTATCCGGTTCTCAATGGTTTTTCAGCCAAGAGCCATTAACGAGATAGAGAATATATCGGGAACCCTCATCTGTCTCCCTTGGAATAATTTGATATAGCCTTTTTTTAAAACACGTCTATAGTTTTATTTACCTGAAAGAACAAAAGACAAATAAATTAGAAATATATTGGATGTGTTTTAAAAAAATAATTGCACAATCTCAACACAGAATACCCATAAACCAATGCAACCAACATCAATTTAATGCACGTTACTCTGTACCTAAACAAAAGTTACAAAGGCGAATCAAGAGAAACGGGCTAATTTGAAGTGCATTTCAGAACTTGCATACACATACGCATGCATGCACGCACGCACAAATATCAAGAACGGGTTTCACTTTCAGTGCATATGCTAAAATAATGATTTGTTAGATCATAACTAAGTATAAATGTAAATAATAATAATTAAACTATGAAGCCGTTTGTAAAGAAATTACATAGAAATATGTTATGTGTATATATACATATACTGTATATGTGTGTGTGTGTGTGTATATATATACATATATATATACTGTATGTATATACAGTATATATGATCATTTAAATTAATGAATTTGAAAACTTTTTACAGACGCCACTTTAAAGGAATGATGTAGCCCAGTGATTCAGGGATCCTCCCCCGTCTCACCCCTTCTAACTCTTCCTCCTCCTTACTGCTTGTCCTTCATTCCTGTTTTACCTCTATGGTGAGTGAGTGACAGTAGCCCGTAGCGTGTTTGCCGGTACCATAACTTGCCACAATAAACACACAAAGCTGGGGTCGGGTGCTTAATTAGTTTGGTGTAGTTGGTAAGGTGATAAGACGGTAACCATGGATTACACTAAATATTTATCAAAATCATCAATCTTCCTGTTGCTATGGCCTCCAGGGAGACAGTTGGCAATTATAATCAGCTTTGTAGCTTCGTACTGGATGCTCTGTAATGATTTATCTGCTGGTTGTGTGATCAGTGAACAGGGCATGTCACGCTTTTTTAAGTGATACTTCCAAGTAATCTGACTTGCATGAAAATACTTTCTTGGTAATAAGACATAACCTGTAATTAAAGTCTCACTGTGTTTGTGGTATTTAGCTCATTATTACATTATATCTATAAATCTCTCTATCTACACTGAACAAATTTATTAACACTTTTATTTTTGACCCCATTTTTCATGATCTGAACTCAAAGATGTAAGACTTTTTCTATGTACACAAAAGGCTTAGGTCCCATAAATCTTGTTAACAAATCTATGTTAGGGAGCACTTCTCCTTTGCCGAGATAACCCATCCCTCTCACAGGGGTGGCATATCAAGATGCTGATTAGACAGCATGAATATTGCACAGGTGTGACTTAGACTGGCCACAAGAAAAGGCCACTCTAAAATGTGCAGTTTTACTGTTTTCTCTCTCTCTCTCTCTCTCTCTCTCTCTCTCTCTCTCTCTCTCTCTGTCTGTCTCCCCCCCTATCCCCCTGACTGCAGTTTGTCGTTGTAACCGACTTGAGTGGGCAAATGCTCGCATTTGATGGCGTCTGGCACTTTGGAGAGGCGTTCTCTTCACAGATGAACCAGAACTCTAACCCAGAAAAATGCAGAAAAATCCTCACATTTCAGAAACCGGAAACAATCCCAAGTGTTGATGGTCTAATCATTTCAGCTGTACCTATGTAGGCCGTTATATTGAGTATTTTTAATTTACAATAAAACGTCATATTTTATAAACTACATGTGTTTTGTGTGAAAAAAATCTTCATTTGTAAAGTAACTAATAACTAAAGCTGTCAGATGAATGTAGTGGAGTAAAAAGTACAATATCTCTCTGAAATGTAGAAGAATAGAAGTAAAAGTGGCATGAAAAGAAAAGACTCAAGTAAAGTATAAGTACCTCAACATTTGTACTTAAGTACAGTACTTAAATGTACACATTCCACCACCGCCAACAACAAAATACGGAAGACCTCACTTCCACTGTACAATTAATTTAATTAAGTTAACTTTTCTTTTATCATTGACTTAATGCCCAGTTAAATTAGAACTTTGATTTTACGTTAATGTTAAACTAATTGTTCACTAACAGAAGCTTAGAAAATGAAATTGGTCACAAACTGTAGCTCTACACTATAATAAAGGCTTGTTATATGTATGCAAGTAATAATCATAAATTTTTTTGATTTATATAGCACTTATGTCTTAAAAGAGTTAAGACTTAACAAGACATTTAAATTAAAGTCTGAGAGTATTACTGTAACTGAATAGCCATCACAGATATGTCCGCTCCTTCAGTTTGTTGCCTTTTGATATTAAAATGAGCACATCTGTCATTGTTTCAAAAATGTTTCCATGATATTTTAGTTTATTTTGGTAGATTGGATGCTTTAGATATTCTCCAAAGTACTTAATACAGCCAGTCACAGTAGGGTTTGGTTATGTTATTGACATTGTGGCTTCACTGATGGCCTCTAATGCTGCAGCTGCAGCAGTAGTGTTGAGCCAACTGCACCCAAAGGTAACATATCTACAGTTTGTGTTGCGTGTAAGCTTCAAGCATGTGGTATTTCTTTTGGTTTAGCGTCAGTTAGCGTTGCTCCTCGTTCTTCCAGAAAAGGGAGGGTAAATCGCACCTGTGACAGAAATATCTAGATGAGTTTACACAATGAACATAGAGACAGCTTAGTTGACACATAGTTTTGTCAGTATTGGTATTGTCTCTAGTGTGCATACATAGTGCTGTTTACATTGACATTATATCATGTGTACAAAGGGATTCTTGTGAGCAGACCCACTGAATGTATACATACACACACGCTGAAAGGCTTAGTGATGATGCGTGAAGAGATCTGGCCATTTTTTCTAGTCTGTTTTCACTTGTTTGCATCAAGAGGCGGCTGCCAAACTGCACCTAGATTTTATTGTTATCTTATGAAGAAATGTCATATGTCCTTCCTCTTTCATCAGTGCAGCCTCTTAATTACACTGTATCCCCAAACACCCACACTTCCATAAGTGACATAAGCTCATTACTCACAGTAAACACGGTTGCTAATCCGTGAACACAAGTCCTGACTGCTGCTGACCACTTTCTTCTGTGTTCTCACACCCTCGTAGACACACACACACACACACACACACACACAGACAGACACACAGACACACACAGACACACACAGACACACACAGACACACACAGACACACAGACAGACCAACACTTCCCCTGCTAATGGCATGTTTGTGTAATTCAGCTGTTTGTTTGGAGTTTTTCTTCAGGCAGTTGGATCCCAGTCTGGCTATTGTTTCTAACTGTTTCGAAAAGAAAACAATGATGTTAAACTCCAATTAGGGATGAAAGTCAGGGCCTCCGAAAAAGGGTGTCATAATTGTTATTTCACAACCTGTAAATTCCCTTTTAAGAGTGTCATAATCTGTAATCGTTCCAAACGGCACTGGCCCCCATATTATTTTGGTTAAGAGTGTGCGTGGGTGCCTGCCTTCCATGTTCTCCACATTCAAACAGAGTTTCTGTTGGGTAATTTGAGGATTGCAATCCATTTACAAAAGCCTGCTGTAATGAGCTGTGATCTCACTTGTTTGGACTGCATCATGGAATGATGATCAGGGGAACAAAAGCAAGAAGAGGAGAGCTGGAGTTTGAATTGAGGGCAAAGATGAGATGGGTTACAACATCAGATGCTAATCGACATGAGTGTAATTGTTTTAGTCTTTCATTAACTTAATGGAGGTGTTATTGTACATTGTGGAATTTATTCTTTATCTGTAGCTTATTTGTGTGTGTGTGTGTGTGTAGGCCGTTGCCTTTGTCTGTGTACTTTTTTTTAATTGAAGCTTTAAATCAAGCTGTCAAAGCTTTTATGAAGGGTTGGGCCACTTTTACCTTGTCTGCTGTCAGCCAGACAAACGGGCCTTTATTCTCCGAAATAGAGTGGGATGTTCAGGTGTACAAAAAAGTACTGTAAATAGCCAGTGATGTCTAAATACCTTTGACCATATAGTGCTTATAGGTACTGATTCAGGAGGTGAGTGTGTGGTCACACACCTTCTGTCCAGCATTTTTCTGCCACGTGCGTGCGTGCACGAAGTGACCATTAATCAAACTATCAGCACTTGTTTCATTCTGCCGTCCTGCCTCGGTCATTTTGCCTCTTACTTTTTTCATCTCAGGGATGGTGGGAAATTTAAATATTCTTTGGTTAAATGGAAGTATGTCAGGATCTTTCAATGTTGTAAAAGGTGTCTACAAGAGTATCACTTCTCGCCCTCAGGCTGCTGTAGGATTGCATTTAAAATCCTGATTACGTCTCCTGCATATTATTATCGAAACGTCCTTCGCAGTGTGAGAAGTTGCAGAAGTGTGATAAATAGTTCTTGTTACTTGGTAACCCTGATTCTGTCACTGGGAAGAATGGCTTTCACTTTTCCACGGTACCATCAATCATCAGCGTTGGCGTCTGGCAGGGCAGGTTAGGCGGACGGACAGACAGCGTGAGGCTGACGGACACGTGAGGCTGACGGACACGTGAGGCAGACGAGCACTGAACTGTCGAAGCCGCCAACCTCCAACTGTTGACTTAAAGCTCATAACCTCTCGTCCTCCCTGAACTCATCCCTCAGACAGATTCCCCTATTTGTTTTTGTTTGAATCCAACCTGGTTTCATCATCATTATCACATAAATCAGCCCATGATGGCGTAATCATTTAACATAGAGTAACTGAACAAGTCATCACTTGATTATTTTTTCAAATAATTGTAAACGTGCCCAACCGATACTAGATTTCCGAGACCGATACCATATTTATATATGATAAGGTAAATTTATGACAATTTAAATTTAAAAAAAAACCTGTCTGTGCTCTTTGGTGGACAAACTTTGTGATGGGGACACTGTCTCTAAACATTGGTCTTTGACATTTTGTTAGCTGTCCTGGAGCATTGGATGAGAAGGGCTCTAAAGCTACTAATGTTGAGAATATTTTGTTAACTATCCCACATTTGTTTAGCATTTCTGTACTGCAGTTTATTGTATGCTGATATATCTGTGATAAGCTAATATTGTCAAATATTACCCTGATTTTTGTATTGGTCGGGTACTAATCTTAAAGTGCCCATATTATGCTCATTTTCAAGTTAATAATTGTATTTAGAGGTTGTACCAGAATAAGTTTTTCTGGTTTCATTTTCAAAAAGCACCATATTTTTGTTGTTCTGCACATTGCAGCAGCTCCTCTTTTCACCCTGTGTGTTGAGCTCTCTGTTTTAGGTTCAGAGTGAAACATCCCACTTCTGTTCCGTCTTTGTTGGGAGTCGCACATGCGCGGTACCCAGGTAAGGACTACTAGCCAGTCAGTTGTTGAGTATGAGGGAGTGCCATGCAAGCAGCTAGGTGAGCATTATAACGTGTGTTACAAAGTGATGCACGTTCGTCACGGAAGTAAAGGCTGGACTACAGTAGAGCTGTTTGGAGCAGTTTGTGAACAGTGTTTTCTGTTGGAGATGAAGTCCCTTTGGGGGGGGGGGGATTTTGGGCTTTTTCAATTTTAAACCTATAACTTTTGAGAGCCTAGAACCAAATACATTTTGGCATTGTTGCCTTATAAATTATTAAAGTAATTATTGTATTGATGTTGATAACTGTTCTGTTAATTGGCCTGATCAACCAATAATTTCAGCTTTGGATATGTTTTGTAGGCGCCCAGATAGCTCAGCTGGTAGAGCAGGCGTTCATATATATAGAGGTTTACTCCTCAACGCAGGTTTGACTTCAACCTGTGGCACTTTGCTGCATGTCATTCCCCCCCCAACCCCCTCTCCCCTTTCATGTCTTCATCTGTCCTGTCAAATAAAGGCCCAAAAAAATCTTTAAAAAGCAGAAAAAACATTTTCAAGTCAAACATCTCACAGCTGTTTTCTTTAGCATGAAACTGTGGCGGGTCTCTCAGGTCTCTCAGCCATGTAAATCACTTCTGAAAGTGCCCCTTAGTGGATGGCGCATCACAGACATGCTTAAGCTGCAGTAAGTGACCCTGAGATATGAGTGATATGAGTGAAATTTGTGTGCGTGTGAAGCCGTTTGGGAGCGCTTTCAGCAAATGTTTCAATCCCTACATGTGTGCATGCTTGATTTGACATCCATGTTGGATGGTAGTAATAAAGATGACGACGAGGGAGGGGTGAGTGGGTTGAGTGGGAGTGGGGTGGGTTGATAAGTGCCATCTCACAGAGAACAGAACACGATTAGTCTGGAGATAATCTCTGCTCTCCTCCGTCTGTGTGTGCAATGTAGGCAAACTCCAAAGAAAACACTACTGTTTTCTTTACTTTTCTCTGCTTCCCACACACACACACACACACACAAACACACACACACACTACGATAACAGATAATTTAGCAAGAGATGACACACAGAAGAGTGTGTGTTTTTTTTTTTGTGAGTGTGAACTTCATTTGTGTCTGCATACAAATTTCCTTCTTGTTTGGATTTCTCTCTCTCTCTCTCTCTCTCTCTCTCTCTCTCTCTCTCTCTCTCTCTCTCTCTCTCTCTCTCTCTTTGCGTCGTGGGTGGCTTCATCATATTCGGGGTGTCAGGGTGTAGCCGGAGCTTAGCAGCAAAGCTTGAGGGTCCCCTGACGTTCCTAACGGTTCCCTCAAGCATTCCTTCCCCAAATTATGCACATAATGATGGTGGGAGTAAAAGCCATAGATACACAAACACTGGCCAGGGCAGTATTCACACTTTCCCTTGACTGGCCAGTCATTTTGACAGAAACAACACACACACACACACACACACACACACACACACACACACACACACACACACAGACACCTGGGATTTTGGTCTTCCCATGCTAAATCTTTCCTACATCTCCGTGCCACTGGTATAGTAATATCTGCTCTGGCTCAGTAATCTAAGCTGGGAGTTTACATACATGTGTGGCCAGCGCAGGCCACCACCACAGCTAAACGGTTACAATAATAGTCTCCAAGTGATGCCTGTTGGAATAAAAGTCAAGCGTCTCGCCCAATGCAGTGAAACCAATCTGTCGTGCTGATCTTATTATAGTCAAATTAAACTGTCGTGCCCCGGGCAGCGAGGCTGTAAACTGTGGAACTCGAATAAAAACACATTTCGTCCTCGCCAAAACCTCCGGCGTCATCATACACAGGTGTGACACGGTGTGTGTGTCTGTGTGCTCGATGCACGGCCCGTTCAGCGTGTGGAGACACTGTGGTGGGGACATGTTGAAGACGTTTTGAAGCATGTGACTCTTCTTTTATGTGCAAACCAAATGTGTGTGTGTGTGATAGATGTTCAGGGCTCAGTTTGTTTGAAATTCTTCTACACCGGTGCAAATACAATACACAATACTTTGATAAATGTTGGAAAACAAGCAGCTGGGCCTATATAGAATACTGTCTGAAATATTTGTAGAATTTTAATAAAAGTTAGCAACTGTCTTGTTAAAAATAAGTAACCAAGGTTAATATGTAGATCAGATACTTGTTTCTGTCTGTTAAACATTTATCTTTTTAGCAGGGTTTAGTGAGGTTCATTGCCCCGCCCTTCAATGTGTGCTATAATATGATCAGTGTGAATATCTTGGCCAAAATGATCTCGCAATACTTTGTCATAATAATAAATACTGATACATGAATAAAAGTATGAGAATGTGTGGTAAAACATAAAACACTTACTTTCTTTATTTGACAGGGACAGTGCTCATTATTGATCAGCAAAGTAAATGAGCCAGAGTTAGCTCAGCAGGCTAATCTTCATCTGCCAGTTTTAAAATGCCAACCTCAAGAAATAATATATTTTATTATATATTTACATTATATAGTGTGTATATATAAATTATAACACATTCTGAACAGTGGCCACTGTTCTGTTACTGCTAAAAAAATATAGTATTCCTTAATTTCTGTCATTGGAAATGTATAATAACATATGATCATCACCTCTGCAAATATTTTCATTCTCAATTAATTATTGTTTAATAATTAAGTCCAAAAAAGTCTAAAATATGCTCTCATCAATTGAAATTTTGTATCTTTTTAGTGGACTGTTGCATTAAATACTTCTGAAACAGAACTACTTAAATGCAATTACTTATTACAATTAATTCAATTACAGGGGTGGTCAGAATAAATAGAACACCTTATAATATAAAATACCATGTACTTGAATCAATACCTCTCTGATTAAACAAAGTCATCATGTATTTAAATTATACAGATGTTCCTGTTGTGTTTTCCGCCCTTGCATGCTGCAGTAAAGAAAATGAATATTGCATTTTGAGCATGATTCTGAATTATATTCTCTTTTGTTTTTGAAAACCGACAAAAAAACTAAGCTAGTAATATGTAATGAATTTCTTGTCTTTCCAACTAAAGTAATAATAATGGAGTACAACTACCAACTACAATTCAATAATAAAAAGTAACATTAAAGCCTACTAAACATGCAAATATGTGTACGGTGTGAGCCTCCACAGCTGGTGCAGAAAAGTTGTGCAGCATATTTTGCTGGATTGTGTCTTAACTTGCATGGTTTTGGCAGCCGAGGCCTCAGAGAGGGAGCGAGAGAACGTCTCCGAGCCAGACACGATTCTCTCTCCGCTCGCAGATGTGTTCATTCAGTGTGTGTGGACCCTGCTCAGGTTTAAGAGACACGACAGCATTACCAGAGTGTCAGTCAGCACCTCACTGGCCCGGGGGAGGGACACACACACACACACACACACACACACACACACACACACACACACACACACTGTTGTGTAGAGTTACCCATGGGTAACTGTATTGTTGCAACCCCCTTTTTTGGTTAGGGTTGCTTCTTTTCTCATTTATTGACTTTGACTTGTGGGTTAAGTAAGACAATATGGCCCATCATAACCGCATGTGAAGTCTGAATGCTACTGTTCCTTATTTCTGCAGATTTGTGGATCAAGCTCTGGATGTTACTGTAGCTGTAATTTAAAGAGTGCTCTGTGTTTAAACCTTTCTAGTCTCAACTAAATCGGCGTGACACTGATTCCATCATCATGCTGCGCTTAGACATGTTAAGAAATTGCTTTGATGAAGAGGATTTTATGATTTTTTGAAAGACTCCTGGTGAGATTTTTTAACTGCCGGCAACATGGAGAAACATCAGCTTAGTGACACACAGAACTAGCAAAAGTTGTGGGATTTTTGTTGTTTAGAAAGTTGTTAATGGAGGCCGGGGTTTCTGGGAAGGATTTTACTTTTTATTTTTTAAAGATTTTTGCAGCCACACAAACAAAGTGTATATAATTATATTATGAGAAACCAAATATTTAAGGAATTTAAGTTATAATACTTAGATTTGTGCAATTTAAACAAAACCAAAGGCTAAATCAACAAAGTCAGTGATAGTCCCTAAACCTTGAAATTTAATAATGTTGGGGAAAAAAAGGCTTCCAAACTAGGTCATAAATATTAGGAGCTCTCTGTTATCAAATAGTAGATTTATTGTTATTGATGCTTTGAAAGCATTTCTAAATCCGTGTAAATTGAAGTTGGAAACATGTTGCATATCTGCATATTACTTTTTTAATGAAAATTAAATGAATCAATCTAAACTTGCTGAGCAGGAAGAAGATATTTTCAAGAGAAGAAACTGATATGCTCATGCGTGAGGTGAAAGCGCATGACCAGATCACATAATACTATTTCATATTGTAATATTTAAATTTTTAATCTTTTGCATGTTTGCTTGCTGCTCCACGTCTCTGTGTGTGTTTAACAAGGATAGTGTGCGCACGCGGTGCATGAGTCTAGGCACATTTTACTAATTCGCTGTTAAAAACAATGAAATGCTGTGTTATTGACTTTTGGCCAGGTTTTTGTTGGTTAATAGCAGGATCACTTTCTGCTGCCTCAAGATAGCAATACACCAAGAATGCACCTAAACATCCCTGTAGGACCAGCACGCCCATGGGCGCACAGATGGGCGCAGGTGCATTTTCTATTTAAATGACGTGGGTGCTGGACAGGAAATTGACATTGCGTCTGTCTTAAAATAGCAAAAACACTTGCGTCGGGCATTCTCCAAGAAGTCAGATCAGTTTTTTGAAGACCAGGCTTTACCAAGGACCATTTCAAACTAGGTTGGACTATGACAGAGTGGGTTAATTTGGTTTGTAGACTTAATATCTGTCTAGCAAACCAGTCCTTTATGTCAGTATTTCTCATTAGACCCACTGTTCAATAAATGTTCTATTTATGTATTACATCGTGCAACACACAAGCAACCTTGTACATTTCAAGTCACCTATGTGGAGCCTATCTCATGAGGTGTAATTATTGTATATGCCAAGACATTTAAAGAATCCAGAGCGTTGTCATACTTCAGATGGTGACCCCCCTGGGAAAGAACATGAGTGAAATGGCTGATGGCATCAGCAACGGTACGTGTCGACTGTTCCTACGTGACCGGAATGCTGCATTGATCTGTATTCCAACTATTGCAGAAGGTTTCCACACACAGCGCTATGAAAACCATCAACTTCAATGAGGCAGTAATAAGCCGAGTGGTGCAGCTGCCAGGGCGGACTTGGCAGAGCACCAGGAGTGTCAGTGTGGTATGCTGTTGTTTGCTTACAAGTGTAACTGCACTGGGAGATTGTCAATAGCAGCTCTCATTTTTCCTTGTTTGCGTCTGTTGACACTTGCTGGTGGATTGAAAGATGATCCCTGACAGCTACGTGATGGGCAGGTCTCTGCAGAATTCCTCGAATGGCTGTAACAGTTGCAATGGATTTCTTATTCTTATTAATTTCCACAAACAAATCTGGGACAGGAATAGACATGACATATTTGGCGTAATGTTTTGGCTTAGAAATACCCATCTCACTGCATGTCATATTGATTCCTACTAAAATATTTAAGTCTTATTACGTCTCTCTCAGTGGGAGACATTCTGCTGCCACTTGGTTGGTTTCCAAGATGCAGTAACAAAAACCCTTTGAAAACAAAAAAAAAAACATACCAACTCTGTCTGTGCCCAGTTTTTCCTCTATCTCGCACAGACAGGAAGTGAACACCGGGTTCTGAATATGTGAATATGCAGATGAAGTGTAAGGTATCACTGCAGAGGAAGAGATTTCATATGCAAGGCTTTGAATGGGTCTCTGTGAGCCCCTGTCGGTATCCGCTCCCACGCGGTAAATGGGTAAGGCGACCCGGGCTGGACGGGTTGTGGTCAGCCTCGCCGGGAAGGCGGAGGTCTGAGAGGAGAGAGAGCTCTGTTGCTCCGGCTGCTGTGGAGGAGCAGTGGAGTAGAGGTGAGGACAGAGAACTCTGTGAAGAGATAAACACAGGGAGGGGGTGGTGACACCAGATATGAGCGGGGACTCATGTCTGCATGAAATGGTAGTTGCCGATGTCTACCAAATCAAAAGTAAAGATAAAACACTGAAGTAAGGAAGTAAAACATCTTTTTCTCATGCAAGATATTCAGGCGTTAATGTCTTTGTTGATCACATACTGTTGATGTATTCTGTAGTTTGCCCAAAAAATGATACAGAATGACTCGGAGCCATTAAGTGTGATTTATGGTTCTGCAGAGGCTCCACGCAGAGCTTTCGCCTTAGACTACGTAAGTGGTCTAAAGTTTATACTTGTGCACTGGTGTGTGCGTCAAGCTGCCGTGTGTGTGTGTGTGTGTGTGTGTGTGTGTGTGTGGAGGGGGGGTGATAGAGAGAGAGTGAGTGACTGTGATTTACTTCAGAGTGAGTAGTGACTACAGTAGATTCAAATGGCATTTTTCCATTACATGGTACCTGCTCGACTCGCCTCCAACCCCGGGCCGCGGGGCCCCGTCCTCCCTTTTCCATGCAGATTTAGTACCATCTTGTGCGTGAGACAAGCGTGACTGGTCGTCATGGCGACGCCTCAGAAAGCTGTGTTTTTGATAGTCAGTATTGCTGTCTCCACGGCCAGAAGATAAATTTCAGTTTCAAAACAGTTTTTTTTTTTTAATTATATAAAAATGGCGGGTTTGTTCAGGACACCCCCGTCCGTGATTAGTGACGATTCTCTCTGACCAATCAGGAGCCTGCAGGTTTTAATGTCTGCAGGTATCGCCTCAACTCGCTTGGAACCTCGACAGAGTGATGCTTTAAAAAACTACTTTAAAATAGTACCTGTTGGCAGGTTCCAGGTACTTTTAATGTAATGAAAAAACGCCATTAGTGAGAGAAACAAAGTGTCTCCCCTCTTCTTTTTGACCACAGTGGAAAATCTTTAGCAGGAAAAGTTAACTCCCTCCTTGGTTTCATGTTGTTTATGGAGAAGATGAGCAGGAAATTAGTCTGGGGAAATTCAATGCTACCAAGCCACGTGTAGTTAAATGTTTTGAGAGGTGCACGTCATGCTACGTCGTAGGGTTCGGCGTAGGTTCGTGTCCCCACGTACCTACGTACTTAACTGCTGTAGATTTTACGCAGAAGCATAAATCACGCTTTACTCTGGACTGGTATATTCTATGCCCTTCTTAAGAATTGACTGTAGCGAGATGACCAGATCCTTCTGAATGCACCGCAGCTGATCCTCTGTAGCAGTTAGATCTTCTGTGCATATAGATTATGTGCATCCAAAGAGAAAAGGAACTCCTTTTTATGTGGTCATTGTTCTTGAATAGTCATTTTAATTGTGAAGGGACATTAATGATTAGTGATTTTTATGTAAGATTAAACCAAATGTCCTATTTTTGTAATTTGACCGGGTATGAAAGTAAGCAGAGCGTCAAGTGCTGTCCAAAATGTTTTTTTCAACAATCTTTAGATTTCAGTTTATGCCACTGTCCTTTAGGTGGCATAAATACATCAAATTAAAAGAACATATTTCATTTCCCATAACCCTCAATCTATTATATCCAACATGGATAGCTGTTCTATGTATGTGCATTTTTGACATGGCGAACGAGGCATTGTCAGACATTTCAACCTTATCTGTAACTTGAGAGCACGTTTCCAACTACTCCCTGCTGGTGTGTGTGAGTGTGTCTCTGTGAGTGTGTGTGAAGATAGTGATATTTTCTGGAGCAAACAGCTGGATAGCCAGAGGTTGTGCTTGTGGTTAAGCCAGGTTGCTGGAGGATCGTGGGATAGTTCGGGTCAGCAGGCTTTCTTCCTTCATGTTCTCCTGTGAGATAAACATCATCTGTCTATCAAGTACTGACTGCATGTAAGCGTTCTCTTCTTTAGCGATTGGATTGCAGTTGTTTAGGCGTTCCCTTCCTGGAAATATTCCTGTTACATGTTTCTAAGACATTGCCTTTCTGTTGTGGTGTACTGTGGCCGACAGGTGTAAACGCCCTGCAACTTAAGAAAAGCCATGCAAAAACAAATTTGACAACACATGCGCAGCATTCAGCAAACACGCTACAAATACACACAACAGACAAACCCCGAAAACAAATGCAACAAAAACGGAAGGTAGAGAGAGAGAGAGAGAGAGAGATGTATGTCTTGGCTTAGGTAATACTCAAACAGCAGAGTTGTTAAATTTGTGGTAATAAAACATTAAAAACTGCATCAGCGTTTGACATTTGTTTTAGCCATATTACAGGAGATGAGTTGTAAGTAAGACATCTGCTGAAAAAGTGATTGTATTCATTAGCATGCTTACCATACTGTTTAAACATCCAAAACACCAAAGTACGAAGACATAGTGGACCAGACGCAAGCTTTTATTTTGAAAAGTCAAAACTCGGGGATGGCACTAGCCAGGAGGGCATGAGACAGAAGCATAGACTGTATATTATTATTATTATTATTATTATTATTATTATTATTAGGTGGGTAGAGTAGCCAAAAATTGTACTCAAGTGAAAGTACTGTTACTTCAGAATAATATGACTCGTATAAAAGTAAAAAGTTGTCATTCAAATAATTACTTGAATAAGAGTAAAAAAAAATGCTTGGTGAAAAAACTATTGAAGTACTGAGTACCTGTTGAGTAACGTCTGATTTATTTTTTAACACAAGCATTCAATCAGACAGACAAAAATACAAAATCATCTTTAGGCAAATTATAGTTCAACTTCTTTGATTGGTGAAACACAGTCACATGGTAGAGCCTTTAGCGGCGGTCTCTCTCTGTCAAAATAAAGTGGAGTAAGAGTACAGTTTCTTCTTCACAAATCTACTCAAGTAAAAGTAAAAAGTATAGTGTAATTTAATATTAATTTTATATGTAGTCTATGGATATGAAGCATGAAACGGGAGGTCTCCAGGCTGCAGCCATACCCGACTCTAGCAGAGCTTTCTCTCCCTGTGAGGTCAAAAATCAAGCTGTTCCTCTTAACGCCCCCTATAGAGGCCTGGAGAACTTCAATTGTGTAATCTGGATGCAGCGTTTTTATGTTGTATTTGTTTTCAGGGGATTGTGGGATTTTCTTTTTGCATTGTTTCTATATTTGCAGCATGTTCATGTATATGGTTGTGTTTTGTGTATTCACGTTTGCTGAATGCTGCGCATGTGTTTACTTAAGCTGTTTTCCTTATTTGCGTGTGTTTTTTCTATTTGCTTGTGTTTTTTCTATTTGCGCATGTTTTCTTAAGTTGCAGGGCGTTTGCCCCTGTCGGCCACCGTAGTGGTGGGATAAGTAGTGGAAGATAAAGAAAGTCTTCTCATTGATATCCAAAACTTCCAGCAAAGCACTTCCCCTTCCTGAAAACCCTTCCCCACCACAGGCCTCCTTCAAAGATCTGCAACGGTCCGACCCGGCATGCCGACCCTTGCTCCAGAGTCCCCACCCTGTTGAGAGAGGTGGGTGGAAGCAGGCTGGACTTGTGTGTGAACCTAAGCAATTGTCTTCTGCTGTGTGTGTGTGTGTGTGTGTGTGTGTGTGTGTGTGTGTGTGTGTGTGTGTGTGTGTGTGTGTGTGTGTGTGTGTGTGTGTGTGTGTGTGTGTGTGTGTGTGTGTGTGTGTGTGTGTGTGTGTGTGTGTGTGTGTGTGTGTGTGTGTGTGTGTGTGTGTGTGTGTGTCCACATGGTTCTGTAAAAGTGTGAATCATAGTTTCTGCAGATGACATGTTGCTGATATTAAAGGTCATAGACCGTGATGGCGGTATAGTGATGGTGTGAGTCCTTACAGAAGGAGTCGGTTGTTGTAACAGTGATGAGAGATGAGTCATATTTAGGGCAGTGGCTTTGGAAAAGATTATGTTCAGACCAGATGAGTGTTGGCAAAAAAGACAAAATGCAGTGTTGTAACATTTTGGTTAATATTATTGTAATAATATATTACTATTTTTGACTTTTTTTCATTGTATTTTATCTAAATATCTGATTTTATCTGATAAACACGCCCATGTACTTTGCAAATAAGTGAAAGGGAAAAGGAACAACTGAAACAACAATGTAAGCACAGAAAACCATCATATTCTAAATAAAAAGACAGCATTATACATCACAATCACAAGAGATTTCCTAAATCAAACTTTCCGTTTGCCTCGTAGTAAGCACCCCTGAGGATATAATCACAATGAATGAAATAAAGAAAATAATATACAAAATTAGGATTTGGAATATATTAGAAAATATATGTCTGCGGCTACTTTAAACCCTGTATGTATCTAACAAGCTGTATGTTATAAAAACAAAATAAATTTTGTCTTACACCTGTAATTAGCCATGTGCAAAGTTTTCCTTCATAACATCTTGGCACTATATTTAAAACTGCACTCTTTGGTTTTGGCCACTAGGAGGTAGAGTAACTTTTAAACAAGTTGATAGAGAGACTACCCTGGAAATCCAGAGAGAGAACACAATTTTAATTTTGAAGTTACTCTGGCATCGAGTAATGCTGCTCATTAACTATGCCCTTGTAGCCGAGCTGCACCAATCACATTGGTGTATCTGATATAGGCGGGGCCAGAGGCGACAGTTTAATCTATGTTATCCAATTGCGTGCAGTGAGCTTTTCAAATAAGGTGGCGCCCCTTGAGATGGGCGACTTTCATTACTCGATGCCAGACACTTAATCTGTCAGATGTGGGTCTAGATTTCCAGACTATAGAGACAAAGCCACATTCTAAAGTTGATATGGCTAAGCTGTTAGCAAGCAGATACCTATTTACACATTCAGCAGACATAAGGGAAATACTAGTATCCATTTGAAGTATTTTCTTTGTCTCTTTGTTTCTTTGACCAGTGTCAACTCATCGGCTATCTGGAGCCATTTTAATAGAGATAGATGGCAGAAATTAAATTCCCATCACGGCCCAGCCTCTGCAACACGATCTCCCATTAAGCACGCCGTCATATCTTCTCCCAATAAGGACAGCCTAACGTGCCATCATCTCAAGATTGATGACTGGTATTAATGTGGATTACCGGCTGTGTGTATGTGTGTTTGTTTATAAGTGCCTGGTTAATTTTAGCCTCTGTGCAAGCTCTCCTGTAATCCGTAAACCTCTTGCACATTCCATCGACAACACCAACACACACACTACTTGGTTTTACTGTTGTAGCAGGGTCAATAGTGATTATAATGCCCATTATCTGCCTGTGTATGTGCAGTCCCTTTGTCAGGGTTGTGATTGATCAACTTCTTTTCCCTTAACTAAGCTGCATACTTTGTGTGTTTGAAACAGAGCAGAGTGTACTTGGCGGGCGCTCATATGAAATATGAGCCTGTGTGCTGATTTATGTACTTGAATGATAGCCAGAACTTCTTCTCAATACAAGTGTAATAGTTTAATAAAAAGATTAATTTCCTTCTTTTCCTTACCACCTTTTAGAGTATTTTAAGAATGCACAAGTACAGAGATGGAGAAATAAAGGGTGCGGGTGTTTTGTGGGAGGCTAGAGACAGGGAAAGGGGGGGGGGGGGTGCAACATGGTGAAAGACGCGGAGGAAGGCATAGAGATAAGAAAGTGCTAATGCCTCTAATCCACTCCAGATGAAAGCTGTTGGTGTGACTGGGTTGGAAAAGGATGGGAAAGGTTGGCCACTCCTACATCACACCATATTTTATAGCTCGACCTCATTATGCTGTCAGACAAACCATCGGCATTAAGGAAAGAGCAAAACACACACGTCACAAATATGCACCCATCTAACTGTGGGACGAGGGTGCTTTGCCAGTTTCGTTTGCCCATCCCTCGTCTTTCTTTGCTTGTCTTTGTTTTAGCAGTGTGCCAGCGCAGGGTGGCTCTGCAGGTTTCGAACTATATCTTCATCACTTACTACGTTTACATATGAAAACAATGTTGCTGGAAGAAAATGTTAATCTAATGGTGTTTTTCCATTGGCACTTTCGGCCTCACCCAGTCAGCCATGCTGCACTGATTTTGCTGTTCCATTACCAGTTTAAACGCACCAAGTCGCACCCGAAATGTGATGTCTCGCTGACCGCGGACAACCCATTGCCGGCTGACGTCCTGATGGCCAACTCCTTGCCGTGACGGCCCCCCTTCTCCAGGTCAAACGTGTGTTGTGAGAATCAACTCATGTCTATGCAGAAGTGCAGTGGGTGGCCTTGACCAACTGCCACTTTGCTCATTTGAAAGCTAGGATGTATCTTTATCATAGGTGGGCCAAATTCTCTGGGCGGGCAAAGCAGAGAAAGGGGAGGTAACCTTGCCCCCTCGTAAGGAGCAAGAATCCAGATCGGCCCATCTGAGCTTTCATTTTCTCAAAGGCACAGCAGGATACCCAGGGCTCGGTTTACACCTATCACCATTTCTAGCCACTGGGGGACCATAGGCAGGCTGGGGGAATGCATATTAATGTTAAAAAACCTCATAAAGGGAAATTTTCATGCCATGGGACCTTTAAATAACAAAATAATGGGGGACTTGAATAATTCATAGGAAATTAATAAGGAATTAATTAGGAAATGTGTTTATCCACCGTTTTAAAGCTACTCCTTTGACCACTAGTCCCAGTCATGGATCAGCCAGCTATTTTTGAACATTGACTCTAGTCAAACATTACAGGTAAACACACACCTTCAAGTGGGCAGCCCTATTGTAACGGCGATACAAACGCCTGCCGTGCTTGATTGACATACTAAATCAAACCAAGCCACCACGTGTGTATGGACTTACTAGTTTACATCCCTTCCAGTCGTGGGTTACTTTATCCAGGATTTGCTTGCATTTGTCAGAAATTTGAAGTCTCCCAATGACCATAGTTTTGAATCTAGGAGGAGTCTTATTTTGAAGTAGGGCTGGGCAATATGGAGAAAATCAGATATTAGATTTTGACCAAATACCACAACGATATTGTAGTGTGGACTTTTGATGCTTTAACACATATTTACAGAAGGAGATTTTTGATAAATAATCATCCGTAATGTGGAAATAATGACTAAGGCGGTAAAGGAAAATAATAGAACAGTTACAACAGTCTGGTAAGTTCAGAAAATTACATTACTTTCCTGTAATGCAGCCTTCCAAACCATATAACGATATTGCAATATCCAAAATCTAAGACGATATCTAGTCTCTTATCAAAATATCGATAGAATATCGAGATATGGCCCAGCTCTATTTTGAAGCCATGGCCTACTTATTTTAAAGGATGAGGCAGACAATGGTGTGTATTTTTTTTCTCATTATCAGCAAATTAACAGACCACAATCATTAACGTGTTTAGGAAAACAGAGAATATAATTAGACTTAGCCTCTTCTCTTGTAATATTAAAAGCTAAGTGTTTTTTTCTAACAACACAAATGTGTCTGTTTTACAAATGATCGACTGTTCGGCCGTGGAGAACAACTTTTTTAGATTTACAGAGACAACTTGGCATTAGTTTCACTTTTACCTCAACTATTAATTAAAGTATATAAAAACAAAGAATGTGTAATGATCAGTCCTTTTATCCCGTTGTACTGGTGTAACAGCAGTACTTTAACTGTCTTTGTCAGATAAATCTGCATATATAAAAAGCTGTGTGGAAGATGTAATAAAATGATTCTATGGAAGACTGTTTAATGTGCTTTAAAGTTTGAGAAAAAGGTAGAAAGTTGACGGGGTTACAATTTTAGTTAATTTAGTTAATAAAATAAAACTTATTAGAGACCTGGTATACATGGCAAGAAATTGGCTTTCTCCAGGAGAAATTGATTTGGTGATCTTTAATCCCCCTAACCTGATTATAGAAATCAGGTGTTTGGCGCCCGTAAACACACTTATTGTTTCCAACCTTCCTCTGGGCAGTCTCTACGCCATGATGCTGTTTTTCAGATCACTCCTATTTGAGGAAAAAAAAAAAAAAAAAAAAAAAACCTTAGAGGCATGCAACCAGGACAGCACACGCTTCGTTAACCTCTCTGAAGAGACACTTTCAATGACTCTGCAAGACAGGCGACAAGGTATTTATAACGGAACAGACACCATGTTACTTCCCTGGCCATAACCTAGATCCTGCTCGTTCCCCTTTCTCAACAACACACACACACACACATCTGTTGTGCTGTTCCTGTCCAGGGGGTCCTGGGCGGGCTGGGATTGCCTGGTTTGAGGTGGGGCAGCAGTGCAGAGAGAGATGAGAGGCTGTGTAAATCAGGCATAATGTTGGATCAGAATCTGGGCTCCATTTTAGTAACATGGCTCTGTGACAGCTACCAGGGCAGCCAGAGTGTGTGTTGGTATGCGTTATTGTGGCGACTGTGGTCTGTGTGTGTATTTATGGGAGTGTGTTCTTGTAGTGGCATATGCATGTGAGGCCATATGTGTGTGTGTGTGTGTGTGTGTAACCAGAGAGAGGTAGCACCTGCAGGGGCGGTGGTCCCTAAACTTCACTTCTATTTAAAGATACTGCAAGCAATGCCAGGGCAGGGAAAGTGTGTGTGTGTGTGTGTGTGTGTGTGTGTGTGTGTGTGTGTGTGTGTGTGTGTGTGTGTGTGTGTGTGTGTGTGTGTGTGTGTGTGTGTGTGTGTGTGTGTGTGTGTGTGTGTGTGTGTGTGTGTGTGTGTGTGTGTGTGTTGGTAGCTTATTCCGCTCACAAGGACAGCATTCATCAAATGAGTGTTGCAGGGTGGGTTGGAAGGAAGCGGGGGGGCATTTTTAAGTGGGGTGTGTGAGGGGAAGAGAGGATTAAGAGGGACGGGGAAGAAGGGGAATGGGGTGGAGAAGAATGTGCCAATTTGTCAAGTTTTACCTCCCACCACCCCGACCTTGTCTAATCAGAGGCGATGCTGGGTGCTGATTACAGCCAAATGGAGCAGGAACAGCAGCTGGAGTTGGGGGGTAAGGTGAGTGAGGAAAAAAAAAAAAAAGGGGGGGTTCGAGGCATAAAGGGGATCAGTTTGGTCCTGGCAGGGGGTCTCAGATGTGGGAGGTCCTTCCTCACCTCTTCTCTGAGCGCTCCCTTTGAAAGCATCTGGTCCTGGTCAGCTGATAAAGTGTGAGGGGAAACGCCCACAGAGGGAGAGAAAGAGAGTTGTTATCTCCTATTTAGGATGCTGTTGTGTTTAATTGTCTTCCATTATGTTGTGAAGAAAGTTGCTGTTTGATCGACAGTGTTGGCCAAGCTGTTCCTACCTGTGTATTTGTGTGCGTTAATGTGCGCACGTGTGAATGCTCCAAACAGCCCCAGGGGCATGACAACAGCCCACTGGAGTAAGACCTGTTGCCGTGTTTACACGCATGTTTATATTTGCAAGGTTGGATTGATTGATTGGTGGTAAATGTCAGAAGAGTACATCACGCGATCGCGGGAGTAAAGGGGTTCTTCTCTTCTTGATTGACTTTTCCAGGGAGATCCCATTCCAGAGGCTCTTAGCTCTCTTATCCAACGCTTAAGGAATGGGTACAACTGCCCCTGTCCTCCCTAATAAACATATTTTACATATTTACTTAATACGCTGGAGGATATTTCAGCAATTACAACTCTAATGGCATTTAGCACTTCTCACCTTAATGAAAACCTTTCTGCCACCAGCAGTTCATTTCCATTTCAATATTCTGTTAGTACCAACCAGGTTTGAGACCCTTTACAGATAGAGTATGTCTAGACCACACTACATAATTTACAATGACCCAACAGTTTTAGTAGTTCCCTCCAGCGCAAGCAGCAGTGCGACAGTGGCGAGGAAAAACTCCCCTTTAGGAAGACACCTAGGACAGACCCAGGCTCTTGGTAGGTGGTGTCTGACGGCTGCTTGGGGTCGAAATGAATAGTGGCAATAACAGTCACAAAAAAAGATAATGGAACAGTGACTAAAAAAAATAGTAGTTTGTAGTAGTTCATGGCAGTTCATTGTTTTTTCACAATTGTGTAGCAGTTTACCTGACATTGTTAGCTCCCGCCTTTCATCCGATCTGTGACCAAGCAAATATTGACAGCCATTTTTCATCTACTCTCCAAATGTCCCTTTTGTAGCATTATCTGTAGGCAGTCTTTGTTGTTGTTATACTGGGGACATTGTGTCTGCCTGGCATAAGGGACGCTAGCTAGCTGCTAACTTTGTTCGCCTGCATTATGGTGATGTGAGTTTTTAGAGCTTTTACAGGTTCCTGCTATGGCCATTTGTTTCTGCCTTGAAAACTAACTAAATCATTTTGTCAGAGTATTACTTTAATAAAGTTGTAGCTCGGTAACATTATTTATCTGTAAGGATGTGTGTCTGGCAGTGGTACTGGAAATGAAATGACCGATTGCATTAGCTCAGGCACCCCTCAAATTTCCTTCATTTTGGTGCTCTGAGAGACTGGCCACCACCTGTTCACATTAATGCCATCAAGAGAAAATGATGCAGAGAAAAAGAGGTAGAGCGGAGTGCCGGGAGACAGACAGGGACTTTCCAGACTCAACTGCATAAATCTTGAGTTTGACAGCCAATCTCCAACGCTCAGTTTACCTGCCCTGACATACGCTGCCGAAGCACGTATTTCTCCACACGTGCACTACTCCCGCTCCCACGTCTCCCATCTGTCTCTCAAATCCACCTGATCTGTTTGACTTGTATTTGTTCATTGCCATAGCTGCAGCAGCCTCCACATTAAGCGAGCAGAAGACGCCTGTAATTAGACACAAAAACGCAGTTATCGAGATATGATCGCAATGATGAGTGAACATCATTGGGGGAGGGATTAGTGGTTGGGTAGATGCATGTCATGTCATGTACAAATCTCTGATTTGAAAAATGAATGTTAACCTTAAATTTGCCTTCAAGCTTAAGGTATTACGTGTATTTTTTTAAGCTCTCTTCAAGTAGATCAACATTTTAGGGTTCAGCCTCACATTCTGTCACTTTCTCTGCCCTTTAGCTCTGCATACAGTGAATAGACACAATAAAAGAAACGCCTGAGTGAATGAGGGCGACAATCTGTTGTGAAAGCATGCTGGAGCATTTCCTTCTCTGTATGAAAGGTGGCTGCCAAGAAACGCATCAGGGATAATTTGCATCCCATAGTGAAGTTGAGCTTAAATGGGACTAAACTTGTCATCTCACAAGATCAAGATGAAAACACTCTTTTCACTTTCAACAAGTCTTTCAGTCCTTTTTTGTTTGTTATCCCAGCTTCCTAAGCTTCCTTCCAACTATACTTAACCCAAACTATAAAACTACTCATAAAAACCATGGGAACCTGTTGTGCTATTCTGGGAGCACATTTTAAAGAGATTCTCCATTAGTAAACTCAGTTTGGATTTCCTTCAGGTATACTCTGTAATTAAAGCTCTTAAGAGGCTTGCATTGTTTCCGCTTGTCACTGTATATATTTAACCGCCAGCCTTCAAATGTCAACTGTTGAACACAAAGGATGTTACTAACGAGGGAAATCTGGGAAAGAAGCGGTTGTGTATGTGTTGGTATGTTATGTTTTGCTATTGTTATTGAAATCTATTTTAAGAACGCCTCTTTTCCAGCGTAAAAACACTCAAAGAGCCATCACACGTCCCATGTGGATAATGCAATGTCATACATCCACTCCTCTCTCGCTCTCCCTGTCACTCACTGTGTCTTTGGTGTTCTCCTTTAAACTGTATTGTGTCTGCATAAAGCATTTGGCACCCTGCAAGGAAAAATTAGCACTTTGTTTTTCTAACAGGTGTGTGTTTAGGCACAGGCAAGCTTGACTGACACAATTACAACAACACAAAACTAGAGGTGGAGAGATCTCCCTCAAGTTTCATCACAGAACATGATGATGGAGATACAGCTCTGTTTGGAGAGTGGGCTGTTAGCGTGGGCATGCATGCATACAGCAACAGTAGCTTAGGCTACAGCAGGTAGCTGGGGAAAACATGGAATAATTATGGAGTATTTTCATATGTTGCGTTACACCCATACAGTCACTGGCCTCTGAATTAGGAATCACATATCCCATATTGTAAATTGAGACTCCATGTTATTTCTTATTATTTAGCAGGTTGAGGTGATATATAAATACTGTGAAAGTATAAACACGCTCAAACCACAGAGAAATGCACACAGCCCATATTTAGAAACAAGTTATTAGGACTTTTGTACGGTTGTTATGTCACAACTATACTATACTATATATCGGTAGAAGGTTCCGCTACAGTGCCGTTACGTCATTGCCCGGCTGCAACAACGGTGCAGACAGACAGGATATGACCAGCTACACACTGGCCGCATCGCTGCATGGTTCTGCCTCTATAGAATGCCTACCATATCAACACAGTTTAGGTTTCCACAAAATGGTTCATTGATTAATTATTGTTGGCTGAAACCAATATTGAAGTGAACTGAGTAACTTGGAACCTTTTGGGTTGTTTTTGTTTAACTATTTGTGAGATCAGGGTTGTGGCCATGGTGGGGATATTTCTGAACAGGAAATGAAGATATTTCTGAGAATTTCTCCAACGCGGGTGTGACATAGATTTTATGGTAAAATTGACAAGAAACTGTTGGAGCAGCATTTTGCAAAGTTTGCCGTGACTACACTTGTTGCTGAAATGTGCTATACAAATAAAGCTGCCTTGCCTTAACCCCACAGTCTGTACTTGAAACTGGACTGAATAGTTGCACGAGTGGAGATCATAGTTTGCATATTGTTTCCCACCAGCAGTCAATGTTGGCTCCTTTCAACCATGAAGATGATCTTTCCTGAACCTTAACTAAGTAGGTTTGGAAACTAAACAACCTAATTTATCGGTAGGAGAAAAATCTGATCACCAACATCAATCTAAACGTTTTATATATAGCCAGACTACCATCTATAAACACCTCACACCCCAGTGAATCAACAAATATGAGTGTGTTAAGTAATAATCACCCAGACTTACATGTGCTGTCAAATAATGAATTCTCCCGGCTTCTACTTTGTGTTACTTCTTTAGCACAGCTGCAGGCTATCATTTCCTATGGCTGTGAATAACAACTAAATTATTATGACACAAATTACAATCTTTAAATTGCTTCGCCCAAGCATTATTCGCACCGTCTGATTACTGATGCGAAGAAAAGCTCCAAATTCTCCAAACACAGAGAGGAGCAGCACTGCACTGAAGCTTCATGTTTGCAAGGGAAAGTGGGGTCTATATCTTGGCTTCATGGTGCAGATGAGTGACTATGTACTGGAGTTGATGAAAGTGGAGTAATTGATCTGTCTGGCGGTGCATGGGTTGCCAGGTTGGGTCTAAACCTCTCTCCTGGAGGGAATTCAGCCTGTTTGTATTTGCCCTGTTAACACACGACTGCTCTAATTTCAGTTGGCCTATAATGTGATGAGTAAAGGTGTAATTGACTGTGGTTTTCCCCCAACAAACCCCCACCCATGTTCAAGCACACACACTTGCGCGCTCTCTATTTTTCTTCTCTTCCATACCAGCCTCTTTTTCCCTCTCTTAGTTGTCTCCACCTTCAGGGCTTCTTAGTGATTTCTTTATTTGGGTGTTTGCAGTTGGCAGGAATTTTCCGCAGTTTCAGTGTTTGACAACATTCCACAATTAATGAGAAAGTGACGCTCACAAAGGGGCAGTCTTTCTTCTGTAATATCTTTGTCATCTGAGCTGTGTTTAAAGCTTTAGTGTGTACATTTTTGATATTAATCAACGTCCGTTACATTCAAGCCATTCCCAAATAAGTTCCTGCAAAGCTAAAAATTTCCTTCGGGATTAATAAAGTATCTACCTAGCTATTTATCTATCTAATTAAGAATATCAACTCTCTCTGTATTTCCCATTGTGGTTGTGTTCAGAAGATTGTGACGTCCGTTGACTCTTTCCCGCGCTGAAACTCAAGTGAAGATTATTACCTCTTCGAAAGAGTCATCATGTTTTCTTTTTTTAATCCTCTGTATCCTCCTTGGCTACTAGCACCTGCTGGAGGGGGAGGGGGGCTTTACACGGTTATCTGGTAACCGACTTGAGCAGGCAAATGCTCACATTTGATGGCATCTAGTACTTTGGAGAGGTGTTCTCTTCATGAATCCCAGTTTTCACAGTACAGGGCAGATGGCGTTGTGTGGGTGAGCTGTTTGCTGATGTCAACGTTGTGGATCATGTGGCCCATGGTGATGGTGGGGTTATGTTTTGGGCAGACGTGTGTTTTGGCTAACACAGGTGCATTTTGTTGATGGCATATTGAATGCACAGGGATACCGTGATGAGATCCTGAGGCTCATTGTTGTGCCATTAATCCACGACCATCACCTCACGTAGCATGATAATGAATAGCGGTTTTAACACATCTGGGAGGAATCCTATGGAGGTGCGGTCTCTCGCCAGTAGCCTATTTAAATTACCCATAAGCCACGCCCTCTTTGTCCCTCCCTTCAGGCCCCTCCTCCCTACGCCAAAACAGTGACAGAAAGTTGAAACTGAAACCAGTGACATTGTAAAAATCTTGACAGCGTGAAAAAAAAAAACTGTCACTGAAAAGACAGACTTCAAGAAAAAATGTAGATTGACATAATAATAATAATATCATAGGATTGTGAGATTATTACTTTTGATTTTTGTTTTTTATATATCAGTTCAACAGTTTTCAGTGCTGATATTTGTTGTTTCAATGCCAAATTTTATTTTCAATACCACAGGTTACTGTCACTGTTCTAGCTCCATATACTTAGAAAAAGTCTTATATCTTCGAGTTCAGTTCATGACAAACAGCGGCAAAACCAAAAGTATTAATTAATTATAATTTTGGTCAGTATGTGTGTTGAATATCACATTGTTTCAAATCACTTTAGAAATTTTGCTTCTATGCGATTTCTGAGTGATTGACTTGGTTTCCTTTTTCTGAACGCACAATAGAGCTCTTCATTCTTCCAGCGCTGTGTGTGTGTATATACAGTTTAGTGCCTTCATATTATCCTGTGTGGAAGGCCATGCAGGTATGCAGAGGGAGGCCACGGCTGAATACATGTAGCTTATATTTATACATCTGTCAAGACTGTATGTGACACGCACACATTCACACATACACACACATTCACACATGCACAGAGGCACATTCCTCAGTTTTAAGCATGCATTTCAACAGGCCCTGTGTGAGCAGGAACGAAATGAAACCACTAAATGCAGCACGTATATCCTGTACATTTAGAACCCTTTAAACAGATTGCTTTTTTTCTCTCCACATCGGCAGCAGACCCCCCAATGCTGACAGAGCCTGGCTGACTTCCCAGAACAGAACAATATCTGCTAGGTCGACAGAGGGGCCCAGCAGTCCACACACACACACACACACACACACACACAGCGTTGTACACAAACGTCTGGCCTTTAAACCGTCAGCGCTCAGTCCCTGCCTTACATAATGACAGAGAATGGAGGCATTAAGGCAATTTGTTTGATTTAAGTTGTCAAGGCGTCCTGGACCCTGCCCCTCTCAGCTGGTTTTGATAGTGTGTGTGTGTGTGTCTGTCTGTTTTGGTGTTGGAATAACAAGAGGAATGGAGGGACTCCCACACAGACAGCCGGACAGAGAGGGGGTGTCGGTGAAGAAGGTGCTGCAGTAGCATAAAATAAGGTTTATGAGGTCCAGGGAGAGAGAGCAGTGACAAAGAAGGAGGAGAAATGTGTAAGGATGGAAGAGGTGGAGGAGGAAGAGATAACGGTGGACCTGAGATAGCTTGAATTACATGTCTGTTGTTGGAAAGGGAATCTGTTTTGCGTGTGTGTGTGTGTGTGTGTCTGAGAGTGTGTCACTGAACACGAAAGCAGGTATTGTCTGTTTCAGGTTTAGGCTTCATCAGAAGCCCATGTGGTTCAATGCTGACTACACCAGTCCTGACCTGAACAACCCCAACATGATAATTAATAATAAAAAAATTGACCTTTTTTAGACTATCCTACAACAATTTTTATAGCTTGCTTTCTACAGGAAATATATTTTTAAAACCCTTATCTTTTATTCAACAAAAAAGCCAAGCTTTTCAAATATTGTCTCAACACACATCTGACAATTATGGTTAAAGGTCTAATATGGAATATATTTACTCTAATAAATCCAAAAATGTCCCCAATGTGTCATCAGATATTAAGAAAACATGCTAAGTTGGAATGCTATCTTTTCTGACAACAATGCTAATGCCAGTATTTTCTCCTTTTGAAATTTCCCCTCTGTTTGTGTTTTGGCCTGTGTGTTGGTATCCACTGCCCAGTTGGACAGCCAGGCCGGGTTTGCCAGATATAACCTTACCTGTAAAAACTTAAACCCAGCGCGCTACAGCTGTTACGTTAGTACAGCCATGAAAGCAGCAAACAAACAACACTGTTTCTAACAGTTTTGTGACCGGAGATGTAACAAATATTGGAGATGTATTTGAAAGATGGAGACAGCTTAGAGCCGAGTTGACTAACTTGCTCCTGAACAGCTAAGCATTAGCTTCAGGCTAATTCATCAAGGCTACAAGGGGCATTTTCTGTCATTCAACATTTGTGTGCTCACATTGAATTATATAACTAGAGTACCCGAGTTGGTTACTCGGAAATACAATTGAGACACTGAGATTAAGCCAAAAGAGGTGGGCTGTAAATCTGGAAGATATGACGGTGGGTTTGCAGTGTGTTGAGTGATTGTTGCCGTAATTCTAAGCAAATGAAGTACGTTCAGTCGGTTGGAGAGGACGGCTAGGTAGTGTTGTTTTTAGTGGTTCCTCCTGTAGTTCTAAGCCAAAAAAGGTGTCTGTCAATTAGGTACAGAGCTCTGCATGAGGACGGGCATATATGACTGTCAATATCGCCAGCATCTAACGCTAGCTACTCCGCTGTGCTGTGGAGTAATACCTGGCTATGTGAGACAATCGTCTAGCAACATTGTTGTGGATGCTGCGGTCTCAGCCTGGCAACCTCCGTGAACTTTGAGTCGGGGGGAGGAGGTCGCTGTCAATATTACTTATTGCACCTTTCAATAAAATGGTCTAAAATTGACAAAATGTTGACTTTAAATAAAGAACTATCTGATCAAAGAATAAGTTAACAAGATTACAAATATGAACTGGCATTTGATTCTAATTCACTGGTGCGACTATAGTGTAGTAGCCATCATACTGACACACTGAGTGGAAACAGGCTCAGCAAATCAATCATGGCATACATGAAGCATGTCACTCAAACGTCCACAGAAGCAGAAGTAAAGCCGTAATATAATATATATCAGACAAAACGTTAGATCTGTGTGGAGCGATGAGGAGACTAACATTCCTCAAATTAATGTACTGTATTAAACAAATAGTTCTGGAAGTACAAAACAGTGCAGGGACAAATATTCAGTGAATCAATAGATTGACTGGAACTTTTAGTTTTTACTTATTTATCAAGTAATATAACCGGAAATAGCCTGGGTACCGTTCTAAAAATACAAAGAGTTCCTTGTTTGTTTGTTTTTAATTCCAAATCATTACAAATGAAATGGTTAGATAACATGGTAATGAAATAATGGTTAGATTCAGCTCTGCTCAAAGTAGTAAAAAGTCATGGAGGGAGTCATTACATCAGAACCAAGTGTGTGTTGACCTTTTTGCTGCACTCTATAAAGTCAAGTCTTCCTATATGCAAAATTGTGACTTGATGAATATTATATTGTTATATTATTATGATCACTTGAATGCCCATGTATGAATAAACACAGTGTAACTGGAAATGGAAGTAGCTGACATTCTGAGGCCGTTTGGTCATCTGTTAGTCCCTCTGACATCTTTATGCACATCAAACAACTCAGGAAATAATAGTTACCTTTTGTGCATTCATTCAACTGGTCATCTTTAAGTACACTATTCAGTTTGTTGGAGTGGACTTTATTGCACAGGTATTGCCATTACTGTGTGCACCTATGTGTCATGTAGGAAACGTCATGTAAACGTACAGTATATGTTGGTGTATGAAGTGTCCCCTCTCTTTCTCTTGTAAAGGATGTAAATGAAAATGTCAGAAAGCAAAGTAAAAGCGTGAGTGGAAGCGTCACAGGTAATTACACCGAGCTGTGGAGTGTAATTGAACCTGATCAAACCTGCTCACTGTGTGCGTGTGTGTGTGTTTGTGTGTCAGTGCATGTGTGTGTGTATGGACTGTGAGTGGAATAGAGGCCCAGTGTTCTTCAGTCCCAGCTTTAAATAAGGGGTCTTTATCTGGCTGTGTGTACAGCGCCAGTGTGGAAGCACTAAAGGGCCAAAGGGTTTCCTCCGTACAGACGGGGCTCATGCCGTTCGCTCCAGGTGTGATGACCACTAACCAGCACGGCTTTTAACCGTCACGCCTGATTTGGAGCCTGAGGCCAACCTGGCACTTAAACAAGCACACACAGTCCAAGTGCACAGTGTCGCACAGTCGTGCACGGCACATCCATTTCTAATTTAAACTTAATTTCCTCCCCAAGTGTTCATTAAGTTCCCTCCCATCTTAGCCCTCAGCAGTGGAAATGGGCATTCTGGGAGATGGAGTATTTAGTTTAAGGTATGAGCTTTCTGATTGGCTCTGATGGACTCCAGAAACAACACATTCTCCAGTTACGTTCTGGATCATTGTTGCCCCAGTCTTCTTTTATGGCAGACTTTGTGTGTAATGTGCAGTGAACTTGTGACATCTGTCAAGTTACTCACTTTGCATCACTTGGTTTTCAGGCATACTTTGGCAATACATTCTGTTTTCAGGCATACTTTGGGAATGCCCTTCATTATTAATATGTTAATATCTCTTAAATTAATTTCAAAACCTGAGACCTCACAGGCAAAGGACTCACAATACTGGACCCTGATTGTCTGACACGACAATACCAGCTCCTCTTAATTTAAATATGGCTGACCTGATAATTGACAGCAAACTTTTAGTGAATGGAAGCACAATTGTGATGTGCCGGATATAATTTCTGTGGAACTAGGCATAGTGGTTTTGTAATTTGTTAGCAATACATTTTGCCATTAAAATCAAAACATCAAAACAAATTGTAACATATTGCAAAGCAGAGCTGTTTTTCTAAATGTGCAAGTCAGTCAGTCACATCTTCAAAAGCAATATTCTCTATCTCTGAATGCTGAAATAACAGCAATAACATGAATAAAATAACAGCATTTAACTAGACCAAGTAGGTTCTGTGTACATGCCTAATAAGTAACTATGCAAACTGTGTGGCAGTGCAAGTATTATTTATTATTTCTTGTTCCGTGAGTTCACCAGGTCAAGGCTTGAATGTTTTTGCTTAAGTTGAGTCATAGTCAAGCCTTAAGTCCTTATTTTTTAAGACAGTTCAAATCTATATGTCTCCAGGTTACACTTCTTTTCTATAGTCAGAATCCTTTACAGAATGTTTTATAATAAGTAGAGATAATCCTAACAAGATCACTTAATCATCTCTTTTTCTTTCTCAGATCTCCTTCGATTTGGCCGAGTACACTGCCAACGTGGACGGCGTAGGTACTCTTCGTCTCTTGGACGCCATAAAGACATGCGGTCTGACCAATAGCGTAAAGTTCTACCAGGCCTCCACCAGTGAGCTGTACGGCAAAGTTCAGGAGATCCCTCAGAAGGAAACCACGCCCTTCTACCCTCGCTCACCTTATGGTAATACTCGATAACCCACACATAATGCACTAAAGATCCATGTGGAAAAACACACACTGATTAAGATTTTCTACCTTCCACTATTTGTCAAACTATTGCGTATGGCCATGTAAGGGTATACAAACAAAGTGTGTGTGTGTGTGTGTGTGTGTGTGTGTGTGTGTGTGTGTGTTTCAGTGCTCAGGCAATGCTCAGGCAGCATTTGAGCTCTCCACATACCCCGAGGCAAAAAAAAAAGGTCTGACTGAAGACTACAGTGGCTCTCACACTTTAACAAAGACACCTTTATATCCAAGGCGCTCACTTTCAACACACTTACACACACAGCCAGGCTGTACACGTGTGTGAGCGATCAGGTTTCATGTTCTCTGTTGTCTAAATGGTCTCCTCACTGACACTTTCCCCATCTGTCAGCACTCAATCTGAGGCTGCATGGGAGGCGCATACCATCACGAGGAGGGCTGCTCCTCGATTAATTAGACTTTGGAAAGGGGAGGCAAGGGTTGCCATGGCGACCTCCCTTCACCTCCAGTGTACATCCTGACCTACGGCTTAATCAACGGGCGCCTCCCTTTGCTTGCTCTGGTATTCCCCTCATCACAGGAGAAGGGAGGAGGAAGATGGTAAGAGGTATAGAGCCTGCTTTTGGTCAATCAGCAGGAGTCTGTGGTTCACGTTCCTGATGTTGAAATGTGATCTGCGGTACCGCTGTGTTCAGCCATGACTTGTAGTGTAGTTACACACAGAATCCTTTTCTCTGTTAGGGTCTTTCTGCAGCTTTTGGAAGAGAGGATCAGTGTTTCTCTCTCAGCTTACATGATTACTCTGTAAGATTAAACTGTGCTAATAGGTACATGAAAGTTTAAATTGTTGATTGAGTGAATAAAAGCATCATGTGACTGTAAAAAGTCTGCTTGTGCACTGTTGTAGTCCACAGAGAAGCTATTGAAGAGACTGTTGTTGTGTGAAATGATACCACTTCACATTTCTGGTACTAATATGCTTCTGTCACCCTGTTCCCTCTGTTCCTGTCTGTCTCCGCCTCTCTCCTCAGGTGCCGCGAAGCTCTATGCCTTCTGGATCGTGGTGAACTTTCGAGAGGCCTACAACATGTTCGCTGTCAACGGGATCCTCTTTAACCACGAGAGCCCGAGGAGAGGTGAGCTCGCAGCACGACACGCATCCTGCTGTTCTATGGCAACACAAACTTGTTTTTTTTTTGTACTGAGGTAAAAAGAAAATGAGGTTGTTGTAGCACCTGACAGCAAGAGAGTAGAAGAGGAGAAGACAGGAGTGATTCTATCACATCATAGAGGACAGTTTTTTGTAAAGTTAAAATTATGTTGTGAAAAAATGACATTACTTAGCAACAGGCAGGACCCACAGTAAAACAGAAGGTAAACCATTGTTGAAGTGTGTAAAAATATTCAATTACATGCTCTATATAAAGTCATATTCATTCACTGGTAGAGCCAGGTTTCTCATAAACACTTGACACACTCTTACACACATTCTGAAACATAGTGAGTGGGTTGTGGTCACATTTTTAATAAGTGCTGCGAGCCCAGAGGGTCGCAGGCGCTGGTTTAACCTGATTTACACGCCACCG
This sequence comes from Etheostoma perlongum, assembly GCA_026937815.1. Classification (NCBI taxonomy): domain Eukaryota; kingdom Metazoa; phylum Chordata; class Actinopteri; order Perciformes; family Percidae; genus Etheostoma; species Etheostoma perlongum. Next base: position 4,729,987 of record CM049379.1, on the reverse strand, counting down.
CGACCCAAAATGAATACCACATGACTGCAGCCCCAGTGCTGCGCCCAGGTCAGCCACTCAGGTGTTTATGATTGATCCCCTAATGAAGGCCCTGGCTACGACCCCAGCAAAGGTCAGGGGTCAGCCAATAAACCCTAATGGGTTACCACAGATAGATATGTGTGGGAACCGGTGCAGTTTACAGCCAGCTCAGCATAGATGGGGCGGTCGCCATCGAGGTCATGTAATGTAGAATTAGTTGACCGAGTCAACCTAGGAGTGATGTGTAATGCATACAAGCCAGAAGAAAGAGAGTGTTTGATGACCAAGTAGTGCTTAAAACAGAAAATGAATCTTAGACAGTTAAAATAATTGGTTGATTGGTTGGGTCCTTTTTTTAAAAAAAATTAAAAAAACTTCACTCATTCTCTGGTTCCAGCTGCTTACGTTTGAAGATTGATTTGCCTTTGTGAATTCAATATTTTCGGGGTTCTTGACAGTTGTTCAGACAAAAAATAAACATTTTAAAGACACCACCTTGAGCTTTAGAAACCTTTCACTGTTTTCTGATGTTGTATGGACCGTACAATGAATCGGTATTCAAATAATATAAATCAGCTAGTTATAATCATGAAAATAAGCATTAGTTGCAGCTGTAGTGATTAAAAAAAAAACATGCTGATTGAGTGGCCCTGTGAAAGTGTGAACTCAGAGATGCTTGTGTCCTTTTCATTATACACACACAATGAGCCTACGCCCTTAGCCTTTTGATCCCAGGTCGGCTCTTTCTCAACTTCCTCTCTGACTTTGCTTCCATCTTTCTACACACACTCCTTTACTCTTCATCCTCCTTTTTCCACAGTCAGCATTTCTGCAGCAGGCCATTGGGTTTGCTCCTGCCACTTCTATTCTCAGAGTTACGGCTGTTGTTGCTCATAAAGCAGGAACGCTGTGCTGTGATGTGGCCAGATGTCCCACTGCTGTATTGCACAACCCAGTGTGGCGCTTGTGTTGGCTGGATTGGCCAGTGTTTACCCAGGCCCCCGGGGCCCGTCGTGACCCTGCCGCTGCCGCACTGAGGGGGTTGTTTGGCCGTGCACTCTGCACCCACAGGAGGGCTTTAGAGGGGAGGAGTTGATGCTTTGAGCTGCAAAACACCCACATGGCACAGTTTGAGTTGGAATTATGTTTTAAAGTTATATGCTGCATTGGGGGACAGTTTAACAGGACTCCAGTGACCCCTCAAAATGCATTTAACGTTGCTAATAGTGTTCTCAGTCATGAACTGAAAGTATGTTAATGACAATTTTGTCTTGCATCCTTTTTTTGGTAGTACAAAATGTAACATCTCTGTATTTAAATGGATTAACATCAATTTATTTTATATAGACCTTCTAAATATTACATCATTGCATACAACATCATTGTACAGATTATATACTTAATGTGAGGGTAGAGTGTGGTATTGGGACACAATACAGATCAAGTGGCTTCGGTGAAATTGCTTAACAAAACACCCAAACAATGATCAGTTAAGAAGCTATTGGAACATAATCACTGGAGCCAGAGACATTTTCATTTCTCCTCAGCCACACCATGAACATTTGATCATCTTCAGTATTTTTGTACCTACGTGTGCTAATGCACTTGTGGTAGAGAGTGATAAAGAGTTAATTATTATTATTACCCTTATGCCCCTCCTGTGCTTTTCCACACCACTATACTCCTGGATAATTAGTCACTAATGCAGCAGGAAATCCATGATGTCAGCGTCACTGGCGCTGACATCACCACTCGCCCGCGCCCCCGTCCCACACACAGGAAAAGCTGTGATGTCATCGTCCCAGGGTGCCAGTGGCCATGTGGGCCTCTGTTTGAGAAACAAATCAATGTTTGCCTTTTTATGAGGGAGTTCTATTTAACAACAAACTCTTTGAGTCTTGCTCTAAAGGCAATTGCCAAAGTGAACTACCAGTGACCAATCATGTCCAGGGCGCAGTGCGGCGTGATGTGATGGGTCACATAGCACGGTCTGGTGGCTGCTGGGAATGGCTGGAGAATGAAGTTTAACACCAGTTTCCCCTCAGACTTACTGTCCCTCTGTAGGATTCAACAAGGAGCTCTGTCTCTTACAGAGCCCAGGATGACTTAATCCTAGCAGGAATGCACTTCTGGTTTCTCTTATAGTTCTCATAAACACCTGACTGGTCAACCAATAAACAGCCAATCTCCATTGTTCTGCAGCAAAAGGTCGGAATCGGACAGTCGGGGAGAAATGTATCCCGGTGGAAATCCAGCGTGAAGCAAAGCAAACAGCAGGCAGCATCTGCCGGCCGGTTCACACCGCGGCTAGCTCCTGTCTGGTTAGCTTAGTTGTTAGCAATAACAAATAGCCCTCTCGCAGACTCTGAAGAGGGGGATTAGCGTTAGCAGGGGTGCTAAATAGACTCCATATTGCTTTGACATATGAGACGCAGTGCAGTACTCCACACTCTCTTTGCACGAATGATCACCACTGAAACCTGTGCAAATAACCGGGTCATATATTTATTTGGTCGTCATATTCAACAAACATACAGCACCTCAAAGCCCCCCAAAATCTCATTATGACAGTAAAAGACAAAACCCAAGTTTAATTTATAGTTAATAGCAGTGTGTTGACCTAAGGCTGTGCAGTAAATCAGCACAGTAATGTTTTGTGTGTGTGTGTGTCCACTGTTGCTGCATACTGACCAGCTCCAGTTGTAGGCTAATCCCCTGGTTTATTTGGGGAAGTCCCATCCATCTCTCTACCCTGAGAGCGCTGTGGTTCACGCTTGGCAGTATAGAATAATATACTGTTATGTTAGGAAAGAAGACCAGTTAGCATTGGGGAAGTTAGAATAGCATTGCCAAAGTCAATGCTGCCCCCTCAAATACTCACACATACAGCCGCTGAGCCGCTACATGCCTTGGATTCATCTTTCTGCTTTCGTTGAGGTTGAACCCAAAAGGTTAGATCGCATGATAGATTTGTAAGAGGATATGTTTTCCATTTATTGGAGAGGTTATTTTCTGAGGAAATCTTCAAATAGGAATGACTCGGTCAGGGGGCGTCACGGGGATTTGAAATGATCTCGTAAGAAGGAACTCTGCACTTTTTGTTTTTCGTTTCGTCGGCAATAAAACCAGGCTGAGTGAGAGCAGTCTAAACATTAGCTGAACTGTGGCCAGGTGAAGAGCGGCGTCTGACGCCCCAAAGCAGAGCTGACGACAGAGTTCTCTACTTCCCTCTACGCCTTCCACCACCTTTTGTCACGTGGCCAAAAAAGGTGCTTTCCCTCCGCCTCAGCCTACCATGGTTTTAGACCTGTCACATGGTCGTTTATGTATCAACCTTCACTCATCCCCATTGCCGCCCTCAAATCTGTGTTTGTTGTCCCGGATCACCATGGTATCCAAGAATCTTGTTGACTGAGTACGCACTTTGAACGGCGCTAATTGTACTGCAAGTTGAGGGCTCCCCGTTGCCTCTCTCAACCTTTGCCAGTTCCTCTCAGAGGACAGTCGAAACCCCAAAATGTTTCGCTAGACGCTTGTTTGGTTGAGTCAAACTCTGGGATGCTGCCAGACACAATTACATCTTTGTTTTCAATACTAGGGTGAAACACTTTGTCTCGATCGCTCTCGGTTCTGCAATGTGGAGGTGGTGCTGTCAGCGTTGGAGCTCAAAACATGTATGATCTACTCCCGTCTCTTTCTTCACACCCTCCCTTTCTTTCCCCACACCTTTGCACACCCTGTGCTGTCCATCCATTTTCTTGCATCACACCCAGTGAAAAAAATAAGTGACTTACTTTGTCTTCGCACCCCACCCCCATTCCAACCCTCCTCACATTTCTTTCTGTCTGTACCTTCCCTGTCAGCTCGGAGCGAGGGCAGCAGTCTGTCAGGTGTGAATAGATGCTGTGTTGGCGGAGCTGAGCGCATGACCTCTTTTGGATTTAACGCAAATAGTCTCCCTTCATCAAGAGATTAGTCAGGACATGAATTGTGTAATAACAGTGATGGCAGACACTGACAAGTCTTTGGCCTGGTGGAATTTAGCCAATCCCAGACCAGGGAAGATTCCTCCTGCAGAATCACCCAGTGCTCCTGCAAGTCAGGTATTTTGTTCATAATTCAGTGCAGATAAACAACATGGGTATGAAATGGGTACACAATGATTTTAATGTAAACAGGGCTACAGGGTCAACTGAAATATACCGAGACATATGGGGGTGGAGATGCAAAGTAAGGGTTGCATTTTCCACTTTAAATCTACCACAAAGCCTTTCACTCCCCCCATTGGTAAAAAACAGAGTGGGATTATGAGATTTTCAGTTCTGGTTGAATTCCAATACAGGTGTGTAACACCCTGCGTTGATGTAACCCAAGGGTTTCTGTTGGCAATCAAAGTGACGTCTGGCTATTTTTTCCTCACCAGCTTCAGAACGTGGCATGTTCAGACAAGCTCACGACAGAAATGACTCAACTGTCAAATATCTGGAAAATACTGTACTTGGAATGAGTCTTTGTGTTCAACTTATTTATTTATTTTTTTAAACAAAAGTGAGCAGTCCACTGTCCTGTTTTTAGAATGTGGCTCATTAAAGCAGTCTGGGTTACCAAATCATTCCACATTTTTATTAAGAAAAGGAAGAACTAAGTTACATCCTGCAAACACCTTGGAGCAGATTTACGTGGTGATGAAAAACATATGCCAGGTCTAAAGTTGGAACAGGAGACTTGGCTTAGAAAGGAAGTATATGTTGTACCTGTGCAAATGTAACATTAAAGATCAACTTGATACATCCTTGACATGATTTAAACCTTGAATTTACTCCATTTTTCCAGAGCTTGTGTGCCATTCAGCTGCGCCACAACCACATATTAAGTCTTCAAAATAAATGTTACAGGAGAGTGATTTAAAAAGATTACGCTGTGGTTGAATCTCAATTAGTAACTGCACATAAATACACTCACAGGCGGTAATATGGATGAGTGTGAGTCAGACATCTTGAGGTCTGAGTGCATACAGTAAAGGCAGGGCCGTCACACAGTTTGAATACAGACTTCATAAGTCACCTTTCTTTAGCAGCATGGTTCAAACAACAGAATCTGTTGAGTAACTAAGGCCAGTCAAGCCAAAATCCCCTCAAACCCACAGTCCCCTCCCTGACTCCCCCACACCAGAGCCCCCAGCTGACAGCTCCCGTCCCCATCCTGTCTGGGCCCACATGGCCTGGCTCTGGATGGGAGACATCTCCGCGCACATTTCTCCTCCCCCTCCTCCTTTTTTCTCCCCATGCCTCAGCACAGCTGTGCCAACGAAGCCCGTGTCTTACGTTTTTCCTGTTGCTTCTCTTGCCAAAAAATAAAAATAAATGATTGGAAAGAAAGAGAAAAGAAACGCTTAGGTGAAAATGAAAGGGAGAGAAAGAGATTGAGTGTCCATTTCTGGCATGGGTTTTGCTGTCTGCTCAGTTTTCACGGCCCATGGTTTTATTAGACTTTCCGCCGGGCCGCGGGCAAGGTTAAACGGCCAACGCTGCCCCGTTTGGGCTTGAAACCTCCTGTTCGCCCCCTCCGGCTCCCCTCCAACCTCCTCCTCCTGGCTGTCCTGCGGTGCCGCTGCCAGTAAAGGAAACACATTAACACCCGGGCCAGTAACAGAGCAGGCTTTGTCTGCAGCCAGGCATGCCGGTCCATTAGGCTCACGCTCTGGTCCACACCGCACCAATTAGAGCAGGCAGGGAGCAGAGCCATTCCAAACAGTGGTGTGAGCTTTACAAGGAGACTACAGGTGTGCTCGGGGGGAAATAATGGACTTTATTACTGATTGGGTGTACTGTGCTATACTGTATCCCTCTGCCACCTTTTTAAGAGCCAATGAGGCTCTGCAGAGCTTTGACAACCTGTGTTTAACCTGCAAACCTGAGTTTCCCTTGGATCTGGGATCAAATCAAACATCTGCCTTCCAATTTACTGTAGTTACCAATCTGTGCTCTTGTTACATTGCCTCACCCCACTGGGTCCTAATATACAATATACTCTGTAGAGCTACAACTAATGAAAATGTAATTATTGTGTTACCTGTTGATTCGTCGTTTAATCCACAAATGTAAAAAAAACATTTTTTTAAATAACAATATTCGCAACTTCACAAATCACACATAACAAGTTTTCCGAGCCCAGGGTGATATTATACAATTGCATATTTGTATTATTAGTTTTTAATTTACGACATAAACTAGAGAAACAAATGAAAAACAAAAGAGAGCAAAAATAGTTTATAGCAACAAGTGAATTTTGTGCTGAAGTTATGGACACAAGTTGATAAGATAGTAACCCTTAAGATAATGTAACCCTGGCAACATCACAAGGGGTGGCGTTCTCAGACTTTAGAAATTTCCTTCTGAGCCACAGAAAACATTATACAGCTGTTTCTGGCTGAGCAGTATTCATTCCACAGGACTATTTAACTGATGTAAAATCTGTGGAGTTCCCCTTTTTAAATAGTTGTCGATTAAGTTTCTGTCCATTGGCTAATTTCTTAATCGCCAGATAGATGACATGTGTGTAGCTGCATGGTAAATATCCCTCACCCTGTGATGTGTCTACTGATATGGATGAGAGCTGACAACCAATCATGTCAGTGGCAGATGAATAATTGTTGCTTAACATTTGACTGTAGTTAGGGGGAGCAGTGGTACCTGCCAGAACAGAGGACGTGCCAATTTGGATAACGTCCCTGGGGCCAGATGAGACAATCATGCAAAGACAGGACAGGATTGACATCGGAGGGGGTTTCCATCCATCCACAATTTATCTACACTCTGTAGGCACATGCTATTTCCTAAGAAACTTGTCAATAATATTGATTCAAAGAATTTGGAGTAATAGATGGATTTTGACTTCAGACTTCTTAGAGTTATCTTTACATTTTAATCCATTGAAAGTCCAAAGACTGCCTCGAGCCTCATTTAAACCTTAGTAAACTCCAGCTCAACATGGCGACAGAGCAGCGTTGACTCGGGGGACCATGCTGCTACCAACACACAACATGCTGTATTTTCTCAAATAAGCGTGTCTAACCTTCTCTGGTCTGTTTTTGCTCAGCCTGCCCAGGGCTGTCGCTTTACTATGAAATAATTACTACAAATCTGGTGCATTCGCATGATTGGGTTCATGGGATTTTCCTGTGTCTAAATGGAGGCTCTGCTCCATGTCAGGGCAACAGTGATACAGTGTCGAGACAGAGCCGCGGTATTATGGACTGGATGGGCCCAGAGCTAAAAGGAAACATTCATCTCAGACAAGATGAGTTTAAAAAACAGCATTGAGGAGCGCTTAAGAGGTCTCAAAAAGGTTCACGCAAGGTTGTGGGAGATTTATGTACAGCAGAGATTTTGTGTGGGCTAAAAATAGCCAAATCTTTGATGCAAGCTTCAAGCTTTCCTTTGAAATTAGACGTTCACATATCCCCACATATCTGCCATTTTAGCTTTTGAAAAGGAGACAAAGAGCAGAGCCAGACTTAAACTCTAATAAGCTGTTTCAACTAAGATGGTGGCAATATTAGACACCAATATTTAGTGTTGATTTCCATCAGTATAATGCTGTGTTTGGGTTGGAGGACTGGTGCATTTATTCGCAGGCTCTCTGCGGCATCTTTCCCCCCACAGCAGGACCAGAGAACATGACACCGGCCATCAGTGTCCCGCCAAAAGCACCCAAAAAACTTCTCTAACCCTTTTTAGTGGCACAGAAATAGTCATTAGGAGCTCATATCCTGCAGATAATATCGCCACGTGTGTCTGCTCCGACTGAGGAGCACCGCTGGGAGATCTGGCAGAGGAATCTGCTGACGATGTGGCGATTCTGGACTGGACGCTGCACCGGCAGAGCTAGGGTGGTCCTGTTTGGTTGTCATTTCTTTTGTGGCACTTCCCTGTAGCTTTTTTTGGTGTAGACAGACTGATGCTCTGAGATTTGTTTTGGCATCCAGCCCAGATTTGACACTGACACAGGGAATTAGAGAGGAAAATGAGAGAGAAGGAATCTAAAAGGATCTAGTGGCTGTAATGTGAGGTGGTAACGAATTGATTTGACTCGGGGGGGATTTTTGCTTGAGTTTTTGTGTTGGCTATGGAGGAGTTGGAGTAGTAGTGGAGGTTTGGAAGGGTGTGTGTGTCTGTGTGTGTTAGTGTGTTGTAGAAGTTTGGTAAAGCTCTCTAAATTCTTCCCTGAGGAGGCCTGGATTTCACTTATCTACTCTTTGTGTCTCTTTGTGTCTGACTATCTGTGTTTGTATGTGTTGGACCGAGCTAAACCTCTGTAATATTGATGTTCTAATGTAAACTGTGATTGAATTCAGAAGATGCCAACAAAGCATTTTTTTTAATGTATGTATTTTAGGTTCAAACTTTGTGACGCGTAAGATCAGCCGATCTGTGGCAAAGATTCACCTCGGCCAACTGGAGAGCTTCAGCCTGGGCAACCTGGACTCCAAGAGGGACTGGGGCCATGCCAAAGACTATGTGGAGGTAAAACACACACACAACCATAACCACACACACAAACCCAGAGAAATGGACACAAACCGTGCGTGCACCGCCTCAGAGTTGAACAGGGTTCAGATGTGCACATAGCACTAACGGGGCATGTTTTCCCAGATCATTTGAGGCCGCAATATGCGATCTGCATGAAGCCTCCTATGATTCTCTGCCAGATGAGAAACAGAGATAGAAAAAGAAACGGGGAGCGGGAGGAGCGAGCGAGGGCTTCATGCTGTGAGGCCATAGACTGCACTCTGGTTTCCCACAACTCACCCATGTCCCAGATCCCTTCAGGCCCCCATCACCATTCCCCGAGCGCCCGCAGAAGAAAGAGAGATATGAAGGGAACTCTGCGACGATGACAGAAATATGGTGTTTGTGTTAACGTAATGGTGCCAGCAGCAAGCAGAGAGAGGAGTGGGGAGATGAAACGAACAGCGGGGTCGCCACGTCCAGGAGCAGACGGACCTCAGTGTCCCCCCCTTGCATGAGTGTGTGTGTGTGTGTGTGTGTTCACATTCCTGTGTGTGTGTGTGTGTGTGAGTGATAGCTTAAGGTTGGAACACGTGTGTGGCTGTTGAGATGAAAGACTCGACGGGTTGCCATGTCTGACAGCAGACCCCTCACTGCGGACCGTGTTATTATTAGGAGGTTATGATGGCGGAGGTGGCCGGCGGCGCTCTTTGAGGTGGGAGGGGGGGTGAGGAGGTTACGGTGGGGAACCTCAGTTTAACTGCAGATCGCAGTGTGGGGTCACTGCGTCAGAGCAGGATGGTAGTGAAGCGGTGGCTCACGCTGTTAAGGCTGTTCACGGAGGCGTCCATGGCATCAGGAAAGCAGTCACCGCCTGATGGGGGAAGACTTCAGATCAGTTATATCCGATTGTAACCACACTGAATAATATTCGCCTCCTGTGGCAGGATGACAGCCTTGAATTGGGTTTGGTAAAATGGAAGCACAAAAGGTTTGTTGTTTTTGAATAAGAAACTGCGGGCATGACTAGACTCTGATTCCCAGTAAAGACATGCCCTCGTGAGTTGATAATGTTCCGGCATGACTCTGCTTCATGAACGTAGAGAAACAAGGATGTTGGTGGGAGAACTTGAGGAAAATAAAAGATAACTGGAGTTTTAAGTTGTGAGATCAGTCTAAGCTTTCACACAGAGACTCTCTCTTCACATGGACAGTGTGTTGCTAGAGCTAACGTCTGTACAGTCACTGTTGGCTGTTTGGCTGCTGCTTGGACTGCTCAAACAGTCCAGCCGTTCCTTTGGCGGGAATAAAGTGACACATAGTTCTGCTTCATGCTCGGATGTGAGCACATCTTTTGTTTGATTGCCATTAAACTCTTCTTGAGGAACTATGAGTGCTAATAATTGGAAACAGTGGACAATATAAGCTACGTACAAATCACTAGACTGAGCTTCCTGATCACAAAGCAACTGCTCAAAAGTTGCTAAACTGTGGCCCTGACCTGTGCCTCTGGCTTCTGTCTTCTTCATCCCAACTATAGTATAGTAAACTAGTTTGGGAAATATTGAGGTTGTCATCAAAAACTAAGTTTTAAATCTAATTTTAAGGTTAGTAAACAAAACCCAGAACCTGCGGCTCTGCCCACTTAGCTACTATGTTAAACAACATGACTGGGTTTTATTCTTGTGAAAGCATAATTCTTGTTGGGTCACATTCAGCATCTAGTTATGTTAGTCTAACTGACCAGTAAGTGTACTTATGTGTTGTGCGTGCAACCCTGTGCTGCTGGTTTTATGTGTGTGTGCACTCGCCTGTCCAGGGCACCCTGGCTTGAGACGCCCCAGGTTTCCTGTGGGGATGGCCGACATTCCAGTTCTGGTGAATCAGGCACCACCTCGTTGTGTGTCTCCAGTTTCGGTAAGGCGGATCTCGGGAAGCCAAACAGAAGCCCAAGGTGCTTAAGGGGAACTGATGTGGAGGAGAAGGAGGAAGAAGGGAGGAGGGGGGGGGAGATGAAGGCATGAGGGAAACAGATGCCTGTTTGTGGGACGTTTGTACATTATGCATAAATCATAAATGAACCATCTCTCCAGCTGTAAGTTTACCCCGCCCTGCAGACCATCAAAGGCCGCGACCTGTCACCACAACCCCCTCTCTCCGTCTCACTTTGAAATATCCGTCCAGCCAGCGTTAGCACTGTATTGCCATGGCAAAGCCAAACAACTGGCAATTAGTAAACAGAACCATATGTGTCTGCTTTAGGCTGACAACTGCTTTTCCTCCCTCTCTTGCTCTCTCTGTCTCCTCACCCCACCCAGGACAGGGAAATTGCTTGTAATTGGCTGTGGATGGATTGCGGGTGGCAGGAGGGGCGTGCTGTGTGTCTGCTCTAACGACGTCTGAAAGCGTGTGGCTGGCTGGGCATCGTCTCAGCCAGGTATCGTGTGTCTGTCCCAGGCAGGCAGGCAGGCAGACCCGGAGCTGCCCAGCTCCTCTCAATGGAGTCCTTTTTATTATTATGGTATTATGGAATAGATGCCGGGAGCTGAACGCTGTAGTTTAAAATCAGCAGATAAAATGATTTAAAACCTCCTGATCTCATTTTCCTCAAAGGGGTTAAGCTTTGGACCCTTACATTTTGGTGATGCTGTTTGAAACATTTGGCTGCGTCTATTTTTGGAGTGCGGTTTGCTGGGATTTGGCAATACAGAGCACATTTTTAAGAAAAAGAAACCCACAGCAGCCCCTCAGTTAAGACTCTATCAGAGCAGATAAAGATGTAAGAGTCGTCCATCTTTACCAAGGTCTGCCCTCCTCCCTACTCCTTCCTCTCCCTTTGGCCTGTGCCCCCACCCTGAGTTGGCCTGTGGTGGGTACAGCTGTTTGGAGCCCCTTGCATGCCTCCTCCCCTTCTGGCTGCAGAGAGCCATTTCCTGTGCAGAGAAGAGAACTGGCTGGGAGGGAGCAGGAGTCGGCCTGGTGGCTTTGGCCCTCTCTCTCTCCCCTCGGGCTCCGTCCTGCCTCACTTTCTCTCTGTCTTTTTGCCTGTTTCCTCTCCCGCCTTGTGTTTTTTTATTCTACATGTTCCTCCTGCCTCTTAACCTTTTTACTTTTTGCTCTTTTGTACTCCTGAAAAGCTGCGTCACTAGACCAGTGCTCCACCAAACTGTCGCTCCCTCTAGGTCTGGCCTGTCGTTTGGCGAGCAGTTACCACCCAGTTACAAGATATTTCCCGCTGACATCTAATAAGCAGCTCTTATATTTCCCCTGACTGGAGCTGGCGTTGCTGTTCTCGCTGCTGTAGCGGACCATAAACTGTTGCCAGATGAGATGTGGCTGACCTGCTGACACACAATCCTGACAACCGCTCTTCTGCTCTTGTCTTGTTCACATATTTATTTTCAAAATATAATTACCTGTGAAATTCTGGGCTTTGAAAGGTGTTTCCTTGCAGTCTTCAAGTGTGTGTTTGTGTATGTGTGTGTGTGTGTGTGTGTGTTTGCCCCTGAGTGGCGTAAGCTGTCTGATTCCTGGCATTGTGGGGAGGCAGCTAGGTGACAGGACAGCCCTGATGGTGTAATTTTTCACCTCCTTTATTTTTCTTATCCATTTTTTTTACTGCCGCAGCTGCCTCTCTGTGCAGTAATGGTTACAGATGAGGCTAATTAGCCAATCACTGCGCAGATCAGGGCCAATCACAAATGATTGATGAGAGTTCTGGGCCATTCATCACATGTTCTTGGCCTGGGAGGTGACAGCGGGGGCAGGCTCGGGGACTTGGTACAGTAAACTAGACATGTACGTCTACATTTTGGACTTTCTGCTGAGGCGCTTATCCAGTGCGACTTAGCATGCAAAAGAGCCTCATTATTATTGCCTCAAGACATTTTGTCAGGGCGTTAGACTTGATGGACACTGGATATATTTTGCTGTGGAGATCAGACATACTATACTGTAAGACGTGCTAGTTTTTGGGGGGTGTTGAGCCTGACAGCCTCCATGTTTTTACAATGTTCTTTGCTAGTTAAAACAGAAAGGAGATCATTTATAGGATGTTTATTGTGATATTCTACCATTTTTTCCAAGTTATATTCAGCTCAGTCCATTTTACTTACTACTTAGTGGCCACACAGCCAAGGTTATATACTGTAATACCACACAGTTCCATCTAACTGTTATTTTCATTATTGATTTAGCTGTTGATTATCTTCCAGATGAATGGATTAATCACTGGGCACACAAAACGTCAGTTTCCTGGACTCCATCGTGATGTCTTCAAACGTTTTATTTTGTCAAACCAGCAGTCCAAAACCCAAGCATTTAGTTTATGATTGTAGAATAGAATAGTAATATAGTCATTTGAGAAGCTGGATCTACAGAATTTAGGCATTTTTGCTCAAAACAAAAAGACTCAAAGAGTATGTCAGCTGTGGGTGTTATGTGAGGAGTTCAGGGTCTTGTTTGCTATTGGGAACAGGAGTTTGTCTTGCTGGGTAGTTATTTGTTTCACCTCTTACTTCAACCTCCAGGTACAACATTTTGCCACTAATGGCTCACTAGTGCACTTTGCTGTGTTGTAGAGGGCGCTGTTACCTTGGTCTGTCTGTCTGTCTGTCTGTCTGTCTGTCTGTCTGTCTGTCTGTCTGTCTGTCTGTCTGTCTGTCTCTCTCTCTCTCTCATATGCCTGGATCTTTACAGCAGTGATTCCGGGAGCTGATAAATACCATAGCCAGCTCTGTAAGGTTAATGAACACAGCTGGAGTAGTAAAGAGCTAAAATGGGAGCTAACAGGGCAGAGGAGAGGGCGCATTGGGTTTCATCACCAAAACCTCCTGACTACCACTACATCTCCCCCAACCACCTTAACCACTGCTGCCTAACCACACCCACCCTGGCATAATCATAATGTCATCTCTTGAGATTTGTGTGTGTGTGTGATCTGCAGGGGGGCTCGAGCGAGTGGAGATCATTTAGTGAGAGAGAGACTGACAGAAGCTACTGTCATGTTGACTTGGCATCCCACACAAGCAGGATGAGTCAACGTCAGCAGCTGTGTGTTTTTGTGTGTGCGGGTCTTGTGACGTTAATTGCAGGTGAAATTCGACCCATGGCCTTAACAGCAGCTTAATAAACTGGGGTCCCCCCCTCATCCTGACCCCCTTCTCTCCCCTGTGGCTCACAGCAATAAAACGTAACTGCCCCCCCCCCCACACACACACACACACACACACACTGCCTCAACATAGCCATTTCTTCCAGTGGTTCTCAAAACTTAATTGCTTGTATTTTATGGGTTTACAATTAAAATGGATCACAGTTCATGCTCATCATCAAGGTAATTAAATACCTTTTAAATATTTTTTAAAGGATCAGATTAATTTAATTTTGCATCAAGAAGACACTGACCTCTGTAGCTTACTTAAAAGAGGTCCTCCTGCAAGGAGCAGCAGAGAACATCTGGCGATATAAAGCCAAGAGAAAAAAAGGAAGAAACCAAAAATGAGCTTAATTTTTTTTTTAGATTCCATCAAAAGAAATTAAACCCTTTAAAAAAAAAAAAAATTAAAAAAAAGACAATTCTGTGGATTAGTTACATCTTCTTATCAAAGGCATTTTTGAAGTGTCGTCCTTTTCTTCTTGTGCTTCATGTTTGTAGTGGCTTGATTTGTATGTTAATTTTCAATAAATATAATCAAGATTTGTTTATTTACATAACTGGTATATTTTCACGTTTGGTACGAGCAAATTTCTATAGTTTACAAAGTATTTCACTTGTTTTTAACATCTCAGTGTATGCAACTAAAGATCCGTAGAAATCCTGAAACCTTGGAAGATCTGGGCGTTTTATAACTGGATAGACTGGATTTCAAATGTTGTGCTTCTTTAGTTTTTCTGTGAACTAGGTGATTATGTAAATCACTTGGTGATTTCAGCACAAAGTACTTCCTGTACATATTTTAATGTCACACACACACACACACACACACACACACACACACACACACACACACACACACACACACACACAGGGGCTTAGCACAAAATTCTGGGCCCTGTAGAAAGGCATTTTCTATGGGCCCCTCCCCCCATCCACAACTATTCATTCTAGCATCTCTTTGGACCCTCCTACGCTCAACGCATACACACACACACACACACACACACACACACACACAGGTAGACCGAGACTTGCACTTGGATAAACACTCAGGAAAGTGGCGTAGGAAGTGATGAGATATGACGATAAGAATAAAGAATTGGGTGATAAGATCTTCAAGGAGGCACTCTTGCCCCAAGTCCAAATCCTAAATCATTAGACAGGTGAGTATTGTGGCATCATACCAGAGGCACAGGGAGAGAGGTTCAGCGGGAGTCATAGAGCAGCTATAATAAGGGTTTTCACAGTCCAGATAATTTAGACCTGCAGAAAGATTAATGGAGGACGGTTGTGTAAGTGACTCCCTCTTGCTGTTCTAACAATAGAGGAAGAGATAAGAGTCAGATCCATGGCAGAAGGGATTCTAGGGTTACTGCGTTTTGTGAAAAGGGGCCACGGTAGGGTTTGCAGTTTTCCATCCAGACTGTAACCTGACCCAGGAGGTGTCCTCATTTTTGGGTGAGATTCAGAAGTTGTCACGGAACGTCTCTTTATTTTCTTTCTTACCCCTCTGTTTCTTCCCAGTCAGTATTTGGCCGTACAGCTCGCGGTGATTGGCTGGAAGAGTTTGTAGAGGGAACAACAGAAAGACAGAAGGATGCTGGGAGGCCTTTGGTGTTAAACAGGGAGATCATTTGTTAAAGTGCTCACATTATACTTTTTAGCTTTTTCCCTTACCTTTATTGTGTTATATCTTTTTGTGCACGTTATAGCTTTACAAAGTGAAAAAGCCCAAAGTCCATCTCAAAGGGACTTCATCTCCAACAGAAAACACTGTTCACAAACTGCTCCAAACAGCTCTGTTGTAGTCCAGCTTTTACTTCCGTGACGAACGTGCGTCACTTTGTAACACACGTTATAATGCTAGCCTAGCTGCTAAAATGGCACGCCCTCATACTCTGCAACTGACTGGCTAGTAGTCCTTACCTGGGTACTGAGCATGTGCGACTCCCAACAAAGATGGAACAGAAGTGTGATGTCCCACTCTGTAGCTAAAACAGAGAGCTCAACACACAGGGTGAAAAGAGGAGCTGTAACAATGTGCAGTACAACAAATATATGCTGTTTTTTTAATATTAAAGCATGTAAATCTATTCTGGTACAACCTCTAAATACAATTATGAACCTGAAGCATAATATGATCACTTCAAGTAAAATCGATATTGCAGTGTTCCTAATGGCTATTTGGCAGATTTGCAACCCTACAACTTGACCTTCAATATTTGTACCTTGATGGTTATAAAGTTTATGAGCACAGCGCCGTTAATTCATGTTTGAGCATTAATGAGGCATTCACCTGAAAACGGTTACCAAAGTAAAAACTGCAGTTTTACACAAAGAAGAGAAAAATAGATAGAGCACCAAAAAGCAGAGTGTGAGATTATTTTCAGATGTACCGTTGTCATAAATGACACCATTTTGTGACTGCATTTCTTTTTTAATATAATATCCCGACAACTGGGCAGGGTGAGGGAGATTTTAATACAATTGAAAGCTCCAGAACAGCTACTAGATGGATTTTTTTCTCTTTCTTGAGATACGTTGCCTGTCATCCAGTCACTCCTCTGTGCTTTGGTTCTCATTCTTAAATGCTGTGGTAAACTTCCTGAATCTAGTCTCTAACTTAATTAGCCTTGTTTTACTTGCTTCATCTGCCCATAACAATTTCTTATTGTATAATAGATCTTCATTGCTATTTTTTTTTAATGACGAAACAACAACTTTTAGCAGCTCTCAATTTGGACAGTTAAATCACAGACAGAAATATAAAATTGAAATAGTAAAATATAAAATGACTACAAAAAAGAACATTTTAATAGAAAAAAAGAAAATAACAACAAAATAGAAAAAGAGTAAAATATAACAATCAAGATAAATAAATATGATGAGTTGGTACTATATACATATTGTATTGTTGATCACAGTGTTTGTGATTGTTTTTGGCTTACTGTCTGAAGCCTCTAGCACTCATTATCCCTCTTTGCAGGAGTTGGCAGTGAAGATGATTACATTTGACACGAGTAATGACTATATGTTTCCGTTTCAAGGCTGTTTCACTCCATAAACCATTGGAAGTTAAGAACCTAAAAAACTTTACAAAATAACCGTCACCGTCCAGTTTAACGAACGACTTTTAGAAGTTGTGATAGAAATTTATATCAGATTTAATAAGGTTGTATTGCAGAATTGATAGCGAGTGCAAATCATTTTTAAGTGATTGGAACCAAAGATTTATAAAAAATGTATAATAGACATGCCAATGTCTTTTTCTGTCTGGAGTTGAAAACAAGGGGGAACCCAAGGGGTTCTTGTCTTTGCCTTTTAGTGCAAACTAGAGATGGTCTGTCCAGCTGGACAGCTGTGATGGCTCTAGTATAAGAATTGTCTTTCTTTAGGAGAGAAGAAAAGCTGAAAGTCCTTCATGTTGGAAATAACTTGTTGGACACATTAGAACCTTTACAGTATGAGCTTTTCCCTGAATCTTTGTTTCCTAAACGGGACTATATCTTTATAATAGTGAAAACAAGAGACACGTCCATGCTTATGAGCTGTAATGGGACTCCAGGAGATAATGAGCTTATGTGTGTTTCTTTTTCAGTAAAGGTCTGTGTGCCTTACGTATTTAATTACCTCATTGATGAGCATGAACTGTAATCCATTTTAATTGTAAAACCCATAAAATACAAGCAATTACCTTTTTGAGAACCACAGGAAGAAATGGCTATGGCTGAGGCAATATTCGGAAAGGACACACCTTAGAGGCTTCATGAACAATTATAGTCTGATCTGGGACACATATCCTTTATCAGCCCGTTTTGTTTTTGTAATGTTCAGCCATGCTCTGTAAATGTACAAGTTGGTGAAATAAGCCCGTGGGTGTGTGTTTGCGTGTGGGTGTGTGTGTTTGCGTGTGTGTGTGTGTGTGTGTGTGTGTGTGTGTGTGTGTGTGTGTGTGTTGTGTGTGTGTGTGTGTGTGTGTGTGTGTGAAGAATTGTGAGGACTGAGTGTGCAGATGTGTGTCTTTTATCTATTTGTGGTTCAAAGTGTGTGTCCTAGAGTGTGTGAGTTTGTGTGTGTGCATGCAGCAGCTGGCTGTCTCTCTCAGACTGACAGGCCTAAGCTTTCCCCTGCTGGGTAGAGGATGAAAGCAGATGCTCTCCTCCTTCTTCTCCCGATCTGTTTTTCTCCCTCTTTTCTCCTCGCCGCCTTGTGTAACCAGAGTCCTCAGCTTTCACATGAAGCCTGCAGGGTAGTTTGCACCCCAGTGTCCTGCAGAAACAAAGAAACACTTATGAACATTGAGACTGACGGTGAGCTCAACAAACGGACGAACTTAAAGACAATACAGACGCTCAGATATATGGAGCTCATTATTCAAAAAGGAAGGCAACTTTAGTGCAATTAGGCACTCTGTGTCAAACTCTATTGCATCCAAACTAAAACAATGCAACCTTTTCCTCCCTAACAGGCTCCAACACCACAAAGACAACATAATAAAGTGACATAAGAATAGGAGAAGGAAATTTAAATTACTAAAAATCTATTCACATCGCAGCACAACTCTTGTAAATAAATCAACACAATCTTTCCCATAAACTCTGTTGCTTCCTGTCATAAATATTTTTTTAATACTTGCCCTGCCTCAACTTGCCAACTTTGACTTGAACCGAGAAGAGGAAGACGAGCCAATCAAATTGAAAGAGTTCACTGGAAATCGATCTCTGCTTTGAGCTGTTAAGCAATCTGACTTTTCTTTAGTTGATTTCTCACTAAATGTTAACCAGTGTTGAGTTTTTCCTTACCCTTGCCAATAAAACAGTTTTACGTTCTGACACAGAAACCAATGTATCCCCTAATACCTCACTTTGAAACATATGAGGATGTTCTAATATAATGTTTCTTGATTTTACCAAAATAAGCCAAACCTTTCCCTATATCCACAGAGCTGCTCAATGAGAACTCAAACTAGATAAATACCTTTATCAAAATACTTTATCGATCAAATTTTTTTAACAAAAATGTAGATGAAAAATAGGAAATATCTGTTAAATCTGAGTCTGAGCTTTCAATGACCGCTTGGTGTTTGAGTTTTCTAGTTGGTATAGTCAAGCGCTTTCATAGCACGTCCTAACAGTCACAATAATATTTGCTAAATAAAGGCTGAGGCTACCAGTGATTGTGCAATATTATTCTCAAAATGAATGATTTATTGTTGTACCGACTTAACAGCATGTTATTAATGTGGCTTATTTCAGTTGTCTTGATATAAAATAGGAAACAAAGACCACAGAGTCTATTTTCCAGTAGAGCCTCTGTGTTGTCCTGTGGTTTAGTGCCGTGTTTGACAAGTTTGGTTGGCTACAAGTTTGTGTGTGTGGGGGGTGAAAACACACACACACACACACAGCAGAGAGTCATACCTCCCACCTGGACAGAGGGAGCACGGCAGGAGGGGAGAGGGTGAAGAAGCAGGGGAAATGGATGGCTCCAGAGGGGGTAGGTGGTGGGAGGGCTCCGTACCCTGGTGGGGGTTTAACCGGTCGGGGCAGGAGGGAGGATAAGTAGGGGTGAAAGAGAGGAGAATTCAACCCAGAAGGGAGTCAATGGTCTTCCCAAAATATTTGTGAAGTAATAACTTAATGTTTCATGACTGCTTCTCTTCTCTGTGCTGCTTGCATGTAGGTGAAGTTATGTCACAACCTATACTTCATAAATACTCAAACACATGACATCTCTCTCTCTCTTTCTCTATGTATAAATGTGTGTATATACACAGACACATTTAAGTGCGTACCTTAGCAATGCCAAAAAAAGCTTTATTCAGTTGGATTGAACTGAACAGAGAGCAGCAGCAGTAGTAGGTAGAGAGTCCACAGCTGGTCTGTAAAGCCGAGACACTCTTTGATTGGGAAGCACAAGTGTGAGAGGCACCCTAATGCAATAATCCCTCACAGGCGTGTGTGTGTGTGTGTGTGTGTGTGTGTGTGTGTGTGTGTGTGTGTGTGTGTGTGTGTGTGTGTGTGTGTGTGTGTGTGTGTGTGTGTGTGTGTGTGTGTGTGTGTGTGTGTGTGTGTGTGTGTGTGTGTGTGTGTGTGTGTGTGTGTGTGTCATCCAGAAAAGGCTGAGTATCATGTAGTGACATTCTAGGGAGTATCAGGGAGTGAAGTGAATCCTTCAGTGGTCTAGCAGACAGGACTGATGGAGTAGAGGGATGTTTAGAGGGGTTGGGGTGGGGGTCATCTTATTTTAATTGTGTGAGGAGTCTGGTCGACTCTTTGGGACTGGAATGTGTGTGACCTTCTCTCTCGCTCCTTCACACTCCCCTCGCTCGCTCTCTGTGTCTCTCTCGCTCTGTCATACGGCCGAGCCGTTCGTGGGAAGATTCTCCGTCCAGACTGCAGAGTGTCGAAATCGAGCCAAATATTACAAGAGCTCAGTCCCAGTCTCAGCTCTTCCTACTCTCTCACAGCTCTCTCTCTCTCTCCCTCTGTCTCTCGATTACATTTTTGTCTGACTGACCGACCCCTTTGATACTTAGCTCTCTGTGGACACACTTTGTGTGGCTGTGTTTGTGTGCATGCGCACGTCTGCATGTGCACACACTGTATGCGGGAGCTTCAATATTACTTGGTCAGTAAGATAGATAAAGATATATAGCTCCCATTGTGCACATCTGAAAAGTATTTGTTTGCTCGTGTTTGTGTGATATATTGTTTTCAATTTATGTTTGATTTATACAGTTGTACTGCTGCTTATTTCATCCTTGATAGTTTTGTGTGTGTTTTCCCTACCAAAGGTCATCTGTGGTGTCAGGTTTACCACAGAAACATAAATAAAGTTATATTGATTAAAAAAGTGCCGTACGAGACAAAAAAGATTTCATACGATTTATTCGATTTAGTTCTTTTACAGATAAACAGACAGCACTCCCTTCACCATCAAACTTAATTCAGTAAAAAGCATTGTATGAAAACTCAGAAATCCACCTTCAAATTTAACATGTCTGTCTGTAAAGGATCTGATGTATTGGCAGCATTTTGGGCTGTACATGTACTCCGTCTGGAATTTAATCACCCTAGCTTCTGTAGAGAATGACTTCTGTTCACTACAAACTTTTTGAGTATACTCTAATGTGTACACTTTTTTTACCCTCCTGTTATCCTTGGGTCAAATGTGACCTGTTTTCATAGTTTCTTTCAAACACATTGCCCCAAAAATAACACGGATGGTTACATACAACGCTCATCGCAGGTCAAATTGGGGATCAGTTCACCACTTTCATCAAATTTTTGGTGTTTTATTCCATTTTTATAGCATTTTAAAAAACTATGAAATATCTCGTTTCTAAACAGTATCCTGTGACAGTGATATTGTGACAGTCTATGGTGAGCCACTAAATTGTAACTATTAGTTCATTATTTCAGTTTTTTTGACTAAAAAATTAGGTATAATTTCATAGAAATTAGGTTTATTGATTATGAAATCCAAAAAAAGTGTAAAACTATCGGTAATAATTATAATTAATTGAGTGGTGAATCCGGTGGTAGTGGGAAAAAAAGCAGTTGCATGCTCAACGGGAAGACAACTCTCAAGGGTTCAGTAAACTGCACCTGTATTATTCATTATTTGCTGTATTTTTATTTGTGTGACTTGATTTCAAATACTCATACTAACTTCTTATTATCCATAAACTTCTACAACAATTTGTCCTGACATCTGCAAGCAACCTGTGGAAGAAATCTTTTGCTTTGTGTGTGAGTAAATAAACTCTCTAGAAATTATCCAGTTGTAAATTTCAGCAGCGTCACAGGCTTAGAAATAAAAAAAAAAAAAACATGATTAAGTCAATTTTGTTCCACATCCAAGTCATGAACATTGCCTTTGTTTTTGTTGCTCTCCACTGAGAGTTTTCTCCTTATGCAGAACTGCCTCATTTAGAAACCTGATTGTGTTTAGTTTTTTATGAGCCGAACACAACTCCAGGTACAGAGATGGAGTGATTCAGATCCAGGCAGCATTTTCCCGCCAGGCCCACTGAGAGCTGCCTCGAGTCTATTGACCGTGGCAGAGACAGCATCCCCACCAGTCCACTTCAAACAGGCCTGATGGCTTTAATGGAATGGAAACATTTGTTGGGTCGGCGCACTGAAAGCCTGTCTTCCCTCGTCGCGCAGCGCCAAATGGCTTCCTCATGTTGTCTGTTCTTTATTAGACTCATAGTAGATCCACGTTCACACAGGCGTATGATATTAAACCGGGCGTACATCCCTGTATGGCACACAAGCTCACACAGATATTTTATACCGGCAAACACGTTGGCATGCACATACACACATGTTTGCAATATAATGTGGAGGCAATTTGAGGAAAATGTCAGGGTAATAACCAATACATTGTTGTTAATATTGTTAGACACATTTTCAGACACACAAGTGTGCTGCATATGAGCAACTTGATACAAAACAACAGGCTTGTGTGGACTCGGGAACATGTATAGCAAGGTTGGCGACCTGTTCATAATTGGTGAGGAAATGCTGTGCCGAGGTGTTGGTCTGATGGATGAGGAGAGAACTGACATGGCGTTCAGAGCCTCTCTCTCTCCACCACAATGAGGCTTTCACTCGCCCCTGCACGTATCGAACTCTATCCTTGTTAAAACAGCTTCGATGGAGAGCCGTGTATTTGCTTTTAGAAGGTGGGACTTTCTAAGGAAGTGCCAGGGATCCCTTTTTTAATTACATGGCCTAGTCTCTCTCTCTCTCTCTCTCTCTCTCTCTCTCTCTCTCTCTCTCTCTCTCTCTCTCTCTCTCTCTCTCTCTCTCTCTCTCTCTCTCTCTCTCTCTCTCTCTCTCTCTCTCTCTCTCTCTCTCTCTCTCTCTCTCTCTCTCTCTCTCTCCCTCTGTGTGTTGAGGCCCTGTCTGTGACCTGCAGTGATAGCGGCGGTTTGTTTTCATTCTAAACTTGCCCCAGAGTTACTGGTTTTGCACCTCATGTGACCTCAGGTTGACCCGGCCGTCGCCTCTGACTGACCCTCCGCTCAATGCCAGGGCCAGGCTTCTTTTTTTTTTTCCTTCTCTTTTCTATGACCATGACACCTCTCTGTTTGCCTTTTTCTTTTTCCTCCGGTCACGTCCTTTCCTTCCATTTTCCTTTCCCTCACTCTCTGCCCCTCTCTGTCTCGCTTTCGCCCTACCTCACAGTCCCCCTAGTCAGCTTCCCGTCACACACGTGCACTGAGTTGTCGCGCCCATGTACATGCATGCATGCATGCTCACGAGCGAGCGCACACACTCACTCAATCAGAGTGAATGATTGCACATTTGTCTCGACAGTTGCTATAAAAAGAGCCGCCCATTAAACACGGCCGTCCTCTCATTATATCATTGCCGACCCACGGCGGGCAGACAGGCAGCCCTCTGACTTCTGTCTCCCTCTTTTTTTTCCTCTGTTTTCAACTCTTTCAACTCGTCTGTTTTTCAACTTTTTCCCTCTTTTGTCTTCATCTGTTTTTATCCATCTGTTTAGAGAACAGGAAAGAACAGACGAAAAGCATGATGAGATGAAAAGAAAAATATGTGGGTGTCTCTGTGGAGGGAGAGGTGGGGACATGCGCCCCGTGGCGAAGGGGAATCCCTAGCTCTCCCTTTTGGAGTGGAGGCTGCATGGCTCCAGGGGGCAGGCCAGCTGAAGTGTTTGTTTATGTCTGTGGGCCAGAGGGGAGATACGGTGGCCATGTTCAGCAGCTACATGAAAGGCTCTGAGTGCTCTAATGAGACGTAATTACCGTGCACATGTGTTTACGAGATGGCGAGGGAGCGAGGAGGAAAGAGAATGAATAAGCATGTTTCACCCTCCCAGTGTTTACTCCCCGTCTTCACAATTCTTACGTTTTTTTTTTTTTTTTTTTCTCACAGCGCAATAGCTTGCCTCGTTACTCTCCAAACCAGCGCAACCTCAAAGTATAGACCTTGCAGATTGGTGACTGTCACGGCCTGTCATGCTTGTTTTAATTCCTTAAGATGTTGAGCTGCAGACTGGTTACATACAGCAAGGTGGGTAACGTAGTCTTTCATGTGCTGGCCACGTACAGCTTTCAAAAATACACCAGATACACATTTATAAATCCAGATCAGAATCGAAGCTACTGTAAGAGAGGTGTGGGATTATCTGATGAAGAAGCTGACAATGATTAGCTTCTCTAAGCTTTTCCCAACATTTGACCTGTGACCAGTGCTCATTTACCCCAAGGCAACCTTTTGAGTTGTTGTTTTTTAAACTGATATGATACTGTGTTAAATAATTGAAGCTGGTGTTGTTTTATCTTTTTTAATAGTATAAATAAATTCTATCAAAAAGACAAAAACCACAGGCTGATATTGTGTATTACTCAGTTCTATACAATGCCAACCTTTCAATCACATCTGTGTGGCATGGAATATTCTCCAGAGATCAAAATGCAGAGTTGCTTCAAAATCAAGTGCACATTGGAAATATCTCACCCAATACAAATATATGGTTCCTCTGTGTTTTTTAAAGCTTTAGTAATGTTTTTTTGGCCACTAGGGTGCAGAAGATTATTCTATTATTTACAATTGCCTGCTTATACATGCAGATGACACAGAGCTATAGAACATTTATTTGGAGTTGGGTTTATTTCTAACTGCAATTATTATTTCTATCTTCAATTCCAACTCTCAAAACATCTGGCTCTTAAAGCTTAACTCTCGCCAAAATGTAACCTAGGATGTTTTTGTCAATGTACCAGAGTCAATCATTCGTTTAAAAGCATAATTAGGACTTTTAAGATTTACAAATGGCCTTTTGAATGGGAGCACTAGGGGCACTACTATCATAGCATCAAAATCAACATTTTTAAAATACTAAGAAAGCTCGACACAACATGTGACGATGCTCCAAGTGTCACCAGGGGCTCTACACGTGATCTCGAGCATCGAGAACATTGATTGTGTACACAGAGTTTACTAAAAAAGGTTTTGAACGACTTACTTCAGCAGTTGTTGTTTCCGGGCGCTACCATCTCCGAATGCATCGGAACAGGGAGGAGAGAAAAGTCTGAAAGCTCCTAAAGCTTAGTTCCATATAAATGCACGGATAACTTGTTGTTTTGTCGTTAGTGAAAAACAATATTGACCTTGTCGTCGATATAGGAGCCTCATATAAGAATGACATTTCCACTTCTGGAGTCTGTTCATTTGCGTTTGGAGATCGTCAAGATGTTGATTTTGATGCTATCATAGTAGCGCCCCTAGCATTCCCGTTCCAAAGACCATTTGACCGTAGACAGAAATGTGTTTAATCTTAAAAGTGACCTTTTCGTCCTAATTATGCTTTTAAATGAAAGTTTGACTCAAGTTCAAAAAGTGGGAGAGTTATGCTTTAAGTGGCTAAATGATTCACTTTCTTTATTAGTTAGTCTCTAACTTTTTCTGTCTGCCATTTGATGCTAAGCTGATTAGAGGCTGACAGTGGTGGTAATTAACCAAAGAGGTAATGTGCTTTAAAACCAAAACAATGAGCTAAAATAGGCGATAGAGATAAGATCGAGAAATGGATGGATACTAAATATTTTCCGGAGGGAAATTTACATCACAGCAGAACCTGAGCAAAAACACACTGATCAAAGAGTGTGTGAGGAATTATCCTCTGTCCATTTGTCACCAATTCCCCTAAATTACATGCCATTATTATAGTAGTTGATATGAAAACTATCCGTTAATGGGGCAAAGTGTTTTTGGACTATGTGGTAGAGTTCTCTATGTAGAAGCTACATCAGGTTGTTGCTACAAAGACAAACCTAGATAGATCAATTGATAGTTTTGGTCTCCTTCTATTTTTGATCATAATAATGAACAGGTAGTGCCAGTAATAATATTTACGATGTAAGACGTGTTGATATCGCATTTTAGCTGAGCTCATATCCTCGAGGTTTCGGTCTGTCATGTCCTAAAGGCCTGCATGGGCAGACCATGATGAGCTCTTAAATGGAAATATGACTGTATGTACAGGCCATTGAGAGCTTTCCACTGGCATTCACACTCTCCAACCACAGCAAACACCAGCCTACGTGTACTGTACGCCTCAGTCACTGAGAGCGCTCTCTGTGTGCTTCAGAGTGTGTGTGAGTGCACGGACACTCGCCGCCCCCCCAAAATAGCATGCGGCCTTAATTACTGCTGCAAACACAGGTGTGGAAAGCCAGGCCTCCCTCCACCCAAACCCCAGACCCACCGTTCAGCACACTGCACCCTGTGTGTTCCTGTTTGGGAGCACAGGAAGTTGTGTGTGTGTATGAGAGAAAGAGAGAGAGTGAGTTTGTGCATCTGTGTGTGAGAGAGAGAGAGAGTTTGTGTTTGTATATGAGTGAGTCCAGACCACACCCTTTGAAGTCAGCAGTGCAGTGTTTTGGGGATTGGGCACAGACACACAGCTCCTCCACCGGCTGGCTGGAAACCCTATACCCCACATCAATCAGATCTGCTACTCATACATTATTCATATCCCAGACACACACACTCTTAAACACACACTTTCTCATCATTTGACTTTGTCGTTTTTTTTCTCTTTATATCTCCAGTAGGCAACAGAAGTTAGTGGTGTCACTGATGGGGGTCTGTCTCCATTCAGCTTCAGTAGGTTAGAAACAAAGGTGGGGTTGTGGAGCCGTGTCGGGTTTTCTGTGTATACATTGCAGGCCCAGATTGGTTGAGTCTTGGAAGATTCTAAATTGTTGAAAAGAACCAAATATTCCATACTTTTTAAAAAGATATTTCTGTCCTAAGAAGGTAAAATTTAAATCTCAAATTTTATGTTAAATTCTTATACAGTCAGTTAAGGTAATGACCACTCATGCCTAAAAGACTCAGAAGGGCCACTGATTGGTGGTAGACCAAGAAACACAACACCTACTACAGTAGCTTATCCAGAGGTCTCTGTTGTATCACATGGCTCATCAGTGGATGAATTAAGCATGGAACCTCCTCCATGTGATGGGGGCTGGAGTCAAAACAAAACTGATTGACACATTTACTACTTAAATACATGATGATAAAATCTAACCTCTGATGAAGGCTGTGGTATGCAGTTGAAAGTAGGGTTCGTCGAAATGGAGAAAACCTTACATCACGATATTTATAAACAAATACCTCAATGTCAGTACCGCAACAATATTGTAGTGTTGACTATTGATGCTTTCCCAAAATATTTACACAATGAGATTTTTGATAAATAACTATCAGTAATGTGCGTATAATGATCAGAAAATGACATCACTTTACCACATTATGATATCAAAATGTACAACGATATCTAGTCTTATATCACAATATTGATATATTATCAATATATTGCCCAGCTCTAGTTGAAAGCTCCAGAAAACAAAAACCTATTTTTCATTCATTTATTAAATTGTTTCCCTAAATGGCCTACGGTACTTACCGCAGTTGTGCACGCAAACCTTTTTTGCAGTGAGTGACTATAGTCTTCATTTTGGGTGCGATCACATTCAGTTTATGAATGTTTTAGATAATCTGGTTAAACTGTTTGCATGTTTACAACCCGCCTTACTGCTCGTATTTCTTGCCTCGTTGGATTTTGTAAGGATGGCGATATGTTTCCAAATCTCAGCATTCACTGTGGTGAGTCTATTGTTGCCATAACCAAAAATGAACCAAACCATGAAATAAGATCTAACATGTAATATGACAGAATTATCCTTTTACGCTGTGTTCAGATACAGACATTTCAAAACAAGTCAGATTGCCATGTCTGTTTTTTTTAGCCTCTGGAAAATGGATGGGCTCTATATGAAAAGCTATCTATCATCCTCAACCTCTGTCAGTTTCTCTCCCTCTCTCCCTGTCTGTGTACATGTCTCTCTCTCCACCCCAAATGAGCAGTTTCCAGTCCACCGTTTTCTTCGGACGTCCCCAGTGTACGTCTTGACATTCTCAGACCACAGACCAGATTCTTCCTCTTCCTCTGTTGTTCTCAGACGTCAATCTGATGCTCAGGCATATTGAAATCAGACCTCAGAATGAATGAGTTGTTATTGACCTCCTACCGTGCTCCAAACAACTATCGCTGCCAGTAGAAGACAGATGGAGACGGAGACGGACCGCAACAGAGAAGCATTTGCTCTTCCAGAGAAGCAGGCAGGAGCTGTGAGAAAGAGCTCAATTTGACATGAGAATTAGCTTTTGTAAACACACAGACCAGTCAGTGTCAGGCTACTGACACCCCAGGGTGTTACATTCCCATATCTTCAGAGAGACAGTTTGTATGAACAGCACAAGGTTTATAATAGGATTTGAATATTTTGAGTGCTAACTGTAGACACATGACATCTGTTTGGCTACCCTGGACAAAGCTGTGCTTATTAAATTTTCACTGCGTGTTTATATTCATATGAGGTCACCGATGAATTATTGATTAGGGGAAAAGTGTGATGTGGGCTTGTTCATCTATTTGTCACCGAGGAAGGGTGTTTCCTGCTTGAACAGCAGCAGATGCCTGGTCGGCTGCTCCCTCTGTCTGCTTCTTCTCTCTCTCACTCTCTCCACGTCTTTCTCGGTTTGTGTCTCAGCACGTTGAAGCCAAATGGAAAGTGACCCTTGGCAGGCGATGCCATATTAAGCACAGTGGGTCACTGTCAGAGAAACATGCTGGCAGCTTTTGCCAAAACGCAGTTGGTGAGTTATTCAGACTGCATTTGCAATATTTTACCGAGCAGTTGTACAAGCTTTGGCAAAGTCCCTCTGAGGTACGCCCAGAGTCTGAGAGAGCAGAGAAAAGTTGGGGAGTTTTAGAGAGGCAAAAATATCAATTTTGACAAACAAGCCCAGGCGTCATTTCTTTTAAAATATATCCTGGGCACAGAAACAAAAGGGCATTGTTGATGGAGGGATCTGCTCTCACGAATCCTACAGGAACACGCTTATAGTAGTTATGGGAGCCCCTTTTTTCGGGTGGAGAATATTGTGTATGCTTGTGTGTGTGTGTGTGTGTGTGTGTGTGTGGGCTAGGGCAGGATATGAGGAAACATCTGAGCAGCTCACTGGATATTTGTTCGCATTAACTTGGATCGTTTAGTTTAAACAGACACTGAGTCGGGTTCAGGTCCAGTTCACGCTGTGCATGCACCTTGTTTGCTGACTTATTTCGTCATTTTTATCTTGCATCTCACCAAAATTGATTAAAGGACAATGATTAATATGCGGTAAGTGTATGTGATCTTATACAATGAGCTCGTTGTGGAGACCACCAGTGGTTTCAGGCAGGACCAGAGCCTCTCAAATCCCCAACTCGCCCACTCCCCTCTTTCCTCTGGGCAAGGCATGGCTGAGGCTTACTGTAGCTAACACAAACTCACTCACAAGAAGCCAATAAGGCATCAATGTCCTTCCAAAGATCCACAGATGGTCCTGTGTTAGACTGTTAGTGTGTTCAGATGGGTCAGATATGAGAACCGTGGCTCCCAGGTCGTTGTATATTTACTCACGGGAGGAGAGACTCCAAGACTCGTCCCTTGTTCATATTACTAGGCATTACTCAGAGTTATGAAGAGATTATGGCCGATTGAGCACACATTATGGACAAAAACCTGACCTATTGTGTTTCATACAGCTCGCTGTGAACAGACTAGAACTTATTAACAAGTTATCCGTGTCTCGTTCTTGTCTATTTTCACAACCACTGCTTACGATATCCTTTTTCCCAGCATGACGGGGGGGATTTTGGTGCTGTTTTTGTAGCTTAGACTATAGTTTGCCAAACGCGTTGGTGGCAGTTTTTAGACAGTATAATGCCATCACCAGTGAGTGGCTAATCAAACCCTCTATGGCTGTTATTGGTCGGAAGATCTGGACAGTCGGTGGTCTGTGATCTTAATGTATGCAAATCCAGATTTGGTTTTAGATGAAAGATAGACAACTATAACCAATACTGTTGTAATAACATGTCACTTATAAACCTGCACAATAATTCTTCACTCTGCTCTACAACCTTCTTCTGTATTTGTTATGTAAATAACCAAAACTAGTTCACTTGGCTGTGTTGCTATCATTTGCTCCAAAATTTCAAGTTAGGAAACCAAAACCTAAAAAGCCTATTCTCTATAAATCCATCTTCTTTAAATCCTTGTCTAAAACCATACTACTGTAAGTGTATAGTTATTTTTCCTGTCTGCAATTCATTTTTAATTCACAGTTTCATGTTGTTGTTTTTTTACTACAGATATAACAGGTATTGCTAGTTTGATTTCTAAGCAAATTATGAAAAATGTATGCCATTAAGAGTTTATTTACCATACAGCACCTTTACTCCATGTAAGTCAGAAAAAGTGCTACATTAAGGTTATTTGTTTCTTAAAACAAAGATCACAAAATAACATTTTAGACAAAAAGAAAACCCTTATCTCTTTAAGTAGCTATTTTCTAACCTTTATCAATCTAAAGAGCTTTGGTAAATGTAACAGTACAGTTTAGTTCGTCAGGGCATTGCTTGAGTGCAACACATAAATCATCAGGCAGATAACTTTACTTCATATGCATCTTGAGGCCGCAGAAGTACTTTTAAAAGTTTAGGGGCAATCAAGTGGGACTGGGGGTTAAAGAAAAGATCTAAGCCATGATTTTTACGTGAAAATGTAATAAACCCGACAAAAAATATGGTAGCTACTTTTTCAGTTTTCAGCACAAGGATTCTAATTTGCTTTTCTTTTCCTTCCATCAGTCTGTTAAAAATGTCTAAATCTGACAGTTGTTGACCCATCTGACTGACAGTTGAGTCACCTGTCAGGCATTTTTTTAATGTTGTGAATGCACTGACGACAGCTGCTGATTGTTTGCATGTTTACCCCCCTGGGTGGGAGGGATGGGCGCCCTCTGTTTAGCCCTGTTCACCTGTTGTATCCCAGCAATTAGCTCGCTGTGCTCTGAAATAAATGTTGTGAATTAGCCCGTGATGCGACCTCGACGCATTCGCTGCTGACCCCATCCATCTTCATTATGCTTCCAATTATTGGCTGAAATTCTAATTGCCCTCCATCCATGAGTCCTCCATGAGAAATCCTGGCATGTCGACCACGTCTTGACTCAGGTTATAATTCACCAGCGCGGCCTCCTCGCCCGACCGCTGCCTGACCATCCTGAGCCCACAGAGGGTAGAGTGGAAAGGTTAAAGGGGGCAGGGGGGGAGGGAAGAAGAGGTCATAGCTCCGGTGAGAAGCGCTGCCAGAGTCCACTCCCAGAATGCTAAGCTGGAGTCAATCTGCCGGCCACGCTGAGAAAACATGGGAAAACATGATAGACAATTAATCACGGCCAATGAGGTGGAACCAGATTGAACTGACAGCGGTTATTGATGTGTTGTGTGAGCAGGAGAGTGGACATTTGTGGTGAAACTATGTGTAAGTCTCTCTGCAAGCAGGTTGACCAATGACATTGTGTCGACCACTGACGTCATGTCGACCAACGTCTCCACTGCGATTCTCTCCAGCCAGCTCCTTAGTCACAACACAGAAATAGAAAACAAAATATCTAATAGCGTTAGAGCTGATTATTTTTCTCTGACATCGAACATCTCGTCTTACCATGTAACCTACAGTTACATCATCCTGATCCCGCTGTCTGTTATCATTCCTCTGTTTAGCTCCTTTTACAGTAGAGAGAGAGCAGGAGCAAAGAAACAATCTTTTGTCATTCAAGGGTCATGGAAGGGTTTTAAATAAAGTAGTGAACTGGGAGCATTTTGTTCAAAATGTTCTGAAATATATTTTTGTTTTGTCACAACATTATACAACAGTTTTTTACTGCTTAGTACTCCTTGTGACAAGTAAACTGAACTTCATGTGTAGAATTATGTTGAATGCTTCTTTAGGGGAGATGTACCTTACAAATTGGCAAGTGAATGTAGTTTATGGAAAGAGAAGCTACTTTATGCAATGATGCACATGAATTTCCATTCAACTCCATTGTTTTGGGGTTGTTTTGCACCAAAGTTGTCAGTGAAGTTCTTAAAACTTTGGCAAGTAAAACTAAATTATCTACATGGCTTGATAGCACTTGTGGGAAAATATCCCTTTCCCCTTATTGGGGTGAACTGAGTAGTCTGGCTATCACCAGACCAAGCCAAGTTTAATAGATTTGAGATTAAGCTTTGGTCTGGGGAGTCTGCTCTGCATTTTCTCTGCGCAAAAGGCGTGACCAATGGGCATAGTTCAGATAACTCTGTACGCAGTTGGATAGTCCTTCAACCAGTCAGACCAACAATCTGTGTGACGTAGAAGCGACAGCTGCATCAACGGGCTTGCTGCGCTTCGTGGTGTTTGGTGGCCGCTATGTTGAATGTAAACGAGATGCTGCTTGGTTGCTTCTCTAACGTCATCGTGTTAAATCTTGCCAGGTAGATAAGCCAGTTTGTGATTGGTTCCTGCAAAATTGTGAACTGAAGCAGGAGAATTAAACGTGCAGGTCTCCAGACCGAGCTGCACGGCGAAATACGCCGGCACAGTGGGCGGGGTTTAACCAGTCTATGATCTGACCCTTTTTAACCTACAGAGCCTTTCTACTCTAAAACATTACAAAACAACGGACATTTTTTTTTTAAGAACTTCGGTGAGATTTTGGGTTTATTGCTCATGTCTGATATCAAATATTCCCTGGCTTTCTTGGCCAAAAACGATCTCTGTCTGCTGTCATCCCCGGAACAATAGTCTTTTATCGATGAGCATGCTGGCTAAGTGAAGACAGGTGTATATGCGTGTGTGTGCATGTATGAAGAGAGAGTTAGAGAGAACCCCTCTTTGTGACCTCGTGCACAATAGAAATACTAGTCACTAAGTGTGTGTGTGTTTTGTGTTGTAGCGCGGTGTTGAGTGGCACGTCGAAGCCTCCAGCAGAATCCAGAGTGCTGAAAGGATACCAGTGAATTGTGACGGGTTTGCAGCTCATCTCTAACTGAGAGTCTTGTGTCTGTCTGAGTATTAGCACCTCTCTGTTGCACTCCACTTTGCCACAGACAGAGCTGATGACAAGTCGCCTGCAGCAAAGCATGTCGACACACATTCAACAATTACCTGAGAGCGCACAACGCACTGGCTGTCTTTGTTTCACCGCTTCAAATACTGGACACTGTTTCATTCTCTATTGTTTGTCTGTTTATGGTATTTTTGTATAGCTTTTTGCAGTCATGTTGGGCCTCATGAAAGTGAAAACTAGGGAAAAACCAGATATGAACAACAACCTATACATTTGTATGTTCCACCACATGTATATACTTAATGTTTATTAACTGGGGCTACAATATTACACACACAACCTGGTTCTTCAATTTTTGACTCCGTGTTGTTCAAGCATGACACATCGCATCACTATGACGAGCAGTAAACGGCACGTCTGTTCCCATACAGTAAGCCGTGTCTGTCAAATGCTTCAGGCTGATGCTTGGCTGTCATGTGTTAATGTACACATCTGTCCTTTCTTTGGAAAGGTCAAACTGAATACCTCTAAAGTTATCTTTAGAAAAGAGTACATGGATATACAGTATGAGGGCTTATCAGGTAGAGGAACATTCCCCCTGTACCTCTTCCTGGTAATGTTTTACAGAAAATGGGGGGGGGGGTTGCAATGCACTGTCTCACATGTCTGTCTGACCTTCTCTAAACTTTTGAACTACTTTTTAGTAATGTTGGTTTTGATATTCTGCCTTGATGACAGATCATATCTGGATGTTATGAGTAGCTTGATGCTACTGTATGTATATGACGTATAAAGTAATATCTCATCTGTTTGTTATCACTCAGTATCGGAGAGACACATGTGTGGAGACACATACCTCCGAGGAGTTTCCAGTATTTGTTGTGCCAACTTACAGTATTATAGTATAAAAACATAGTAGAAGTACAGGCCTTCTTCATTAATTGCCTCTGAAGTACTATAAGGACTGACTGTATGTAAGATAACATGCATACCAGACTCTCTGTGGATAGCAGCCTCACGCATGACACACGTAAGAAGTGTGTCCGGTGTGTTTGTTGCTCCCCTGTGACTCCAGAGATCATGAATCATCCTTGTTTGATGGATTTTTGGAGGGCGAGTGCCTGAGAATGTGCGTTAGCGTGTGTGTAACACAAACCACCATCTGTCGTCTCTCTGTTACTCTGTGAAAGGGTTTAAGGTTATTTAGCATATGACACCCCCCCCCCAATCCAGTCCAGACCATCTTCTCTCTGTCTCTTCACTTCTCCGGAGTCTTCTGTCTGCCCTCTGGTCCGAGGCGAAGACGGGTGCATTAGTATCAGAGACCTATAAGAGACCTACAAGGCTGACGTCTGCCATTTGTTGCTGCATGTGCTGGCTTTCTCCTCACTGTGAAATTCCGGCTCCCGATGGAGCGTTAGGGTTATTGTGACACCACACCCTGATCCAACTTCGAGGTCAGAGGTCCCACTCACATTTCTAAAGGGACAGTAGTTTGTTTGGTCGACTCTCTCCTTACTATATCAGAGTGAAGGGGGGTTGAGTTCAAGTCTTCAATACCTTGAATGGACTGGTTAAACTATTAGTACTGTCAAAAAGGATCCACATTCAGTCTAATAATATTGCTAGGATATGCAGGAACAGGTACAACATTTGCTGTGTGACATTTTGTACTAGCATTAGTTGGCACAAAATTCAGTATGATAAAAGATATAGGGATTACTGTTCAATTTTCTTACAATATTTTGAAAATAAATAGTTGTAATGAAAACTAACTAAATTAATAAACAGTTTTCTTGTAGGTTTTAGTGCAAATTGCAAAAAATAGAATGTCTTAAAATTAAAAAGTAATGTGCCGCATATTGCAAGATGATTAAGAATAAAAATGTAGAGAACATCCTCTTAAAGATGAAGACCAAATGTCTAAACTTGGTTGGAATAACGTTCTCCAAACATTAGTTGGCCCACAACATCTTAAAGCAGGAACACAGATAACTTACACTGTTAATGGATCAAATTTATTTTCCCCTCTGGCATTTAAAGTATGTAGAAGAAAAATGTTCCAATCCCATTCCGTTAGTATTGCAGTCCATTTTTGTATCATATTGTGCCACGGTAAATTTGTACACCCATATACTAGTTGTGACCTTAGACTTAGCATGCAAAGAGAATCTGTCTTGTTCTTTTTTTAGTCTCTTTATCCATGCGACTTCTTTCCTTAAACTATTTTGGCTTCCTGCAGGAAGCACATTCCCAGATATTTAATGACAGATTTTGAGATACATGGTGGGACTTTAGAAGTAGCTTAATTCTAATGAAGTAACATCTGACACAAAATATTTTTTTCCAATTTGTGGCATTTAGAGTTACTGCATTGCTTGAGATTTGACCAAAACACTACAATGTAGGGTGTTCCAAAAGGGACTGGCAGCCCTGGCCACTGGTATCCACAACAAGAACTCTGGTCAGAATTAACAAGAG
Source organism: Etheostoma perlongum (assembly GCA_026937815.1). Lineage (NCBI taxonomy): Eukaryota > Metazoa > Chordata > Actinopteri > Perciformes > Percidae > Etheostoma > Etheostoma perlongum. The sequence continues at coordinate 4,694,822 of CM049379.1, read as the reverse complement.
TCATTCATCCTCCAGCTATCAAACCTTATCCTCCCTCTAGCAGAAATCAACTGCCAGCATAAATTCCCATGGTCAGTCTCCCGTATCAAATGGTTTGGCTGGTTGCATTAATTTTGCAGATGTAATACTGCTTGGCAACTCCTTGCAAAGCCAATAAAAGAGTTTGGCAAAGCCTGGCAACCTGGCCAAGCACATCCAGGAAGACCAGAGAGAGACAACACCGTTTGTATAGAGATTTTTCACAGCTGGTCAGGGACAGGTGTGTGTGTCTGTCGGTGTGTGTGAGTGATGTTACCAGCAGGATCTCTGGCCGGGGGTAGGGGTCATAAATCAGAGTAGCTAATCTCCATAGCGATGAAGTTGGCTCCAGGGTCGCAAGGCTGGTATCAAACTCGAAGAGTAATGTTTCTCCACTGGCCACTGACTAACCTGCCTACATTCCCATCACACACACACACACACAGACAGCAGGCCAAGCAGGAACATGGAAACTAATGCGACATGTTATATGAGATGGGGGTAGAGAGAGAGGGAATTCCTGGCACAGGTGGGAGAGAAAAGAGATAGCGGTCTTCTTGAATTCACTCTCCTTTTTAACAAGTTTGAGGATTAATATGTGGGAAGGTCCAGCAGAGATGAGGCATAGTGTCAGATTGGTAATATATAATGTAACGACTCTTTTGAAGTATCCTCTTTGGCGCATGCCACGGGTCTGAAATAGGAGGGTTAGTTCATGGCGGTGACGGCAGCCGTCCTCTGAGCAGTGATTTGTGCTTGCGTCTGGTCAGATCGTGTTTGGAGGGATTCTCACAGCTCTTGTAAATCATCTCCAGCCCTCCTTAAAATGGAACAACATACCATTCTCTCTTTTGTCAATCTGTCTCCCTGACCTCCCTCTTTTTCTCTCCCCTTCTCTTCTGTTCATTGTCTCTCCATTCTGTCAGTCTTACTCTGTTTGGGTTGTTGTTTTCTCGTCTCGTCTGTCAGTGTGCCCTCCTCGCCGAGCCTTCTGTCGATGGCGAGGAGCCCCACACTCACTGACAGACAGAGAGACCGTGACGGCCTCTCTATCGCAGAGTCCAGTGGCACACAGTGGCCCCAGCTCCCTCGCCGATGAGGTGATAATTGACTTAATGAGCCTCCTTACACCCTCACCCACTTTCTTCTTGCGTCTTCTTTAAGGCGCTCCACTGGTCCTGCCGTAGAAGCCTTCGCCGCAGGAGCTAACTACTTGATTTTAATGGCACCACTGTTAGACTATATAGATGCTGATTCTCAGTGTACTGAAGACAATAAACTACCTTGAACGGACAACAATAAGGATTGTACTTGAAAGGGTTTTGCTAGCCAAATCACAATTATTATATTTACCTATAATATTCTTCAATTTTTTTTCTTCAAACAATGTAAGGATCCCCTTTACAGACTTAGTGCAATCAAAATATGCATGGATCTGTGTTGGTGGAGTAACCAGAAATACACTTCCGAAAGCCCCGTTTCACTAGCATTTCCATTATTGTTAGACTTCACACAACAAAACAGGTTTATAACACTATGAGGGAGGATTTTGAAATAATGGAAACCAGTTATTTTATCCTCATGAAGCATATGTGCACATTGTGCTGCAGTGGAAGTGAAGCCAGTTTTAAAGCCTTTGCCTGACAACCCCGCAGGAAAATAAATGGGCTGCATTTTTTCATGCAGTGCTAATGCTGGTCTGAACTCAGGCCTCTAGCGTCACTGAAGAAGAGACAATCACTGTGCCATTTGCTCCATGTTGTCTTCACTGTCAGCAATCTCTGCCAGCATCAGAAACAGGCAGCACAAGTAGAACAAGCTGCCACAGTTCTCGTGGTCTCTGTATCTCTGTAGCCACTATGTGTAGTTGCAAGATTTCAGGAATTGCACAAATAGTCTGGCGTCTACGCAAAACGCTGACAGAAACATATGAGGTTTTTTTGTTGTTATACCCAGTGTAAAACGCTCAGTCTTCCTCCTCCTTTTTCTCTGTCCATTGTGTCCCCCCCCCCTCACCCTTATTTTTTGCTTCTTTCCACCCTCTCCCTGTCTTCTTTAGACTTTATTTATGTGCATCCCCCTTCCCCACGCTGTGATGGATTTAATGTTGCCATGCTCAATTTCACCGACCGGTCCATCCCTACAGCTCAGAGCCCTTCTTTATGGCCCTGCTTCATCGGTGTGGTGCACTGGTGAACTTGCTCTTCCTGAAACACGGACCTGAGAGAAGAAAGGGCATGCTGTGTGGGCAGGAAGTTCGGAGGAGGTGGAGTAGAGGCAATGGGCGGGGAGAAGAGAGCGACCTGGGTGTTCCATGAGAGTGAACCTCTCTGCTGTTATGCTTTCTAATTCCCCTCAACGCAGAACTGCAGGGGGGAATAGAAAAGAGAAGGAGCTTGAAGGGGGCGGAGGATGATGAGGGTGAAGGAATCATGTTTTCACACTGAAGGGAAGCCAGCGGGTGGGCTGAGGGAGCGTCTCTGTGTATATCTGTGTACCCCGATGGTTTTATGTCTGCTCTAAGCCTAAAGGCCCAGAGGTGGTTTGACAAAATAATGCAAGGAACAGACTTTTAGGGATACTGCCGGTATATTACAACTCAGATCTTATTGTTTAATCCTATCGCTAATAATACCTACCAAGTTAGTCACACGGTATCCTTGCATGGGAGCAATTTGGGGTTCATTGTCTTGCTCAAGTGCAAAGTTCAAGGACTCTTTGACATGCTCAAAAACCAACCCTGTGGTTAGTGGATCACCTGCTTTCCCTACTGAGCCACATTATTACTGTCATTTTGGGTGCAACAACACTGACTGATTTGCTTGTCATTGCTTGGATTGTAAAAATGTTACTGCGTTGTCAGATCTCAGCATTTAAAACAAATATCCGTTAAGGTTACTCAAACCTACAAAGGCCAGGATTGCCACACATTATGTCACCAGTATGCAAATATTTGTTTTAGTCTTGACAGTCAGTAAGGATCACCTGTTGAAAGAATGAGTAAATACTGAGGATCATACGTAGGTTAGGATTAGATTCATGTTGTTTTTTAAGCATATCTCTTAAAATACTGCAGGAACAAAAGCTCTCCTTTGTTACAATGGGACAAACATCCATGTACAATTTAAAAATTGTTTGCCTTGTAAATGAATGCTCTTGTTTTTGCGTTAAGAGTAAATAAACTAAGAGAAAATGCCCAATTTGAATTAGATGGTGAATGGAAGGACTTTGGGGGGAAAATAACTCTGCAGATAGAGTTGGAAGTGATTAAACTTGCTGGATCTGCACTGAAACCTGATGAAGTGGATAATAAAATACCCTCTCACTCATGGCACACTACGCTATTTTAAGGTTTGTGGGCAGTTTTTGAACAGTTTTTAAATGATTAATTCTTCTGATACATGTGGTGTTGACAGTCCCAATTCCAAAATAAAAGGTTTTAGACAATCTTGATGAGAACAACGAGCATAAGCTGGATGAGTTTATCTCCCTGGGCCCACACTGGTCTGATCAATTGTGACACCCAATGTCATCATACAAGTAGACACGCACACACACAGTCTCCCACTTATGTCTGGATCCAATATACTATCATTTAGCTCTGGGTCTGGAACAGATTCACATGAAGGGCTCAGGTCCTCTTCTACTCTCCCCACTTTTCAGCCTCCTTGTCCTACTGGGTGTGGCCCTGCCCCCCCTCCATCCTAGCCTTTACCCTCTGACTCTACCTCCCTGATGGCCACTACACTACTGAGCTGTAACCTCCACAACCTCCAAACACCCCATCATCTGGTTCTGCTTGCCCATCCCTCACCCTCCCCAAGGCCACAGGAAATAGCTGGAGCGTTTGTGGGCCCGTTTCCCTGGGGGTGGAATTAACAGGTGCACCAGGGTTTGTTTCAACTTTCCATTACCACTGGATGATGGTAATAATAAACATGGCTAGGCCAGGTGGGGTGCTGGCTGGGGCTTCCACTCTGCTATCTCACAATAATAATTCGTCCTTTGCTGTTCTTTAATGACAACTCTATTTAGTATCTCAGTGAGGGATCCTAACTAAGGAAACTGTACTTTAGTTCTGATTTTTAAATACTTTCCCTAAAGAATATACCGTAAACTAAAAAGGACACGGGAATCCGACGCAGACATGGGACTCTTGCACTCACGGTAGTTAAAAAAAAACTGAAAAGATCTTACATTTTTTAAAAGAGAAAATCATTTTAAGCCATTTTAAACAGGATTTATTTCCTAAAACAAGCCTAAAGTTGTTGGACTTCCTGCTGCAAGAACACACTCATTGCATCTCATAGTAAATTAGGTTCTGTCAAAAAATGCTTCCGGTAAAACAAAGTGAGAGGGAATTAGGAATAAAATGCAAATGAGCTTTGCTAGATACCATTTAAGTGTGGGGGAAAAAACAGTTTTTAAAATAATTTTTCATAGTTAAAATAAGTTATTTCATCTTTTAGAATAAAAAAACTGAAAAGAAAAGGCCCAGATGGTGTTGTGCTTTTGTGTGATCTTTTCCATGATGCAGATGTTGCCTGAGGTGCCGCTGGGTGGCAAACCACAGCGATGTAAAACGATAGCTCTGTTTGCATCCCAGAGCCGTTGGTGAGCTCAGAAGTTGTATTTTGCCGAAGCCCCTCGCTTCTCTAATTGGCAGCCATTTTCCTCAGCTGCCATTATAGCAGGTAGATCTGCCATCTTGTTCTCATGTTACCTGGGATCCCCCTTAAGTGAGTCATCACATTGGGTAATAGCGGGAGGGAGGCAGTTTAATGGCGTACAGGGTCGTGTTGGAGGGTTGAAGGTGGGAGGTCAAATGTTGCCATAATCCCAGGCTCCAGGTTCAGCCCATAAATAAGAGCTCAGCAGCTGGGAGGGAGGAGGGGGCATATTTCACCTGAAGAGGAAGTGGAGTTGACAACCATCCAACAAGTTTATAACCATTGTTGGATTAGCACCTCTTGTGTGGGAGTTGATTTCAAAGATTAGTGATGCTGGGAAGAATAAAATCCTCTCTGCTAGAGATGCTCCTGGGGATTCTGTCTTTTTGTCTTAAAAATGTCATTTTTTCATTTTGATGCAGACGTACACTCAAGCACCGGGTGCTGATTGCTTGCAGAAGGCAGGAGTAGAGTTTTTATCGATAGCGCTCCATTGCACTTTACGTGTTTTATGCAACTGGTAACATGAGAGTCAGTCTTGCTATGAAAACATACAGATGAGGTTTACTGTAAAAAAGGAAAGAGAAAAGAAAAAATAGAAAAAGAAACTTTAGGTTTACACTGTGGAAAAGGAAGGAGGCAAGCTGTAAAGACGGACTCAGAGAGAGAGAGATTATGCCAGCCCCCTTAGGACTGACATGTCTGTGATTAAACAGGTAGCTTATGTCTCATTGGCTCATATTGCCTTCATCACACAACATGATGCATTCTCAGCGCTCGCTCTCAGACTACAAATGAAGTGCCGATATGGTCAAATTCTTGTGCTTGTGTTCATTGATAAACATGTTTTGATTGGCAGAACAATCTCACAGACAGACCTGCAGGATATCAGCGAGCGAGTGACTTGTTTCCTGTATAGACAGGAAGTGAGGGCTTTTATGAGGGCAGTGCATTGATTTCCTAGCATGCCAGGTCTGGGAGTGCAGAGAAAAGAGCTGCTTCCTGTTGAGAAGAATGCCATGCCAGCTATCTGACTCAATCTCACAACTGTTTTAGTGTGAGAGGTTGTCAAAGTAACCTTGGACTGTTGCCCTGTGGGCTGCTTTTTCATCGACCCGCACCCTGAGGTAGAAAATAGAGGGCGTTTGTTCAATTCAGGGTAAAAGAGAGTATGCTGTTGCTGCAAACTAGGTGCTTCAGTAATAAGAGAATCAAATAGGGGAAAAATTACTTACTGCACTTTGTTTCGCCGACACAGAGCACAGCCTTCCCCCGGGTGCTTTACCGGGTTGGTAAGAGAGAGAAAGATAGATGTCCACTCACGCTTCCATCATAGACATTTCAAAATAAGACCCATGTTGTACAAACAACAAACTAGTTGTTTAGCTGTAACTATAACTTTAACTAATACGAATATCCCTTTTTATATCTCTGTGAGGCAAGCTTCCCAGATCACTTACATTGTTTAAGTATGTGTGTTTCTTAGGCCATAATTGTACCTTATTTCTTAGACTATATTCCGTGAATACGAGTGGTAGTTTTTACTGTATTTGTGTGATTTCATTGTGTAATATAATTTATAATGTTTTGTGCAACATCCTTTCTAAGCTGGTTCTTGAGTCTCTGGTCACTCCACACACGGTGACTAAATGTTTTTCGTGAAGTATGCAGGAAAGCTTGGCCATGATAGGCTAAAATGTGCTACTAAACTTTGCAGTTTCACATCTCAGTTGTTCTTTTCACTGTATTTTCTGAAGGGTTCCTTCTTGTTTCCAGTGTACTGTACAACTTACAGCAAGTTTACAAGTTCATCCCAATATCTTATTTTAATTGATTAAGACTCAGCCATCATGAGGTGCGTATATTAGCCTAATAGCCTTTGGTTGCATCTGTAGGCTGTGCTCGTTGCCATTCTCAGTCAGGCTGATGTAGGCTGCTGAAACTCGCTGGCTGAATAAAGACCAGACTCTTCCAGTAATCAGTTCCATTTGCTGGGTTATTATTCACATTCAGTTAGATCGGTTACAGAGGGTGAGATGAAGAATGTGAAGTAGCATTCCACTACATTAGGATGTCCTGTACTACATTTGTTCCTCTGAGACCTTTTCCATCCTTCCTTTCCTACTTTTCCCCTCCCCACTCTCTTTACCTCATACTCCTCTCTCAACTCCCTTGCTCTTGTATCATCCTCTATTTCTTAACCGCCCTCTCCCCATCTCCGTCCCCCTCCCTTCCATCTTACCCTCCCTCACCTTCTTATCTGCCTCCATCTTTCCCTCCCTCCATCTTTCTGTCTCTCCACCCATGGTTAAGGGCTCAAACGCCTGTCTTCCTGCTCCTCTTCCTCCTCCTCCTTCTCCTCCTCCTCCCTGACAGCTCCTCCGTGTTAGCCGGTGGTCTCTCGCGAGGTCCCGGAAGGATTGATGGTATTCTCCTCCCGATTGTCCAACAGGCAGGAATAGATAAATGACGCAATTCTCTCTTATGAAGACCAAAATATTAAGAAAAAACGTGCCACCCCTCAACAAGCACACACATACAGTATTGGTATTCATATGTGCAAAGAAGAACACTCTCTGGATCATCTGTTTGGCTTTGTTCGGACAAGAACAAAAAAAGTGGGGAATTGCTCTGTATGTGGTGATTGGCTGTTTACATTCTCTGAGCTCTTCACAGCCCCCCCCACCCTTCCTTCCCCATCCCTCGGGTCAGGGGTGAGGGGTCATAGGTGAAAGGCGAGGCTGCGGGCTGCCTCTCCTGGAGGAGAGAAGCTTGTGCTGGAGGTCCCCTCACCCAGCCCCTCAGTTTAGTCTGAGAGAAGAGGAGCCTCCTCGCCCCCCCCTCCTCCTGCACATCTGGCTGCCCCCAGAACGCTCATTTGGAGGGAAAACAAGAATGTTTTTATTTCCCAGGAGAGAAGAAGAACTCCGGAGTGAAACCACAGAGTTAAAACACAGTGAGGCATCCTGTTCCCTCACGCAGCCCGCTGCTAGGCTGTGATGGCGAGGACTTTCTCTAGTCTCGCTATTATACAGTTTTAGTCTCTCTTTACTCTGTGTTCTTTATGTGTCCATGCATCTGTAATTTATTAATTTTCATAGTCAAACCAACAGACACCGAGAATCAACCTTATTTCCTAAAACCATTTGTGTTGACTATATCTGCAAACATGCTCATGATGTACTTATCTGTACATTCAGCCCGGACATCCACTGGGTTTATAAAACAGTATTAAGAACTGTCAGTGACTGAATTATTTCTTCCGTTTTTTTATTTATTTAATCTTTGATCAGAACGTTTCTAAATTAAATCACAAATTTTTATAAGCCAGACTATTTTATTATAGGCTGCATGTGCGACAGTATTTAATAATTGAGAACTTTGGCTTCTTTTGTTTAATTGTTTTGGTATCAAAACCTAAACTCAGGTAAAATATTAGTGATGATATAAAAAAATTTCAATAATACCCAGCACTTGTTTTTCTAGCTATGTATGGGCAAGTCAGTGCAATCATGTTAAAATATTGTTCCTGGTTAAATTTGGAAAAAGTCCATGCTGACAATCTCTCCCTAAGTTAACACACAGGACCAAGGATGCAAACCCTCAAAATCCCGCAATTTATTTTTAATTTGACCATTTTGCCGAATTAAGCATTAGCCCAGATATCCTCTCTATGACTTCTGTACAGTTAAAGCATGTCACACTTCAGACAGATAGTAGACGTCTTTAGTTGTTCTGGTCATCAAAAAGTGATTTGCTTTGTTTCAGCTGCAGCCAAATGCAATCAAAAGCCAATTTCTTAAATGTACAAGCAGCTCCTCAATCGACTCCCTCCCTCAGAAACACGCGCTCTCTGACGGTCTTAACACATGTGCGTACAACACACACATGCACTCATGCATACACAGCTGTGCTCTATTACAGCAAAGTACAGTAGCCATCTCTCCGCCCCTCGCCTCGAGCCCTCTCTGTGACTGTTATTGGAAATGTAGCGCTGCTACGGGAGCAAGCTCATAGCGGATTTATATGACACAGGTGCACGCTCTGGAAAGCACTTGTACACACACACACACACACACACACACACACACACACACACACACACACACACAGAAGACAAGCAAGTGGACCAGCCCACAAAGACTAGATCTAATGTCAGCCACTTAATGTCTACACCACTCACAAGTCACAACACACTTCAGAAACACACACTTGCACGCACGTGTGCACACATACACACACACACACACACCGTATGTGTCTGAACTGCTTAGAGCTGTATCCAAAGCAGGCTGAAAGTATCACCCAGCTCTCTTGTTTCTGCCGCCTCATTAACCTCATCTGATTCAGATTTTTGACTTTGCTTATTGAATATGACAAAAATGTCTTTAATTTTAACTCAATATATTTTCCTCTTTGCCCTCAATGTCTAGATCGCTCCTTTTGTTCTGGGAGTATGCCAGGCATTTCCTCTGTGTGCTATCCCAGTTTTCCAATAAGAGGGAGGCCGGAGGTATGCGCTAGGCGGGCTGGGCTGGGCTCGCTTTCTCTCTGGCGTTACTCGATGGCCTAACGGAGGCAGGAATACCGGGGATACGGTTTCCCTCTGGAAAACAGACAAAGACATTCCAATGAGGAACAGCTCCAGTGCTTACACAGCAATAATGTCTTGCTTAAGTCTCTAGCCACGTAGACTAAACTACAGTACCTGTGGATCCTGCTGGGTTTAAAAATTTGTAGTACCAAATGTACCATTTAAGATACCCCTGATTTCTTTACAAAATATATTTAATTTAAAGTAATTTAATGCAGAATTTTCAAGCACTTAGAACATCTTTTTAGATCCCAAAATGCCTGATGGAAGAACTGTATGTTTGGATACATCTTCTTCCGAGGGTATCACTATTTAGACATAATTTGGATCTCAAGTTGAAAAATGTGAAACCCTTGACCTAAAGGGATTGCTGCTGTACACCCACATGTGGTAATGCAGTGTTAGACATATGTATCTCGTCAGCCCATCCTTTCTGATGTTCATCCAGCTATATTGAAAAGCAAAGGGCAGGGAGGCTCCCTGTGAGCCACATGGTACTGATTTAGCTAGTTAGCGTTGATCGCATCTTTTAATGAACAAGCAGGTTGTTTTACTTCTTTGTGTCACAGGGGCGAGGGGATGTTGCTTGAGGTTGTTTTGGGGTCAACATCTGGATTTGAGGACAGTAATTGTTGGCAGGAGAGTGTGTTTGCAGCAGTCGTCCCGTAATCGTGGATTAGTGGTGAGATGAGGATTTGTAAGCAAATATGAAAGCCAATGTAGATGTCTTCCGCACTGCATCTATTTTATTTGACTTCATAGTGCGGGATTATGCAGTTTTGAGCCTTGACCGTGCAGAAGCCTACATTAGCAATTTCAAAACCTCGGCCGTTGACAAGTTCCCTGTACACACCCAGTAGCCTACTGTACGATTAGACGTGAATTCACCCGGGCGCAAACAGCTCAAAATCTTTCAACTTCAGCAAAATCTTAACGCTAATGCAGCTGCTTTTGTTTCATAAATATACACATAGGGAAGGAAAAAGGAGCGAGACTGGCAGCAGATAACAGAAAGAACTGGAGTTCCTTCACGTGTATCTGTTTCTAGATATCGTGTGTAAAGTTGGTATCTTCGGTGTTTGTGGTGAATTTGTCCTCTTTATTTATATTTATTGTTTGTCTTTAGAGTGAAAGGTGTGAGTTTCCCCATTGTGGGATTAATAAAGGATCTTGAATCAAAGCAGACTGCACACACAGTCCAGCGGTTAAAATGCGATCGAATGATGTGGGGTGAAAATGTGTTTCATTTTCTCTTTGAACACACCTTCTGCGCTACTACAATTTTGTACCTTCAGAAGTACTATTATGTATCCCACGTGACCACATCAAAACGGCAATACCGACACATATATTTCACACATATTTCGTCACATGGAAATCTGTTTAATTTGGAATCAATCAGCAGTGCAGTGATCATTAGGTAAACAGCCGTAAATTCCATATAAGCCTAAAGCTGTTTTGAAAGTGCACAGAGGCTTTTGATTTCTGAATGATTAGGTATTTGAAGGTTATTTTGGTATGTGGCACTGCACTGTGCTGTGTTTAAACAATGGCAGTGGAAACACAGAACTTGTTGGTCTTGTTTTGGTTTTAAAACCACAAAATAACTTACACATTACACAGATACATGCAACATTTCCAGTCAAAATCCTACACTGAATTTCATATTTCATGTATTTTAACAGCCCAAAAAAAGCCCCCCTCTTTATGTGTTTGCTATTGAGAAGAGAGAGAATAGAATCAAGATAGAAGCTGAAGGAATAGTTGTTGTTGCTTTTGCTTCTGCGTTCAAACCCACATGAGCTTCAGATTCCACTGCAGCATCCACTGGAAGCTCCAGATATCAAGGATGTGGTAGACCAAGTTTAAATATTAATGCTAATACAGTATTATTATTTACATTCGGTCTGAATGAGCCTCTGTGTGGCCAGGCTGGTTCAGTGGTACAGCGGGCGCACATGTACTGTGTGCTTTGACGCAGAGGTCCAGGGTTTGAATCTGACCTGGGATGATTTCCTGCAAGTCTTTTCCCCTCTCTTCCCTAACTGTCCTGTCGAAAATTAAATAAAAAATTTATTAAAAAAATGTATTAAAAATTAAAAAAAGAATGATCCTCTGCCGCGTGGAGGCATGCAAATCAACTGTAGAATCACCTGTGAAGGGGCCCCATGTACCTAGGCTCAGTCTCTACCGCAGCAGCCCAGGGTTCGATTCCGACCTGCGGCCCTTGGCCCCCCTCTCCCCCCTTTCTTGTCTATAACTGTCCTATCAATTAAAGGCCAAAAGCCCCAAAAATGATTTTTAAGAATCAACAGCGGGTGTATTTTTATATCGATAATTTGTTGCTGAGCTTGTCAATCACGAAAGATAATTGTTTCTGACGTGTACTTGACGTAACCATCGCTGTTGATTTGGCACGGGAAAAACTATGAATGAGAGCCATTTTAGCATGAAGACAGACACATTTAGCTGTTTGCTGTCAACACACCTGTATGACATCATGACAGCGGGTGTTTCTCGGCTCCTTTTAGGTTGTGTGTGTGTGTGTGTGTTTATCAGATTCTTATCTGTAGATGCCTGTTTTGCGTCATTTTTTTTAAAAATAGCTCTGTGGGTGTGCACTTCAACAAGAAAAAGAAAGAAGGACATACTGTAGATGCATATCTATATGTGGCCTAATCACTACCATGTGCTTTTATTTCCATTGCTGTATGCGTTGAGGCCGTTGGAGTCCCTTACATTTCACACATGGCCCCTCGTTCTCTGAAAGAAGACCTGGTCCAGTTCTGTCCTGTACAGCGCCTGGGGCTTTCACTGCCTCAGAGCTGGACCTGCTCACTCCGGTGGTCCACAAGCCTGGGAACCAGCCTCTCTTCTCAGACACACACACACTGAGAGAGAGAGAAGAAAATGACTGGAGATCATATTTCCTTTGTTCAAAATGATCTCCTTTCATTTTTATTTTGGTAGAAGGCAGAGCTGCAGATTGTGAGTTTCTGTTTAATTTGGCGTGGATTATTATTTTGCCTAATTGACTTTTAACGAGGTTTTAACTCAAGTATGTAAAGAAGCCAGTCTGGTTCTATACCACCCACCCGCAGGGTCCACTCTAGGTTAACCCCATCCAGATCTTCATCTCTACTCCCCTGTTCTGTTCTCCCCCCCCATCCCCCTTCCTCGCTTTAACTTTATTCTTCTTAAATTTGCTTGAATGGCATGACAATTGAATATAGTCTTGCCAAAACAGGGTGTACAAGATCTGTAATGTAACTGTAAAGTTACTTTTACTGTACAGTGTCATTTTAATCTAATCTCTACTTCTACTCCACTACATTCTAGAGGGCTAATGTTTTTACTTAGTATACAATAAATGAAAGAACATAACATATTCTTTTAGGGGGCTGTTAAAGGTCTCACTCTTTCACCCTTGGGAATATCCCTCTAGTCCAACCACCACACAGCACCAGTTAGTATTTGCACAAATCACTTCCAAAGACAGACTGAATAGCGGCTCATATTTCTAAGGTAAACCCACAGCTTGTACGTGTCTCATTCAATAAGAGGTGCAGTTTTTTAACAGTAACAGTATTGTTGTAGCAGTCAGTAGCAAGTTGTGTAAAAACAAAATGCTATTTTTGATTAGTTATATCACAGCCCCCACTTGTTTTTAAATGTCAGATTTAACTCAAATTGTTTAAAAGAAATATATCATCAGCATCTCTTAATTGTATGAATATTAGCAGAGTTGTTTATTGTTTTCCAGGCAGCTCTGATTTTCTTCCCTAGATCAGTTTGAGTTTGGGAGAGTTGACTGCGCGTGATCCTGATGATTGTGAAGGTAATGGAGGCTGAGTTGTAATGAGAAAGTCGTAGTCAGGGGTGATTTACAGCAAAACAAAAACAAAACATATCTGAGAAATACAGGGGAAAGCTCAGCGTTGGTGTTTTTGGCGTCCCTTTGTGTATAATAAACTCAGTATAACACAAAATTATGACCAGAGCCTTTTATCACACTTTACTGATACATAAAGAGGAATTGTTGTTGTTGAATGAGGGCCTCACTCAAACGGTCGCCTCCCTCTGAGTCTAAACTGTTATCTTATCAAAACAAAGGATTCTTTGAATATGTAGATGCAGGGAAACACCCTCAGGCAATTGTGTGTGTGATAGGAAGGAAAATATTTCCCACTAAGTCTAAGCGAGTGTGCCTGGGGGAAATTCAAAACACCCGTGTCGTTTGTTCTGTACAGCGATCCTTGCCAACTGTCGCTAGCGTACAGAAAGTGCTTTTGTTTCTCGTGAGTTTTGTGTGCACATTTTGCATCCACAGAGAGGAATGTTCCAGTTTGCAAGTGGATGTAGCCCTTTGAGGTTTTTGTGCAATAACATGTGGTGTAGAGACAGAAAGTGTATGTGTTTTTAGTTTTGGAGAAGAAAGTGAATGAGAATGACAGATAATTTTTTTTCTTCATATTATACTACATAGCTCGGATCATACTGGCTCTATTGTTCAGGTTGGTTGCAAAGATGTAATTGTTTAACCCTGTCCTACTACACCGCTGGATTGACTTTATAGTTTGGTCTACAGTATGTTTTAATGTGTGTGCATGTCTATGGTGTGTGTGTGTGTGAGTACAGGTGCATGTTTTCATTACTCAGAATGTTTATGCATGCTCATACAGCTGAAACGCTGGAAATTCATGGATGCAGATGCCAAAACCTTTGGCCAGCAGCAGCAGATGAAATATTAAGTGGTTCCACTGATTTATGCAGCATTACTGAGAGTTTGACAGAAGTTTTACTCAACCGTGTTGAGGAAACAATGAGGTTCCTGGATAAAGTTTGCTAGTATACACATGCACTGCACACATGACCACCCACCTGTTTACTGCCCAGCCAATCACCTTTATTTTGGCTGCGGTACACTGAATTTGAAATCAGACTTTTTAAATGTTTGAGCTTATTCCTAAACCTTAATTATGCCTCAGCAGGAGCTTCCTATAGAGCAAAGATTACCAACTGATCTATCCTCTGGCTGCACAATTGTTATGATTAATTCAGTCCCTCCAGGATGTCGCAGTGTTGCAATCGCGCAAATTCAACCAATCACCGTGACTTTGGTGCGACTCGCAATTTTGACCAGTCACTGCAACCTTTTCCCAAATTTGACAAATACCGGAGTTTCCAACGACTTCAACCAATCCCAGCAGTCCCACACATTTCAGACCGTCCTGCCAACCTGTACATATTTTAACATTAATGTACGCTGTAATGATTTTTCACTATAAAGTTGCTGAAGCGGCGGCTGTTTTAATGCTGTCGGCTCTCTGCAGCGGGCAGGGCAGCTGAGTTCCCCCCGCCACTCACACACACACGCGCGGTTGATGCAGGATAAAACGGAGATTAGATGTACAGGATGACCTAAATTGAGGACAGAGTTACGCTCGTTATTGTAAATGCAATGGTTAGTTAAATTCCAAACCGTATGAATGTGTCCCAGGTCAGGATAGGAAATTAACCAACAATGTAGAGATCAACAAGCCACTGACAGACATGTTCAAAGTTGATTCTTTCAATAATAATTTTTTGTCTTAAATCCACCAGCTATTATCATATTATACCAACATTTGCAGCATCCTGAGCCTTTTTACTAAGGTTACTAGGAAACTTCAGCCTAGAGGAGTTTTATTCTCCTAACAAGTTTCCTTTTTATTTTTAAAGAACTATACAAAAAAAATCACAACTTTTTTTGCTACTTTCTCTCTCCCACAACTTCATTGCAACAAACATACAAAGAACATTGCAACTTTTATCGCAGGGCGTAGTAGTGGATGGGCTTGTAGCTGGAGGGGACCTTCATGTCCCGTCACAGACCAATAACTTTCAACCATGATCTTTCCCAAAAAAAAGTGTTTTAGTGTCCCAACTGTAACCATACTGTAGTCGCCATGCACTGATGTTGTAAAAATAACTAAATGGTAATTTCAAGGGTTGTTGTATTGAACACTCAAAAACGTAATTAAACATTTTGCAAGATCGTCCAATATCAACACTTTGTCTGCCAACTTAATGTCATTCACTTTTATTTCACTAAATGTTTGGCATTACAACAAAAGTCAATGTAGCTTTTTAAAAAACAGTGAATGGATTGTAACAATGCTTGGATCTATTTTAACATAACAGCGTAACATAGAACCTCATCCTACATTTTGAAACTACTGCCTGAAAACATACAGGGGTTGCTTTCTTTTTTCTGTTCACTTTGTTGCAAACAAACAGGTTTGTTGTCCTGTAATTCTCTCACTCTCAGCCCTCAACTCCATCCGGCTTTCTCAGGAGGAAGTGGGCTGTCCTCTGAGAGGAAGACTTCCTTTAGTGACTCCCACTGCAGCTCCACAGGAAGGGCTAGAGCAGAAGTGTAAGGGCAGAGTTAGTGCACCCTCAGGCACCATCACTACCTAAGATGTATCCATTTATTTTGGCAGGGGGGAGGGCAATGATGTTGTGAGGGGATTTGCAAAATGAGATATGATTTGGTGAAGGAAACTGAGAAGGAGAACGTGTGAGAGATGGATAAGGGGAAGAGAGGGAGGATGTGAAAAGAAGGGAGGGAAGAGATGGATGGGCATATTTGTTGTATGCTCTCAGTGACCATAGACCAGGCTTATAAGGTCAAAATAATTTACTTCAGTCCACCTAAAATGTATGCAGGTGTAGCCTTGCATCTCTCTCCATTGATGTTATTATGCACTGAACACAATTATAAACGCAACACTTTGGTTTTTGTCTCCATTTTTCATGAGCTGAACTCAAAGATCTAAGACTTTTTCTACGTACACAAAGGGCTTATTTCTTTCAAATATTGTTCACAAATCTTTCTAAATCTGTTGTAGTGAGCTCTTCTCCTTTGCAGAGATAATCCTTCCACCTCACATGTGTGGCATATTAGCAGTGCCAATTGCATGCTCCCTCAATACTTGCGACGTCTGTGGCATTGTGCTGTGATAAAACTGCACATTTTAGAGTGGCCTTTTCTTGTGGCCAGCCTAAGGCACACCTGTGCAATAATCATGCTGTCTAATCTGCATCTTGATATGCCGCGACTTTGAGGTGGATGGATATCTCGGCAAAGGAGAAGTGCTCACTAACACAGATTTAGATAGATTTGTGAACAATATTTGAGAGAAATAAGCCTTTTATGTACATTGAAAAAGTCTTAGGTCTTTGAGTTAAGCTCATAAAAAAATTCAAAAAGTGTTAATAATTTTTGTCAGTGTACAGTATGTATCTTAGTTTTCTGGTCACTGGTGGATAAGTGGTGGAAGAAAATCTTCGATTCACATAAAAATTGACTCTTATCTTTTGATTCTAAATCGAGTCACAGATTCCAAAAAATCTATTTGTAATACAATATAAAATTCTGCGGACAGAAAAAAGACAGCTGATTTTGCAGTTCATCTTCAGAGAAGGCAATTGTTTGGGCGCATTATGGCACTAATAATTTAATAATTAGCTTTGCAAGATGAAAGTGTTAAATTGCCTTAAATTATATCAGTGTTTCAAATATTTTGCCAACAGTTATTGTAATAAACTGTGTTTTTAACACACCTCTTTCACAATCTAAACGACAAAAACACTGAACATTATAAGTTCCATATATGTAAAAAGTCTGTGTATGTTTGCAGCCTGGGTGTCACCAGTACGTCAGAGGTCCACTCTGTCAGCTGTAGCGGTTACAAGTTAACTCTACACCGCTACCATTTTAACTTTCCGTTCGTATTTCACAGGGTAACAGTGCAGACTTTTAAAACCTCTCTCGAGAACCTTTGACGCACAGATTGCCATATGTGAAGAATTTGCAAAGGTCAGCATGAACCACTGAAAAGGGCCCAACTTCACCACTGCTTTATTATCCTTGTACCCCACTGGGCGTCTGACTGTGGAACGATATGGAACAACAGCCACAAGACTGCAGAGTCCCTGCTGAAAAGCTCCAATACAAACAAAACCTCTCTCTCTCTCTCTCTCTCTCTCTCTCTCTCTCTCTCTCTCTCTCTCTCTCTCTCTCTCTCTCTCTCTCTCTCTCTCTCTCTCTCTCTCTCTCTCTCTCTCTCTCTCTCTCTCTCTCTCTCTCTCTCTCTCTCTCTCTCTCATATAGCCAGGGGTGAGGCATCTGTTTCCTATGCTCAACATATTGGAGGCACTGCATTCACATACACACACTCTTCTGTTTACACTACTCCTGTCTTATCTTACACATTGGACACATTAGGAACATTTCAAAAGCACACACCTCTGATGGGCTTAGAGATTTTGTGTGTGAGAGAGCGTGGAGCGAACATGTGCAATGTTTTGTTGTTTTTTTAAACTTATTTTTTATTTTGAATATTCTTCAGATCTCCTTTTACAGCAATTACTTCCACTCAGAAACAATATCCTTTACAAGGGGTCATAACATTCACACGCTCTTACATATAGGTCAAGTCCACAGCAGAATATGTCCAGAAGTACGAGGAAGAGAAGAAATAATAAAAAAATAACCAACAACCTTAAAGATAAACAATATAAACAGAACAAACATCAACTTAGTTGATAGTGTATTTTTTAACATTGTTAAAAGTTTAGCCATTTTATTGTAATTGTTTTCTTTGCTGGTACCAATCATATCTGTGATAAATACATATTTTTCCTACTTTGCATCACATCTAGTTTCATCCCTAAAATTGCTATCAGAGGGTCTCTAATCAGTTCAATATTCAATATTTTATTAATATATGTAAAAAAAAAAAATGGATTTCCAATGGGCATTGCCAAAAAATATGAGCAGTGGTGACAATGGTGAGCAGCCATTGTCTCATGTGCAATGTTTTGATGACTCTGGCTGGTCATCGCTTGTCCTTTCCAGTGTCTTTTGGCCGTGAATCTTTGTGTTAATGTCCGGATGTTATTGCCCCAGTATCAACAGGGACACCGCGCTCATTTGATCTGGTTTCCCTGCTGATAACACGTGTGTGCGTGTGTGTGTGTGCGTGTGTGTGTGTGCGTGTGTGCGTGCGTGCGTGCGTGCAATGTTTATTGAGCTCTGTGCTCGTCATGTAATGCCTGTGTCACAGCCTTATCTGTGTGTGTGTGCTTTGTTGTCCTTGAACTGTGGCAGTACACTTTTGTTGACATGCATTAGATGGTGGTTGCCAGACCTTCCTCAACAGCTCTGCGGAGGATGGTCTGCCTAGTCCACACAGCATTCCCGGATGGGAGTTACACGTGCTATGGCTTATTGGCATTTCTTTAAGCCAATCACAATGTTCTTGGGCGGTGCTAAGCGTTGCCTCTGCAAAATACCTCGGGAAGGAACTTGTTTTGTTGGAACATGTGCACGTAGTGTGATGTGTGACAAGCGTGTGATTTTTACTCAACAACAGATCAATGTAATTTGATAGTCAGTTCTACCTTGTAGGCTGTTTCCAGAATCGACTGGAGTTTAAAATTCCAACACAAAGAAAGCGGAAGCTGAGGGACGTCTGGCGGAAACGCCGGCTGCACATGAAGAATCCTGTAAATGAAACGCCGTCGAAATAGACTAGTGAGCGTATCAGAGACAATAATTCATTTATATTTATTTTAATACTTACCTGACAAAATTATATGATGGAAAACAACAAGGAAAATCAAAATGGCCATAATAAAGCCCCTTGAACATATTTATTGATGGATTTTAATTTTAGAGGAAAACATTTTTATTTATTTTTTAAACGTCAATTACTAAAATCCTTCTAAAAACTAAAATGAAACTCTACCAAATCAACGCATGTGTTTACTTTCAGTCTTCATTTGTCTAAATCAGTAACTGTTGTAACTATGGCACTTCAGCTGTGTGTGTCAGTATTGTAAAAGTTATACTTGATATTACTTCTTGATATCAAACATTCAGATTAGATTGCATTGCTCATTTCCCAGGTGTGTCTCACTCATCTTGTCCTTCTCTGTAGCCTTCCCCGTCAATGTTTTCCATCCAGTTTTCCATCCTTTTTTTCCTTGTAGTCCTCACTTTCTTTCTGATTTCTGTATAAGCCGGTGATGTTTTAACAGAAGCTGGAGGATGAGGCTGGCAGCAGCAGCGTACAGCAGGTGATTGCAGATAGCTGACTTGAAAATAAATTCCCACAGGAAACTTGTGTGTTTGCCAGTGTGTTTCAGGAAAGGGTGAGTGTGTTTGTGTGTTTCATGGCTCCCTGTGCTCCTGCTGCCGTGGTTAGATAACGTTAGCGAATCAATAGTCACTTGAAAGAGAGACAAAGAGGACGGAGGATGGAGCGGGATTTTATCTGTTTTTAAAATATTATGTTGTGCCCACCTCATGTTTTCTGAAAATGATGAATGTGTAGTTTTCCTGATGTGCCCAAAGACCCCAACCAGCTCATAACCCTCTCTCTCTCTCTCTCTCTCTCTCTCTCTCTCTCTCTCTCTCTCTCTCTCTCTCTCTCTCTCTCTCTCTCTCTCTCTCTCTCTCTCTCTCTCTCTCTCTCTCTCTCTCTCTCTCTCTCTCTCTCTCTCTCTCTCTCTCTCTCTCTCAGTATTGTCTCAGCATATGAAGATAAAGCAAACTACCCGTCACATAGCGTTGATGTTGGACGTTTCTGTAAAACCCACATTATTTTCAATTCTAACAATTTTGAACCTCCTTTGCAATTTCTTCTTTCATTCTTTCTATACCGACATAACGACGACTTCAGTAAGGAAACAGTGTGATTCAGATTAGGCAACCACTTTGTTAAAGTTAGAAAAAAGGTTTTGGTCATGGTGACAAAACATAATTGTAATTGTTGGTTTAAGACTAAAAACACATGCTGTTTTTTTTACTTAAAGCCGTGCCCATTTGCCGCCATCGCTGACAGCCGCAGAAATAGTTTCTATCTCGTTGTAAAAAGGGACACACTACTTCCTTCATTGGCACTCAACATTGACATCAAACATGAATGGTGTGCTGCAGAATCTTACAATATGAAGTGAATTCCAAGGGAGACTAGGTTGACATAAAGCATCCACAGGCCCCTGGCTAACACATGGAACAGACCCTCTCTCTGACAGACGGCCCAACCTAGACAGTGTCTATCCCAATCTAGTCTATGTCCTTGACGTTTCACTTCTGGGATTGCTTCGTTGCCGTGGTAAAATCTGCCGGATTTCACTCATGTAGGCTGGATATTCGTTGCCTTGGGCTTCCTTTGTTTTGGCGTTTTAAACTCCTGTCGATTTATGAGGACTATGGTTAACCTTTTCTCAGATTTCTGCAGGGTAAATCTAGACAGCTAGCTAGACTATTTGTCCAATTTGGGGTTTCTGTTGGATGACTAAAGCTTTTAAATGTGCCCGTGTTCTGGAAAAGCAAGACTAGTCCCACCCTATACGGCTCGGAAACAAGGTTTATTCGCTACAATGTGACATTGAGTTGAATCGGGATGGGTTGGGGATGTAAAAACATGTAATAACTGCTCTCTAAATGGCCTGAGAACCTTTTTGCTATATCAAAAATTAAAAATGACACCCTGATATGATTACACCCTGACTATTATCTTTTTTTAACTCCAGAGTCCATTGAATGCAGTGTAAGATCTGCTCTCCAAACTCTTGGTGTCACATGATTACTGCCCTGCAGCCCCTCCCAGACTGCCTAATCAATCCAACATGACTCTCGTTTAGACGGCAACATCCCGGAGGGCCCGTGGCCCCTGCACCTCCATAAATACACTAACAGCTTTCTTAAATATGTGACAAAATACCGTTAAAAGTTTACAGTCTTGGCATCTGTGCACACCCTGCTTTCACCAGGGAAGGAGTTACTCTTCCACCTGCAATGGAAATTTGAGGAGCAGAGGAGAGTATGTAGTTGCATTTAAAACTCAAACTGGGCTGCTTTAGTGGTTCACACACACATATTTGTACCTCATACACACACCTGCTCTTGATTGTCCAATTTGTAAGCGATGTAGTGGCTGCAGGGGACTCAGGGGAGCAGAGAAACAGTAAACAGGCTGATAGCATCTCATATGAGATCACTGTGCCTGGAACCATGTTCTAAGCAGAGAGACTAAGCCCAGCACACACACACACGCACACACACACACACACACACACACACAAAAGCAGCTGTGAAGAGGAAAGCAGACTTTGTTCTGAGTGACAGAGGAACAGCAGTGGAGCGTTTATGAGCCTTTACAGTGTAAACGGAGTCGTCTTCTGGCAGTGCTGCTCCTGGTTTCAGCCTTGAGGTCCAAGGGGTCAAAGTTTAAACCTAACCTGTCAAAGAAGTCTGGAAATTCAATTCACAAAGCTAGCTTGCTGCCCCCTTACTGTCTTTCCTGCTTCTGGTTTGTCACTTAAACCGTCTAAAAAGAGTGATTCTCCTGACTGAATCTCTGACTGTTGACTCACTCTTTCCTTTCTTCCCTTTTGTTTTCATGATTACACCTCATTCATCTGTTCATCTGGTCTGTCAAGTTCCAGTTTCCCATGGCAATATCTGTTTTCAGATTTCATGGAACAACTAAAAATATGACAACTCCCACAGTTTAAACTAAATCTATCTCCTGCTATCAGACTTGCTGTTGCAGCCGATCACATTACACTATTACACCATCACTGATAACAAAACATATGTACAATTTGCTTCCTGTGTTGTGGATGGTGTTATCTCCATTTCACACATACTCTGGACTTGATTTCGGGGGGGTAGTACTGAAAAAACATGACTTATCCCTTCTTCAGTCCCCCTTGCATTACGGTCGCTGCTTTATATTGTTTAATTTTAAAGCCCCCACAGAACGGAATAATCTACTTGTAAAAATCCAATCCATTCTATCTCTCTACTCCTTTTTTAAAAAATGCCCTGCTTTCCTATTATAGTACCAACTGTACCTGTCCATAATCCTCTACAATACCACAATAACACTTCTTCTAATATTAATAATATCCAGTTTTATTCTTAATCCGCCTCAAACTTGATTATGACTGCTGATTATGTCTGTTTTCGTTTTGTTTACAGTTGTGTCTACTTATGATTGTATTGTTTATTTATCTATTGTTAAGGACCCCCACAAAAATGAGATGCTGCATCTCAAGGGGTTACTTCTAATTAAGAAATGTTCAACAATTGTCAAATCGATTAAGCAACCAATTGTTGCACCACTAATAAAATTGAGAAGTTGACCCTAATCCCCATCCATTCCTGTCGGGGTCAACCAGTCAGTTTCACATCGTCTCTGCTCGTCCTCTATCATCCTGCAGATTCTTCCCTCTGTAGGAAGTAGGTGCTGTGATATTCCATGGGGCAAGTAGTTTGTGGTGAGCGATATATACCGTTAGTAAAGTGGGTCCGTTAAGTCGGGAGGCAGCGTTCACATCGCTCTCTTCCTCTTGCTGTTTGTTTTTCTTCCTGCCTGTTCAAAGATGGCAAAATAAATAAAGTGCTTTTCTGGCCCAGCATCACTCGTCCCTCTGCTATTGATACCCTATCTCTGACAGCCGAGGATGTGTGTGTGTGTGTGTGTGTGTACATATTACACTACGTTAAATAAAGTACAGAAAATCTGAAGCGACTATTTTAAACGCCTTTCACATTCTCTCTAACCCCTGTACGCTGCCTATTCATAACCCGGCTATGACACATTAGTATGTATGTATCTACTATATTTAACTTAACTTTAAACTTAACTGGTGTGTGCATGTGTGTGTCTTCCGGTCCCCCCTTTCCCCCCAAAAATGGTAACACACCCACGGCGAATGAGAGGGCTCCTTTGAGAAATGTGTTTCTCATGTTCTCACGGTGTAAAAATGACGCTATCGCAGAGCTCCAAGAATCAGCAGCTCTGTCCACGTTTCAAAGAGCTGGCCCCAACGTGTGTGTGTGTGTGTGTGTGTGTGTGTGCCTGTGTGTGTCTGTGTGTGTGTTAGTTAACACTAAATAGTGAACGACAGTCTTTATGAGACCCCCCCTTCTTTTGGTGAAACCTTGGAAAGGTTGTTTACTGAGGACTGTTCATACAGCCAGAGGTCACAATCGTGTGTGTGTGTGTGTGTATGGGGCTATATTTAGATGCCCAACTACACTGATAATATCAAAGGAATGGCTGCAGGCTTGATGTTATGAACATTAGTTTGAGTTGGGCGAGTGAATTTTGTTTTCCTTACATGTCATTTAGCTTTTATCCAAAGTGACTTAGAATTGCTATATATATCAGAGGTCACACTCCTCTGGAGCAACCAGGGGTTAAGTGCCCTGCTCAGGAACACATTGGTTGCTGTTTCGCCGTGGGAATCCAAAGGCACGTGTCATATCCACTGCGCCATCACCACCATGTTAATGGCATCTGTAAGATATTGCTGTGGTACATCACAAAAGCAAAGTGGTAAACTCTAAGGCTGGAGCTGTCATCTTAGACAAAAAAAACCCATCTCTAATGTTTTCATCAGCAGCAACAGTGGTTTGTTTGGAGATGAACTGTGTTGGAAGTCAAGTTGTCTGATGATTCTATTAGAATTAAAGACATCATCCACAGAGAATCCAACCACATGACAGAGAGACTGCTTATTATTTAAAGATATCACCAAAATATTAAAGAAAGGCACTTGCACCTGTCTCATCAGTATGTGTCTCGGTGATGCTAATAAAGCTTTAGCATAAAGTATTTTACCAACATCTGGTCACAAGCATCAATATGAAAATAAACCACCAAGTCAGTATTGGTTTGTGTATTCTTTTATTTTTTATTTATTCTATTAATTTAAACTAAAACCATAATTTCCTTGTGCATCAGATTTGAAGTGTATTCATAAACAACAGTTTAAAGGCAGTAGAAGTCTAGGAAATGTTGCTTTCCTCTTGCGGCATAAACAAAGCTCAGTTGTTACGGTTGAATGCTTAGAGAGATTTTCTGCTGTTGACAGACTTCCAAAGAGTGCTCCTTCTGTTTGTTTTACTTATCCCCTGAACAAGCCTATCAAGTACACTTGTGTCATTACAATTACTTTTTTTTCCTCCTTGCTGCAACCAAATCTAATTTTCTGGCTTTTAGGATAATGCTCGTTGTGTATGATTACTGAAAGAGCCTGTGCACCCACACAGAGGGCTGGTACCGTAGACAGTTAAAGAAATGGACCAACAGATCCCGTTGCTCTGGACGGAGACCAGTGAAGGAAAATAGAAGCACTTTTCCGGTGATGGCTGAGCGTTACTGCGCAGCCTCCAACTGAGTTTGACGACGTAGATGTGACATGGGCAACATGTCTGAAAGTTGTAAGTCTTCTGGTAGCTGTGCAAGAGAAATCTCAATCATTCCCAATCAGCAGAGACGGAGAGATAGGTATATGTTAGGAGATAACATAGACACAGGCTAATTACTGCTAACTAACATGCTAGTTATCTTTAGTAATTAAACTTAAACAGTTGATGTAAGTTGAAACTGTCTGCGAGCTTCTCCTGGCAAAACGTTGATCTGTCGACTATGCGACAACAAGTCCCGTGGTTATGACACGATCGTTAGCCTAGTTTTACAAAAACGTCTGCTAAGGAGCCATAACGTGAGATACAAGGTAATGGAGCCTTTTATACATTATGTTTCTTTAGAAATAAACAATGCACAATAGAGTCTTGGAATGCTTCAGATGTAGTTAGTGATGTAGTTATTCACTGTCAAAGTGGCGCCAAAATGAATGGCAGTCAATGGGATGCAGGTGAGGGCTTTGAAGCATTAAAATAGCGCCATGGGAGCCGCGCTTAGAGTGGAGAGACGTACCCCCTTGGCTGGTACAACCTCTGCAACGTTAGGATTCATGTGAGGTCCCCAGAGTCTATGTACTCATGAATGAAAAAATGAGGGGATGGACAATAAGTGTGCCAAGGGTTTAAAGCTTTAGTGCGTAGATGTTTGATAGGTATGAACATTCGTTACATTGATGCCAAATGAGTTGCTACAAAGCTAATTAAAACCGTCAGCTCCACACAACTCTGTCTGTATTTCTCAGTATGGCTGTGTTCAGAAGATTGTGGCATCCGATGACTTTCCCACGCAGAAACTTGAGTGGAAATGATCATTTCTTCTGAAGAGTCATCATGTTTTATTTATCCTCCGAGTCCTCCTTGTCTATACTAGCAACTGCGTGGAGGGAGGGGGGAGGGTCTTGGGCGGTGTGCGGTCATGGAAGGCTTGTATCATGTGGACGCGCCGGCACTGTTGTCATTATTTAGAATTACTCATGGGGGAGGGTTAGGCTTGTAATTGAATTGTAATTTAACAAAATGAATTTGTCTGCCCGACATTTCTGTGCAGCATGTCTGGCTAGAATGTGGGTTGCCAGATCCAAGTGGTGAGCTTAGGCTTTAGTGTAGCTCTCTGTACTGATATGAAAGTACCAGACTTGGCAACCTCACTGTGATTACAAGACTCTGTAAAGTTACTGCTCCCAGCTGATGTTCGCCAAGAAATAGTTCCAGAATGTAACTCCCCCTGAAACCATAAATTGTCATTTTGAATATTTGTTTACAGATTAAATAACCTAGATACATTGTGTTAATAATTGTGGCGTTTTTCCATTAATGGTACCTGCTCAACTCGCCCGCGGTGCCCCGTCCTCCTTTTTACATTGCAGATTAGTGCCTATCTCATGAGGTGAGCCGTGGCTGGTCATCATAGCAGGAAACTGGCGGGACCTAACGCAACACACACACAGAACGTCAATGGTGTGTTGCTTTTGTGTGTTTCAAAAGAAGCTGGAGACCGCAAAAAAACGCCGCTGGCTAAACTACTTAAACACGACGTGTTTATTGAGGACACCCCCATCTGTCGCTAGCAATGATGACGCAGTGATTAGTGACGCTTCTCTCCGACCAATCAGTAGTCTGCAGGATTTCACGTCACCTTTTGGTATCGCCTCAGCTCGCTTGGAACCTCGACTGAGGTGATACTAAGAAAAGTACCTGGCAGGTACCAGGGACTTTTTTTCATAATGGAAAACCAAAAAAGTTGAGTCGAGCAGGTACCATGTAATGGAAAAACGGCATTAGTGAGCCATAACTACTGTACGGTTTGTCCTAGACTAAGTTAGGTTGGAGTGATTAAGTAAAAACTCTAACAGTGTTGGTGTGTTCCTTTAAGTTGTCTTTCCCTCCACAGTCTTGATTTGAAAGAATTTGGGGAATTACCAGAATCAGCACTGTGTGAATACAATGTTTTGGACTCTCTGTGATCGACTGCAACCGGCCTCATCTGTCAGGCTGTGTGACCTTTTCAGGGTAATGGGTTGTTGACTGCGAAAGAGCATCCTCTGAGGTTAACCACTGCTGTGAGGCTCGGCCAGCAGAACATGGTCAGAGTGAAACAGACAGTGCCGAGGTGTGGCCTTCTCTGCGTCATCCCCGTCGGTGTTACAGCAGCGTGTGCGTGTGGCTCTGTGTGCGTATGGGGTGAAGTCAGCCTGTAAATATAGCCTCGTCTGTCTTTAACTCGACGTTCAGACAGTCTGTGTCTGACAAGGAGAAATGCTGCAGTCTCTGACTTTTTTGGTCAAAACACAACAGGAGAGAGGAGGAGTGTGTTTGTGTGGGTGAAGAGGAGGGGGTTTAATTTCAGCCATCTCTAAAAATAGGGGGCTCAGTAACAGAAAAAAATCTGTTCTGCTAAAAATCACAGCTCCATAGCAGCCATTTGGATGATGTGTGCTCCCTGAGGTGGAGCCTGGGAAAGTTAGCTGTGTGTGTGTGTGTGTGTGTGTGTGTGTGTGTGTGTGTGTGTGTGTGTGTGTGTGTGCACATAGGTATGCAGAATAGGGTTATAAAGCAATCTTGTTGGGACTGCTATAGCCCAATTTGTCCTGGTCTGGTTCGAGGTCCTGCCCTCTACTGACTCATTACAAGACCATCAGGAGTTGTGAGATACAGGCGGACATATAAATGAAAAAAAGCCAAGTCCTTAAATGAGAAAAGAGACTGTAGTCAAACATAATCGAGTAAAGTTGCATAAAATATGTTGGAAAGGAAAACTCATTCGATGAAGGATCTCCAGGAATGTGAGCCCACCCGTCTCCATTTCTGTGCTTTTAATCCATTTTCCCACTCTATATCTGGTCCCTCTGGCTGTCTGTTGAAAAGGTGTAGGCCTTTATTGGGCTCAACTGCATTCATTTAAATGTTATTTTTGCCAGCTGGTTCATCTGCACTGGGTTGTAATGGGTGGCAGGACTTAGTCACTGAGCCTCAGACTGAATGTCTCTGCAGGCCCAAATTGAGAGACATATGAGTTTTGCCTTATTAGGTTATTACGAGTATAGTCAAAAGAAATACTGTTTAATGCAGCATCATTTCATGAAATAGTCTTGATGTTTCTGTATCAAACGACCTGCTGCACATAATTTATTGACATTACTTCATTCATAACTCTAGTTAACTATTTATGGTTTGTGTGATTCTTTGTAATTAGCTTTTATATTGTTAAAGATATATTTACAGTGAATACATTTCAAGTTGGAACAAGCTATTATTTTGTAATGGACATCAAAGTTTTGTTTTTAAAATGTTATTGTCACTATATCATCAATATTTGGCTCCACATATTCATATAGTCTAGTGCTCTAAATGTCATACATCCCCCAGTAGGCTGGATGCAGTATAACCACAGTGTTTTCATTGTCTTAGAAAAATTATTTGAAAGATATGAAAATATGGAAATACGTATAAAAGGTTTTGATCGTTTGTTTGGCTGTAGTGTTGCAAATATCACATAGTAGCTAAATATATATTTAGATGTAGAAATATATCTTCAAGACTTCTTAGTCATACTTCAATTCTGTTATTTTTCTCTTCAACATATACTTACCATTCAAGTATCCTTTATTGTGTGCACCAGGTACTTTTGTTAGGAATTATTTAGAAGTTTAAAATGCTGCCTTTGAGTTTATGTGGTCTATCAAAAGTAGGCCTGAGTACGGCGCGCATCCATGGAGCGCCGGAAAGGGCCCTGGACACTTGGCGCAGCATCGCTGGCTCTTTGAGGTCCGGGCTGTAGCACAAGGCTCGAGTACATTGTTTGTACTGATATGGATTGTATGAGAGTGTTCAGTCCTTATGTGATGTTTAGAGAGGCAGGCAGGACTCAAATTACCTGGCTTATAAAATGCCACTTAACATATTGTAGAGTGAAACCACTTGCCAGAGCCCAGAGGTGGGTGGGTGGGTGGGTGGGTGTGTGTGTGTGTGTGTGTGTGTGTGTGTGTGTGTGTGTGTGTGTGTGTGTGTGAGAGAGAAAAGGTGTGTGCATTTTATACTACGCCACGTACGCTCAAAGAACAAAAGGATCCTTTGAGAGCAGAATTTCAGAGGAAGCTGTCAGAAGTGTCCATTCTTCTCTAATCCGGTGTTTTGGATAATCCTGCACTGTTATGGAATGCTGTTTAACACACACACACTCTCAATGTGTTGCCATCCACTCACATGTAAATTCATACACTCTTTTCACTTATGTGACACAACCCACTCGTTAAATCACCAATATAAACTTTCCTTGTCATACAGGAAGTGTTCGTCCTGTCTATTCTCTCTATAAAGCTTACTCACCAGTTGGCTGAAGTTACAAACTATTATATTCTACATAATTATGCAAACACAGTGCTGTGCCAACACATATATAACAATATATAATTATAGGTTCAGTTAAAGAATAAATCAACTTGTATGTAGAGGTGCACTTAACACTTAAATCCCTTAAGGGGATGATACTGCAAAGAAGCTTGTTGCCAAAAAAAACAGTGTTAATGGTGATCAATTTGTTGCCAAAGAACATGATGGTAAATTACCAAAATGACCTTGAAAGACAGGTCACTGTTGCTGTATACTAAAGAGTCGTTCACCACAACAGTTTGAAATGCAGCTCACAATTGTGACGCATTAAAAATTGAAGATTTTTGGGAAAAAAACAATGCTTCATTACATAACAAGTAGAAGGTATTTCTCCATAGTCAAGTATGAGGATAAGATTGGCTTCCACCCTTGGCCAAGTTTTAAGAACTAAAACTGGAGTCAAGATGGAGATCTGTGTATGGGAAGAGGGAGTGACCCATGGTGCTTGTCATCCTCTGAATTGTTGTGATGCAAGCTGTAATTAGACATTTGGAGTAAATATAGGCATATGTACATCTACAGTGGTAGGAGGTTATCTGGCCTCAGTGCTGTATCAGTTTGGGGGCCTAGGTCATTCTGGAGTCGTAATTTCAATATTATTTGCCTAATCTCAGTACAAGATGGCTGCAGATGATTGCCAGTGTATCCGGGAAGTAGTGGCCTTGATGTATGTGGGTCCGAAAAGTCCAGCTGATAACACAGACTCATGACTTACATGAGCAAAACCATGGAGCCCAATTGTGACGTCCCACCCTGATGCATTAATGTCTTGTATCATAGCTGTGAGCGTAGGTCATTAATCTCATTATCAGTGGTATGAGGTTGGGCTGGCAGGCCGGAGCTGCGTCTGCTCCAATTCAAGGCTTTTCTCTGGCCCACGCCAAAATAAGAACACTTCTCTTATTTTTCGGGTTTCAACATTCTTGTCTGGCAGCTATGCAAGCATGTTGTGGAACAGAGCTGAGAACCTCTTAAGCTACTAATGATCTGGAAAAGCCGCTCTGGTCGAGGTCTATAGCGTGGAAGATTCTCCAAAACTTTCAGTGCTCTATACCATTAGAGCCCATGTTAAATTCTGTGAGAATACAGTGCCTGTTGGCAAAGCCGCCATCATTCAGACAGACTCATGTCATGTGGTTTTAATTGATTAGAAATTATTAAAATGTACAATGTTTACCTTTAAGCTCTGTCTGTGTTTGTGCAGGAATTTGAATGAATCCCTGCAGTAGTGCATTTGTGGTGTCATGTAAAAGCGGTTTTGTCTGTTTGTATGTGTGGGTGAAGCATAAAGTATGTGTTTTGTGAGTGAGTGAGTGACCCAGGGGGTTAATGGCATTAGCAGGCCGTGATTGGGCCTGATGGCTTTCTGCAACCATAATAGCAGTTCCATTAAGTGTTTACCGTGAGCCATTCCACATGTCAGCTGTAGTGAAGAAGCCAGAGATGGAGGACTGAGGGGGTGTAACAATATGAAACGGGGTGGCAAGAGACTCAGTGGAGGGGAAGGGTTGAATGGAGGGTGTCAGCTGGGCGCAGAGAAGGGAGGTCCAAATAATTTGTCACTTAAGCTGGTGTTTAGTGTGGTTTGTTCCTCTTCCCATCCACTTTGCTGAAGTGTCTTTGAGTAAGACACTTGCTTATTTATTTATTTCGCAATGCTGTCCTGTAATAGCATTTAGGACAAAAGAATCTACGCTACAGGGATTGATAAATTATTTTGACCATCTGTTACATTCACATGCATGTTAGGTATAAGCAATAAAGAATTCGTGGCCTGAAACAGCATTTTTGCAGCCTTTGGTGTCACAGTGCTGAGAGTGAGCACTATGTGACCTATACATAACTATTCTGAGTCAGCAGACTGCCTTTGGTTTGTACCAGGGATTTTCCCGCAGCCTAGTAGCTTTGGTTGTGCTTTATCTGTCCTATATCTGACAGGGGCATATGGAAAGGATTAAATATAATACACTTTCAGGAAAAAAGAAGTGGCAGCCACCACAGCTGAATGCTAAAGTTATGAAATCTCCTATTAAAGCGACCATTTTCACCAGAAATGCCTAAAGAATTTACTGATTTGTGAAGGATTGCTACTTTTTTCTATTTGATGTAATGTTTTTTTGTGTGTGTGTGTGTGTGTGTGTGTGTGTGTGTGTGTGTGTGTGTGTGTGTGTGTGTGTGTGTGTGTGTGTGTGTGTGTGTGTGTGTGTGTGTGTGTGTGTGTGTGTGTGTGTGTGTGTGTGTGTGTGTGTGTGTGTGTGTGTGTGTGTGTGTGTGTGTGTGTGTCTGTGTGTGTGTGTGTGTCTGTGTGTGTGTCTGTGTGTGTTACAAGTTTAGTTTTATTTTGAAAATTACAATACCATTAAGGAGACATAAAAAGTTAGCAGCAGGTTTCAGCTGATGCCTTTCAGCTAGGAATTGGGTTCAATAGAATCTTACCATATTCATTAAGTTAAAACCCTTTTCTCTCTATTTGATTTAGTCATTATGTTTTAAGGATAATATTGTTATTTATTTTCTATACATTTTTTATTATTTTATCTAACGGATCGAGATGCTTCAGCACGTGGGTGTAAGAATCTGACAAATTCAATAAAAAAACATCCTGCTCATCGGTTTGCAATATAAAAAGTATGGCACATTTCACACAACAGTTTATATTGTATTGTCAT
Source organism: Etheostoma perlongum (assembly GCA_026937815.1). Taxonomy (NCBI): domain Eukaryota; kingdom Metazoa; phylum Chordata; class Actinopteri; order Perciformes; family Percidae; genus Etheostoma; species Etheostoma perlongum. The sequence continues at coordinate 4,663,205 of CM049379.1, read as the reverse complement.
ACTTCCCAATCCTACTTCAATAATAAGAAATGTGTTAAATGTTGAAAAAAGCTTAACAAGTCTGGGTATTTTACCAACTTGTAACCAGATCTGAAAATATCACAGACATTAGATACATGCATGTTTTTCGACAGTCTCTGAACGAGAAATGGAGCATTTGAACTTTGGTCACCAGGTTCTCCCCTGTGTGTGTCAGAATATAATTCAGGTAAAGGAGTTGCGGTTGGTTGGAGGGGTCAGTCTCTGTCTCTGAGCTGGTGGAGTACGGAGTGTGATGGGGGTCATCCTGTGGCCATGTGAACAGGAAGGTACGGGTTCAGTGTGAAGGGCTGAGCCTCTGAGCTGTTTATCAGGTATTTAATGAAGCAGAGCAATGCTAAGAAAGGCAACAGACGAGAGAAGACAGAAGGGTGGGGTGATGTAAAAGAGTTTGAGAAACAAAATTAGTTCAATGTGGGAAAACCCGCAGTGAAGCCAGCACGCTCTCCTAAACTGTTATCCCTGAACTGGGAGAGAAGAAGGAACCACAGTCTCCCATGATTTCACTCTATTTCCACTACAACGAGCAGACAAATACACATCATATTATTTATCACATTTCCTGGCTAAAAAAAAAATCAGCAGAGGTCATATCACTCAGCTCCTGCCGTAAACATTTTCTCTGGCTGCGAGAGAAGCTGAGCTGTGTTCCCAACTCCCATCATCACAGTCCAGCTTACTACAGGCCACACATTCATCAGCGTGGTCGGCAGGAGAAGGGAAGGAGCCTGCTTCATTACAAGTTCAAATAATCAGCCAGTCAAGATGATCAAAACAGTTTTACAGTGTAGATGTCAGTGTTTGATATTTCACCGTCTCTACTGATAATTAATCCTGCTCACAACGAGAAGGGAAAGGTTGGATTATTTTAAAATGGCAAAATGTATATTAATTCTCAGGCGAGATCTGTGGTCGGTATTGTTTGTTTTCTTAAATACTATTTTGTATGTCAGGCTGCAAGTAGCAAGTAATGATTTTTTTTTGTTTGATCAAGAAAATGGCCCAAAAATTGTAATTAAAAAAAAAAATTCTAAACATTGCTTGTTTTGTTTGACCAAAAGTCCAAAACTCAGATATTCCTTTTACAATCATTTATAACCAAGAACGGCAGCGAAGCGGAAATGTCTCATTACTTTGCCGTTTTACTTGTAAAAACAATTAATTGTGGTTGATTTGCTCGCCGCTTCTCCGTGTTTAATGTCCATCAATAACCTGCGTTAAGAAAAAATATAGAAATAAAGTTGACGTATTGTAAATCTGTAAGTGCATTAAGCAGGTAATTAATGTTTATTTTTAGGATTAGTAACATGCGTTTTTACATGAAATCCGGCTTTGCATTATCATTTATGGTAAAGAGAAAAAAAAGAGTTTCCATGTATGTTTTTTGTACCCTTCTGTTTCCTTAAAGGTGCCCTGTGCAGTTGTAGACCTCTTGTAGCACTATGAGGCTGTTTTTCTATGAGTGCGTCACAGTTTTAATTATCTCATGCATGCAAGGATGCACTTGGTGTTGTAAAATAATGTCATACTCCTATTGACTTGACAAACACAAAATTTTGAAAAAATTTGGGAGCACAGATTCTGATGACATTTGTCCTGCTGTCAGTCATCCACTGAGATGCAGTCGTTGGCTCATGTAGCAGTGTGAGAATCTGTTGTGTTCATCAGGGCCGGAGGGTGAGAGGTCAGGCTCAGGGGAGCCATCAGCGTTGAGCGGTCAGCTGACCCTGAACGAACCTCAGATAGGATGGCCTCGCCTCCCCGAGGAGGAACATTCCATCACTGCTGGTGTGTGTGTGTGTGTGTGTGTGTGTGTGTGTGTGTGTCAGAGCTAGGCATGTGCTTATATAAAGCCACAATCTGCACATACAGTACTTTACAACTTACCTTGACCCTTCAGTCTTTTCTCATTGGCCCAGTGTGGGATATCCTTGCCATAACATAAAAAAATCATTCAATGATTTGGATGAACCACCCTAACTGCCATTGTCACAGGTCAAAATGCTGTGCCTATATACAAGAAATTAAAATATATTTTTTAGAAGATTGGTATTAGTTATAGGTAGTATAACCTAACATATTCCTGCTCCCCAGAGGATGAACTGTTTCCCATTTTGGACACAAAAAAGCTTCCTTTCGCAACAAAAAACATGTCAACTATAATGTCTAATGCCCTTAATACCATTAAAACTTTAATCTAGCTCCACTTTATGGCAAAAATGTTTACTTCTGCAAATTAAATATTTAAATCTAATAGTTAGGTCTGATAGATTGTTAGGACATATACTGAGAACATTTGTTCTCTAAAATGAATAAAAGAATGTTTCTGTCATGTGCTTTTTCGTGGAGTGTAATGAACATGGAAGCTTCTGGGAACTCAGGTTTTTTTTAGTCTTTTCTTTGTGTGTTTCTGCAAAAGACACACCAATGAGTAGTACTGCAGAGGGAACAATAAGTGTGCAGAGGGAGAGAGAGACAGTCTCTGCTCTGTCCAACGCTATTACATAAAACATCCTGATGTGGCTGAATGGAACACGCACACACACACACACACGCACACACACACACGCACACACACACACACCATTCAATACAAATCCAAGTAGAGCACATAAACTGTGCTGCTGTGATCCTCAGAGAGTGAAACGGACAAAGTGTATAAGTTACCTCTGTAGAGACAGAGGGGAAACCCACTCCTCACCTCTCCACCTCTCTGCTGTAGAGAACGGACAGTGTGTGGTTGGACACATGTACAAAAGGCCAGAGCAGAATTGGTGGTTAACAGTGTGGCTAAACCTTCATTGCGCGAGTAGTTTTCCATTCAGCAGAAGAGGTAAAAGTTGTCACTCACCTTCATGAAGCGTAGGAGTTTTGATGTTAATACAAATGTCTGTAATGCACATGTTGCATTTATCTCTTCATCAAATCCGCTCACTAAATCTGTTAAGTATTTGACCATTCCTCTTTGAAATATTTTAAACTGAACCATGTACAAAAACATCATTTCTTTATGTAGACATTTTTTTTGTCCATCAACGAGTCGCCAATGTCAGTTACTGAGACTACAAGAAGCTGGAGCTGTGGCACAACAAAATCATTAGGACTGAGGCATCGACAGGAAGTCTTATGTCTGCATTGAGTTTTCAGTATGAAGTTTCGTGATTTATGAATTATGGTCTCCAATTTAGTATATTGAAGGGGTAACAGTGAGGAGTCACAGAACATGTTGACATTTTTGACTGTTAGTGGCAACACAGATCGACTAAAAAAATAAACTTAGCTTTTAACATACTTTGGTTTCTCTTTTTGTTAAAACAGTATGCCAAGAATCCGAAGCACAAATACATAAGAAATGAAATCAATAAATAGAATCAATAAAATCTCCTTGTCTGTCTGTCTGTCTGTCTGTCTGTCTGTTCCCTCCGAGTCTCTACTAATCAGGCTAGACGTGCCAGAGGTCAGTTGCTCTGACCTGCTGGCTCTGGTTCACTATAAATATTATGGAACCAGGCACAGACGCCCTTGTTGGCTGTTTAATATAGTGCTGGGTCCATTAAGGGACTCAGACTATCAGCTTTCATTGGGGTATATAGGCTAATGATAATACTGGCTGCACTGTGCAGTTAGAAATACAAGTCAGAACTAGATGCTGCTGTACTTTTATATCTGGAAGTTTATCATGTCCTTAAAGTTTGCTACTGACTTGTGGTGTAACTGTCGGTTGGGCCATGTCAGTTGTGTTTGCGTGCCTAGGTGCATGCGCATTCATGGCCACGTGTGTGCTTTTGTGTGTGCCAGCAGCACAGTAGGCCTGTGGGAGCGCTCTGTCCTCCTTTCCCACGATAGTTGTCCCATGAGCCCCTGCAGTGACGTCAGGACAGAGGTACGGGCGAATGCCCCGCTCTGAGGTCACAGGTTCACTTCCTGTCTGTCAGGACTAAGTTGGGCAGGGTCCAGTGTGGAGCGCTGAACTGTCTTTATGATCTCTCAGGGGTTTAACCTCTCTGTCCCTGTCTCACTGTTTCTTTCAGGCTATGTGGCTGATGCTGCAACAGGAGGAGCCAGAGGATTTGGTCATAGCGACGGGGGAGGTGCACAGTGTGAGGGAGTTTGTGGAGAAGGCCTTCAAACGTGTGGGGAAGACCATTGTGTGAGTACACATAGATACACAAATACTACACAATCAGATAATTTCCATACATGTTTTTGCGGTTTCACGTGTCTGGATCATGAATACGCCCCCATGTCACTTTTCCATGAAAGTCACAACAATCACAGGATGTACCTTCTGACATTTTTATAACACTTTTCCAGTCATATTTGAATGTTATCACATTAACGTGAAAATCAAAGTATGAACTCATAAAAATACTCAATGCCCAGTTTGTGTCTTCTTAGGAGCCCTGAAATAAATGAGTGTTTGAATCATCATTTATTATTCTAGAGTAAGTAAAATAGGTCTAACAATCTACAAAATAATGTTGATGAGCCAATTTACTGTGAATATTTAGAGACAATGACATCACATGAGACAAGGCTATAAAAATGTATCTATTTTTATACCTTGAAGTCAGGTACAAAATACAAAACTCCCCAGAAAAGCACAGTACTCATCAGACTATCAGCTAATGCCCTGTTTTGACTCTCATCCAGCTAACCAAGCAAAATGTTTTAAATATACACAGCAAACGACCTCTAATATAGAAATTCCATTTCTAACTTTTTTAATCATGCCGACTGAAAAAGGCTGCAGAGTTCACAATTGATATAATGATATGAGTTGCAAAACAGGTTTTGATGCATTGAGATTATCCCACATTGCACATTGGAGCTCTCTGTAGTGGTTCATGTTTGAAAAGAACCACGACAGAACATTCCTGGATAGATGAAGCCAGCAGTGTCACAGGTTTTATGTCTAAAAGGAGTTATATTGTGGAAACGGCTGTCTCCCGTTCAATGCCACATCTCAGTCCCCTCCCCTGTTTCACCTCTTATTCACCTCCCTCTTGTGTCCTGGAAGACTCTGACATGTTGGTGAAGGGGTGTGTTGATTTCAGAAAAAAAAGACAGGTGACATGTTTTGTCTGCACGAGTCGTTAAAGAAACAAACTGCACAAGAAGTAATCAGGGAGATGGAGGAACAGACAGCTGAGCCTTCCAGCAGCTGTGGGAAAAAGTCTCCTTTATGCTAAGATTTGTGTCTCTCCAGGTGGGAGGGAAAGGATGAGCAGGAGGTTGGCCGCTGCCAGGAGACAGGAGTGGTACATGTGAACGTGGACCCAAAATACTTCCGTCCCACTGAAGTGGTAAGTCACATTTCTCCCTGTCTGTCTTTGTGTGTACCTATGTATTCATCTTTGTTCAAATCATCTTCTGGCCTGAACTTGGTTTTACTCTTCTCTCTCGATTAATATTTAAGCATCAATATCTTCTTCGTGGAACAGTATTTTTCCAAGACACACATTATAAGGATTGAAATGAACTATTTTATGTATTATTTACTTGATTTAGCGTTAATGGCTCCAGACTTTAGCTGAAGGAACTTAATGTGCACATACATCAACACATTAGCTGACACTTCATCCATTCACTAGCTTTATAAAAATAGTAAGTGGATCAAGATTGTTTTTTAAATATGCTCCTTTATTTTAACTTAACATAACAAGCATTTAGCCGTAATGGTTACCCTGATGGTTTGTGATGGGTGCTACAGTGCTGTATGTAACCACAACCTCCATTTTCAAAACCATCTCGTCTCTCTCCGTTTGACCGTTGTGGGGGTTTTGCATGTTTTAGCCGATTAACTACAAACTGTATACCTTATGATTGCCAACTATTTGTTTCCCAGAAGCATTTGTTTCAGTTTATTGTTGATGTATTGCTTGCTGTGCAGTTAATCATGCAGGAATGCACACCATATCAACAAATGACACTCACTGCTGCAGAATAAAGTTGATCTACTGCGATAAAATAAAATTCATATAGTTCTGTGTAATTCATGACACAGCGCAGTGGATTTTTCCTCTTCTATATGACCGTAACATGAATATAATTTTTTCTGCATGTATCTGATCGCCGGTCATTGTGTCTGGGACCATACACTTATCAGATGTAACGGGTCCAGTTGACAGCCTCTGGCTGCTTATTGTATGCTATTAAACAGCTGGAAACAAGCCAGTCCACCTCTTTAAGAGTAATGTAGGCTGCATCCTGCCAGTTGGTGCTGAATGGGTCCTCATATTCAGGCAAACAACAATGAAAATGTAACTTTAATAGTGGGGGCGTTTTAAGGCGTGTTGGATTTACTCACTCAGCTGGTGAGGCAATTCTGCTGCGTTAGAAACTGCTTTGAAAGCACACAAGTATGTGTGTCTCTTTGTATCAGCTTGTCCATGGACAAGGGTGCATGTTACCTGTGTTCATAACAGCTGTGAGCATTCATGCCAAAAAATGAGCCGTCATTTTTTTCTCTCCATCTCTCTTTAAGAATCTAATATTTGGGAGGTCTTTCTCTCATCGCTGTGGCCCAGGGGTATTGTGGCTGCTCCCCTTGGGACGGTATAGGGTTACCCAGGGGTGTTGTGTCCGAGATTAGCTGTCAGGTTCTCAGTTTAAAGCTTGGAGCGCCCCTCTGCTGAGCTTTGGCCTGGCGAGATTAAAGCTGAGATCCAGTTGAGTGATGCCGGAGGATTAGCAAGGAAGCCGTGCTGAAGCCCTGCTGAGGCGATGGAAGCACCGCTCACACACCTGAGCCTATATTCTTTGTGCATGTCAACTCTGCATTCAAGGTCTTAACCCTGAACACGCACGGAAAACCACTCCACACACTGGTCAAATGAGCCAACGGTGACCTATCAGCAAAGGAACAGTACAGTGGATTTCACAAGAGCTTTTGTGATACATGGACAATCTATCCTGTAGTGTTGATGCCTACGTAACCTATGAGGCCACCCAGCCCATCGATAAAGCAAACACTAGCAACATCTGCTTACAAACTTTGTCAGCTAAAGGAATTTGTGAAGGCAGCATTGAAAGGTTTCAAGAAAAGTTTCTGTGAAGGTACTTTGGTGAATTTGAGACATTCCAAATACAATACAAATGAACAATATTTCATAGATTAATAGACCAGAAAAATAGGAATTCCTGTACATTGTCACACAATGCAATCCAATAGCTCCGCTCTGCTGGCATGAAGTGTTTGTAAGATTTTGGTCAAACCAAACCGTGTATACTGCACACCATATAGACATATTTAAATTAAAATGAATTACTTCAGCACAGTCACTGCAGCACTTATTAAACACACAATATTGCTGTCACGTACCCTCATCATAGGGCTACAAAAACGATTATTTTCATTATCAACTAATCTGCAGAGTATTTTTAATTGTCTATAAATTGTCTTATTATTTTGACCGACCAGCAGTCCACAACCCAAATATATTCAATTTTCAGTGCTATAAAACGGAAAAAAGCAGAATATCCTAACATTTCAGAACCTAGAAATGTTTTTTGGATTAAAGGTTTCAATTTTTAAAGCTGTTCTTCTGTCTGTCAATCGCTTCGTCTATTATTCGTGTGTGAGGTTGCATTTCACTTTCCAGTTAAAAAGAAGAATATCCAGCGGTTTCTATTACTTGGAACATGTGTAGCTCAGAGGGAACCGATGGGAAAGACGGCAGGGATAACGAGAGGGAAACAGTTCACTTACAGAGGGGATTTTTCTGCTCTTTCTTGCTGTCTCTTTATTTCTATGGTAGGGGTTAAAGGGACTGAGGAGTGTTTAACCTCTGATCCCTTCAGACAGGAAGTGGCTGACACCGGGCTCACAGCTCAGCATTGTGGCTCTCCTAAAGTGGAAATACCTGTCATTGTGTGTGTGTGTGTGTGTGTGTGTGTGTGTGTGTGTGTGTGTGTGTGTGTGTGTGTGTGTGAGATAAGAACCCAGCTGACACAGACTCAAACTCTTTCGTTAGTGTTTGCTATTTAGGTGCAAGAAAATTTGGATCCATTTGGGCCTGTCTGTGTGGCTGTACCTAAGAGGAGTGAGTCTTCAGGCTGTGTGCGCTAATATATATGTAATTCATCATTATCCCTGGCAGTGTGTGTGTCTGACATGGGCTCATTTATCTCCCCAGCCCCTTGGGACAGGGGCGATCAGCCAGGTGTGTGTGTGTGTGTGTGTGTGTGTGTGTGTGTGTGTGTGTGTGTGTGTGTGTGTGTGTGTGTGTGTGTGTGTGTGTGTGTGTGTGTGTATATTTGGAATATAATACCTTAAGGCTGCAGAAGTGGTGGTGAGTTTGTCTGTGCTCATGGAAGCTGTTTACTTCAAATGAAACATACTGGTTAAAAATAAAGAAACAAAGCTACCATACATTTTTTTGCAGATAGTCAAAACGTAAAAGCAAAAGACATGTGATGTGAAGCTGTCAGGGGTGTTTTGAAATACCCATCAGCTAGGTTTCAAACTGATCCAACTGTCATGGCTGCCGTTTGTCTCCATTGTATTTGTTGTGCAGTGCTGTCAATCACACTTGTCAGCCTGTGGGATCCTGCCAACACTGAGGTTTGGCTCAGAGCAGCCTCTGCCTAAGCTCTTTGCAAAGGTGTGGCATGGCTTATTATGCTCTAATAGTTAGGATTACTTTTGGTTGCCAGGCAATAAACATTGCTGTGGTTGTGGACATTTCTAGTGTGATCAGAGGGTTTCCTCTGTCTGGTTCTCACGGTTGTGTTTAGACTTTGTTAGGAGATTTACAAGGCTGGAAATGATCACTGACTGTGTGTAAACGTAGTACATGGAGGTAAATACAGAGATGCTAAATTTACAATAGGTATGTGAATTAGTACAGTAGGAATTAGGTGGAGTAAACGTGTGGGTGTGTGTGTGTTGGCATATTTTTAACATGGGAAGACTGTTACAGAATATGCCAGAAAGAAGTGCAAAAAAGTGCTACAAAAGCAGTTATAGTGACACATAAAGTTGGGGGTTTATGAGTGTCAGATTTAAAAAAAGAAGGATCAAATTTGTCGCGACAAAGGCCAGATTTTTTCTCCATAGTGTGGATCAAACACCAAAAGTACTGGATCCTACACTTCCTATTTTAAAGTCTGACACTGCCAGCAACTACTCAGATAAAGTTGAGTCAACTGCACCCTCAGCACCCCCAACCCTCTCCCAATAATCCTGGTACTCTTGCTACGGCTACTATCTTTACTATATCTTAAACCTAATATATTTCCGTGTGAAAGTTTCCACATTGGGTCTTTCCTGCCTTTAGTAATATGCGGTGCATCTCACTCACCTTACAGCTCCTTCACCACGCATGCTTTCATAAGCTAGCAGTCTAGCTTTCTTATGGGAGATCTTGACTTTGACATGGAGAAAATAAAATGTAAATTGAAATTACTGGAACAATCACTTTTGCGAGATCTTGACTTTTACATGGTTTACATGGTTTTTTAAATATTTTTAATGTTTTATATTTCTTTTTTTTTAATTTCATTTTTTTCACCATGTCAAAGTCAAGATCTCGCAAAACAAAGTCAAGATCTCGCAAAAGTGATTGTTCAGTTATTTATTTATTTATTTTATTTTTTCCTCCTCTGTCACCTCTGGGGCTCCGTATAATCATACACTGAGGCCATGGTGAGTCTCATGAGCCAGTCCAAAAAACACAGCTCAATATACTGCCCATCATATTTCTTTTTGTTTTAGCTCCAGTAGTTTCAAGCTGCATTTGAAAATCACTACATTTTGCTACTTTAAGTAGCTTAATCTCCTCCATGAGCTGTTTCCCATCTTCTGCTGCTACTGTTGATGTGTAGGTGCATCGCCAAAATCAGCGGGCCTACCTACATAAGCCAAGCTCAGTTTAAAAACATCTGCTGTAATGCAACTTTGTATTGTGTATTTTTTTGGGGCCATCCCTGTCTGGTAAACATCAATGGCTTTATAACTCCATATCCCCAGTTTTTTTTATTTAGAGCTCTACGTTAAAAAAAAAAAAGGTCTCCAAAGATGTGGCTATTTTCTGGACCTGAGGAAGCTCCACCAGAGCCACCATGGCCTGTCAACTGATCTTTTGTAATGTGTAAAATAATTAGAGAGCCCCTTTTAATAAAAAATGTTACATTATCAAAGATGTATTCTTACTGCAGTTTACTACTTATAAACTCTGAGTTGATCATTTCCACTAAGCAGTTATAAATACTGCATCACAAGGGAACTCTTCTCGTAAACTCAATAAGGCATTTAACAGATGTTAGAATACAAAATATTAAGTGGCATTTAAGTTGTAATGTTATAACGAATGTTTCTTTTTAAACGTCATTCCAGTTTCTCTTTTATACCCGCCAATAATATAATGTATCTAATAATACTACTTTCATTTGGCCCAAGATTTATTAAAATAAGGGTAAAACGCACATTCATTTCATCGGACAGTTACCAAGTAACAACCTGTGTTGTGTGATTGCTAATAGCTGCAGAAGTTTCTCTCTTTTTCTTTGTTTAAACATCAATAAATTTGAAATATTTATTGCAAATCCCAATTTGTCTCCCTTAGCACTGGAGAGTTTATATGTGTTTTGGACAGTGACGATTGTGCACACTGTCCGTATTTGCATTGGTGTGTGTCTATGTGCATGTACGCACTTGCGTGTGTCCATGCTTATGCAACCCCGGTTGTCATACTTTCAAGTTCATGTGTTGCTGCGGGGGATAAACTGCCATGAGTTGAGTGACAGCGCTGGGTTTTCTGTCCAACCTCTCAAGCAGTGTAGGAGGAGAAGTGGTGATAAATGGGAAGTTGTCTCTCAATCTGTCTTTATCTCCATCTGTCCAATCAATGTTTCGCAGAACTCCTACACTGTAATTTTCCCAGGACACCTCCTCACCCATTTGGCCCTTTTTGCACTTCTGTCTGTGTCAGGGTCACAGTGATGTAATGAACATTGGTCGGCAACACAGGAATGCCCTTCCAGGCGAGATTATCCTCTTGTAAGTTAAAGCAGACAGACAGTTGCCCCCATTATTACCTACCTACCTACCTAAAATGAGTCAATCATTTCAGAGTAAATCAACAAAATTTTACCTTTTTTGGATGACCAGATTCTCTATAGGATTTTGTAGTGACAGATGCATGCTCGCAGCATGACATGTCTTCAGTTTTAGCATAGTGCATTGCTCCTGTTTTCCACAGCCACGCTATCTTTATCAATACAATCTAGAAGTCGTCTTTGTTCGTGACCGATTGGAGAAATTTCCATCCACGAGCTATAGCTATCGGTCTCTTAGCAGCTGTAAGGCGGGCTAGGCACAGCACATCTGCTCGAGTTCCAAGTTAAAGCCGTTTTTTTTGTTAATCTGAATTATTTTTTTTTTCATTGATAATCTTCCTTAATCAGATAATATTAATAATTGGAATATGTATGTAAATTGTAGGAAATGCACATAAGTTCTTGAGGCCCAAAGTGACCTCAAATGAGAAGCTTGATAAATTACTTTTAGTTTAATCATTTGTCAAAATTGTCATTTCATTTTCTGCTCCAGTTAATCAACTATCTCAGCAGAAGATCACTGCATGCTTATCACACTGACATCCCTGCAGTTCACAGTGGAATGAGCATATTTTTCTCTGTGGTAATGTTTTGAGTGACAGAGAGGAATCATCATCAGAATTTCCCATGGACCAACAATGGAAAAAATGCATGTTACGCTTTGTTAGAGTCCCGGACCACGTTCCCTGCAGTGCAGTCATGTACATCTGACGGATCAACTTTTTGTTTTAAATATGTAAGTTAATTGCAGTGCAACACAAATAAAAAGGCCGAAGCGCTACCTACCACCACTGCTACAGTGGCAGCCTGTAAGGCTCGGGAGTGTCGAGTGTTTGCTGTATACACATAAACAGGCACAGTTTGTCATTCCAGTTTAAGGATTTTCTTTGTGTTCATTCAAATAGAGGAAAAACACTGATCAAAGAAATCCTGCTCTTATCTTTGCTCTGACCACGAGCAACATCCTGAAACTGCATCAGACCTTGTTTTCGCTGGTTAGCGGAGCCATTGTTTATTCATTGGCAGGAAGAGTTTTCTGAATGCTAAATGTCACATTTATTCACTCTGGATAAGAGCAATAACTCAAATAAACCAGATGGACAGAACATGAAAGATTTGTTACATCATAGCAGAAACTTGTATGAAAGTTTAGGTTGAAAAATGTAGGTTGCATTCACACCAAAGTTTAACAGAGCAGTTACCAGGCCTGTTTTTTTTATTCCTATTTTATTCAGACTGCAGGTAATAATCAAAAGCTCCTGCATCAACCCCTAAATATAGCCCTGTTAACAAACCACACCTCTGCATCTGTCAACCGTCTGTCCGTGTGCGTATGCCAGTCTTGATTCTAAACTTCCTTCTTGCGTCGGATTGCTGTCATTCCAGTACTGAGGTGTGCACAACGAATTCACCAGAAGCACACTCTGCTGCATATTCTCATACGTCGTCATTCCTGTTGTTGGACAAGGAGCTCAGACAATGGATTCAGTGATCCAGGGGAATAAAGACGGCGGGTGTTTCAACCTTTTATGACTGTTGGCAAGCAGAGTCAGTCCACCTGTTGAGGGCATCAGCATGACAAAGACATACCTGACTGAGCTGGTTACTAAATAATGTTTTGCATTGTCAAGCTTTATTGAGTTTAAAGGACAAGTCCACCCTTGGATACTCTGCCACAGTTAGATATCATCACCATGTGATGTTGAATGCATTCCATGTGTCTTTGTGATGATATGTTGTGACCTGCCTCCACTACTTCAGTTAGTGATCTCATGAGTCTCACAGAGCGTCCTTTGATTGCTCCCACACACAGGGCCTGAACTGAGCAAAAGTTTGACATAGTAGAACTTGTTTGCAAGCAGTGGTTTGTTGAGAACTCCAATAGAGACGTCACAGAGTGGCCACAAGGCCCTGACATGTATGTGCACAAACCACATTACCATGCAATAAGCTAGTCTAGTTCATGTTGAAGATGCATGGAACAATGTCATACAGGTACTGTTAGAAATGCTATGCATTGTGATAAAATATTAAAACAAAAATAACAAACATGAACACATTATTCTTTTTCTAGGTCTAAAATATGTACTGTTTGTAATATACAGCCACTATAACAGTATCAAACACACCTGTAATACTTTAAATAGCATTATGAATACCTTGGGTACCATTACCAGGCTCAGTCCTTTATTTTTAATATACATTATATAAGACAGACCTGCCTCAAAAATGACAAATGATAACCTGTGACCTTGACAACATCCCTCTTCCTTTGTTTTACATTGGATTTCTCCCTGCATTGAATATTATTGTAAAATGATTAAAAGCTACAACAAAAAGCTATTTTCTGTCTGATTCTGTGGGACAGAACTACACCTGATATGCAGCACTTATATTTTCCAAGGCTGAATTGTAGCTGCACTTTAAATATCTTTCTCCAGGTATCTCCAGGACAAAGAAAAACACAATGTATTGTACTTGTATTTCACTTTGTCAAAGTGTTTTGAGAACATTTTTCCTTAAAGTCTTTTCAACTTGGACCATTGTTACGAACGTATGTTGTACAGTTAGGTATTGTTGTAACCCACAAAACTTTGTTTTAACGTATAGTCAATGTATCGAGGACTCGAGGGATATAAAACGTGTCAGAGGAAACTGTGGGAAAATGTGTAGTGTGTACAAAATCACATGACAGCTTGAAATATTCCAAATGATGTGATGGTGCAGCCATGAAAACCTGGTGGTTTAAATAATTCATTTAGTCTAAGCATCATATAGTTTCAATGAAGTGTTACAACAAGCAGAGACATAATATATGTGTGATGTTGTCATACAATGTGGAAAAGGCTTCTATTTTCTAACGTCAAGGCTGCTTAAGAAAGAAATTTAGAGGGGAAAATCAGAGTTCAAGAGTTTAAAGCTATTATTTAACAAGTATGCTCGAATCCAAGCTGAACAAATGGGCTTTATTGTGGAACCCCCACACCCCTATTATCTCTGAATATTCACTATAGATGGAGTTTGATTTAAGAAAAACTAACCATAGCTTCATCATTCAGTTTTAAAACAAGGTTACCCACTTTCTATGAAAAAATGAATCCCTTACATTGCAGCTGTAGGAGTTGACACAGCATGCATCTAAAACATTTAATTGGTTTTGTCACTGCATTTCTCTTGTTTTACACACAAAGGCGGAGAAGTTACAGGCTGGCAAAGTAGTGATGGGACTCTCACCAACGTGACTATAAGATAATCAACAATTGACAACCAGGGACCTTAAAGTGCTCATATTATGCTTTTTGGCTTTTCCCCTTTCATTTATTGTGTTATATATCTTTTTGTGCACGTTATAGGTTTTCAAAGTAAAAAAAGAAAAAGTCCACCCAAAAGGGACTTACCATCTCTAACAGAAGACACTGTTCACAAACTGCTCCAAACAGCGCTATTGTAGTCCAGCCTTTACTTCCGTGACGTCACTTTGTAACACGTTATAATGCTCGCCTAGCTGCTGGCACTCCCTCATGCTCTGCAACTGACTAGCTAACAGTACTTTCTGAGCATGTGCGACTCCCAACAAAGATGGAGTAGAAGTGAGATGCCATACTCTGAAGCTAAAACAGAGAGCTCAACACAAAGGGTGAAAAGAGGAGCAGCAGCGATGTGCAGTACCACAAGTAGCCTAACCTGAAAATGAGCATAATATGAGCACTTTAAGACAAGGGTATGCTCCAGAAGAACTAGTCTGTATAAGGTGTTGTCAGTCTACGTTGGGAAGCTAAAGTTTTTGTAACTGTCGACAGTCGAAAGTGAAAGCTGTCCACGGTGCGGTGAAGAATTTTAAAAAGAGAGAGAAGATCAAACCGTGGCCGTGGTTGTCAAATTATTGGTTTTGGAAAAGTAAAATTCAGTCAGACCCAGTCATCCTCCCAAATGCTGATGCCAAAAGGGGTTGGAGGACTGTTTGACCTTGTGACAAGCACTATGGTGAAGCATAGTGACATCTTTAGTCAGCAGGGTCTCTTTTTTAGCAGCAGAAATGAGGTGCTTGGTTCTCAGGCCTTGTTGAAGAAACAGAGCTGGTGTTGGGTTTCATTTGACTCCATGCAGGCGGTCCAGACATCATAAATCCACCCAGGATCCTTGTAGTGCTGTCTCCACACACAAAATGAGTATTACAGTTTCTCTGATTGGAAGAGGATGAGACAAGCTCCATTTGAGTTGCTGTCAAGTGTCTGTTTTTCAGCAGACATCGTATAACCCTTCTTTAATCCACACCCGTCACTGCTTTGACTTTCTGAACATTCTAGTACAAAAGAACACTAGTGGTAGATACAGACGCAGCAAGATTGCAGCAACCGCAGTGTCAGATCCCGCTGTGGAGCAAATTCTTTATCCTAACAATGAGAAAAGCAGGTATGGTCCCACACACGTGTGCTGCTGACATAATGGCTCCTGGCAAGCAGTAACTCACACTCTTCTGTCACTGTGCCCCAGAGAAGATTTTTAACAGTTGGCCTGTTTTGTTGCGTAATATCTGCTTTTTAATGAAGCCTGAAATATGGTGGCTATTTTAGACTTTCCTAGTATTAGGTTGTAATTCTTTTCAGGCAACAAGTTGAGAGGTTTTTAACAGCACAAGGGGCTCTTGAGTCCATCAGCTGTTTCATATTCTACTTCTTCAAGGAACATTTTAGATTTTAGAATGTGAGTCTTATTTTTATTCTTCTGGCCTTATTATTCCTTGGGGTTGTTATGTAAGGGATAATGTAGAGCGAGGCGGTTGTTATGGCGAATATAACCCAAGTCACCCTGTCGGGGTTGTATTCGCTATGACAACCGCATCACTCTACATTATCACACTAACTACATGTCTACTTACCAAAATAATTTATAATTTGACGTAAAATATTGATTTTAAAAAGGAGTTTGTTGATTTAAATACGATTGTATTGCTCCCGCTAAAGAAAATAGTCTGTTCCGTCTCTAAGGTTGGAATCCTGCGTCCATAGCAACGTAAACTCTGTAGCTAGCTGTTTAATGCAACACTCCGTCTGTCACAGCACCACAGTATCTCCCCCGCCTGCAGTGAATACATTTCTGGCAAAAGCCACCAGTCCGGGCATGCATTTATACCTCTTATATGATGTGCGCTAACTAGCTAGGTGGACAAATTACCCAGCTGCTGTTTTAATCACTGCAGGAATTGAAACCTTTGGCTGAAGCGTGTAGTGAGCTAGCGGGCTATCGGCTGCTCTAATTTACATTAAACTAAACATTTTCATTGACAGTGAAATGAGACACGGTGAATGGCTTCTTTGGGAATATTTATGTCCTCATTCATCTCGTTTCCTTTTTGCACAGCCGCTGAATTGGAGGACAGAAGTTGATCCACATTTCCCCACTTTTTGCCACAGCTGATAAATTATCCAGACTTCTTCCAGCGTATAAATATAGCTGTCCTGCAGAGTGAACAGAACTGCGTCCATGGCTTCGCTCTGCCATGGATGGCAACGGTGTGTTATACTTAGCAACGGTCTGTTACTAAGAAAATAACAGACCGCAGAATGCCTTAGAATTCAACCAAGCCATGTAATAAAGCATTTTGACCACCAGGTTGATTATAAAGCTGCAAAATCATGGCAAAACTGCAATACAGGCAACAAAAAACAAAACAGAGCTATCATGTCTCAAAATGGCATACCTGTTAACCTCATTGTAATATAAAAAATGGGAGAAAAGTGAAAATGTGTGGAAAGGAGTAATGACGCGCCGCCCCTTTTCCTCCTCTTGTTTCTGCTCGCTGTTCTGCTCTCGGAAGGTCAGCTTTTTACTCAACTCCCAAACCATGCCACCGCTCATGTACTGCTTCCGTCATCTAGGGTGATTGGCACTTAACCTGACAAAGTTGTCAAGAATCCTGGAGAAAAGGGAGTGTACCATAAACTTGAACCATAGATGGGCCGCGAACGGTCCAATCTGACATATCAGAATTCAACTTCAAAAGATTCAGCCAAAGAAGAGGGAAATCAAAGTCAGAAGTACAGATGAAAGTTCAAGTTATCCCAATCTGTCCCTCGTACATTGCTTTGTGTGGATTTTACTTGGTTCAACAGTTCTGTTACAATATACAGTCTGGGTAATTGAGTTTAATGATGAATCAACATGCTCAGCATCACTGTAAATAGCTGGGTACTTAATCCAGTAAACAGAAATCCCAAAAAGCCATAATTAATGTAGGTACATTTTGGGCAAATGTCAATAGTTTGCAGGCCCCAGCATTATTATATCAGTCAATTGGAGTATGTTTCTGTTGATGTTTTCTAGGCAATTGATTTTAAGTGAGAACTTGTTTAAAACTTGCCTGAAAGCTTATGTGGTGATGCTGCTTGTACCCCTTTCTTTTTTTTTTAAGGGTAGACATTTTGGAATTTCTACCTTCATTTTGTTTCACTTCGAAACGAGAAGTTTAGTGATGCCCTATGCAATCAGAATTAGGAACTATGATGTCCACATACCCAGAAGGAAAAATTTACAAATGTAACACCATGGTCATGAATAAAATGGAAAGGTTTCACCTTTATTACAAGGCTGTGACAAAATTCATAAGTCGGAATCAATGACCTGCCAAGATAGTGACTGCCTAAATATGATGAACTGGACCCATAGATCTGACTTCAGTAAGCCTGGGGACTGAGGTATTCACCTTTTTTCATGCTTTTATATATGGATTTGGACAATGTGGTCCTGACTGGTCGGTATAGGGGAGGAATGAGCAGCTATTATTATCCAGCTTTATGTCTCTGGCAGTGTAGTGGTGTCAGTCAGAGGCCGCGGGTGGAAGCCAGGGGCCGGTTTGGACTGCTGGCTCTCTGAGGTGCTTCATCTCGGGGCCGAGGCAGCAAGGCCTCTAACTGAACCGCAGCCGTTTGGATGGAGAAGTGCTGAGGCAGCACACTCAGCCCATTTCACTGGGTGGAGTTCCTATACTGTACTATAGGTCTTAAAACAAGAAGAGGTGGCGGTTGTACTCGGCCGTGAGCCAGTGTATGACTTTATTATCATGCACAACATCGTCCCAAAGCTCAGATCACACATCACTGTCAATTATTTTGTTTTATTCCACACTTGTTTCTCAGCCGCTGTAGTTAGCACCAGCATCTGTGATCAATTTGTCCGATTTATGTGTCACAAATTAGTCCGTGTTTTAAAAGCAGCATGTGTCTGTTATTCACAGTGTCGTATTAGGCGTTTGCGAACAGACTGAACTCCGGGATTCCTCAGATTCCTTTTAGTAGAAGCCAGTGATAAGGGGAAATGTGAGGTAAGGAGAGGCCTTAGTGTTCTGACAGCAGTTTGCTGCGTTGATGGATTGAGGTGAATGTTTGAACACCAGACAGACATAAAGGAGCAAATGCTTTTATGAGCAGTAAGATTTATCCATTGAACAAGCTTTGTCAAGGTCTGTCGGCTGAATTTATGGCACATGACACACGAAACGGCTCTCAGTGCTGAGTCTGGATGTTTGGCAGAGGTCCACGGTACTTTCACACAAAGGAAGCATGAAATATTAGCATTATTCTAAAAGGTTTCCGTATATTAGGGAGGAATTGGGCGTCCTTTTCCAAGACGGTTCACAGTAAAACTGTTCCCTTTTTCCCTTACCTGGAATTCTGCTGTCTGGAAAGATTGCTGACAGCCAGGCGCTCTGCTGCTCCGGATGGAAAACGAGGGAACAATAAAAGACAAAGTAGCAGAAGTGGTCTCACATTTTACTCTTATTTGACATTTGTCAGTGTTCATTAACTTGTCAGCCAGTTTCCATAGATACTTAGATAGGATTTGTTATGACTCAAGACCCAGAAATTTTTGATTGATAGTTTCATTGTTAGATTGATAGTTTTTTTAATTCAATCACGTCTTTGTCCATAAATACTGAATATCTGATTCAGTATTCTGATATTTATATTTTTCAATCCAATCATTTGTTTTGCTGAATTTTTCTGCATTTGTAAAGTATGCCCCACATTACAGCTCTCCTGTAAAGGCTTGTATTAAAAAAAAACACATCACTGGAGAAAGAGCGGAATGTTAATATGGATCTGTTGGACAGGAAGGTTTGGACCGAAGTTGGACATCATCTCCCCCTCGCATCAATGACGCGTTCAAGTTTCAAGTGCAGTTTGAAAACAACAGGAGTTCTTTCAGGGGTAGTGCAGAAAGGAAATGGTGACTGAAATAGAAGTAAAGCATCAGGTTTTATTAGCCTTACCCAAATCGGTTCCTCTCACCATGCAAGGCTGTGGCTCAGGTGGTAAGACCTGTCGCCTACCATGTCAAAGTGTCCCTGGGCAAGACACTGAACCCCGACTTTCCCCTGATGCTTCGTCATCGGAGTGTAAATGAGTGTGAATGTGTATCTGATGAGCCGGTGGCACCATGTACGAGAGCCTCGGCCACAGTGTATTGAATCGGGTCGGGCTCGTGCTAATTTCCCTTGTTTTTATTTTGTTGAGCGGGAATGCTTTGTCCTATAATCAAATACCTACCGTTAAGAAGAGTTCCACATTTGACTATTGTCTCTTTTTTTTTTTTTTTTTTTTTTTTTTTTACTGCTGTTAAAAAAAACCATGTCGCTGAAAGCAGTTGCCTTGAACAGTCCCGAGACCCCCGACTTTCACCTCTCATTAACGAGGAGAAATGTTATATAATCTCTATTTAATATGGCATCTGACAGTGTTCGAGGTGTTGAACATTCGAGAAGGTGCGTGTCGGAGATCGTGTCACAAATGTTTCTGCACTGAAATAGTTTAGTTGACTTCAGGGTGAAATACATTTCTTAATATTTTTTTATTCAGGTTCTGCCACGGTTTGGGCTTGGACAGAAACGATGCAGGTTCAGGTAGGGTCAGGCCCGACTTTTTGGGCCCGATCATAGCTCTAGTTTGCATGGCTGTTATCTTTTATACTGCAAAATCAAAACAAAATAAAATCTACTTTATCTCAGCTTATTTCCTGTTTTTTGTTATCCATTCAGCCATGGAGTAAAAGTGCAGGTTTGGATGTGTTGTCATGGTAACGTCAGCTTCCCTCTACAGTTTGGCAGCTTGTTCGTCATGTCTGTACTCACATTTCCATAGACCTGCTTATCTGACGAGGACCACTTCCTCTCTGATCGTTAACACTAACTATCACTCTCTCCTCTTGAAGCCATTCTTTCTTTCTCTCCCTCCCTATTCACGTCAGTTCAATGATGCTTTGAAGATTAACCTAACAGTTTGGTTTATAAATAAATACATATAATCTACAATAAGAAGATGTAGAAAAAAAAGTTACAGAACTTTTGATAAATACATTAAAGAAGGAGTGATGTCCTGTATATTAAATGAAAAAACACCCAAGTGGGCTATAAATCTCCTGTGTGTGTGTGTGTGTGTGTGTGTGTGTGTGTGTGTGTGTGTGTGTAGTAAGTAAATGATCACATGTCAGTTTCAGTGACATTAATCTCTTGCTCCCTTGTTTGATTGAGAGTCAAACTGTAATTAAAAGGGATTATGCAGTTGAGGAACAAAGACTTGATCAAAAGCAGATTTGTATTGAGGGAAAGCACGCTCATGCACAGTTCACCACCGTGCTCATGTAAGGGTTGGGTGCGGTTTTCTTTAGTAAAGAAGCTATGATTTAAAGAACCGTTCTGCTGTCAGCCATGTGTATATCATACTAAGTGGCTTGTTTGGCTCGTATTCTTTTTCTCCCAATCGGCCACATGTATAGAGTTGCAAAGTGGACGGAGCCACTGGGGACAGAACCCCTTTTCACCACTGTTAATTCCCATTTTAACGTTTTATTTTTAATGATATCAGGGCTCACACAGGACTCCCCTCGTTGACAAAGGTTTATGTTATATGGCCACTGAGCAGTAGTGGAATGTAACTGCATTGTGTACTTTTATTTTTACTGATCATACTTACATACTTTAACTTAACACTTTCAATGTGGGACTTATACTGGAAACAGAGTATTTTTACAGTGTGGTGTTAGTACTTTTACTTTGGTATAGGATCATAATGCGGCTGGGTTGGCTCAGTGGGGAGAGCAGGCACACATATGAGGGGTTTATGCCTTGATGCAGAGGTCCAGGGTTCGAATCAGACCTGTGACGATTTCCTACATGTCTTCCCCTTTTCTCTCCCCTTTCTCACCTAGATTTCCTTTCAAATAAAGGCAGAAATGCCCAAAAACTGATTTTAAAAAAAAAAGAAACAAAAAGTATAGGATCATAATACTTCCACTAGTGTTTATGAGAAATCATGTTTGTTTCTTATGAGCGAATCAGATGCTAGAGCTGGAGCAAATATTCAAACATTTTGTTGTTGCAGTTGTAAACAAAATGCAGCCATAGTTGATGAATTCAACCAGGAGTTAACCAGAACTCTGAAAATGAGCTCATTTAACATGCTGAATGTTTTTATCAGGTTTCCACAAACCCTAATGTTAAGCTCATGCTCAATGGTAGTGGAATACACACCAGAATTTCACAATCCTCCAAAATGCTCCTTCATCTTTTGATGTATTATAAAAGAACTAAATATTTTCTAACACAACTGCACATCATTTATTCTGGAGAGTTTTGTGTCCTAAATGTTGACGCTGCTCAGAATGTTATGTTCCAGGTACCTTAAAGGTGCCCTGCCACACAAAATCTTTTTTACTTGCATTTTTTGAAATATGTTAAGTCCATATGTGTTTGTGTTATGTCGTGAATGTGAAGAAGAACTACCTCCTCTGTCAGCTCTAGCCACTGAAAAGAAATAAGAGGAGAAATCAGGCCAATTACAACAGCTGGTCAGTCTGATGTCATGTTGCCTCAGCTCATTACTATTCATAGCATCGCCCAGTTGCACTGGGTGAAGGATACTGATAGCCAGGCTCTCATTGGCTAGCTGTAAGCCAATCAGAGTCAAGCAGCTTAGCTCGTTGAATATTAATGAGAACTGGAACAAATCGAGCTGAGTCTTCCTGCAGGCTTTCTATACCACGCTAGAATGGCTTGAAACAAGGTAACCAAGGCATTTTTCCACAAAAAATGTTACAGAGTCCCATGGTAAAACTTCAGACATTACCACAAAGTTATGAAATACATGTGGCAGGGCACCTTTTAAAGGGTTGGTGACTGGCCAAGCAGATGTGTTGTTACATGACAACAAGGTCAACTACAACAAACACAACCCCCGGACCTCTGGCAGAAATGGGAATACAGCACGCAGCAGGATGACATTAAAAAGATGCAGCAAGATTACAGAAACATATAACATTACAAAGTATGCCGTGGAGCAAACCAAAAAATTACTAAATAGTTTGACATGCTTGACTCTGTTTTTGGCCACTGACGGGTTTGTGTTGGCCACAGCAGTGCGCTGGATTTTTTCACAGCATATAAACTTGTATCTTATGTTTATTTGATATCTACGCCACTTTTTTGTTTTTCTACTGCACATAAAATTATTAAGTCAGTCCAGCTGTTGTCTTTCTCATAAAGTATACTCTAAATGTCACTTTTTTCCCCCCACAATATCTTGATTTATTTCCAGACATAGTACCATTGATATATAACCACTAGGACTCAAAAACTCCTGCCCCAAACCCTGACCAAGACATAACAACAGAACAACAAGACACATACATAATTATAAATAACTGAAGACTAAAGGAACTGAAATACCCAATAAAGTAATAATACAAATACTACATAAGTAAATAAATAAAAAGCGGGGAATAAATACAAAACCAACCGTGCACAGCTCATACTCAGAGTGCACTACACATGAATTAGATTCATTAAACACCAGACATTTTTCCCAAATGAACTGCAGAGGGCTACTTATGGGTTGCCCCACCAAATTAGACTTTTGTTTGCAATAAAATTTCCAGAGGGACCCCAGATGTTATCAAAAATTGGTTGCTTACCTCTGATTGCATATGTGATCTTTTCTAAGGGCAGAGTTGCTGTTCATTCTGAAAGCCATTTACCTATCGGCCTAGTCACCTCTTTCCAAGCGATTGCAATGACTCTTTAGGCCAACAACAGACCTATATCTAAAAATAATCAATGTTTCTTTCTTATTTACAGTTAGCTGGGGAGCTGCCCAATAGAAAGATTTTGGTTCTAAATGTAATTTTATCTGTAATATTTCCTTAATACTCTGTCTCACGTCTTCCCAGAATTTCTTTATTTTAGAACACTGCCACGAACAGTTAAAGATCAGGCCCTTTTCCTTGTCCCATTTTATGCAAACATCCGGTATGTCGTTATTGAATTAAGTTTAACTGGAGTCATATAAGAACGCATTAACCAGTTGTACTGCAGAAATTTTAAACGTGTGTTCACTGTTTGTAATTGTGTTTTGGTACACGCCCTCTCCCACTCCTCAATGGAGATATTCTCCTGTAGGTCCTCTCTCCAGGACTCAAGCTTATTTACTGACGTTTCTGGAGATTCACCAACCAGTTCATTACATATTTTGGGAATCAAGCCCTTTTTTTGGCAGTCTCTCACCATCATCTAAATGTCACATTTAAAAAAAAAAAATACAGAAACACAATTAACAACTTTGCACCCAAGGCTCTTAGGGCTCTAAGTTCACATTTTGAGAAGCCTCAGGCAACAGGCTAAGTACCTGCAGTGGAAAAGCGCTAATTGTGCAGAATATGAACAGGACTTTTACTACAGGAACCCTGGATGCCAAAAATATCTCCTTCCTACTTTGCATTATTATTGTTAAATGGTGGGTTTCCTTTGCAGGAGGTCATCACCGGATCACCGTTGCCTCCCAGTAACCCGATCCTGTGCAGCACTAAAATACAGACTTTAACTGGAGTGTAACAGAGACACAGCAACACAATGACACAAAGAGGCCAACATGTTTTTAACCATGTCCAATTCTTTGTGTGAGTGGTCCCTGATATCAGAGGACTGTCTGTCAAGGGGGTACTAAAACAGGAGAGGGGGGAGAGTGTGGGAGAGAAGACGGAGGGTTTCCGACGGCTACACATCCCTCTCCACGCGTGAACTGATGTGAATTTAGGTGACGGGAGGCTTTAACCCCTGGGAAAGGATCTGGAAGGGGGGAAAAAGGGACAGAGGACTGAAAAATGGGATTGACCCCTAACCTTCAGAGTCTGTAATGTGATCCTGGTATCTCTACTGTGGAAAGGAGAGGGGTGGGGAGGAGGCCACCAGGGGAAGGGGAAGGTAACAGCTACGCCGCGCTGCTGATTAGAACTTCCTGTGGTCAGCCACGGTGCTGCAACTTGGGAACACACACACACATATGTAGGCACACACACAAAGGTACATTTTCAGACAAACATTACATTGAAATGTGTAAAACATTTACTTTTACATTTTGAAAATAGATTTAACTTTGCAGTCGGAATCACACCATATCGGAAGTTTGGCAGGGCTGGACTGCAAAAAAGAAACCTTCTACAAACCTGTCATATGTCTAATCTAGAGAAATTTGCAAATATCTAACAAAAAAGCTAAACCAATAAGGGCAGCCACGAATCGTATCAGATTGTTTAAATTGGTAAACATCTTAATATAAGCAACGAAACTTTATATAAGATTATTTTTATTTGATAAGACAGCTGAAGACATGAAAGGGGAGAGAGAGGGGGAATGACGTGCAACACAGGGCCTCAGGCCAGAGTCAAACTTCTACATAAGGCCACCCGCTCTACCATCTGAGCAATCTGTGCGCCCGCAGCTTTGATTTCTAACTTGCGGCCACTTGGCATGGTTTCATCTACATATAATTTATTTTCCCTCTTGACCTTTATTGTTTTAGCCCCTTAAGATTACATGAAAATATGAAAATGAGAGGGTGCTTATGTACAGAGTACGCCTATTCTAAAGGATAGCCGAGTGTCATTGATATTAACGGCATGCAAAACAGCCCGGGGATGTTGCGTCATCACTAACCTATATGAATTTGAATATATTAAGGGGAGGAGGACATGATTTATTTTTTGTGGGATGCAAATTTCTACTTTTTCCGTCTTTTCCTAGTCTGCAAAAAATCCCCCACATCAGATACTGAGGAGAGGGAGGTTTACTTGTTCCTGTTGCAGTTTAACCTACAGTTAAAATAGTCTGTCTACTAATGTCTCTTGATTCAAGAAAATTGAGAACTGAAATTCCAGTCTAAATCTATTTGCATAGTTTTTAATATTTTATCAAAATGAGATTGTTGTCCGTTGATTAATACAAACGGACTGCATCCCAGCTGCTGTTGTAAATGTTTGTAAAATTGTGAGCTGTGTGTTTGCTTAGATGCTAATTTACCTAATTGTCTCACTCTTCAGGTAACAAATAACTTCATAAAAGTTTACTAGTGTGAGCGGAGAGGTGGGCTCTCACGGGTAGAAACATGTACAAACTCTACAGTGATTTATTG
The DNA here is from genome assembly GCA_026937815.1 of Etheostoma perlongum. Lineage (NCBI taxonomy): Eukaryota > Metazoa > Chordata > Actinopteri > Perciformes > Percidae > Etheostoma > Etheostoma perlongum. The sequence continues at coordinate 4,637,649 of CM049379.1, read as the reverse complement.
TTTAATTGAGGTGACTTGTTAAAGTTAGCTGTAATTGATGCCATAAAAAGCCTGGCTGAAAGCCTAACACTGGGTTGTGTAACACCACAAGTTTAGGCTTTGCAACCTACTATACCTGTAAATATTAGACTACTCTGAGCAGAGCTATGTTTTGTGATGCTTCAGTGTGTTTGAAGCTCGGTCTGACGCTGGCTGGAACTAACTGAAATAAGAGTGCTGGGCTTCTTAACCCAAGCACTTTGTGCAGGAGCTTTAGTCTGCTTGTAGGAGAAAGAGAGATTGTGGATTGAGTGTGTGTGTCTGGCAGTTTGGTATTTCCTGAAGGAGTTTCCTCCTACCGTCAGAGCGGAACCACCCTGGGCCCCTCAGCAGTCCAACCCACAGACTGACCCGGTACTGCTCCCAGAGAGAAACCGAGAGACATGGCAGCAGTGTGGAGCCACATTAGATATGAAGGTGTACAAATATAAAGGAGCATTGACGAAAGAAGGTGACAAACAGTGGAGTAGGCTGGTATTAAGGCATGAACACGTTGTCTCTCGCCAAGCAAAGGCTTCTCCAGTTCTGCTTCAGGCTGTAGGCAGCTCTCCTGCGGTCTGAGAGTCTGGTTATTTCTGTGAAGGCTGTATTTGCATACTTTGCAGTTATTTGTACCATGATGTCAGACCTCTGATGGATAGGTGTATCTTCAGCACCTTTATAGTAATCCGTTGGCCACGGTCTGCCCCGAGATAGCGAGGGAGAACCGAGGATTGTGGGCCTGGATTCCTGCGCTATCAGCCAGCCTTATTCGGCGCTAGGACTGACGAGAGAAACCTGCCAGACGGGGTGGAAAGAGAAGGGGAAGAGAGGGAGAGAGCCTTGTTGACAAGGTGAGGGAGAAAAGGGTGAGCTATGTCAGGCTGTGTCTTTGCCCCAAGTCCCAGCTGGGCTTGATTACCCAGAGTTCTCCACTGAGCAGCTTTGGGGTGACATGGCCATCAGACTGTCAAGACGGGAGGATCTGGCCAGGTTCTTAGACCTCAAGCCTCTGGCTGAACTGGGACCAGTACTCGCGCCCCCGTTGTATGATACTTATATAAATGATGTTGTTTTCTGTTTTGAATGTTGGGCTGTAATGTGAGGATTATACGAAGGAGTGTAGAAAGAAATCAATCTGCCAAAAGTGGCTAAAGTTATCTCAGGCTCTGAAAAATTTGTTCCATTTTTGGTCAATTATGTGAAGTAAATACATGAAAAATGGAAGTCTAGTAAGTCCAATAAGGCCGTGAAGAAGTCCTGCTCATAGATGTAAATGTAAAGTTCTTATGTAGCACTTTTCTAGTCTCAACAACTACTCAAAGATTTTTTACATAGCACTTGAACCATTCACACACATTCATATACTGGAGCCGAGGTGCCATCTGCTCATCAGATAAACATTTACACATAGCATCAGGCAACTTCAGCATGCAGGGATCAAAACACCAACCTTCTGATTGGCAGGCAACCGCTCTACCACTGAGCCACAGCCGTCCCATGTGCAACCAGGAATAGAAACCTGGAATCGAAACCTTAGTTAAAATGGTATGGAAATATGTGACAGAGATATGCTGTCAAACGGTACATTGTCATCATCATTTTTGCCCAACCCTGCACTTTTCAGAAGAAGAGTGAACAACAACAAACGTGCATTCATCACATTGTTGTCCCTTAAAAAACAATTCAGCAAACCAATGTGATTGCAAATATTACATGTTTTAATATTTTTTATTTCCAAATAAATTCCCATCGGGATTGATGGCAATTATTCATAGAGCGCTAACTGAATAAAGTGATTGGGCAGCGTGTCCTGTTTGCAGTCTTCACAGGACAAAGTATAAAGTTTGAACATGAGAAGGATACTAAATTCAGCGTTCTGCCATGAGCAAAGTTTACAGAAATACAGTCCTGCATTGAATTCATGAAAGCATTATTGATTTTCTGCTGTGCATCTTACTGAAGCATCAGTTCTGTCCGGCTGTATTACTCTTGCAGCTACTGAAATGTGTCACCTGGGGCCCCTATCATGTTTTAAAAATCATAATCATAGAAATCCTAAACATCTTAGTTTTAAGAATATGAAATTATGAAACAAACAACGAATGCAATTGATTTTCTGAAGAGGACAAGCTGCCTAGAAACCTACTTTATGAAGACAGGTCTTGGCAGCAAGTGTCTTTTTAAGCCATAAACCTTATTTCAGACTATGCTATTGTTGAATTTATCATTATTGAAATGACTATTTGATGACATTTTTGGTATGCAGGATACTGTGATATTTGTCAGTCTGAGAAACCACAACTTAAATACATGAAATCATGACTACTTAGATGATGTCATCCCTCTGGTGTCTCTTGTCTTCATTGTGATCAGCAACAGCAGCAGAAAACGTAAGCGGAGCTAACAGCCGAGAGTTTGAGAATGACAGGAAAGGGAGGAAGGAAGGAAAGGAAAGGAAAGGAGGAAAGTGAGTGAATGTGATGGAGGTGTAACACCGGCTCTGAGCAAGTCGCTGAGATTGGTGTGTGTGTGTGTGTGTGTGTGTGTGTGTGTGTGTGTGTGTGTGTGTGTGTGTGTGTGTGTGTGTGTGTGTGTGTGTGTGTGTGTGTGTGTGTGTGTGTCCCAGTCCCACAGAGCAGTGTGTTTATAAATCACAGAGTCAGGCAGTGTGTGTCTTGCAGGGCCGGTGTTTCCTGAAGTGTAATCTGAGTCTCTGGTGGAATGTGTGAACCACATCCGACTCCACTCCACTCGAGCCCCCGACTCACTCAATATCCCACAGTAAACAACCCTGCTCTGCCAGGGTTTCTGGAACGGGACAGGTATTGTCACCATACCTTCCCCAAAAATAACAGAATACAGGAAATGCTTCAAAATAAAAGCACATTGGGTTGAATACTCAGTGAATGGCTGTCCTGGGAGGTGATATTGAACTGTGACTTTCTGTCACTATGTTTTCTGCAAAGAACTCTCCAGCTCTTTGCCTTTTTCGCTGTGCGTGCGTGTGTGTGCGTGTGTGCATGTGTGTGTGTGTGTGTGTGTGGTGGGTTGGTTGGTGTAGACTGAGAGGTTAATTGTAGTGTGACCTCTTTAATGTCTTTCCCTGGCTTGTTATCTTGATTGGGTAATTAATTCTGGGTCTGCTCTCTTCAGCTGCCCTGCAATTCACACACTCATACAGTATGTCTCTCTCCCTCACATACACACACTTTCGAACCCTCCTGAACTCAGGAGCCCCCACATTCCTGTAACCCTAAGGCTGCTGCGACGCATTACTTTTTCTCTCTTTCCTCTTTCCCTCTCTCCCACTCTCTCACTCTTGCTCAAGTTATTTCTCTTTCTCACTCAATCATTCTCGGAGCTCGCTCGTCCGTCATACTGTCCTCCCTCCTTAACTGCTTCTCTCAACTCGAGTGGTGGAAGAAGCATTCACATGTTTTACTTACGCAGAAGGATCAGTACCAGAATGAAAAAAAACACTCTATTTCAAGTAAAGTCATGTATTAAAAATATATTTAAAGGAAAGTTTAATACGTTGGTTCTGTTGGTTACAATAACACTGTACACAGGCGGTCAGACAATCAGACAGGCTGTAAACATGGCAACAGTCTAGATAGATTGTCAGTTTTTTTATTTCCGTAAAAGAAATTGAACACTCCCACAATGTTGCTAATAATCGGTTATTGCACAATAAAACGGTGAGTGTGCACAGTGACAATTACAGAGGTTCAACCGGTAAATCAGTCTGTAACCTGGAAATCTATCAACAATTCAGATAATAATTGTACCTTTGACTTTTGTTCTCTCCACATAAGTTATTGTGTGATCATCTGGTTTCTCCTGTTCTTTGCCCCATCTGACCTATTTGTTTTTTAGGCATGTTGTTGTGTTCATAAATTATTATAGGCAGAAGAACCAATGGCCAGATCACCAAAAATAAAACCCAAGTTGTGATATAGTGTTCCTTTAACGTTCTATTATCAACCAAATGTTCTTACAGTATCAAAAGTTTCAGTAATATTGTACAGAATGTCTCTTTTTTTAGTATTATATTATTATGAGTACTGTATGTTATAGCCAGCTAGAAGTCACAGGTAGGAAGGTGCTCACTAACGCCATTAACATGAGCACAGATAAAAGGCTGGGAGACTTTTTTCATACACCTGCCCCTCCAGGATGATGATTATTACTGATGAATTAACATATAAGCAACATTTTAATGGTGCATTTGGTCGAGGTAGTTTAATCTAGAACAGTTCTTATTATTTGTTTTAAATCATGCATTTTGTATAAAAATCTGCTGAGCAACTGTAGTGGAGTCAAAAGTATGATGTTTACCTGTAAAATGAAGTGAAGTAAAGCAAATAAATAGCATCAAATAGGAATACTTAAAGTAAAATATAAGTACCTCTAGATTGTATTTATGCATAGTACTTAGTTGTTTTAAGTCCATTTCCACTTCTGCTCTCTTTGCGACTCTTTGGATTTTGGAGCATGCTGTGCTTGCGGGACGGAGCGACCACTTCCTCTGAAGCTCGCTGTTTTTCTCCCGGCTTTATCACTCTATCACCAGCCAACAGACGTAGAAAGAGAGAGTTAGTGTGAGAGAGAGCGGGTGAAGAAGTCTCTCCTACACACTCTGGCTCTCCCTGTTTGGGCACGATGAGAATGGCAGATTATTGGGGCTGATAAGATGAGGAATGCTGCTCAGAGAGGAAACGCCGTTCGGCAGGAGATGTAGCCTATAGAAGACTGTTCCCTCCTCCTCCCCATATGTCATCCAACGCCCCCTCCCTCCCCCCCCAACAGCAACACCAGGCCTATCCTCTCCTTCTGTCTCACTCCACGCTGGTGGAGCAGGATAGAGACGGGAAGAAGGGAAGGGAGCAGGGATTGAAATCCATTGACCCTGGACCGATGGGCATGCCCCTTCAAGCTGCCCTCTTTCTCCTGCTGCCGCTCATTTTACCTGCTGCTTTTACTCTATTTCTATTTAATAATGAGATGATAAATTGTTTAGCAGTAGTTTTTACTGGAGAAACTTTAAGAAATTGTCCCGAGTAAAATAGTTTGAGAGAAGTGTGTAGATTATCCAGAATAGGGCTGGGCAACATGGAAAAAATATATTTTCACAATATTTTTGACCAAATACCTCGATGTCAATGCCGCAGCAATATTGTAGTGTTGACTATTGGTGGTTTCACAAAATAATTCTACAATGAGATTTTTGATAAATAATCATCAATAATGTGGATATAATGACTAAGTGGGTGAAGGCAAATAATACAACAGTCTGGTAGTTCAGAAAATGACATCACTTTACTGCAATACAGCCTTTACAACCAGGAAAAGATGACACTTATGCCATATTACGATATAGCCGAAATCTAAGACGATATCTAGTTTTATAACAAAACAGCTCCTACAATGGGGTTTGGTATGTAACCTACAGTATGTAGTATGTATGTAATCTGTTTGTGTTTTATGGGGGCTGATGGGTGACCGAATGTACATTGTGTTCATGTGATAGAGGCCGGGTCTATTGCAGAGGGGGGCATGCAGTTTTACTGTGCAATGAGGGATTACTCCAAATTTTAGGTTCCCGGACGTTCACTTAAATAATCTAGATACACTGTTATCTTGCTGAAAATGTGGTCGCCTGACTGCTTTGCGTTTCTCTCCCCGTCTGGCTTTGTTGTAGTGATGGCCAAACTCTTGGTTACATACAGTACATCTATAGATTGTCAGTGACAATCTGAGACATCTTGTAGTAAGTCCAGCAGATGAAAAGTTTAGAGTTTCTAGCATTTTATTTGGGAGAATTATGTTATTCGGCTTTTCTGTTATTCCTGTTAACAATCTTGCTATTTTGCTGTTCCTTTGGGGTGGTCGTCTCTACCACCCAGCAGCAACACCACTGCATTTCTCCTGAATTCATACTAATACATGAAAACACAGGTTTGTGAACTGTAGATAAAGTTGAAATTTACTGATCCAGTACTACTACATTTTTAGAGAAAAAGTAGCACATTTTTGGAGTTTATCGTTCTTTGTGTAATTGAGCAATCCTGTTGATCATAATAACATTTTACCCATCAGCCACAGCTTTGCAGGGGTGCACTGCAACTTAAGCAATCACACAGGGTATCGAACACCCCCAGTCTATCCAGGGATCTAAACCTGTGATTCTCAGTGACGCCCGGGGACCCTGGACAGAATGATGTCTCCTCAAAAAAAATATTTGCTGTGTCTTTTAAAAAGCCTTCTGAAGTGAAGTTGTGCAAGAAAACAAGTACAATATACCAGTGTGTCCATTACTCCCACATGCAGACCTTAGTCAGTGGGGAGTCAGAGTTAGTCATAGTTATGTCAAAAATAGGAATGAACATTTATGCAATACATTGAGTAACCTTACTAAAAATAAGAGACATTAAACCCAATTTTTATTTGTGGTTTGCCTGTTTTGCCATGCCGTCTGCACCCTCTTCTAAAGCTGCATCTAGCAAAGTTAGCATTGTTTCTGGTAAACTTGATGTTCACAGGAGTGATGGCCCAAACTACAAAAAATATGGAGCCAGATTGTTTCTCCAAAAAAACGGAGTTCAACAATCATCATCTACCTAAACGCCGCGGCTGGGTGTCATAGCCCAGACAGGCTCCATCAGTGCTTTACACAGATTACACAACAGTTAAGATAAGACTGGATGACATTTTCCGCTCCCTTCCACTCACTTATTCTCTCTCTCACTTTATTTTTTTTGTTGTGTAGCATGATTGTACCAAATGTTGTTTAAAGATTGTTAAAGAAGGGAAATTGTGTTCCTCTTTGATGTCTCCTGAAATATGAAACACCCAGAGGCTGGCAGAAAATCCCTCCACACACGCACACAAGAGCTACTTCACCCAAGCTATATTATACAAACGCACAAACAGACTAAACACACATTTCACTTTTCACTGGAAATCACTTAACTGCACAGTTTCAGTTTGACCTTAGTGGAAGTGAACAGTCACCTTAGCCCCACACTCTCTATACACCCCCCCCCTTTCTCTCTCTCTCTATATCTCCCTCCCTCCGTCTCTCTCTCTCTCAGTCTGCAACTTTCTGCTGACTCCAGGAATTATGATCTGTTTCCCGTCCGCAGGAATAATAGAATACGGGGGGGGGGGCTCGGCAACAGCTTAGTGGAACAGTAGTTAGGAGTCCAGCTCCACTGTGGTTAGTGTGTGTGTGTGTGTGTGTGTGTGTGTGTGCGCGTCTGCAAATGCGTTTAGATCCAGATGTGCGATATTTTCCTCTTCATTTCTATAAACTTCACACATTAAAAGATTATCCTTGGACGTGGACACACATACACAGAAACACACATTTAGACCTTGATTAACGGCCTTAAATCGATGCCCTCCTCTCGTTATCTTGACAGTAAACGCCTCACGTATACAACCATGCAGCGGGCTGCGGATCTCTCTCGCTGCCAGAGCCTTCTGGGCACTTAACACTATCGGCAGTCAGATACAGCCACTCGAGTGTGTTTGGAGTGTGTGTGGAGTGTGTCCTCAGCCGCGTAAATATTTATCACACGGCTCCCCCAGGAATTTTAATGAGCACTGATGGAGAGCAATCAACACAGCAGAGCCCAGGGGAGAGAGAGGAGACGAGGAGATGTGAAGTGTAGTGACAGTCTGTGATGGGATGTTTTGGCTTTTTAATATCACGAGCGGCTTTCACTGTCGTCCGGTGGAGATTCACACTTTCCTGCTTTTTGGCTAATTGCTTCTTGTTGTTTTTTGTGTGTGTTGTGTGGTGTCCTGCGTCGGTCTGCCTGTAAATCGAGATGTTTAGCCTTTAGAGATATGAGGCTGTCATACATGTCTGTGGTGTGTGTTTGTGTGGTGTAGTGTACATACTCGTCAGTGTGACAGGGCCACCCTTCAGAGGTCACTCAACACATTGTGTGCAGGCCAAGCTGCATGGGGAGTCAGGGAAGGAAACCTGAGCTATAACTCCCACAGCTCTCTCTCTCTCTCTCTCTCTCTCTCTCTCTCTCTCTCTCTCTCTCTCTCTCTCTCTCTCTCTCTCTCTCTCTCTCTCTCTCTCTCTCTCATTCATTCAAACACACAGGACCTGACCTTTGATCTATGGCTGGGAGTGGCTAATAACGGTCTTGGATTCCTAAAGAATGATGCCTTATTAGCTTAACGAAATAATTAACCAGATGTGGAAAGTAATGAAATACATTTACTCACGGTACTCTATTGATGTACTTGATTATATTTTTGAGTAAAGTATTGTATTTTGCTACATTACAAATACCATCCGTTTACTGAGGGAAAAAAAAACTTTGACTAATGAAAACCGAAATCACTCCCGGAACCACTGCAGTGTGGAATCAGCATCGAGGCTGCCTACCGGGCCCCAAGTCTTCAGAGACTGTTTCAGTAGAAATGCTAGCTGACCCCTAGTCCTATTTTCACTACATGGGAGAGATCCCCCCCCTGCACTGCTTTACAGTTTGTTTTTTTTAATGTAACTAAGTAATTTTTATTTAATGTACATTTTAAATGAACTACTTATTACATTTACTTGAGTAAGTTTTCAAATAGGTAATTTTCACTTGTACTTGAGTAATACAGTATTTCATCAAAGTATTGATACTTTTACTTGAGTACAAAATGTTAGTACATTTTCCACCTCTGGAATTGACATACAGTACAATCAGTGATTTGTGTTGCTAACTCTGTAAACACACAAGGACACAAACCGTAAACCTTTTCAAGCTCCATCATCATAAATCAAAATCAAAGCCACAGAACCTCATAGGTTTTTATAAGATGCCAAGTAAATCAGGCTAACTGTAGATCTTGATGGAACGAATAACATGAAGTCTTGGGTTTACATATTCTACTCTGTGTAAACATCATACAGTGTTAATCAAGACTGGAACAAGCTGATGCAGAGTAAATTTGATGCTGTCATGCAAACAATGCAATTATTTTTAAAACAACTGAAGAGGTAATATAACAGAAACAAACTGAATTTTCCTTTTCCCCTTTCCTTTATTGTGTATATATCTTTTTTGTGCATGTTATAGGTTTACAAAGTGGAAAACCCCCAAATCCCCCCCAAAGGGACTTCATCTCCAACAGAAAACACTGTTCACAAACTGCTCCAAACAGCTCTGTTGTAGTCCGTGACAAACGTGCATCACTTTGTAACACACGTTATAAGGCTTACCTAGCTGTACTGACCTAGCTACCGCGCATGTGCGACTCCCAACAAAGATGGAACAGAAGTGTGATGTCCCACTCTGTCGCTAAAACGGAGAGCTCAACACACAGGGTGAAAAGAGGAGCTGCAAAAATGTGCAGTACAACAAATATATGGTGTTTTCTGAATATTAAACCACATATAACTATTCTGGTACAATTTCTAAATACAATTATGAACCTGAAAATGAGCATAAAATGAGCAATTTAAGACATTAAATGTAAAACATTGCCTATATTGATTGTAACATTGAAATCTCGCTCAGTTCAATCCAGTGAGCTTCATTACAGTGATATAGTACCAAAGCTATCTAAAAATATAAATACAAGTGCAATATGATGCATTAAAAAATAAAATGTAACTGTAAATGAATCACTACATTTATCACAGAAGTCTCTAGCTCTTTTTTTTCATTTGGCACGAAAATACATAATATATATACAGTATATAAATCTATATTGTAGTGTACAGGTTTCCCAGCCTTTTTGGCTGGTGAATGTCTACTCTCGCCTTCAGTTGCTGCATAATATGTAAATATATTATAATTTTACTTGTGGGATGTTACGTCTCAGATTGTTCCATTTGAAGAGGTTTGAAACCCTGAAGGAGTGCAACTCTAGGATTTTCAAAAAGAAAAGCAAACTTTTTTGGAAAGTATTGTTGAAAACACAACATTTTGTGTTTTTCGTTTCTGTCTGGTTAATCATCAACTTAATTACTTCAATTAGGTTAACCATCAAAGAAACACTGGTCTGATGTTGTTTTTGAAATAAACTTCCTGTCTGATTGTACAAATACATTCAGTCAAATTCACTTTAGCTATTTGCATTATCATTAAGCATATTTTGACAAAACATATTGTACAAGGTTTGCACTAAGAATCATTCTAAATTTTAAATAACATAGACAACCATTTGTGTGCACATTACCACATAAGTCTCCTATTTTCTCCCTCCAGCTGAAACTTGGGGCCTTTTGTGCTTTAAAGTAAGTTGAGGCGATGCTGGTGGAGGTGCTTTAGAAATTGACCAGTGACAGATTTGTGACTCTGAGCTTGAACAACTAGGAGCGATGAAGCCTTTTCTTTTCTTTCTTTTGTTTGGCTGGGAGTGTGTCCCGACCTGCACACATGTATACCAGCTCAGACACCTGGTCCCGCGGTCAACAAAGCTGCCTCCATGTTCCCGCAGAAAGCCAGCAGCGACGGGGCTCTGGAGGCAAAGTGGATTTTTTCCACTTTGTGTCCCTATCGCTGTCGTAATGGCAAGTCATGCTGGGTATAAAAAGCTCAGCTTCAGGGTTGAGTTCTTCCATCAAAACCCCAGCGAGGTGAAAGGTCAGAGCATCTGGGTTTGGTCCGAACATCTGGGTCTGCTGGGGGACATGGAGTCCGTGGGCTTCAGACTCTCACGGCATTCTCGGCCGCTTTATCTGAGATTCTTTGACGTCTCTGTTTTCACCGCCTCGTGTCCACTACTGTACAAATACCAGAGACGCTACTGGACTTCCAAAACCACATCATAGTCTCCCAGCATGCACTCCTCAGAGAGAGGGAAAGAGAAGAGAGTTGTTTTCATGAGAACCTTTGATGTGTCTCCTGTAAGTGTGTGGGTTTCCAGTCGGAAGAAAACTAAATAAAATTAGGGATATTTAGCAGTTTTACTTCCTTTCTTCACATACAAGTACTGCGTGCGTGCGTGCATGCATGCGTGCGTGCGTGCGTGCGTGCGTGTGTGTGTGTGTGTTAAGAGGTCAGCCCCGGCGTGCCATGTGATTTATGGAAAGGCCTTATATTGATACCAGAATTCCTTTGCGTTAAATACCTTCTCTGAGTGCCTTTTATTGCCTGTGTGCTTCATGAACCATGATCACACTCTATTCGTCTCTCACTGTTACATTTCAAAAGATTATTTTTTATGGCGTCTCGTCTTTAATAGGGTAGAGAGTGTCAGGAAAAAGCCAAGAAGGGAGAGATGGGGTATGATAGGCCGTAAAGTTGGCGAGCAGATATTGGAGTTAAAATTTGTATTAAAGCTGAAGAGAACTGAACAAGATTATATCAATAACAGTCCCATAGAGGAGGCATGCCCTCTTTCTCAGCCAGCTTTTCATAAAACCAAATTTTCAACAAGTACTCCAAACCAAATGACAAAATAAGTTCTAAGTCAGAAACATTACCTATATTAGCATTGTCTGATCTGGTGCCACAAATTGCCAAGATGTCATTCTTTGTCCATGCCTTTTAAGAACATTACACATGGCAGTTACAGAGATGATTTACATTGTTTATTTATGTTTTATGATTAGAGTTAGCTTAGTCTATATTCATGAAGTTCCACTTATGGGATTGCTCTCGTTCTGCCGGTAATTCTCTCTTTTTGGTTACCTTCCACTTTCTTTGTGTTGTGATTTTAAACTCAACTATGGTTACCTGGTCCTCAGATCTCTGCAGGGTGAATCCAGACAGCTAGCTAGACTATCTGTCCAATCTGAGGACTATGGTTACCTGGTCCTCAGATCTCTGCAGGGTGAATCCAGACAGCTAGCTAGACTATCTGTCCAATCTGAGTTTTCTGCCCCACGATTAAAACAACCTTTGAACGTACACACACGTTCCACCAAAATAAGTTTAAATTTTGCGCTGTGGAGGAAGCTTGTGGTCCCGGTGAGAGGATACAAGACTGATGGGATGTGGACAGTCATTGTCCTCTCTAAGGCGCATTTGCAAAATGTGAGGTGCACTGCCTTGATCAGACCCATTACGCCCTCAGCCCATTATCTTGCTGTTAAGTAAATGAAGTCAGGTGATTTTTCCGCTCTATGAGTTGAAGTTTTTTTTGTTTACTTGAGGTGTTCAGGTTATCTTGCCAAAAAATGAGAGACGCTCAGCAATTCAAGAGCAGCATGAAAAACACATTATCTCTTTATTGAAAACAAAATGCCGCCCCAGGATGCTAAAACACACTCTGTCTAATCGCTGCCTCGCACTTTTTTCAGTACTATTACAATGTCACAATACTTTTGCCTTTCTTTTTGAGTGAAGAAAGTCATATTCCACATGGCAACAAGAGTTTCTTTTCCAGATAGCATAAACATAGGTATTTTATCTGCCGTTGTATTGCCCATAAGAGTATTTTTTAAAGCTATTATTGATTTTATCTGAGCTAGGGAGGTGTTCACAGATTTACTGTCCACTAAAAAGGTAGCTATTTTAGATTTATCTTAAAATATGGTATTAAAATGAACATGTTTTAACTTCCCAATATCACTAGGAGATAACCCGGGCCACTAGCACGACTATAGCGCTTATTTGTCCCAGTTACTGGAGATGATGAGCCACTGCAGTATTACCACCACTTGAATAGCCATAAAAGTGTTCTGGTTGATTTATCAGGTCAACCAATTAGCAAGTGAAAAAAGGTTCATTGGAAATAATGAAAATTACACAATGCTGTACATGACAACAGTAGCTTACCTGAGAGCATTGCTATAAGAACATCCAATCATTTTGCTGTGCACTTTATGGTGAGGTGGACTTGTATTTGAATTAATTTAGCAACTTGAATCAAATAATTGTTGTATTGGTTCAGCAACTATGGTACAGTTTTTTGTTCTGACAAAGCATTTTGAACATGCTAGAGCACGTATGTCATGGCTGAGATGTAAGCCACAACCACAAGGCTAATGGTTACTGAGTTTCATTCATTGTTTTCAGAAGCTGTGACTTCTGGGTGTCCCTGTTGAGTTACATTGTGCTTACTGCTATGAGTAAATTGCAAATCTTCACACTAGTGTGTAGCGTAGGTGGTGATGGGCATCATGATGATAATGGTTACCAGTAACAGCTGTGATGTTTCTGTGTTCCCACTACTCTGCCTGCTCTGAAGCCATCAGAGACATCATAACAAATAAAACTTGTCTCAATTTTTCCAGCTTCAGTTCACGTATGAAACCATTTGCACATGCGCTTTCCCACTCCTAATTCCTACTTGTGATACACATCGGTCCTCAGAGACTGTGATGCTCCCTCACAGGCCTGTAACATAGTCTCAGATGGTGAGTTGGCGTGGTTCACATTGCCATTTAATCTCTAAAGATGTCTAATGCCCGCAGGGTGAGGGGCACATTTTGTCACGGTTGATCTTGGGCTTACTCCTACCAATTGTTATTATCGCTGCTGCATATTTCCAGACATGGGCAGAGCGCTGCTTTAAACAGGTTGTACCAAAACACTGGGTTTGGTTCCAAATCGGATCCATATGAAGATTATATTCTGCCCCCATCTGTTAGTAGTTCGTGTTGAATTATTTGCTACATGCACTGTTTGGGGTGAGTTCACTTGGCCGCAGAACGCTCTTGTTAGCAGTTTGGAAAAGCTTTTGTTCCACTGAGCCGCACTCTACAGACGATCTGCGAGGGTGAGAATGTCTGTCACCTGCAGAAATCCTGTCTGAGAAAGACCAGGCGCGGGATTAGCTTCCTGGATGCTGAACTGTGTGGTTGTCTGCTAAGACGGCACACTTAGCAGACAAGAGTCTGATTTCAACAGATGGTCTCCTGCCAAGCTCACATGGAGATTTCAGAGGCCAGGCATGATGATGATGATGAAGAGGATGATGATAATACAAGGCATGTCTTTGTGTACTTCCTGTTAGCCTTGGGTATCATTTACATTTTTTTTGAACATCTTAGATTAAGGAATTGTACATTTACCAAAGTACGCCGACATCTTGTCTTTGTCTTTAACACAAGCAGCAATACAACAACTTTGCATAAATAACATCAAAAATTATATCTGATCAGGAATACGGAACAAAAAGACCAATTTGACGTAGCATCTGATGTTAACTTTTGATATGTGACACTCTTTCAATGATATGTAGCTGGTCAGCAAAGCGAGCAGGAAGGATTCTTACAGTGGTGAAGATGTGATTAATGTACAGGTAAAACCCAAAATATTCTCTGTAACGCTTCAGACCAGCTTCAGTGTTCGTGACGAGAACAGTTGATGTTTCTTATATGCCAGCTACGAAATGTTCTCCATTACAAACCCTAATCAATATAATTATGAGGCAAGTGGATTATTTAATGTAATTGTGGAATAAGTCACTCTATAATAATTACATTCAGCTCCATGATAAATTATGTCTCGTTGCTGTAGGTAATTAGTCTGAAAATGTTTCCAGTTATGGCTTCAGAGCCAAAAATGGATGTGAGTAATGTACAGTGCTGCTCACATGAGAACGAGCTGTTTGTGCTGCCGTTACAGACGGAGGAGAAAATGGGCTTTCATCTGCTTGCTGGGCTGCCTGTATGTGCACCATGGGAAGTTAAAAATAAAAGGACCCAGAATTGAACCGCGTTTTCAAGCTGAGCAGCGTCCCAGCCTGAATCAGCCTGTACTTGTTCACTATGTGTGTGTTCAGTGTTCTTGCCTTTGTGTGTAATCAGAAGAGTGTGATTAAGCGCCATGGAGCCTCTCTTGAGATGTGGGTCCCTGCTCTCTAAAGTGCTGAACTATGCCAGTGCTGCTGTGAGCGGCCCTCTGTAATAAGATCACCCAGAAAAACATTTTCAAGAGGTTCTTTAGAAAAAAAAAACTCTGCTCTCCTTTTTATATTTGGCAGACTGTATACTTCTGGTCTCGTGCTGTTTTTCGTGGTTTTGGTTCGACGTCTTAGTTCAAATTAATTGAAATGTAATACCATTATTTGCAATCCCAATATTTGGATGCTTCCACTTTGTGGAGGTTGGTGTGTAAGAACTATCCAACACCTTTGGGATAACCTGGTCTTCATTTGTAGTTCAGCTTTGATTTTTGATTTCCTGTTAATAATAATAATAATAATAAGCGATAGTCGGATGGATTGGATCAGGCCGTACCATGTTTTCTATTATTTCCCCCACTATAACTGAGTTTACAGTCTTTCATTTACTTTGTGATAGAAGCGACAGTGGTAAGGTCTGCCTTGTTTCAATAGTGAATGAGACTATTCCGTTTCCTTTAGTGTTTATTTTATAGTCTGCATAGGGAATTGCATAACAAATATCCACTGCAATGTATTACAGCATTTATAGCTACTGCTAATTTCCAATGCCTGTTTCCAGAAGGGCCCTTTAAATCAACAAATATAAAAGATGTTCACAGACAACAAACTTTCTCTTGACTTTATAGAAACAGACTTGTGACTATCCGGCATACTAAGATATACTATTCCATGCGGTTGCCATATTTAGGTTCTTTGGTTCACCATGATGGAGAGTGACAGTGAAGATTTGCAGTGGAGTTGGCTTAACTAAATGTTTGTTAATCAAAAGGACAAGATAACTGCAGTTTTTTAATTTCAGTTTTGACATGATATCTCCGTTGCCACCGTTGCACCATCATGTACTGCCGCGTGGCTGCGTGCATATACTCTGTAGCTACACTGTAATCCCTTAAAGCATTCCTATAAATCAACGTTAATGCTCTTGTGGCTAAGTTGAAGGAAATCCCTGGATCCAGCATCCAGAATATTGTGGAAAGCTTTCCCAGAAGAGTGTAGGCTATTATAGCAGCAATGACTGCCCAGTGGGTATGGAGTGAGATGCTCAGCAATCACATGTGAGTGAAATGCACGGGTGTCCACATACTTTTGGCCATAACGTGTGAGAGACAAGCACATACTTTTTAAGAACGCTCTAAAAGCAAAATAGAAGTCTTTGTTATCCTTTCAACAACTGCTTTTCTTAGAGGATTCATTCGTTTTAGAATTAGCTGCAGGATTAAGAAACATAATCACCACAGTATCAGTTAATTGAAAAGAAATGAGATTCTTCAGTATCAGGTTTCACCTCAACGCTTTATTAGACCCCTTGAGGCCAACATGTGTGATTCTGATACAAACATACTACAGATGAGCCCTGAGAGAAGAAGAAGAAGAAGAAATCCTCCCAAAAGTTAAGATGGAAATAGAAGTGGGAGAAAGAGAAAGCCAGAGAGAGAAAGAAAGGAAGCTTTATAAACATAGAGGACGTACAGGGAAAATTTTTTTTTTTTTTTTTTTTTTTTCTGTCTCTTTGGTGGTCTCAAGCAGGGTCTCGCTGGATCTTGAACCCGGTGCAAAACACAACGGGGGGGAAAGAGTAAGGGGTTGAGGAGGTAGGGAGGGTGAGTGGAGGGTCTTGGGCTGGGGGGGGTTACACCACCAGAGTCCCACAATTCATCATCCTCTGGCACCGACGGGGGTTGTCTGGACAGATCGGTGGTGGGGAGCCGAGAGGGGGGATTGATGGCCAGCGAGACTCTGTGACCTCCCTTTTTTCCCGAGAGAGGAGAGTGTGTGTGTGTGTGTGTGTGTGTGTGTGTGTGTGTGTGTGTGTGTGTGTGTGTGTGTGTGTGTGTGTGTGTGTGTGTGTGTGTGTGTGTGTGTGTGTGTCTCACCCTCCATCCCTTGCATCCTGTTGAAGACGTCAAGTTTGGACATTGAGTTGAATCCAGTATGTCTTCATGTGAGGACGACACATCAGCTGGCTGCAGGGTTCTCCTCATCAGATCAGACATGACAGATGATGTGTTTGTTTTTCTTCCCCCTCTCTCTTTTCCCCTCTCCCTGTCTCTCTCTTTTCTTTCTTTTTTAACAGGACTTCCTGCAAGGCGACAGCACCAAAGCTTACCAGAGTTTGGGTTGGAAGCCCAAGGTTACATTTGAGGTGCGTGTCACACATCCGATAGAGCTGGACGACGTGGTTGATGTCGAGATGCTCATATGAATGAGGATATTTTGACACACAAGTGCAGACATGGAATGATTTGATGAGACATAATTAAGCCACAGGCGGGACAAGATAAAATACCAAAGAATATCTTTGAAGGATTTCTGGCAGATCTAGAAAACAAAGGACTCTGCTGGAGATCGAAGTGTCTGAATGTGTCTATATGCATCTACATATGCAGAAGGTCGCTGGGTTAAGCTTATTATGTGGGTGGGCCAGTGAGATGAAGGGGGATATTTCTTGTGTAATGAGTGAGTGTGGCCTGGTTGTGTGACCAGACTACAGAGGCCCATGGAATCCACACAGGAGCAACTGAAATCCAACAGATCAGCACCAAATGCGAGTACAGGCCTACTTTTATGTCTTAGACAGTAATCCCATTTTATGTCGGCCTGATATGAACCTACTGAATCTTATATGGGAAGGAATATGAAATTGCTTCCTTTATTTGAAAAGTTTTTAACCAGAACTTCGTGATAGACTTAGCATGGAATTTAATAAAAATAACAAAATATGTTCCAATATATTTCAAGATATGGCAAAGGTATGCCAAGCCACATATAAACTATAAACTGTGTTAAACTGTATTTTAGTTTTTATTATTTAGATATTTTATTATATCTATTTGCTTAATATAGACAACATAATTAGTAAAACTATTAAATGATATGTTCATATACAGTTGCGGCCAAAGGGATAACATTTTTGGGTAATTGTAAATATGATGCCCCTTTGATACTCGTGCCAAAATTATATTTTCCTGATAAAACATAAACATACTTTTCTTTAAAACAAACAATCAAAAGGTTCTTAAATGTGTGGCCAGGATAGCTTCGTTGGCAGAGCAGGCGCACGTACTGTAAATGTAGGTTTATGCCCTGATGCAGAGGGTCCAGGGTTCAAGTCCGATCTGTGCCGTCTTCCTCCTCCCCCCCCCACCCCCACCCCCCTTCATAGCTGTCCTATTCATTGAAGGTGGAAATACCCAAGAAAAACAATCTTAAATTATTTATTTTTTAACTTCCTAAATGTTAAAAAGTTGTATTAACACAAGCAGCAAAAACGAGAGAAAAATACATACATTTGCCAACATTTTAAATGAAATCAGGAAATAAGTGATCAAAGAAAAAACAAAGAATGTGTTTCACACAGAATGTGACCTGACTGTCGATGTCAGTTTTTGGTACTTAACAGTTTTTCATATTCTGTGCACTGGACACGGTCTGGTCGCTGCAAAAAAAAAAAACCCCAGCCTGATTCATCAGTCATTCTAAAAAGTACATTTTGGCAGAAAGCCAACAAATGATAATATTGAATTATTTCTGATACTGATCAGAGTTGGCATCGTCATTAATGGCAGGCCTACTAGCATTATAATTATGATGAGTTGCTTGACTGTGTTTTATTAAGAGATGTGTGCCATTAAAAATGAACTGAAACTAAATGTTAACGTGGTCCCTCTGCAGGAGCTGGTGAAGGAGATGGTGGATGCGGACATCGAGCTTATGAAGGGAAACCCAAACGCCTGAGTCCCCCCCTTCCATTTTAGCACTCCTGTGTTCAGTGAAAGGAACACGTACTTTTTTCTCTCTGACTTTGACCAAATGAATTGGGTCCATTTTTTTCTTTGTTGGGAAGTTTTAACTTAACCTTGTATTGCCTTTGTGTCTTGGGTCTATTTCTAGCATCATGTCATGTTTTATTATCACATAGCAGATATGCCTTTCATATTTCCACACTGATCATGTCATTATTTATATAAGAAGGTTTTAAGGGTTTGTTTCACCTATGTCTTTTGCTCTTCTTCATAATTGTGGTTGAATTGATTTAGATTTCTGTCAGTGGATGACATGGCAGAATATATAGATAAATATAATAATGAAGATTAGATAATTTATTGGAAAATAGGAATCAATGGGTTTTTTTAATGGTCTGACATATAAATGAACAAATAAACGGTTTGCTACTATAAAGATTGATATATTTACATGTTGTCCCAGGGCCACACAAAACTGATAAATACTGTAAATATTAAGATGGAGGTTTGCAGCAGATGGTTGTCTTTTGGGGTTTATATGTTTAGTCTTATCCCTGCAGGCCTGCCAGTCAACGTGTGAGAAATGAGGGCAGCAAGCAGCAAATCTTCCTCCATTTAAGTGTGTGTGTGTGTGTGTGTGTGTGTGTGTGTGTGTGTGTGTGTGTGTGTGTGTGTGTGTGTGTTAGGTGTAGGCCTAGACCTGTGTGTGTGTTAGGTGTAGGCCTAGACGTGTGTGTGTGTGTGTGTGTGTGTGTGTGTGTGTAGGTGTAGGCCTAGACCTGTGTGTGTGTTAGGTGTAGGCCTAGACCTGTGTGTGTGTGTGTGTGTGTGTGTGTGTGTGTGTGTGTGTGTGTGTGTGTGTGTGTGTGTGTGTGTGTGTGTGTGTGTGTGTGTGTGTGTGTGTGTGTGTTTCTCAGAGCTCGGCTGGCTCAGCTCATGTCGTTTCTCTCCCCTCGGCTAAGTTCGGCTTTCCAGGGTTTTAATGAGCGAGCACACTGCGCTCTTTTATTCTGCAGGAAGTGCGTATTTCCCGGGACGGAGTCCCGCTCTCAAACGCCTCTTGTCTGTCCAGACTGGCTGCATGTAGTAGGCTATAGAGCCCGGATCCAGGCCTGCTCCGGGCC
This sequence comes from Etheostoma perlongum, assembly GCA_026937815.1. NCBI lineage: Eukaryota > Metazoa > Chordata > Actinopteri > Perciformes > Percidae > Etheostoma > Etheostoma perlongum. The sequence continues at coordinate 4,617,944 of CM049379.1, read as the reverse complement.
TGATCATAGTCCTTATGTTTTACGCGGATAACAGCAGAAACACTTCCCAATTACATAAGTTGTTTAAACCCATTGAGATTTCTTCTTTCTCTTAAGAAACATATTTAAGACTTTGCCTCCCTTAATTCGCAAATAAAATCCGCTTTGAGGGGAATGATTCAAAATGTTCCTTAAAGCAATGCGGTTTGCTTGGCATCACGTGACTCTCACTCATCTTTAAAAATTGATCTCACTTGTTTTTGCAAAAAATAAGTCCTTAACTATAATTCGCCTACAAAGTGTTTTTTTCCATTTGCCAAGTTCTCTTTTTATTTCGCCCCCTGGAATATTAAATGTGTATAATGCACAAATAAATAATGAATATTATGTTTAATACCGTCTCTTGGGCCTGTTATCACCTGTGAAACCTCAGGTAGCCTAAAGCTGGGGATGTATTTGTGTATTTCAGTATTTTGGGGGATTAACTAGTTGTGGAAGACGTCAGCAGAACCTTAGTTTAAGTAGAAAGAGCACATGTAAAAACACTCTGTTACAAATGAAATTCACAATCCTACATAGGCCCAACTAAAAGTATTATCAGCAAACATGCTTACTGATCAACTTAGTCAACGCTGTTAGCAGCAGAATGCTCCTGTCACTGTTCGGCTAATATTAAAATAAAGAAATTACAGGATTATTATAACTGATGCATTTAACCTTGTAAAGTGTTGACATCATTTTAAAGCAATGCATCATATTTACGGTCTCTGATATTTGATATAGCCTATAACATTTTAATTTGTAAACTAAATGACAGTATTTCTACAGTCTAAAGCAGCAGAACATATGCTCACTATAGAGTACTCTCCAACACGGGTATTATTACTTTGGACTATAGAGTACTCTCCAACACGGGTATTATTACTTTGGACTATAGAGTACTCTCCAACACGGGTATTATTTCTTTGGACTATAGAGTACTCTCCAACACGGGTATTATTACTTTGGACTATAGAGTACTCTCCAACACGGGTATTATTACTTTGGACTATAGAGTACTCTCCAACACGGGTATTATTACTTTGGACTATAGAGTACTCTCCAACACGGGTATTATTACTTTGGACTATAGAGTACTCTCCAACACGGGTATTATTACTTTGGGGTTGAGCTCTTTGACATTTGTCCGGAGGCCTGAGTGTCTCCGCGGTATGAGTGGGATCCTGTCTGTCTGTCTGTCTGTCTGTCTGTCTGTCTGTGGGACAACACCTACAGCCACAGGACACTTTTAAAGTGTCTCTGAGTCTGCGATCGTCCCGCGCGGTGCTGCCTTGGGGGACACATGTGGCCCTGAGGTTGTTCGGGCCCCTGAGGAGACAACACAGTGAGCCTGAAGCGTCTCGCAGGTGCACCGCGGATCGGTCAACAACAACTGGGCGAGCCTTGCGCTCCGGTGTGGGATCAGCCCGGAGCTGTTCTGGATCTAGACCGCGTAAAGAAAAACAAATCTCCAAGCAGCTAAAGAAACGTTTTAAGGAGATAACACGGTCGATTTAAACGTGTGATTCCATAAGTCCTTGTAAGATAAGAATGTCTTTTTCCTTCTGTCCGGTCTAATGGACTTCAGATTACACCTCCAGGAGGAAGAAGAAAAACGTCCGATATTAAAACGTTACATTATTGTTTTAACTGCTTTGAGCGCATTTTGACAAACTTGAAAAACAGCATTTTCTGTCATAAAATCATATTCTAAGGAATCTAAATTCGCGATCTATATTTCTTATGATGTTGCATGGGCTCTAATGTTTAACTCAAAGCGTGGCATTGTTATTTAGGCCTGCTGGATAGTAAATTAATAATTTGTTTTAATCATTTCATATTAGAGGCCTTAGGCAACTATCGTGTAATTAAAAATATTGTTTTTATTTATTTTTATTCAGGGTTATGTGCTAGAAAACCGAAAATAAATGAGCAATCTAACCATACCATGTTTAATATTACAGCTCTTCCAAAAAAGAGAAGTGTTGTTACACAATTTAAAAAAAGAAATGAAAAAAAAAGAAGCTCATTAAAGATTAATCAAATTGTTTGTGCGAGTACCTATAATCAATAATTCTGGCTGTAGAATTTGGGGAGGAAAATATAAATAAAATTTCCTGTTTCTTTTTATTTAATCCAATGACGCATAAAACAAATCCCGATACCTGATTGGTCTGACGACATGTTTGACCGTTTAATGTCACCTGACGTGTGTTGAGTGACATCATCACGCCTCTGAAGACTTATAATATATATGAAGAATATGTCACAGATTTGGCTCTGCGGGACTTCATGGATGTTTTCAGGGCACGAATACTCGAAAACCAAGAGGAAGAAAACTCAAAACACACACACACACACACACACACACACTGAACAGTGAGAGAGTCTACATTAGTTCTAAGTGGCCATAAATGTTTTGCATTTAAAGTAAAACGCCGTCAGTTTGTGATCTTATAATGTCCTTGTAAGGTTTTGATAAAAAAAAATACATATTTATAGGCTACTAATTGAAATAAGCGTTCTAGGGGCTCACGAGCCAGATCACGTTTCATATTTAGGGATTCCCCTCAGATCTTAGCCATTAAAACATGCAAACACGATTATAGGGTATAGGCCTAATAGTCATCTATTTTTATTTTTTTTTACATTTTTTTTTGGATTTTTGCGTTTTGGCTCTAGCTGCAAAAATATGCTAAAATTCAAGTTTAAAAAAAAAAAATACGTTAAATACAGCGGTGCTTCGGTGAATAAAGAAGCGTTTTCAAAATCCAAATGACCAATTACTTTGCTATCTGCCGACCATTTAAAGGCCTCCTGTACGTGAGACGTGAGCTTCCAGGCTGCTTTACAACTCGTCTGTGTAACGCTGCCAGTGTGAGCTCACCCAGTAGGACATCTGCAGACACCTACACCACTGTAATCCCTCGAGGCCATGTATATTTTTAACCTGATGTCAGTTAACTGAATAATATCCCTCTAACGCAACATGGCACAATAACCTAATCATTCTTTAATTAGCCCTTTTGACTGCGCGTTTCGTGCGCCTGTTACGCGCATTGGAGCGTTTCCAGCCCTCTCCTCCTCCGGCGGTCCTTTCCTATAAACTATATAACCACTACAGCCCCAGTGAAGGTGCTTTAGATAAAGTAGGGACCGGCTTTACTGCAGCCTCGTCGCCGTCCTTTCAAGTGCATTGTTGACATCTTCATTGACCTCCATCACCTCCTCCTGTCTTGTCCTTAAAATGAAAAATGATTCTCATCCGTGACGGGATTTTCCTTCCTGACCCCTGAGTGCCACATAAATCACAGAGACGTTTGTTTAGAAGCAATAATCGAGTTATTTGTTATTATTACTAGGCAACTTTCTGTGCACATGATGTCATTTTGCAGTTAAACTTGCATTTAACCCCCTGTGGAAGGTGCAGATCATTGTTTACGTTAACTTTATGGGCCTGACTCATCTGACTGCTGGCCTTGGGGAGCGTGTGCGCACGAATTCTTAGTTTCACTGACTCGTTAAAATCTCATCCACACAGTCACGTTTAAGCTTTCACCGCCTGCTCGGCCTTTCAAGGACACACACACACACACACACACACACACACACACAGCTCCGTGTCCAGAGGTGTTTTATTGTCTGCCACATGATGAAAATGTCTCCAAGAGCTCAAATAAACTCAACACTTTGAACATTTTAGGTTATTCTTAGATAACATTCAAACTGTCCAATATTGCTTTATTACTATTATTATTTTTGCTGATTTTCATGGTGTTGCCAGAATAATTTGTATTTATAATTTCTTATAAACATTTACGTCACATACCTGTATTTTCTTTTTTTGCGTGGGCTAAACCTTTGAGAAAAGGGCTACACAAGTCTATTTAAGTATCCATAATGATAACTTTCTCTAATTATTGTACCTAAATATATATTTAAAAGTACAAAAATCTTGAAAATAGTATACTGGTAATAAAAGTGGATCGATACAGATTTGCAAAAAAAAAAACGCCTCATGAGAAATTTTCGTACTTCATAGAAATCTGTGTGTGTTTTGTTTAGTTTTTTTGGTGTGTGTGTGTGTGTGTGTGTGTGTGGGGGGTTCCCTATGTCATCAAGAACATAAATAAACATCTGACAGCAGCAATATTTCAATCAGTCAAAACAGCTCAGTGCTGCTGCTGTGATTCTGGAGCCTGCAGGACACCATGTCCCACTGCAAGAGCGTCCCCAGCCTGCAGGACACCATGTCCCCCTGCCAGAGCGTCCCCAGCCTGCAGGACACCATGTCCCCCTGCCAGAGCGTCCCCAGCCTGCAGGACACCATGTCCCCCCTGCCAGAGCGTCCCCAGCCTGCAGGACACCATGTCCCCCCTGCCAGAGCGTCCCCAGCCTGCAGGACACCATGTCCCCCCTGCCAGAACGTCCCCAGCCTGCAGCTACCTCCGAAGACATCCAAAACCAATGCAGCTGCATCTGCATCCAAAACGTCCCCTGATACCCAAACGGCAGTCAGACTCGGTTTGTAATGACAGATTAGTGTTGCTGACAAGGCCTTTAGTGAGTTCAAACCGCACCGCTGAACTGTTGCCACTACGTATTCACCGCGTGCATTTACTGTACACATGCATGGAAAAAAATGCACAATTTGCAGGTTAGCCTAAAGCTTTTATACTGAAAGGCAAAATGAACATGAATCTGGTTCATCTGACTCAGTTTGATATTTGAGGTCTCCTCGGCTGGAGAGGGTGCATTTGGCCTCTGCAGCGTTAAGTAGACCCCCCCCCATAACTTTAAATAAAATAGTTATTCTTCGACCAAACAGGTGCTATGAACCTTAATTAATGTTTCATTAGTTTTGTCTTACATAAATAGCATACATTCTAATAATGTGGATCTAAAAAACTACACACTTCTTGCATTTTCCTTAAAGACTGTTTCTTAGTGGCCACTGTTTTAGAGCATTTAGAAAGTTCCGAAAAAATATGTTAAATATTTTACACTCAAACACACTTTGCCCTCTTTGTTAACTATCTCTTAATTTATAAATTGAAATGATGCCTATTCCCTTCCTGTAGCGTTAGCCTACCACTGCTAATAAATCACTCCAATTAGGATCAAATAGACGGCACTTTATTAAACAAACAAAATGTAATGCCTTCAAAATAGTTTTTTTAACAAATAAGACAAAATGAATAAAATAAGTCAGTATAGTCTACAAAGTCCCCTCTCTATGTCTACACAAGACCTGGGACAAATAAAGGCAGCAATAAGAAAACTGGAAAAACTGTAAGTTTGGTCCTCAATATCCAACCACTCCCTTGCCCTAAAAAATAAATTACTATATTAGGCTATAATTTACAGTCTATGGTCATAAAAGCTGGTATTTGAGCCATTTTTTATAAACAATTCTCAAAGTGAGAGGGAAGAAAACTTACGTGTTTTCGGTGTTACACACGCCTCGACAAAACAGTCTCTGAGTCTCTTATGTCCATTCGGAGTGAATAAAAGACGAAACAAAAGTACAAAAAAATTATATAAAACATATATTAGAGTTATTAATTTAAAAGACACACTTTTAGCTTTCAGAACTTGCTGCAGTCATAAACAAAAGCTCCTGAGGTGCGGTAGATGGACTGGCCGGATGGGAACGCCATCTGACAGCTATTATTCCCGTTGACCGGGGAGCCGTTCAGCCCGATCCGCTGGGACTCAAACATCTCCCGCACAGAGTGGAAGTTCTGCTGCTGGGCCGGGTAACCCGGGCTCAAGTGGCTCAAGTCCCCGTACCAGGACGCGAGCCTGCCCTGGTGCCCGTGGTGGCCTTCCTGGCCCGCCTGAGCCAGGTTGCTGTGTCCGAGAGGGGACGCGGTGGTCGTGGTGATGCAGTAGTCGGGCAGAGCCTCCTCCACCGTGGAGGACGGCGCCAGGTGGCCGCCGGATGACCTGTCCCCCCGCGTACAGGCTCATGGCTTGCATGTTGCAGTGATAGGTCGCGTTGGAGTTGGACAGGGCGTTCTGGTTGCAAGGCGTTGAGCTGTACCCGGAGGCCTGGTTCGGGGAATAGTTGAGCGACAGTGAAGAGGATATACCTGTCCGAGAGGAGGCGATGAGTGGTGGGGAGAGCTCGGCCTGCGGAGACCCCCGCAGGGTGGTCATGATGTTATCCACGCTGAAGCCCTGTGCCGGGGCCTGGCCGTGGTGCTGGTGGTGTTCGGGTCCATCCATGCTGAGGGACCGGGTGGAGGGCACACTGTGCGGGCTGCCTGTTGACATGCTGCTGCTGCTGCTGTCGGGGCTCTCAATTTTGGGAACGGTGCTCGGGGATGCGGCCTGCGGCGGCGTTGAGGTCCCGTTCTCCGTCTTTATATCCTGGATCCGCACCGGTTGAGAGCCTTGCACAGACGGGTCCTGCTCCCTGCCCTGGGTGCGGGCAGAGGGGTCCTTGCCTGGTCTGTCCCGGTCATCCTTGTCCTTTTTGCACGTCCTTCTTTTTGAACCTCCTCCGGCGCCGTAGGAAGCTGCCGTTCTCAAACATGTTGTAGGAGTCCGGGTCAAGAGTCCAGTAGCTGCCCTTACCGGGCTTCTTATCGTCCCGGGGCACTTTGACAAAGCACTCGTTGAGAGACAAATTGTGCCTTATGCTGTTCTGCCAGCCCTGCTTGTTATCCCGGTAGAAGGGGAACCTCTCCATAATAAACTGATAAATTCCGTTCAGGGTGATCTTTTTCTCCGGTGAATTTTGGATGGCCATGGTGATGAGAGCGATGTAGCTGTAGGGAGGTTTGACCATGTCCTTCGGCTGGTGCTGAGGAGTGTACGGTCCGTACGCCCGGGCCATGCTGGCCGGGTACTGGTCGTGGGCCGCATGGGAGTACATGCTCATGGGCGCAGGCATCCCGGTGTATCCACCACCGGCCCGGTAGTAGCTCTGGTCGCTGCTGATGTACGGTACAACTCCCAAAGAGTTGGGGCTGGAGACGGAGTAGCGCGCCTGCATCCTGCGCAATGCGTAAAACCTCCCCAAACTGTGTCCCCCCAATAACTCTCACAACTTCGGCGTGTGCTCCGATTCTATGACTGCTTTCTCTTCTTTCTGTATCGTCTGAAAGTCCCGTTTTAAGCCACAACTCGCCACGGTGAACCGGAGAGAGCTCACACTGCTGAAGTGAACTGAACGTAAAGCTGGAGGAACATGAGTCTACACAGCAAGGAAGTTTTTTTTTTTACCCTTCACATTTTTTCCTCCCTTTTGGCTGCTCGGACTGCTCCTCCCCGAATGTGTGCTCCATCATCCAATTGGAGGACGAATTGAACCTGTGGAAAAGCTGCATGGCGACAAAAGTTACTACACCACCCCTCCTCCTCCTCTTCCTCCCGTGCCCCCTCTCTCCTTCCCTCTCTCCTCAGCTCAGACATGGAGTTATTAAAATAATGTTAAGGGTGTGCCTAGAATGTTGAAAATTTCCCTTAATGACTCAAATTGCGAGACATTTATTATTTTGTATTAATGCATCATATTGCAAGCCATAAAATAACTTCTCATTAATCTGTTTTGGAAAAAAGAAGTTTCCAAAACGAGGGTTTACGAGCCTTAAAAATTCTAACCGAATGTGTGTGCCCTCCTCTTCAGCTCCGAAATTTAATTCAATGTAACAACTATGCGTAAAAGTAGAAATGAACCAAAACAGAGCTCCCAAAATGAACCAAAAAAGACCATTCACAAGTATATTCTGTTATATCTGCGTTAAGAGGCCTTATAGGCCCTGGAATATTAGGCAAAATGAACAGTTCACCTGTATATTGTTGTTATTATCATTATTATTATTATTTGTTTGGATGCCTATATACGCCTCTAATTAGAACGAAGGTTAATGATTAGGAAAGCAAAAGGAGCTAATGAGGCTGCAGTCTGTGAGCAGCTCTCGTCAGCTGCGGTTGAGCCTCTGAATAAACAGACGGACATGAAAGAGTGGGGGGGGGGCTCCCTCCCGCCCCCCGACCGCGCCGGTGGGCGGTGTGTGGAAACTAATTAAAGGTTAAATGAACCTCATTTGGTCGTGATGGGTGAGAAAAGGTCCCCTGGGTGCGAGCGGCTGCTGGGACCGAGGTGGGATTTTAAGATGAAGACTTCCAAATGTCATTCACACAGAACGGGTGTCAACGGAGCAATCAGACCCCCCCGTCGCTTCTGGAAAGTTATGTTTCGTTGTGTTGATTGCAAAGCCTAAGAACAACATGCGTGTGTTTCCAGCCTGATGCAAATAATCGTTTAAAAACATTAGAAAGATGAAGACGATTAAAGGAAGGATGTCTTCTTCTTTTTTAACTGACAGATAATAATAATAATAATTAACACCTAATAGTTGATGACCAAACTGAGAAAATTGCATTCAAATAGCAGGATACAATAACAAATACTATTAATTGTTTTTTTTCTTTATTTCTTTTATTGGCAATTTGTTATTAAGAGGGCTTTTCGCGCTTTGCCACTCATAGTTCCGTTTTTAATTCTTTTAATGGATAACATTTGTTGGGAAAAAAATCTGTCCTCACGTTTTAAATATAAGTTGTTGTCTAAAAAGTTTCAGTATAGAATGATTTAAAACATATGAAGCAGCTCTGTATGTGGCATTTGCAACATTAATATAACCAAAGCCTTCGGTTCCTCTGTTTTATTTTGTTGATGTTATTAAAATATAGCTTAGTAGCAAACTGCAAATACTGCAGCCTGGAATTTTCTGAGCGTTTCAGCTCCAACACAAGACCTCTTTTTCATTCGTGGATTCAACTAAATGTAAGTTTTTATAAATTCACCTAAATTTCACAAATGTTTCCAAAACCAAAATATTTCCTAAATATCTTTTTTGAATAATAAGTCAAGTTAAGATAATGCTTGGCTGCATTTTTAGAGACTAGTTCCAACTTTGCCTTTTTGACTTAACATCCTTTTTTGGGGGGGAAAAAACGCATGTTCTTTATTGTTATTAAGACACACACACACGCCCATGGGAATCATTAAAAATAGCATATAGGCCTAATGCAATAAAAAAGGTAGGTTACCAGTCATCTTATTTATTATGTCCCTATTTTCGTAATCTGACCTGATTGATCAAGAGAATTGTTTCAGAATGTGCCGAGTTTTCTTCTTGAGTAACAAAAGAAGATACACACAAAAAAAAAAACACAGCAACAACTAGAGTTCATTTCTCACTTGTGTGTTTTATTTCTGCTCTTTGTTCTGTGATTTGCATGTGTTGTCAGGACTCTCGCGAGGAATGCAGAGCGGACTGTGTCACCTGTGAGGTCCGGCCGGTGAGTCCTTTGTACCGGCCACGGCTGCCAAGTGAGCCCGGCTGAAAACACCGAGGTTAGCATCTTTCTCCACAGCAACTTCCGGTGTGTGTGTTGGAGGGAACTTAATCAGCAACCATAGACCCACTGGTATATGCAGGTGTGTGTGTGGGGCGGGCGGGGTAGGCCTACATATCCTGTGTAGGCTACTTGCACAGGATACGTGTAGCTAGTTGTGGAACTCCAGGAAGAAGACCTATCCAATAAGCTAGCCTACCAAACAAGCTAGGTAACGTTATAACCGCTAACATGGAAACATCTTTTGTAAAAAAATAAATAATCACCTAACACGATTTTTATAGTGAATAAAATAGCCATGTCTACTTAGCTACTGGAGTTGCACAACTTTTTAAATTACAGCAGTGATTGTAACTTTGTTCTCTCTCCCACCCGGCGCCGTCTAAAGGCCGTTTTATGGTTCTGCGTAGAATCGACGGCGTACCCCCAGCAGACCACCGCAGACCACCGCAGACCCCTCTGCGTCTACACCGGACCCTAGCCTGACATGCACCTGAAAAAAGTAAGTAGGCTACATGCCACGCAACCGCCATTCTTTTTCTCCATAAACATGAAATCAAGGAGAGGGTTAACTTTTCCTGGGCTCTACAGACGTCCCACTGTGGTCAGAAAGAACAGGGGAGATACTTTGTTTCTCTCACTTCTATAGGTAAACAAAGACCACCCACTCAATAGTGTTCTGACAGTGAAATGCACCTCGATGCAAAGGAGCATGTCCAACCCCAACACAGACCAACGCAGAACTCTGAAAGTGGCCGCCATATGAGCAACGGTGTGGAGTTTAGCAACCATAAAACGGCCTTAGCACAGCTCCCACTGAACAGACCAAACCACTGTGAGGTAAGGAAGGAAGGAAAATTAATTTTTAATTTAAAACACATTTTTTGCCCTGTTTATATTGTTTTACTACTTACACAATTATTCTAATTCTATATTGTATTACATTATTTACAATACACAGCAGTTTTTTGATGATTTTTTTTTATGGGGGGGGCAACCCTCAGATTGGGTAGTTCCCGACTCCCCCCCCCACCCTCCTGTTATTCACGCCAATGTGTGACTGTAGACTACTGGTTGATAAAACGTTTGTAAAGCTAAAAAAATAATAATAATAATTCTGAATTAGTCATGGCATTTATTGCAGGAGTTCAGAGAGAGAACATGATAAACCCATTCACATGTCCATCTGTCACTACTGAGATTCCAATAAAAACCAACCACATCCTCAGATAATATTATATATCTTGGACCAAATACAAAAATCACACCGGTTCTACTCGTCCTTATATGTAAATACTAAAGGAGTATTACAGTGATTGTTTTTTTTACTAGATAAGTTTGAAACATCCCGCTAAGACAAAGCTTGAATCTTTTTTTTTTTTTTTTAGAAATGATTCTCCTAATATACGACACACTCCTGCCCCCCAGTGGCCAGCACGCAGAAGGTGCATGATAGAGAAGGTGCATGATAGAGAAGGTGCATGATAGAGAAGGTGCATGATAGAGAAGGTGCATGATAGATGCATATTGTCAGTACTCGGTGAGATTTTACCGACTACTGACAATTATATTTCTACACCACAATGTAGAGATAGAATTAATCTGTTACAGCTGAAATCCTGCATTCAACATTTTTAAAAAAAGTGAAAGTAGGCTACAAAAGTCTTAGCATCAAAATAAAGCCTACAAGTACAAAAAAGAACTCATAATCATTATGCAGAATGGCACATTTCAGAATAATGTATATTATATTATTGGATTATAATTGTTAATGCATTATTGTGTTCATAACTTTAATTATGCAGCTAACAAATGTGGAGCTAATTTGACTATTTAAATAACGAGAGGGATCAATTGTGTGTGTGAATTGAAGAGTAGAAGTATAATGTATCATAAATTGGAAATACTCTAGTAAATAATAAGTATCTTAAAATTATACTTAAGTACAGTAGAGTAAATGTACTTAGTTACTTTCCCCCACTGGTTTTTACTCTTTTTCCATCTAGTAGTAGTAGCTTTAAGCAGCGGCGTGACAGAGACAATTTCCAAGGGTTTTTCGATAGGATGATATTTCCCAGATGTTTTTTGGACTCATGTGCAACATCTAAAGTTAGATCCACCACCTCAATACGGATGATGACTGCCAATCACTCAGACATAGAGACATAGAGCGCAAATCCAGGATCTGTGCAATAAAGGTTGTCTCAACTACTGAATAGGCTTTTTTAATGCATTTATTGATGTCTGTCTCTTTTTTTTCAACCCTTTTGACACTTTTGTCCCCCCCCCCACCATGTAGTAACACCACTAGTACCTACTTATTGTCACTAGTTTTACACTCATTTTTGAAATGCATGGTTAATTAACCTAATTTATAGGGGAAAAAAAGCAGAATGGATGGATAATCACAGACTGGTGTATGTCAACATCCAGTCAGGATACTGTTTTAAAACCACTTCAATTTTTTTCCAAATACCATGAAATTGAATAAACCACCCCTAATTTGATGAAAGCAGAGATTTTATCATTTATTGTACTTGCAAAGCACGTTGTATGGAACCAACCGTGTTGTTTTTGTGTAATTCAAATTGGTAGTAGTTAAAAAAGAAACCCATATTTCTGATATAGAAATTGTACATAAGGGTTAAGAAAAAAGGCTAAATGTTGAATTTCTTTTGAAACATGAAGTGCTATAAGTAAATAAACAGTTATTGGAACGTCGGCTTTATTTCTGGTTTTCATTTTAAGGTTTCATCACCACCGTCATCTTCGTCGTCGTCGTCATTGTCGTTGTCGTCATCATCATCATCATCATCATGATTATCACTGAATGCCTGTGTGGCCACCAGTCTCTCCAGCGTGTAAGTCATTTTATTACACTCAAACTGGCATTAAGTAGTAACATAGCGCCCTCTGCTGCCACATTGATGCACATGCACCACTGGCAGCAACAACAAGGGAGCTTTTTTTTTTAAAGATGATTTATTTTGGGCTTTATTAGATAGTTACAGTGAGTAGACAGGAAAGTGGGGAGAGAGAGAGGGGATGACACGCAGCAAAGGGCCACAGGTCAGATTGGAACCCCGGGCCTCAGCCTACATGGGACACACACTCTTATGGGTGAGCTAGAGCCCGCCCCAACAACAAGAAAGTTAAAGAAGGAAAACCTGATTTATGAGCAAAATTTAGTTTTATTATGCTCCACAATTCTATAACAAATGTACATAAAAAATGAAGTATTTTAATTCTGTATTTTTACTGGTGACCTCACATCAGTTTGTGGTCTTTTCTGAAATTGTCTTGCAGGCACTTCAGTGTGTCATAGACAGTGTTTATATTAGGTGCCTAATTAAACACAGACAGTTTCCAAAATATCCCAGGACCTCAAACTCATGCGCCCAAAGAGCACATTGGAATTGGTTTTCAAATAAATAGCTGCCAATCATCCATGTGCAAAACATTAATCTTGTGTTTGGCGCTCCGGCTGTGACTGGTTTGAAGGAGGTAAAGCTGTTCTCAAGGCCACAAAGCGCCTCAGTGTGGCAGTTTCCCCTTCTTCTTACCCCAAAACTCGACATTTAAGAGCAGACAGACGAATGTGTCGAGCTTCTCCGAAAATCCAAATAAGGCCATGGGAAATGACTGAAGGAAAGTTTTCTTAAGATTGAGCTGTTTCTGATTTAGCTGCCCTGATGAGCGGCATTGTTTTCTCACACGACACAAAAAACAGTCTTATCTATCTTTATTTGCATGCCATTTCAAAGGAAATCAAGATTAGCATTATGTTCAATAAATGAAATGCAAACTGTCTTTTTGGAACTTTAGACTATATGTCTCCATACATCAATGGACAAAAAGCCTGAATAGTATTGTGGTATTAAATTCATTGATCATTCATTAAACTATTTAATAAAATTGGCAAACTAAAAAGATTAGGCGTAAAAAATCTTGCAAGACTTTATAATTTTATATAGAAATCAAGTTTTCAATATTTCTCAAAGTAGAAAGACAGAAGATTCATCTTCATAAAAATCCTTTGGCGATGAGATAATGGACAATGTCTCTAAAATGGCATTCACAATCGGCATGCAAACTTTATTTTTCCTTATATGAGTTTTGTTAGTCTGTGGCTTTAGTCATTTTGCGACTAGATATGTATTAGTTAGAAACAACCTGTACCGCAGTTTATTAGTCAAATGAGTACAAGCTGCTGCTAAACTCTCCCCTCTAGTGGAATACCTGCAAACAACACCCCCCTCTTCTTCAGGGCTGGTCTTCCTTTTGTTCCTTTCTTTTATTTTCTCTTCCAGAAAGGTTAGCTGAGTCCTTTTAAAACCTGGAAAGGTCGTTTCTTATGCCAGTTTCCAGATCTGCAGTGTTTCTGGGTTTTATTAAGCATATTTTCCCGATAACATGCTTCTTGTTAAAAGCCACAGCTGCAGTGAGAAGACAGGATTGCAAGCTAACTGTAATGTCTTTGAACTGTAGAAGAAGATGCTATAGCATCAGATAGAGCTGTTGAAAAATCACCTCCAAAAAAAGCTCAGACTACAGAGAGTAAGGAAACCATCAACCATACAACAAGGACCTGTGGAAAAGGAGGTTCTCCTTAAAGTACAGCAGCTGGAGGTAACTTTTAAAAAGTCAACCAAGTGGCTACAAAGGCTGTGGAGAGGAGTCAGGCCTCCCAGCTAGCTCAGCAAAAGGAAGCTGGTGCTAAGAAAAAATCCGGATCATGGCTGCCACGATGCAGGCTGAGCAAGGAGGACAATACTTCGTATTGGCTCTGAAGAAGAAGGTGTAAATGGAGATGTGAATGGGGAGAGCTGAGCTGAGCCAGATGTTGGAGAAAAGACCAGAAAGCCTGATATTCTGCTTGGAAAGAGTCTTTAAACCCCCGACCACGCCCCTGATGGAAGAGGAGAGGAAACACACACACACACACACACACACACACCTCACCTCAAGAACCATTTCCAGGCCATCAACCCAACTGTGTTCTGTTAAACGGTCAGGTTATGCTTGACTGTCTACATCTGAGGATTCTTGGCCTGTAACTAGCTGGGTGGTTCTAGGTCTGGCAATGTCAGTTGGATGGTCTGTCGGTTGTACAGTTAAAGCAAAATATTTACCACAACTCAGATGCATTCCCATTTCCATTCATGGTTGCCTTAATGCTAGCTGTAGCATTAGCATGTTGACATCAGCATTCAAAGTACTGAGCACATTGAGTATATAAGAATACCAAAGTTGTCTTTTCATTTAGTGTTCATGTTTAATGAACTTTACAACCTCACAAGGCTTTAAACGAATTCTTGTTACAAAATAATATGCTAAATGTGTACCTTTTTTCTTTATTAACATTTCTGTAAATGTGCCAGTGTGTGCCAGCTGGCAATTTTCAACTGTAGTCCTTAGGGGTCCAACACCACTTGTCCCTGGGGCGGTACCCTCCTAGGTACAGTTGTTGTACCTTTTTCATTTGCTTGGAAACCTTGAGGTCCAATAATTAGTCCTAGGGGGAACACTATAGTATGAATTGTAAGTTTGGGGACAGAAATGGACTCCTAGTGTACCCCCATTTGGGACGGGGAGATAGAATCAGTTCAGTTTATTCTTATTTTTAACTTAAATACGTTTAATTGCTTAGCCAACTGAATAATATGTTTTTTTCACAGTAGATACCTTT
Organism: Etheostoma perlongum; assembly: GCA_026937815.1. Taxonomy (NCBI): domain Eukaryota; kingdom Metazoa; phylum Chordata; class Actinopteri; order Perciformes; family Percidae; genus Etheostoma; species Etheostoma perlongum. The sequence continues at coordinate 4,602,862 of CM049379.1, read as the reverse complement.
TTCTTCAGTGATACAACAGGCTGGGTCACATTTGTAATCCAGTGTCTATGTGGACCCAACCGGGGTGGGCTTTTGCCTTTTACCCAGCTTGTGGTCTATATTAAAGAAACACTGACATTTTGAATTTTGTTTCCAGAATTATAATGAGACATGACTTTTCATGTGGGTGCAGTAGGCTTCAGAGAAAGGTCTGGGACTTGTTTAGCCTACTTTAGTTAAAGGACTGTGGGCTGGGAAAGTAGTAAACCTCAGTCATAACAAAATAAAAAGGAAGATAATAACAGTGGGTCGGTTTGTTTGCTCCTCTCTCTGTCGGTCCAAGAAGTTGATCCATGGCATTGTATCGTACCTCATATCTGGATTTCCTTGACCTAAGGCGACCAGATTTCTCAGACAAAATCCGGGGACATTTTCAGCTCAAAGCGTAAATACCTCCAAAACAGGTCATGTTTTTATCTTTGTAAAACTTAAAATGGGGACACTGCCCCAGGGGCATCACTAGACCTAGAGCTGCACTGGGGCACAGGCCCCCCTAGGGGGGTCCATTGGCATACTCCCCTGTAAGAAAATGTTGGTATTTTAAAGATGTTGGGTGATGTGACTTCTTTCTGACTTTCAAGCTTGCCCCTCCCTCCTCCTCATCCCGTCCCCTCCCCCTCCCTTCTGTGCTTTTATGTAACCCCCCCAACCCCCACCCCCAAATCCTTCTTGTCGGTTATTGGCTGTAATGCTGGAACACTGGTTGTGTATGCTTCGTGGTGCAGGTGGGCACAGTTAGTTTTTGTTGGCTTGTAGACCCTGGACTGTCTACAGAGACCGCATTTTTTTTCAGTGTGTTCTGGGGACAGGCAGCTAGCGGATAGTGAGGAGATGTTTACTGTATGTGACAACAAATGTTGTAGCCTAAAACACGCGTGACATCGCTTAGAGCACCTTTAACGTTTAAATGCATCAATCTGGTAGCTCTCATTCTCCATTGACAAGTGACTTCTGGATATTCGGCAGCGTTGCCTCAACGGTTCGAATGGTTTTGCTCTCATCTTTGTTCGCCACCATTAGTACGGAACTCACTGAAGGTTACCGAACCTCATCGTCATCGTTCTCAGCCCCTCCCTCTGTTCGCTGATTGGACCGCCAATTATTTGACCGGAGGAAACCCACGAATGTACCGCAAACCCAGACGGTGTGCTGAAGGAAAATGAAAATTGAGAAGAAGTACGTAGGAGGGCGGAGCCAGGCTATCAATCTGGTGCACTTTGAAAAGAAATTTAGAGGTTAGACTTGATTATTCTTATCTATGGATGGAAATATTTGTGCTGTAGCCTGAACTGTTTTGCACTTTAGAATTTTAACCATGCACACACAGGTGGAATTGGTTTTTTATTCATATTTTTGCATTAATGTCACTAGGAAGCATACCCGTAGAAATACTGTATATTTTCATATTTGTAAGTGGGATATATATACAGTATAAGTTAGTGGGATTGTCTGGAATCTGGCAATATAATAACCATTATGGTGGGGTACACTGGCTAAGCAATTTACAAAAATGTCTGTGCTAACATGAATAGTTTGAGACATTTTGAGACTACATTATAACTTTGGAGACCATGTAGAAATTTTGTTACAATTTCAAAACCCGATTACTCGGGAGCCGCTTGTTTTACTGATGCATGTGTTGAGTGAAGAGTTTGTGAGAGATTTCACGGAGAGTAATGGGTGTGCAGATATTTATGCATAATGTAAATATGATAACATTTCATGTAGGCCACATTCTCATTAGTGGCTGAGCCCCCCTAAAGGTCTGATCCTAGACTCCCCCCTGCTGCTACTTCAGACATGTACTCACTACACCTCAGAAGGAAATGTTATAATGTTTACTGAACTACATTTATCTGACAGCTTTTGCTTTATTACTTCAGGCTTGTTTCTGCAACCGCTCATTGAGTATCGGATACAACAAAAACTATTGAGGAAAGATGTTCCTTTGACATTGATCCAATATTAAATGAGATCGCTGCAGTCGGCAGCAGAGAAACAAGCTACAATATAAGTTAATAGGACAATTGTCCAGCTTGTATTTACGTTCATAAAATTGCTTGTTTTGCTACTGACCATGTTAATTACTTAGCTTGGACTGGATAATTGAACTTCAATGCTGATTTTGCTCCAAGACATATTATGCATGCTCAAACCTGGCGTAGAGGTGTGTAATCCAGGGAACTCGGATACCAGTGAAATTAGCTCCTGCATCGTGGTTTCTTGTGGTTGCCACAGTTACAAAGCAAACTAGGCCAGCAAGGTGAAAGATTTTCAAACACCATTAACTCAGACAGCAGGGAGATGCGTGCTCACAAAGGTGGCAGCCACCATCTCTCTTGCTGCCCCAGATGCTCAGGGACCAGAATGCCCCATATTAACCCCTTTGTGCCCGCTACTGAAATCCAAATCGATCAAACTGAAAAAAAATTGTTTATCTTATCATACTATATTACTATACTATGACATACTATATGGCATACTATAGGACTACTGCTTTTCTATATATTTTATCATATTTAAAAAATAAAAAAACAATCAAACATTTGTTAGCTATGAATTCATAACAAGTTGCATAATGCAGTGTTAAAATGCATTTTATATTAAAGACTTTTAATAAACACAGTGTTAGTTGCTAAAATTTTCAAAATTGTACTCTTAAATACTTTCCGAAAGTATGTCCAAACCATATTCCAAGACCTTTGGGCACATATATGGGTTAACTGTCAGTTGTTTAGGAGAAATTTGATTAATTGCGAATGTATTAGGAAATATCCTATTCTGAGTGTGTCATATTCCTAAGTAAATTAGTTTTAAAACAAATTACAAGGTGCGAAGGAGGCCGTCTGGTAGTTTTTAGGCTTCGGCCCCCTAGTGGGTTAACCTGGCCATGGATCTAAATATTGTCTTCACACAGGAAAAGTGTAAATCACCAGCTCAACTCTTAGTTTACGCTCACCTGTCTGTTGTAACATTTCTGAAGTACTCATGCAAAAACCTAAAGTGTGTGTGTGTGTGTGTGTGTGTGTGTGTGTGTGTGTTCAATCAGGCGTTAAATTCAGCAGGATCCAGCAGAAGTGAGACAAAAGTCAAATTTTTACTGTTTTTTGCTTTCTCAGAGTACTACAGTTAATGGTTTAGGGTTAGGGTTGTCTCTGCTTTGTGTCTCCCCCATGATATCGCCCCACTGCAGAAATGATCTCTGTGTATGGTCTCAGCCACTAGATGGAGCTATACTCCACCATATTGAAGATTCAGCGCTCCTCAAATATCTTGTCATGGAAAATTCACTAGCTGCAAGGCCACTTTGTGTGACTTTTCCTCATGGAGGGTTGCATTGAGGAAATTAGAAAGGACTTTGTTGTCTAGTCAAAGACGGGTTTTTTTTTCCTTCTTTTTGAAATGTGACTGCTGTTGCCGTTAGCAATCCCACCTGACATTTGCTGGACCCCAAAGTGTTCAAAACAGGGAGGGAGGCCACTTCAGTAAGACTAACAGGATAGAGTCAGTTAGCGACACTGACACTGATCCTGGAATTTAAAGCTTTCTTACAAGCGAATATAAAGTATGATTATCCATTGTATAATTTGCTGCCATCTTTCTTTATTCTCTGCATCATATAACACTGTCTCCATATGTGAATCTGTGTTGCACATGTGGCTTTTTGGCCACTTCAGATGTGAAATATAACGTGTGAAAGCATAGATTTCACATGTGGTTTGCATTTGTAATACCTTAGCATTTTTAAAACTGCCTGAATTTTGTTCTTGCTTCCTTAACAATTACTTTCAAGCAACATGAGAAAAAGATATTTATGAAGTACTGTGCTCCCGAGAAAAGTTTTGAAACCCATAGTGCACTTTAACAAGACAAATAAACACTGAAGTAACAGATATTAAACATCCCAGTGAAAACATTTCCTCAGACGTTGCATTCAGCACACAAATAGTGACTCCACAGAGCATTTTAAGAAACTGTGATTATGTCAGTGGCCTAATGAGGAGCTCCCACGGCCAAATCTCTATCTGCATATGTCAAGCCATGAGGGATGCTGCATTTGCGTCACGACCAAAAGCCATGTAGACAAAAGGAGAAGCGGCACAAGCCTCTGTGAGTCTGATCTGTTTACCGCACTCTAAAAATACCAAGTTTCATTTCTACATTTCCATAGACGAGGGCCCTGTCGTTCCATTTGTTTATATGGCGTCTTCAGATGTTGGCAACCCTGGATGTCCACATGGAAAGGAGCAGCCTCAGGATGCAACAAGACTTACAGCTGTGTGAGACATGCTGGCTGTAAAACATGCAAAACCTGGAAACAGTCAAACTAGAAGTGGCTTTGTTCTTTTATGTTATAATCTAGCTTTGAAATGACGTTTATCTTTTGAGCCTCACACCTCATATCAGCAGTATACAATGGTCAGTGGTATATTAATGGTCAGCCTGTGTGGTTTTTAGCTTTCTGTATCAACAGTGGTGAAAAGAAACATTTGATGAGATGATTCCTCATTTTGGTTTAAACTACCCAACAGGATGTAATGTACAGTATCTCCATGTTGACCTTATACAACATTCAAATGGTGTTTACAGGTGTTTCTGTTGTATAAAGAGTACTTTTGGTCCTTAACTAAGAGTACATTGATGATAATACTTCTGTAATTTTACTAAAGATAGATTTTACATGTGGGACTTTTAGTTGTAATGGATTGACGGTGTAGAAAAATTTAGCTTTATTTCAAGATAGTGATATTGCTACAGTTAGCATCTGAATTAGCACTCAGCACTGCAACACCCCCAATATAATCGCAAAGTGCATACCAAAACAGAAACTATTGACATAACACAAATTTCACTTTTAAATCACTTTTAAAAATGAACATTATTTATTGAGTGTTAAAATATTTTTTTATCTTAAAAATAAGATTCAAAGCAGCCTTTTTAGAGCTATAATATGGTGCACGTTAGATTATTATACTGTATGCGTTCCTTTGTTAGTCAGTGTCAAACAGTTTAGAGAATAATACTAAACTAAAACTTGACCATCAGTGGTGGAATAATCACATGTACTTAGGTAAAAGTAGCAGTACTACAATATACAAATTTTCCTTAAAAAGTAGAAGTCATGCATTTAACCCCTTACTTATTACAGAAGTAGTATTAACTACAAAATATACTAGTATCAAAAATAAAAGTACTCATTATGCAGTGGCCTCTGTCTATGGTATTATTTGATTATAATCTAATAAGAATCTTAATGTTGTAGCACTTTGCAAAGATAAGTTGAAATACTGTTGTGTAGTTTAATCTAAATAATCATGCTTGAAGGTTTGGCATGGTAAATCATATAATGATAATGATAATGATAGATCGATATAAGTCCAGCTGCCAAATAAATGACTACGATAAAGTAGCAGATCATTAAAATACTCAGTTAGGTATCTTAAATTGAGAAAATGTGCTTTCCACCACTGCTGGCCATAACTGGAAATGTGCAAACGGCCAGAAAGCAATATTCAATATGGAATTCTGTGTGTTTCTGTTTCATGCAAGCTCAACATCAGCTCCCTTTAAAGCAAAGTAGACCTTTCTACATGAATGTGCATGGAAAGACAGAAGTCTGTAGGAATGTAGCCTAAAATATATATCAGCTTTATTAAAACATTTTACAGGACAAAAAGTTGGCAAAGGGTTATACAATAAGTGCAAGGTCTGTTGCAGTTCATGTTAGCCTAAAGCGTCGTGTGTGTAGGTAATCGAATAGCACATAGTTACATAGAATATAATTAGTTTGCACGTGTTACAAGAGCAAACACATTAAAAAAGTCGTGTTTCTGAAGCTTCTTTTGAAGAAGGAGAAAGCGCTTGTCAGGGTTCATATTGGCAGTTTTTTTTTTTTTTTTTTTTTTTTTTTTTTTTTTAAGGCATCTGGGGTTTCTTCATTCATTTCCTTCAATGCATAAGTTTCTCAAGTCCAACCAAGAAAAGCTTTGGCCGCATGTAGGAGGCGAACATGTGAGAGCGGACGCCAAGATAGGCTACATCCTCGTATGAATCCTCCAAAAATAAAAAGGAGTAAAAAATGACAAAAGTTCGCTTTGTTCTCTTGTGACAGAGCTGCAGTTTGAGTGTGGCCGTGTGTCTCACATCACGCAGGGTTTGATGTCCTGGCAGACGCTCTGGGGGTGGTGGTGGTGGTGATGGTGGTAGTAGGAGCCGCCAGCCGAGGGGTGGAAGGAGGAGATGCCGTTAAAGTTTAACACGAAATCTTTCCTGTCGCACACCGAGGAATGGCTCTGATAGCGAGGGATCCCCACTGCAGAGGAGACAGTAGACACACGTAAATACAGAGGGGAAGACAGTCCTGCTCATTAGCCTTCATGAATAGCCTATAGTTTTATTTGGAGCATCTTAAACCAGGTTTTGCATTGAATTATTCGGCGCAGGAAAACAGTTTGTAGGGTAAATATCGTTTGTTGTGACCAGAAAGGAATGTTTTACATGTCAAATATCTTTAAAATAAAACATAAAATACCTTAACATGTATTATAACCCGCAAAATCGGTATTCACTGTCATATAGACTTTAAAACCTAAAATTGGCTGCATGAGGACGGATAAGGCCGTTGTTTTATTTTATTGTTTATACGAAATATATCCCCCCCCACTAGCTGATTCACATCTTTAAGGATTAATTTACATTTATAGAAAATTGTTATTTCTTTACACAGGAGCAGACATAACTTATTTTGTAATTGTTTTTTTAAATGTGCCTTCTGTACACCTTCCACAAGTGTCTTCTTTAAAGGCAAGGCAGCTTTATTTGGTTAGCACATTTTTACATAAAACATTAAAGAGCAGTTAAAAACGGTTAAGAAATGAAAAAACAGATAAAATACGAGAATAAAAGTTACAGTGAGAAATTAAACATTAAAGAGCAGCTAAAAACTGCTAACAATATAAAAGCAGATAAAGGCACCGAATCTTCCTTTAGCAATTTTAAGGAATACATTGAATGCTTTTCTTTTGATTTATTACCAATAACAGTAATCAATATGAGTATTATTTTCTCTGGAGAACCCCAAACCTGCAAGAATATTTAAATGAGACTCAGTGACCGTCATTTTGTGTCTGTAAGCGAGCCTCTATTTCCAGAAAGAGTAAAAATAAATAGAGAGGCTGTGGCTTCGTCCAGGTCATAAGGACTCCAGATGTGACTGTGTTTTCCAGGGGAAGACAGCAGGCTTTATCCTCCGGGCCACAGTTCGCTGCCCTGCGCCCGTTTTCACAGACAACACACACACACACTCACACACACACACACACACATGCACACATGCCTCGCTGACTGACAGTGCAGTTAGCGACCCTGCACTGCGCAGTCCAACACATTTATCCCCCCGTACAGGCTCAATTAGGACGCTGCGTAAAGTTTAACAAGGCCTTCCGTCTCTGGTGGAATCCTCCGCCGGTGTGGTCCGTCCTGCACAGTTTTGTTTAGTTAACCTCTGGTACCCTTTTCGGGCTCCAGCATGGGCTACTCGCCTCGGTGAAATCCCATGACTTTAGTAAAGCCTCGGTGTGTTATGTTAAAGCAAATGAGCGTGAACTGGGGAGGTGAATTAAGAACGCGAACACAAAATTGCTGTTTTTCTTAATCTTTTTATTAACAAAAATACCCCGTGAACACTTGTACCGAATATATGTGATTTAGAAAATCCTGTAGACTGTGGATTAAAGAGGCACGCTGTAAATTACACATTTAACTCTTAGAATCTAAATATATTCATTATTTATTGGCCTCAAAATAACATTTTGAAAACTAAAACAAAATTAAACTAAAAAAAGTCTTCAGATCAGTGCATGGTCTTGGGTGTGTTTTATTTTTTTCAATTAACAGTCCATTTAACTTTGTTATTCAATCAAATTAGTGAAAGTTGTTAAAAGATTTTGTCACCCACAACTTCCGAGCTTAGGAAACACTCAAACGGAAATAATTTACAGTCAAGTATAATTAAACTATATAATTCAAATGAATAGTACTAAATTATATATATAATTTTTTTTACTCGCCTTGCACGAATAGGCTATGTAAATTCCCCTTTGGAAGAATTTGCCTTACAAATAAAAAGCAATCCTTATTTTATTAGTTGTATTTATAAAATATATAATTTCATAAATGAGTTTTGACTCCTTTAATAATTTGTCACATGCCTCTGCTGCTCATAGAAACACAATTAAGCATGTGAGGAGGACATGCTGTGAGGATTATCTTGTGTTTTTATTCATTTATTTTTATGATAACCCCCCGTAAATATTAGACGGGGTTCACCTTCCCCAGTTTGAGCCATAGGCCTGAGTGAGGTTGTGGTACCTGATATGTCGGTGCTGTGGCTGTCCCTGCCGTTCTGGTGAAGATAGCTCTGCTCCAGGGAGTAAGGCGACATGCCGGAGTGTAAACCAGAGGATGCGGGGCTGCTGGAGGTTATGGGCTGCTGTTTGATGTAGGGGGACCCACCAGAGGACGCCCAGTGTGCGGATGTACTGGCGTACGGGGAGTGGCCGTCCAGCGCGCTGGCCATGGCTGGAGAGGACGGGACGGGGCTGCTGCTGCTGTCCGGTCCGTACTCCCCGTTAGACGGCACAGGACAGCTCGCCATGTATGTGGAGCCGGGGCTCGGGGACATGTGGGGTACGTGGTGGCCGCTGCTTAGCCCGTCGTATCCCCCAGCCATTGAATTGCTCATCATGTCTAAGTTGTAGCTGTTGCCGTGACAGGCGAGAGTGGCGGATGGAGCTTGAAAGTCAAAACTCTGCGGGAGAATGGAGGTGCCGAAGCCAATGCCGTTCATCATCCGATACATGGGCTTCAGAGCTTGACATTTTCTTCTGAAGCCTCTGGGTCTGCGACGAAACGAGCCTTCCTCAAACATGAACTCACTTCCCGGATCGATGGTCCAGTAGTGTCCTTTCCCCGGCCTGCCCAGCCCTTTGGGCAGCTTGATGAAGCACTCGTTCAGCGAAAGATTATGCCGGACCGAGTTCTTCCAGCCCTGATATGAGCCCCTGAAGAATGGGAAGCGAGCCTGGAGGAACTGGTAGATCTCACTGAGTGTCAGTCGTTTGGTGGGGGAGCTCTGTATGGCCATAACGATGAGAGCGATGTACGAGTACGGCGGCTTTTCCGGTCGCCGTAAACCGGAGCTCGTCTTCTTTCCTTTAATGGCGGTGGACGAACTTTCTGTGGCTGCTTGTGGGCTCAGCATGGCGGGGTGCAGGGTGCCGGACGCCGGGCTGGATCTCAGAGGAGGCGGAGGGTCCAGCTGCTGCTGAGGGGTCTCGGTCGTCATGTCAGCTCTGACGTACGACTGGCGTAGAGTGAAGAGAGGGAGGGAGAAAAGACGAGCCGTGAGATGTTTCTAAAGAGAAATAAATTGGGATCCAGCTGTCAGTGTCCTTGCCAGTGAGCGTTACACCGCCAGTGGTCCTCAGAATCCCAGCGCAAAATGGAGTGAAATCTGTCTCCTGTTACGCACGACTCTCCAGTTACGCACGGTGCTCCCTTGACGCATGCAGAACGCACGGCGAGTACGCACTGACAGAGAGAGGAAGAGGAAGAGAGAGTGGGGGGAGCTGGTTATCCACTGGAGACTGAGTGTCCAGGGCTTTAGCTCGACACGGGGGCTCCACTGGGTGTCACAGCGGCGCTAAATGTGCTTTGTGGCGCGCCGGGTGGCCATCGACCACGTTAATAATCCCTCAAGTGGAGGAAACACAAAAAAACTCGACTTATTGCGCGCAAATGTCCAGCCAAACAAAGCTCGACCACCTATCATTTCATAAATCTTTCTTCCCTTTGCGAGAGCCCCCCTGCAATTCTCCCTGAAATCAGTGACGAATATAGAGCCACCCCCTCCCCCCCTCCCACTCAACCCTCTTGCAAAATCTGGCCCAAGTCCACTTACCATTCTCAACAGCATTAAAGTCCCTCAATTAAGCCATCTATCAAACCTTCCCCAGACATCCCAATCAACAGCGCCAGACGCACAAGCTAAAAAACGAGCTTCCCCCCCTCTTGTCCTGCATGTAGGAAGTTGTGATTTCAGCCCAATGCGCCACAGATCATACATTTTCTTGACACGAATAAACCACCACAATATGTGCAAACGGTCCAGCAAGCAATTGAATAAATTATGATCCTATACATTCACTTGGGCCTACTTGATATCTGCGGCAGATGATACCCTAACGCATCGCCGTGGAGCAATAAAAACGCACCAATATGTATTATTTGTATTGTTTTGCTGATAATTTCCTCCCAAACTGGTCCAGAGGATAACAAAAACAAACTGTCGCGGTGCCTGGCTGGGTCGAGGAGTGTGAGAGATGGAGAGGTGGTGGTCTTTGCCGTGCGTGTGTAAGCGAGGGGGGGGTTGCTCTGAGTAAATGACTTTGACATGAGTGGAAGCAGGCTTTTTCCATCAAGCCCGGCCCTGGATACCACACACAGCGCGCCAGTGTCAGCTTACCGCCCCGGGCCAGAGCCGGTCCCATGGGCCCCCACGTTCATTAGAGAGAGAAAAGCGAAATTAGGCGAGCGGGCGTCGACAGTTTCCTCCCTTATGGAGACATCACACACAGATTTGTCCAACATGATGGAGTTATATCACATAAAGGTAATATCAACATCCGTGCTGCGACGGAGATCATTGAAGAAGAAAAAAAACATCAAGTTATGTGGCTGTCGCTAAACCGAGAGTATTTTGGATGCGTTGTGCGCATGTTTGTCCCGATTTCGTTTTATTATGCTTTTTAATTTCTGGACATTAATAGATAATATTTCAGCGTAATTGTATTTACATTTTGATTGGGTCATTTCTTTCCCAGTAGCCCATGATGATGATATTTGTGGGAGATTGAACAAACCTCAGCACCACCAGTGGAAACTTCGCAGAAAATAAACATAGTTCCATATTTTTAAACTTTATTTCACACACTCAAATTTGTGTCTGTGCACGTGTTTGCCGACACAACCTTTTGAAATTTAGATACGTATAGCCTGGACGACTTTCCAAACAATAACCAGCAGCAACAATAACCTTTTGCACTTTGCACAACAAAGGATGTGTGGATAAAATCATTTTCCACCATGACACACACACACACACACACACACACACACACACACAGCAGTTTGGAGGAGCTTTGCAGCCCCAGAAATTTCCTGCAACATCAAAACTTATGACCCCCGCCGTGATCAGGATGCCTCGGCTTGCAGAGGGAATCTTTGTTCTGGAAGCGCTTTGAAGACGACGCTCCGGCTGCTTTACGCACTAAGATTATAGCAGCTCCTTATTTAGCCTTTTGGAAATATCAAGTGACCAGCGGCCACCACGAAAGCTATTCAGAGGTGTTTTTGATGGAAGAGTTTACCTTTGGAATACAGTCTCGGCTGGAGGCCCATATGAGCCTATTGCCGACACAATAAGGCCTTCTGTTTGTTTTCATGTTTAGGCTGAAATACATTGTTTATCGTCCGTGACATATTAGGTAGATAAGATTTTGAGAGAACGATTGTCGGGCTGTCTAACCCCGGGTAACCTATTTTTTGGCAATTTTGAAATACAATGCTCACGGCCTACAATTATACTATATTTAAATATAAAGTATATTACATAAAAAATGGTAAGGGTCCTCTATTTCTCATAAAAAATAGTATAATAATAATAATTAGAAACACGTTCTTTTTCCAATATAATACACAAACACAACATTTATACATAATAATAATTAGGATAGTCTTAAATGCTCCATGTTTTGATTACCCTTTATTATTATATCGCCCTGGAATAAACAACCACTGAGTTCAGCTCCTTTTAACGGTAATCTAATATTCTTTCGGCTGCTCGGGGGTTTCTCCGCCTGCGTTTCCCCTTGGCGGTGCCGGGAGCTTTGGAACTGCCTGCCCGGGACTCTTGGAGGTCAGGCGCGGTTCAGTTTGCCGGAGTGACACACTGTTTGGACTTCCTAACATTGTGCCTGACTTAAAGTTTGGTTTCATAACACTGTGGGCCTTATTCGTTGGCAGCCAGGCCTGAGTTCCTGCTGCTCAGGCAACAGGGTAATGTGGACCGGGTCGAGACAGGCACTAGTGGAAATGTAATTACGGAGAAAGGCTGTTTACAAATATGAAGGTTGCGCGTCATGACAACAAGGATGTTAACAATGCAGGGACACTAAGAGCAGACAGGTGTGCTGTTCCGGTGTTTCACCTGCAGGTAGCAGCATTGTCCTTGAAAACAGGAGCAAGTCTCACCTGTCACCTGTCAGACTTCTCTGCGCGCTCTGCGCGCTCTGCGCACAGCCTCAGCATCATGGACCGTAGGTTATGAGCGTATAACGATCAGTATGAGCGCGCGAGACGTACAGTACAGGCCTGATCAGAGCTGTAGCCTAAAGGGTCAACATGGTCAAATACTGAGATGGCGGCAGTGACAAAAATATAGGATATTTAATGTGAAATGTGCAGATTGGTTTTGACTCATGCACCTGCTTCCGAAGAGCTCATGTCCAAAGCTCCAACATCAGGTTCCAGAACTTACTTGTATTTAGTCATTTAACAGTTTAGGTATAGAGGATCTGCTATTTTGAATAATATTAAAACTCTCTTTACAATAAATTGCAAAACAATAACAGACCTTTTGTAATTCAGTGGTATCAGTCTGGTTACATTTCTGAAAATGACATCTCATTTTTTTATGGTAATATTCTTTTTGTTTCGTGATTGCACATATGGCAAAAATGAGCTTTTTATTGAGCAGGTATATTTTTTGAGAAAACAGTCTTTTTTTATTGTAACCAAAACAGTGCACACCAGAATGACCACAGGCCATTATGATAATAACAGGAATTATTTGAGGAAAACTGTGTGCCGGAGTCAAAAAAGTGTTTCTCGTCTTTATGTTGAACTTAATCGATTAATATTATTTCGATATTTTACACGAATGTGTCTCGTCAGTGGACCTGACGAGTCTGGGGTCTGTTTCAGGACCGCGGAGAGCAGCCTGCAGGACAGTGGGCCACACTGTTGAAAATAATACCGTGTGTGCATATGAACATCTGGCCGACATAAATGATCATAGATAGTTGAGTTTTCATGGAGGAAAAAAATCTAGTGTTTTCTTTTACGATGAGAGCACTGCTGACACATCTTTGTTGGGTTTCTTGTTTATTATCAGTTTGGGAGAAATCATCCCTAATCACAATCATATAGAACTGATTGCATGCATCAAATCATTTTTTTAGTAAACATTGTGCATTTTCCATATTGTTTTTTTTTTTTACAGTAAAAGTATCAGTAGAAATGGGCTGTCTATTTAAAATTAGATCCAAATATAATAATTACAACAACAATAATAATGTTAGTAAAACGGCCTTCTCGACATATAAGCTTTAAAACCCTTTCTTTAGGAAGGGAAACTTTTTTTGTGGTAGTTTTTTTTTTGCAGAGCCTGTGCTTTATTTATTTATTTGAAATATATTAAGAAGTTATGTTATTGTCTGACAAATGTCTTGCCACTGCAACAGGAGCCTTATGAGTCCATGGTGGCTCACAACACACTGAAATACACAACATCGTTTTTTAATGTTTGATCCTAAATATTTGATCTTTATTTATTTCTGTGGTTGTTGCCTTGCTTTGAATATGTCAAGATTGACTCTCTTTTTCCAGTTAAATAAGATACTACTGGCTATTTAATAAATAAAAAAATACTACTAAAGGAATCAGTGTAAGAGTTAGGCAAGGTATGCTGGACTTAAATGCTGTTATTCTGACTTTGATGATTATGATTTAGGAGTTTGATTATGAGACCAACAACCCACTCCTTTCTTTGCCTTTTCAGTCAAATCTACCGCAGGTTGTTGAACAGGTGCAAGGCCCATCCCCCCCCCCCACCCACCCCCCATAGCTCTGCACACCTGCTAAGCTCAAACACCCTCTCCCTTTATATCCGTATAATGAACAACTCATTCAACACCAGGGTCCCATTGTTTCACGTTTTTTTATTCATAAAAATACCAGGCATGCATGAATCAATCTTAGGAAAACATCGGGCATTTCCATGCGTTTCTAGTGCAGCCACGTCATTTAGCTCAGTCAACATTTCTTTTATATACAACAATATTTTATACAGCAGGTCATACAAAACATGAAACTATAAATAGATTAAGAGTGTTTTTATGTTTTAACATGGCGCTTGGTTGCCATCTCACAGTGGAAATGACCAATGAACCATGGGTGCGTGAAGACACACACACACACACACACACACACACACACACACACACACACACACTGACAGCATCTTTTTGCTGTGTCACCACACAGTAAGATTTACATTGACAACACGTCCTTTGTTTTGTTTCACTTCAGAATGACGTTCAGTACAGACAGAGTCCCAAACAGTTAAACGGCTAAAGCACTGGAAGCTAAGAGCGGTCACAAAAGTGCACAACATGGGTCAAAACATCCAAGTCTGACAGCAGTCCAGGTGCTTTATGAGAGCAAGGAGTCTATATGGAAACTTCGCGCCTTGTTGGACATGTTGAGCACGTGGAGACCGGCCTCAGGTGCGACCATGCCCGGTGCTGTCTGCTGGAGGTATGTGAGTGCATCCCTGCCGGGCTCTGTGCTGCTGTACGCACCCTCTGACACGTACGTGTGCTGCGCCGGGTAGCTCAGAGTGTAAGGCAGTAAGTGGGCCCCTGGGGACCAGTAGATCCGGGGGGCGTGGGTTTCTGCCTCAACGTGGCTGTCCTCCCTCCGTATGAAGGGTGTGCTGAGGATGCTGTCGATGGCGAAGGAGCTAGAGAACTTGGCCCCCACTCTCTCCTCCGGGACAGGGAGGCGGGTGTCCTCGTTGAGGATGTCCGGGCTCTCCCTCTCCTTAGCAGACCTCTTGCCGATGCGCTTCCTCCTGCGGCGGAACACTCCGTCAGCGAAGGTGTACTCGCTGTGCGGGTTGAGCATCCAGTAGTTGTCCTTGCCCCAGGGCCTGGACGGGTCCCGCAGAACTTTTAGGAAGCAGTCGTTGAGTGACAGGTTGTGGCGCACGGAGTTCCTCCAGCCGGTGTAGCTGCCGCGGAAAAACGGGAACTTCTTCATCAGGTAGTCGTTGATTTCTGCCAGAGTGAGGCGGCCGCTGCTGGACTCCCGGATGGCCATGGCGATGAGGGCGATGTAGGAGTAAGGGGGTTTGGGTCTGCGGGTGTACGGCTTCCCCTTGCTGTTGTCGCCGCTCTGGGCGACAGGTGCCGGGCTGTTGGCCACGAAGTCCCCGTCCGACCCCAGCTCGTCTCCGGATAGAGGAGACGGGACTCCCCCCTCTGGGTCCATGCACAACTCCAGCGGCTTTTGCGCGAAGTGGTGCGCGGAGAAAACTTCAAGTTTCATTTTTTTTTCTCCCAAAAAATAAAGGATGATCTTCTCCCTTTAAGTTTCTCAGCCGCGCAGCAGAGCAGGTGTAGCAGTCCTGACAGCAGCAATGTCTCTGAGTGTTTGTGTTTTGTAGAGGCTCGTCCTAAGAGTTGGAGGCACCCTGCGTCTCAGTCTAGAGCAGCAGAATACAGATCTATCTCCGGAGACACGCTTGTCTTGTTATAATGTAATGGCTCGGTAAGGGACGGCCCACAGGCGGAGTTTCCAGCCCCAATCCATTGAAGCGATTGAATGATTTAGCGTGTGTTTACAATTGGACGCTACCGAGCCACGCCAAGAAAGAGAAAATAACAGTGAGGGAGGGACGTGAGTGAGGGCAGGTACTATGAAAATAATTAGTCTGAGTTGCAACCATGTCTTCTATCTATCTATCTATCTATCTATCCTTTATTTTTCAAAAGGTTTACGCACATGCTGAGACACAATAGCATCTATGTACATATCATATTTACGGTTTTCTAACTTTTCCTGAGATTTTGTGGGTTTTCTAGTAGATTATTAATCTTTTGTTTTTTTCTGTCTGGATTTCAAGCTCAGTGAAAGTGCATTCAAATTACCGGTAGTTCAAAAGTCAAATTACCAGTAGTTCAAATGCATTTGTCTTGTTTTTTTATGTCTTCTCTTGAATCGCTTCTTATGGGGAAAGACTGCGATAGAGTGAATTGGATTTTAGGTTGTTCGGTGGGGAAACATGCCAATTTTTGCGCACAACAGCAAAGCCTCTTGGGGCAGTGTTGAAAAATATGTATATTAATCATAAAAAACAGGATTGATAAATGGAGAAGTTGAGAAGTTACTGCAGTTAACTTCCACCTGCTACTTCCTCCATCTGCGCTCCGGCGGAACGGGAAAGTAACGCGAACGCACAACCGAAATAAAAGATGGGGTTGGATGAGTTTAGCTCCCAGGTTAAGCAAGATGGTTGAGGGGATATATAAAACAGAAAGCCTGAGAGGTGATGTAAAGTCTAGAGGACCATCGCACCTGCATGGAAAGAAAGAGTGAAGCAGCAGAAGCCTGGAAACAGGCGGATCACTCTGCGCTGGAACCGGTGATGCAACTAGAGAGCGACGCAGTGTCTGTCTTTCAAAACATTTGTGAATACCTCAGTCAAATGAAGGGGAATACTGTTTATTTATTTGCATTAGTTGTGTTGCATGGTCTTAAAGTTGTATAAGTAATAGTATTTTTTGGATTTAGTGTGAAAAAATGTAATTTACTTTTGTACAATTAGAACACCTGGGTTGACACATAGCATAAATTAGGTCAAATCTCACTGTTTAATGAGAGCCAGGGCCGGAACAAGAGGTTTTGTGTCACAATTCTTTATTATTGCACTGGAGGTTGGTGGTAATTTCCCATGCAAGGCTCCAGGTCTACTGACACTGAGGGTCTCTACCTGTCCTTTTATTATATAGGCCTACCAGTTTATTAGGTAGGCCTACCCCTGCCCTGCAATAAATTAACTCTTAGAATTACATTACCAAATTTTCTAACATGTTACTCATTAAATGCAAATCAACATGCTTTAAAAAGTAGTAAAATCTACTAATTTAGGAATTTAGACTATTTCCAACATTGGCATCAGACAGACCGCATGGCATTTTGTGATTGCAGTTTATGAAATCCACACAAAAATTGTAAGTTCTTATGCTTTTTTGCATTATTTTATTATTTTGTTCTTCAAATAAAATTTCTGCCATCAGAAAAATTTGATTATACAACCACAATAGAAATTATATTATATATAGTGATACAAAAAAAATTAGCTGAAAACAGGAAACTGTAAGTAACTAATGTATCTTCTTGCTAAATATCTAACAAGTTTTACAATCTCAAAAGAAACAACAAAATAACTGCAGCAAATAAAATACAATGGGCAAACATAAAAAAACAAATCGAGACAATTAAAACTTTACACTTCCATACTGATGACTTAGTTTCAGACCATCAGTCTTTTAAACTTTGTGCAACACAGGTTTTGGTGACTTAACCATTTTCACCCTGGTGACCAATTAATATATGAGCAATAAATCAATGCCAGGTCACATTTGTCTGCAGACATTGAGTATAGACAAATAGCTAATATTTATAAGGAGTGTAGCTTCTCTAACAGGTTATAAGTAAACTGACGTCCCTGAGACTTGTAGAGTAAATGTCTGTTTGTTCTACTTACTCTTTTCCAACAGCTCACAGCCAGTTGAGAAGGCTGGAGACTTAACATGAGTTATGAGCTTGGCCTCAGGCCAGTAATAATCATTAAACTGTCTTCCCCGGCACTCCTCCTTCTCAGCTGCTCGGACTTTGCTGAGACCTGAACAACTTTCTTTAAGTTCAGCTCTGTACACTGTACACATATGAATGTGTGTGTGTGTACCTGCACACACACCTGTAATAAATGTTGGTATTATGCTAAAAAAACACACACATGAAAGACCCATGCAGTAATGAAGAATTTCACAATGATACCATAGGATATAAGATAAGGTCACTGTAAACTGCCAATCTGCTCCTGACAGTACTGTGATATGAATCTCTGTTTGGCATCCTGAGCAGTTGGTGTGTCTACATGTTTAATTTTATCACCTAATTATCACCTTGGGTGTACATGACAAGCACAATTAACGATCTGAGTACCCAGAGCTGTTGCTGTTTATGTGTGGGAAAGCAACAGCTTTCGGAGGGTAAATAGATTAATGACATAGACTTGGAGACAATGTCTGTTTTTCCAGTCCTGATGATGGCTCCTTTTTTTAGAAACAAAGTTAAACTGTCGGTAGTCGCTGTTCACTGGGAGTAGAAATGGAACAGATATGTGTGCTTGACTGTAATGAGTTCCATTATCTGATTCAGTTAAATGTGGGCTGCTGTTAATGTTCATTCTGTCTAATCAGTGGGTGCAATTAGTATTTAGTCCCTCATGTCTGAAGCAATCACTCAAAGGCATTCTGATTGAATATAACGTCAAATTTTTAATATTTGATCTTGGAAATAGTGGTTTGACAAAAAGTCCACTTGCTCGCTTTTCTAATGGTTTTCAACCATATCACAGTTTGCTCATTTGTCACAAGGATGGATCTGTTGACATTGCCTGTTTAAAGTAGGTGTTAAAAGTACTATAGGGAAATCATACCAGCAGATCCATCTAGTTAGACGTTGAGTTGGGATTGTATTGTCAAAAATGTATAACGCATCATTAATCAACAGTTTGAATGCATCTTTAGTGGGCTGTTAATCGCAGAAGCCGAGGTCTGGACAGAAATACTGAATCCTTTTTATTCTAGTAAGTAGCAATTCTATCTAATAAAACACCCAGAATGGATGTGTGTGATGTGTAATGGATGATTGGCCTAAAAGTCTTTTTAACTTTCTTAGGGTTACTAAAACTTCCAAATCAAAAATACTGAGGACCTCAGTGGAAGCAATGGTCCTGTTTTAGTGCTTCCATTGTTGGATAAAGACACTCCAGCATGTTTTTTCTTTTAAGTTCAGGCAACCCAAATTTAGCTAAGGAAATTTTCCTTAGCTAAATTTGAGTTAGTTAGAAACTCTCATGAGAGAGAACATGAACCTTGATCTCCAGTGTCAAAGTCTGATGTTTCGTACTATCTCCCTTCATTCTGATTACCACCCTTTTGAAGTCTTTGGGTGGCGGTACAAATGCATTGCGCTACTGCTTTGCTATTTAATCTAAACATAGATACATTTTAGCCTTTAAATGTGCAAAGCTGACATTTCTCAGTAAAGTGAACGTTTTGGACGTGCTTTGCCTTAAAATCTTAAGGAACTTAAGTACTTCGTAAAATCTTAAGTCTGGACTTAGTTTTGATATCCAAAACTCTGTAGTTGTGATGGGAGAAAGGATGTCTGAGAAACCAAAGGTCGTCAGACAACCTTTAATCAAATTTAGATTTTAGAAACTGCTTCCCGCTCTCACCGGGACATTGCTGCAGTAGCTGGAGAGCTGAAGCCAAAACGTTTTTGTTGAAACTAAGGAGGGCGACCGCTGTGAGCCTAAAACCAGAGCTGGGGAAAGCAGCGGCATGTGCGCTATCATTATCACCGCCACTGTGGAACACAGAAAGAGAATTTTACACCGCGGTGTTGGTGGTAGGTGTGCCTGTGTGTATTTTCTTCTTTGCAGGAGTGTGATGAGGCTGTATTTGATTTCAGGTACGCTGCCAAGATGGCTACACACACCTGCGCTGAAGTGATTTGGTGTGAAAGGCAGCACACCTGTTTTCAGTTTTAATCTTCCACATGGCAATTTGAAATCAGAAGTGGGAAGACAATTTCCCCACAGGGTTGAATAAAGTATCGTATTATCATTCCTCCCCGGATATGTGGGCTTATTGCAGAACATTGAATCATTTGAGAAGGTCAAATCATCTTTTACCTTTAGGTTCTAATTGAAAATTATATATATAATGTAGTAATATTACTTTCATTGCATGGTAATTGAGGTCAAAAGAGCCAACTCTGCTCTCGAGAAACGCTTCTGGTTTATATAACCTGTTAAGTGTCTCTCCTAAAATTGGCGCCTTGTTGTTTTAGCTCACCTATTGGGATTTAAAGTGTCTCCTTTGGGCGAGAGGAGAAATCTCTTTTAAGTGCTGACATGAGTGGAATTCCAGTAATGTAAATTCATCTGGTGAATCCTTCCCAGCTCCAAAAAAGAAAAAGGCCCCACCTCTGCGGCGGTCTACGCTCGCACACTAACCCTTGTCTGCGCTCACACGCTAACCCTTGTTTGCATGTCTGTGGATGACTTCTTACCTTTATCTCATCTTTGTTTTCTTTCTTTTCTGTGAGTGAAGGGTGTCCAGCGCCCACGGCTTTGTATAAACAAAGTGCGAGCTGTGGGTTGGCAGGGCAGGGAGGAACGGCAACAAGAAGCTCTGCGTAACAGAGATTCCCAAGATTCCCTGCAGAAGATATAGTCTTTGACAGAGGCTGCTGATAGTCGACATGCTTGGTTTGGGCGCACAGGTAGGCACGGCAATGTGTCTACTTCACAGTCAACCAAAAGATCAGACATTCCACATCAATTCCACTCATTCCTACACTCAGCACTGTAGGCACCGTCACAGGGGTTTGTGTATGGGGGTGTATGTTTGCCTGCAGCTGTGCGTCTGCTCAGCTGTGGGTGTGAAAGTGTGTGAGATTGCGCATGTGCTTCGGCCAAATAGAAGAGTAAGACTCGTACATTCCATCTAGTTTATTCTTCGAACAGTGATTACTGTTATTACCCAACAATGCGGCCCTCTAAGCGTTTGCTGCCTGCTTTGTTGTGCTTCTATAGAATCATACCTTTGTGTTTTGGAAGATAAATGGTGCGGGGGGGAGGGGGTGCCTAGTCCATGTAATCAGAGGCACACCTGAACACTTAACAGTGACAAACAAAAAGTTCCCACGAAGCTGTTTTGATTCATAATGCAAGATCTTTATGTGTTAAATTCACTGATAAGCAATGCTGCCTGTAGCATAAACATTTTAAATAATAATGTATACCTTAATACCACAAGGGGAAATTACAATTTACAATTACATTTACAATTACATTTACAATTACATTTACAATTACATTTACAAATTACAATTTGTTGTTATTACACATCTTACACACAGCCCTGAATTACACACGCATGCTCAGTACCTATAAATGCACTAATGGAAGATGTCAGAGTGAGGGGGCTGGCCATGGAAAGGCGCCCCGAGCAAGTGGGGGTTCGGTGCCTTGCTCAAGAGCATGTTGGCAGTGCCCAGGAGGTGAACTGGCACCTCTCCAGCTACCAGTCCACCACCATACTTTGGTTCGTACGGGGACTTGAACCAGCGACCCTCTGGTTCCTAACCTAACTCCCCTACTGACTGAGATACTGTTGGATACCTCACACACACACACATACACGCACACACGCATGTGTATGCACACACGCATGTGTATGCACACACGCACGCACGCACGCAAATACACAGACACACACACACACACACACACACACACACAGTACTCACAGAATCAGTGTTGTTTAATAAGCATAAATCTCTGCTCCTTCTGTGTCAGCGATTAATAAATGAAATCTGATAAAAATGAAGCGGCATATCCTGCAGTCAGTTGGCAGCCCCATGTTGCTATTTTGGGTTCTCCTGCATTCTTAACTGAGGTGCTCACACCCTGCCAGACCAACAGAGAGAAGAAAAAAAATAATAGATACATATAAATAAACGGAGCCAACGAGGGTATAATTAAAGTAATTAAGGAAAGAGGTGAAGCACAGGTGAAGCACAGGTAAAAGGCAGCCTGGCACTGCCAGGAACTCCATCACATACAAAGTTAGTGATGTAATTCTGTTCTGGGTCCCCCCTGTATCTTATTGCCTAATACATGAAAAAGATATTTAGACTTCTAACCAGTAGCATGCTAAGAGGATCTTAAAAAAAATATCAACCTTTAAACATTAACATTTGCTCTGATGTCAGATCAGAGGGGGCATGTGGGTCCTCTTACATGTGCAAAATCTTGTTTTTAAATGCATCTTAAGTCCCCAAGTGCAGCACTGTTGGTGCAAGTTCCCCAATGATCAGCACAAAAGGGCCCTGAGGTAAACCCAAGAATCCTACTGATCAGTCAAAGTTCCCCTCTGCTTACCTCGAGTGGAGCTCTGGTTGCCAAAGTTTGCTTCTGGTTTGGTCTCACGTTGCCAGATCTCCACAGTGCTGTGGAGTAAGGTTTGGCTACACCACTGATACGTTCTAGGATAGGAGAAATAAATGCTTTAGGTTGTTTACATTTCTTTAAACCAATCACAACCGTCTTGGTTGTCTTGGTCGGCGCTAATTTCCGAACAGCTCTGTAAAATAGTCTCTGGAAGGAAGTTGTTTTGGTGGAACATTTGCACCTCACATACCAGTGTATTGCTTGTGTTCTTTGTCCACAGCAGTCTCCACGCCTGACATCGCGCTGGATGTCAGGCGTTATCCTGGAAATGTACTTCTGTTGATCAAGACTAGCTTCTGGTTGAACCACATGCCCCTCTGGTTGACTTAAATGCACCTTTGCTCAGCTAACAGGCCACTTCTTTCAACAAAGAGGCCTTCTGGTCCCTAAGTTCCCATTTAATATATACATGTACCCCTTTGGTCTTCAAATGACCCTCTAGACCCCCAGTGTCCTTTGGTAAGATAAAGTTTCCCTAGGGTCGACCCAAAGTACACCCCAAAGTCTTTGGGCTCATTTGCCACACTGGGACATGACCGTAGGGTAAAAATGAATCGTAACTCTAATGGAAGAGGCCTCTTGGACCACTTCTTTTAAGCATTTTCCTAACTCTGCATGGACAGTATATGTGAGTGTGCATGTATGTATGCCTACTGTTATCCTTGGCATTGCACAGCCCAAAGTCTACACCATCACCTGCACACTTCTGGGGCCTTTGAACAGATTCTCCAAAAACCTGAGATCAAATGGTGGTCTGCAGTCTACAGAAACATAAAACAAAAAGCCATCATGGTAAAAGCAGACTTTCGTGCACCCCTTAATCCTGCCTGTAAAATGTTACTGTTAGTGCATGTCTGTCAATGAACGTCTGCCATGCGGGCAACACAGGCTCAATACCTGCCCTATCTGCCGCTATCATCCAATTCAGCTCTTCACACGCTAGAGTCCCCTCGCATACCGAGCTGGGAGGTGTGGAGGGAGGGTAGGGGGTGGGAGGGTAGGGGTGGATAAAGAAGAAAAAGAAGCAATGATTGATCTTAGCCATTATAGACACCTTGCTTTATCGCTGCAGCTGATAGGACCTACCTCCATTCAGCAGTGCTGTAGGCTGTTTTTGTGTAAGCATAAACACAGGGCCAAATCAGTACCTGCGCTGCACTGTTTACCTGGCAGCCGTTCAGCCCTTTTCTGTCTAAACTTGAAATAGGATCCAAACACTCTACTCACGCATAGAGGTTTGCACGAGATGCTTCGCCTGCCTCTCAACCTACCGCGGGGCTCCGTAGCGCTATTTCTGCACAGTCTGAACCTCAACCGCCCCTCTTATTTTTTTGATTGAGAGGTGGAACATCTAGCTCGAGGGCTTTAACTGCAAACATAGCAGTGATTTTAAGCAGTTACCAAGGAGTCATAACCACAGACAACCCCAACAAACATTTAGGTGATTGACAACATCAGTCCTTGGGTTATATTTAGATCCCATTTTCTCACCAGTATGTATTACCACAATTTATCATTTAAAAAAAGACTATCACAGGCCTACATCGTGGACTTTTTAGCTTATTTAATATATACGTAACTTTTGCTGATCATTCAGCACATTACAGAGTACATGACTATGAATGTAGCATGAAGCAATGTTTCACATTTTTGCCATAAGAGACAAGAAATTAAGTTTTCTCAGATGGTGGAATAAAGCAAATGTTTTCCTTATCTTGTGATATTTCAGTAGTACTGCATTTTAAAGGGGCACTCCACAAGCTTGTGTTTGAAACTGGGGGCTTGGATTTAAAAAGACCTTATCATTTACATGTCATGGAGGGTCTAATGAAAGAGGGTTTTGATTTGCAGTATAAGAAATGTAGATTCCAATGTTGGGGGGGGGGTTGATCTATACTTAAGAATAAAAAGTTGGGATAGTTCAGCCTGTAATGTTTTTATTTTTGTCTCTTGCAGGTCAACTAACTTTATGGAAGTGCATTACTAAATCACTAGAGTGATTGGATTGACCTAAGTTTTTTCTAGACCCAGATTTGAAGACTTTAGCACTTAATCAGGTTGCCACTTAGTGTAGTTTACTGGCTATCTTGGCTTGTAGGAAGCACACACAGAGAAAATGAGAGAAAGAGGCTGAGATGGGTCATTCATCAGGGAAGGCACATCAGTCATTTCAACATTGCAGTCACTGGATCAGTGAGGCTTTTTTTTGCTTATACTGCAATTATTCTGAATGTGTACCTCCAATATTCTCAAAAGCTTCTTTTCTACAACCCCATTTTTCAGGTTGACAAAGTTTCATAACATCAAATTGACAGCATTTTACTTCTACACGCAGAGAGGCAGCTCCAAATAGACTGTAAATAAATTATAGATTTTAAACCAAATCAGAATTATAAAGATATTACAAGAAATACCAGTATGCCAGTCTAGAAATCTACCACATACTACTCTGTCTGTCTGACCCCTTGGTGGGTCCCGAGCCCCAAGTAGAGAAACTCTAGACTCACCCTTTTTTTCCTCAACTCAAATATCAAATTTGTTTTTGATCTCTGTAGACTTGCCATGGCTCACTGCAGCGGTAATTAGAAACCTGGGCTCCTGGGCAGATGCTGCTGTTTGTACTAAGTGCTATTAGATATTGATCCGGTGATAATTCGTAAATTATTATCGTTAAGGATCGGAAGTTTGATTGGGGGGGAGGCCTAATCTCCTCCAGCTGGCCATGGGGTCATTACGTGTCCTGCCTCCGCTCCTGCATTGATCCACCGGAGCAAACAGCAGCTGCATGGCTGCACAGCAAACCCCAGCCCCCATATAAGATAATATAAAATGTTAGACACAGTAGTAGTACAGTGTCGCATAATATGTATTATTGTATGTTTTTTGCCTAATTGCATCTTGGGACTCACATTTAACTTCTATCTTGATCTTTTTATTTTTTTACACAGGCTTTGTCCTTTGTTTGTACTGATGATTTAAACGGGAGAGTTTCATGCTGATCCAAGCCAAAGAAGTGCAGTGAACTGTGAGTCACATAACATTGTCTTTGGAAAAAAATAATGGGACTTTAATTGTACATCCAGAAACCCAGGGTGCCCAAAATCTATTGTCACCCATTGCAAAACATTGTTCTTTTATGTATGCGTTTGATTTTGGCTAGCAATGGAGTTCTATGGTATGAAGGAATAGCTATCAGGTAGTGGATTAACAGACAATAAGCATATTATTACTTAAATATGGGTTATTCTGGGGATTTGTTGATTTAAATAAAAAGATAATGCCAGGCTTATCCATCCAATAAAACCTAATCATCATTTATGATGAATGCCACCCATGTGTCAGCTGGCGATGTTTAGCTGTTTGAGCATACGTGTTCACTGTGATTTTTGGCACAATCCCCAACTCTTGTGTTTAATTTGGAAATAGATCTGACCTTTGGATGTTCGTTCTTTACAATTAAACTCCCCCAGCATGCCAGGGAAACCGGTTTGGCCATTGGGACAGCCAGGTGGATGGAGAGGAAGAAAAAAAGTTTAAAGGCAGAAACTGCAGCACCTGCTTGATGACAGGAATGGGCGGTCATGGGTAAGCAGTATGATAATGGGGTAAAAATGGGATTATAATGCAGCAGTGTGATTGTATCCCAAAGCATTTCAGTAAAATAACCCTCAGCGGTGCCACAGTGAGTGTCTCGCTGGGAGAAACGGTTGGTTCCAGTGCTGAGATGAGAGCATTTCAGTTACATTAGAAGACATATAAATAGAATCATGTGTCAGTGAATGGTGTACACCTCTGCTACACTCAAACCAATAATCTCCAATTATAAAAAAGAAGAAAACCATAATTACGGCTCTGTTAGGCTCGTTCATGTCAGGAGATGTGTCGCTGCCACACCACTCTAATTGAACTTTCTCTGAAAGGCGTTGTGAGAAAACAGGCGGTAACTATTTATACAACTACACACCTGACCAGG
The DNA here is from genome assembly GCA_026937815.1 of Etheostoma perlongum. Lineage (NCBI taxonomy): Eukaryota > Metazoa > Chordata > Actinopteri > Perciformes > Percidae > Etheostoma > Etheostoma perlongum. The sequence continues at coordinate 4,576,634 of CM049379.1, read as the reverse complement.
CATCTATCCAAACAAAAGGTCTTGAACCCAGCCCTTGCGTGCCTATCCAACCCAGACATCTGATTAATTACAGTGTGGCCGTTAAGGCGAAGAAAAACTAGCTGATGAAAAGTCAGTGAGTCTGCAGGCTCAACCTGCCCAAACAGCATCATGCGTGTTAGCTTGTAAAAAGTCACCGTCACGCCCCCCCGCCCCTCTCTTCGTGTGTTTGCTCTGCTCCTGGCCCATTCGTGCAGACGGGGTAAAACATCTCCCTCTCTGTGTCAGAGCCCCGCAGGTGGGCCCCGCGTGCTCAGGTAGATAATATCACTGTTACTATACACTGTGTTTGGGTTAGCTGGAAAACACTTTTCACGGCAGGGGCAAAACAAAGTGCTGTGCAGTGCGTGCTAACAGCGGGAGCTGCTCCCTACAAATTAACCTGTGGAAACACTTTGGTCTCGCACGAAACACACACGTAATACCTGCTCCTTCTGGTTTTTTTTTTTACATCAGTTTACATGATGTTCCTCTGGGAGCATGGAACGGTTTTAGGAGATTTCTAGAGACTTAGGAGATGCCTCTTATATGTAATCCACCAAAGGAATAATGTTAATCCAAAACAGTGAAATAAGACTTTAATGTCTTGGTGATTATGTTATAGGACTGAGCTGCCTTATGTCCAGATTGAAAGCATTGGACTGATTGGACAAGTCACTCTGTTTCTAATCTGCATACTGCTTGTGCAGGAGACTTTATAAATTGACTTTCTTTAAACAAAAGAGGCTTGAATGTGCTCAGGGCCAGAAGCTGGGATAGCTTCCATAAACAGATCACCCAGGTGGTCCATGTGTGAGCGAGTGAATGGAGCCCTGGTTGAGAGGCCTGCTGCTGCAATCACATACCTGGATCTTCTTATTTCAGGAGCTCCTTCTGTCTATTTGCAAAAGTCTGAAGTGCTGCTGATGCAATGAGGATCTGATTCATGTTTACAACTGTCTAGCACCAAGTAATTATTGGTGCACAAAGGAAATAAAAAAGACTGAGGCAGACAAAATTGAGTTTAGAGATCTGAACATTTTATCTCTGGCTTGTGGACGTTTTTTCAAGGCCAGAAGAAAAACAATGAGCTAATATGTTTTTTTAGGATTATTAGGAATGAACTTGCAGTAGAAAGGGAGCTGTTTCACGATAACCTGTTGTTGCATTTTGTTTTATTACAGGTTAGTCTGGCTATCACCAGACCAAGCCAAGCTCAATAGATTTGAGATTGAGCGTTGGTCTGGGGAGTCTGCTCTGTATTTTGTCTGCACAAGAGGTGTGACCAACGAGCATTGTTCAAATGACTCTGTACTTAATTGGATAGTCCTTCAACCAATCAGACCAACGATCCGGGTGATGTAGAAGCGACAGCGGCATCATCGGGTTGCTTCGGTGGCATTCGGTGGCCGCCGCTATGTTGAATGTAAACAAGAAGCTGCTTGGTCGCTTCTCTATCGTCATCGTGTTAAACCCGCCACTATCGCTCGAGGTAGATAAGCCGAGCTGCAGGGCAAAATCAAATCGCAGGCAGAGTGGGCGGGAACCAGAACCAGCCCGCTAAAGGGTCCAATCAGGCCCACTGGATGACAAAGTGTGAAAATTGCAGACTGCAACTTTTAAAATGTCACAAAAAAATGCAAATTAGAAGCGTTTCCATTATTGTTTTCCATACTAGACTATGCAAAGGGTGGTTTCGTCACAAGTTGACTTTAAGTGTGGTTGTAGATTGCAAAGCAGCTTGCTAAATCAAAGAGTTTAGAAGCTAGGTTCTTTGGCTAAATGGAAAGAGGTAGCATTGTACAAGTTGGCCACCTGTGCAGAATACAGGCTTGTAGCAGAGACATTTGGTGTCGGCGAGATAACCAAAGGCCATGTGATTCAACTTGTTGAACTAATTTGTCAGTTTACCCGACATGGCTGAGGCACAGCCTATCCACTACGCACATTGTGCCACAAGTGTACGCCAAACTGGATGGGACCCATTTCCCGATCCTTCCCACATCCGATGGATACCGAGACTATAGTTATGTGAGTTACATGTTCGCTACGTCACAACTTATTCGGCAAAGCTGCTTCCATCTCCCATTTTGCGCATTAACTCTTTTTTGAAAGTTATTTTGAATTTTGCTGTTTTTATGAACATTTTCTAATTCACTTCAAAATGTGCATAAAAATACATGACTACTGCTTGCACTTGTAGTTTTTTGTATCCATCCTGGGTCTGTTGGAAAAACAATTACACTTATTGGGGGATTTGTAGATCATAGTGCATGCTTTTATCTCAAACATTGAGTTGTCTCCACCTTTTCACAACTCCATGTTTCTCCACTAATGTCATTGTGAATGTTATAACTCATATCCTGTCTTTAATATCCAATGAGTTTCCTCAGCAAAATGCCTCATTACTTAAATTTTTAATCCTCTCACAACTTAGGTTTTGTTTTTACTTTTCTTTAAACATGCTCTATAAATAAATGGACTTGTCCTGACTTGCAAAAATAGGAGTAGCAATGCCAAAAACAACCCAAATCCCAGGCATCTCCAGTTTGATCCACACCCAAATACAATCGTAATAGCAAACGGGAAAGGCAAAAGGAGGATCATAGGTCTAAACATTTTGGTCTCATGTGTCAAACTCAGCATAATCCAGGACTCAGGTCTCTGAGCACAGGACCACACCATAACGGCTCAACATTTTCTAGATGGAAAAATACATTCCTTACACCTACACACACACACCAATTCACATCACGTTAAGGGTGTATTTCTCATCTTCAAGACAGGCGAGAGATCACAGCAACAATACCAGACACCTGTCTGCTTTATGCAATGTTTAGATAGCATTTTACATAACTACCATGTTTTTGTGGCCTCTTTTATCGCGGGTTGTGCATGTTTCGTGAATGACATTGACCCGGGGCTCCCATCTGGTTTAACGCAGCCCCTATCTTGTATCTTATCATATTGACCTGGGTTGTTGTAGGAGGTGGATGGTGTGCTTACCAGTTGTTTATGTAGAGTGTGCGTGACAGATCACCTCTTCCATGCAGCAAGGTCATTCACTCAGCATGTCCAAACATATTTGTGCTATTAGCTGCTTGCCTATGTTTTCTGAAGAAAAGATTAACACAAAATATGAGGAAACAGTGACAGACAATATGTGACTTAGGGGAACCCAGATAGTGTTTCACAACGCTTAATAGTGTCAGGTAATAGCTGTGAGTCACTGTTGAGAGTATGCCATCGCGTGTGTGTTGAGCAGTTGAGGTTAGGCTTGTGTGTGTGTATGTGCGTGCGTGCGACAGATATCAATAGCACAGGGATCACCAGATTCAGGGGGTTCCCTTCACGGTCACAATCAAACCTATTTTTTGATTTCCTGGATTTTATTTGGTGTGGTATTTCGGCTTAGCCTGTCATGTCGCGCTGATGAATCAGGTCTGATATTACTCATGTGGGTTTGGATAGAAGGTAAGGACATGTTTGTCTGTGGTTTAAGTGCTGCAAAGGTTTCTGTTATTGTTTTTTGTTCTACATGCTAGCTTTCTGACTGCAACTCTAAAAATAACACAAAGTCTATAATTATGGTTTTAACCTAAAGCCCCCCCTCCTCCACTCCCTCCTGCTATTCTTCTGCTTAGCACCTGTATTCAGACACAAAGATGTAAGAGCCAAACAACCTCGGAGTAGCTGACGTAGACCTTCCAAGCGTGCGTGCGTGCGTACGTGCGTGTGTGTGTGCGTGCGGCTTCATATTTCAATGGAAACTTTGGCTGATGGCATGAAGTTCTGGCCCTCAATAACAATCGTGAGTGTATTTATAGCGCTACTCTTGTGTTGGCATGTGAGGTGTGGCACTGAGGATACATTTTCACCTCTCAGAATTCCTCTAAATGCCTCAGGCCATGTTGACGTATATTACGCAACCAAACTTCAAAGTATACACATTTAAACAAGAAATAAGCGTATCTACAGCAATGCTAGCAGCTCTGTGATAGTGCAACGCTACCATGTGGATGTTTAGCAAGTGATATTTTCAAATCAAAATACTGTATTGGTCCCTCAAGGGCCAATTCGTAGCAAGCGAGTATGCAATCAGAAGTACACATCCACAGACAAAAAAACAACAACAATTTGACTAAATATATATTAATATATTATGTTCGAAAGACATACACAGATTGACAGCAGTGACTTGTCCATACAGTATATACAACACCGCCAATGCACATTCTATGACATATTATAAAACTAATTGTGCAAAGTGCAGATAGATAAAACTTACTATTTCTTGTACTGTTGCTGTTCTCAAGTCAGGCAAGGCAATTCATCCAATAGTTGTCAAGATATTTCAATCAAAACTATATAATGTCAAGCTCATAGAGGCACTAGAGAAAAAGGCAGAGGATCACCAAAGGGTTCAATAACTCCAAGGCAATCCATTCATTAGTTGTTGCCTTATTTTGTTCTGAATCAAAGTTCTCTCTATAGAGATGCTACAACTAAACTGCTAAAATACTTTTACAAGAATAGAATGTAAATATAATACAATATTATGAAAATGCAATAGTATTATTACAATTTGATTGTGTAATTATTTAATTTTAACATGTGGAAATAAATCTGGGTAGTGTGCCTGTGTACTTAGTTTGACATGTCACATCAGAGACAGACAGAAATAGCTTTGGGGTTGACATCATTTGACATTTACTCAGCAGACAGTGGAAACAGACTGTAACATCTGCTTGTTTGCTAATTTAGTGGTGGTTCGTCAAGACAACCAGGATAACATATACATAACTAAGATTTTTCTCAACACGCCCTTACTTAAACAATAGCGTGTTTGCCACAGCCATGGTCTTTCCCTAATCTTAGTAGTAGCCATGCATCTATATTGTGTGGGATTTTTTTTTTAAAATGTTGTCCTTGAATGTAATCTTGGGATTACAGAACCATTCAATATCAACATTCCTCAATAGGGTTGTTTTTACAGTAAACAAATTACAGTACACTAACTTCCCATGGAATTCAGGTAAAAGCCAAAATGAGACATTAGAATATGTTTACATCTATGTAGTCATCTGACAGAAGAGAGAAAAAAACTCAACGCCAACACTGTATTGTGTGATCTGTTATGCTCACATACATATTAGGAAAGAACAGAGAAAGCTTTGTAAGGGTGTTACGAAGAACTCCAAAGCTCATTTACCCTGGTTATTGCTTGTTTGATGATACTGCAGAGCATAATAAATGTCCACTGCCAACAACCATTGCAAATCCAGATGTGCCCCCTTGTTTTCAAATGTATCCTTATTGATAACCTATTTACAATGTGTCTCCCTTTGATCAGAGATAGCTGAATGTTATACCAAGTTGCACATTTCATTTCACACACATTTGTGAAATGGTACTGTGTCTTGTGGCTCAGGGGTAGAGTGGTCACCCCATAACCACAAGGTTGGCGGTCCAACCCCACACTCCTCCAGCCGCATGGCAAAGTGCCCCTAGCAAGACACTGAACCCCAAGTTGCTCCCCAGATGCTATGAGCTGTCCACTCCTAATATACTTAGGATGGGTTAAACTGCACAAATAACATTTTGCTACATTGTACTGAAAAATCAGAATAAAGTTTTATTTTTCCCTTGGAGTCATGTGCTTTACCATCAATCAGAAACAGCAACCTTATTACATGTCTCCTTCTCACCTCCTCTGCACTCTCAGTGGAGCAGCTCCACCAGTTACTGGCTGCTGCCTATCAGTCCCCTCATCACCGCTCTGTTGCGACAATAACGTGCCAGCGTATGCGGGCATTTTCTGTCAGCTCAGTGTTGGCACGCTCAGCGAGGTGCGTGATGTCACAGAGGCAGGGCCGTAGATCTGATCTGACTGAGCAAAGCAGCTATAGCACATTGGTAGCATAGCACAACAACACAACGCGTAAAACAATCAGATAGTGTCACTACGCTATAAAGAAGCTGGTTTGTTTGTTTTTTTCCTTTTTTGCATCGCGTGTCTTTTAAGAGTACATCAAACTCCCTGAGAGGTCTTAACACCTCAAAGAAAGGAGAAAACTAGATTTTTGTTCTTTTGATCTTCAAATGAAGTTTTACATGACAAAAACATCAAGTGAAGATTCTGCTCTTAGTTTGCCTTTTCATTTCAGTTTTGAACTAACGTCTGAAACAAAAGTGCTATTGCTTTTTAGCTGATCAAGTGGTACAGATTATAGAATGACTAAATACCATGCTCATGCATTCATATCTAACCTTAAAATCTAATTTATAATCCTGTCTGTGCATCCTCGTAAACATGAGAGAAACATTAAGATGTACCCACAGAGCCCACTGTTTTTCATTTTATCCTGGGTCTTCTGTTAATCTGACAAACATGGAAATACTGTACTGTGACAAAGACATGTTAGACTCCTCTATGGAGTTAAGCTGCTTTTAGTTTTACTCAGTATCTACGGTGGCCAGTAAGTCTCAGGTGTTAAAAATTGTCTAAAAGCTTGCAATACAAGAGCAGAAATTGCTAATTTGTGAACTGTGTAGACATTACAACATGGCATCATGACTTTTGTACATGCTAACTTTTTCAAGCGAAGTGGCGTGTTATCTGTACGCTTTTTGAGCTATCCGTCAGCTTACATCTTTGAAATGATACAGTATATCCAACTGCTCTATCTTAAAAGTTAAATGTCCTTGTAACGCTTTTTTCTAGAGGTTTTCTGCTTGGACAGCTTAAAAGCAGCTGCTTGGTCCGTCATGTTTTTATAAATGTCTTAATTAAAATAATCAATGACTATATTAGAATTTACTCAGTATTGGCTGCTTAGTAAATTATATTGACTTTGTTTTGTCCTCTAACTCAGTGGCACAAAAGGTGTCAAATCAAATGTTCTAATTTTCCACAGTGGAACTTGTTTACAACATGTACCTTAGTTTTTGCAAAAAAAACCTGCACAATGTGTCACTTACCTCTGTAACTGTAATCTCTGTAATGCGACACTAATCACAAAGTGTCTAAAATCTCAATCTACTGCATACGATGGAGTGCTTACAAAATGCCACTAACACATTAAACTGTTGATATCTGCTGTCTGATCAAGGAAATCAACATATGAGATTGGGCAGCATGGGCCGAGACATCACAGACTTCCGATGTCGTTTGTAAAACAGATAAATAAATGACTGTCATTTTCTGTCTGTATTAAAAAAAAACACATACACATTCTCTGTGCAGCACACAGGTGCGTGACAATTTCTTACACTTGATCAAATTAGCTATGCTCTCGGATCAGATAAGTCTTATCAGATCTGTGCTTGAGTCGTTCTGTATAAACATCCAAGATAATCTGTGCGTGTTTGAGTCTGTGGACACACACACACGCACACACACACACACACACGTGTGTAGAATATGTGGCTGCATGTTTATATAGGGCAGATGTCAGAACAGGAGCTCAGGTTTAAACCCAAACAGGGAACAGGGCAGTAAATTAGAACTGGCAGCCTGCCGCAGGGCAACCTGGACTGTGATTGACAACCTCACCTGAGCCTGTCTTCCAGGTGGGATCACACTGGGCTCACCCACATGGTCTAGGCCAGGTGCGTAGTTACCACACATCGGTATACCCTGTCTTTGCGTCAGAGCTCACAGAGCATGTGCTAATCCTGCAGGTATTTGCACAAAATATTCCCTAAAGGGCAAATATCCTTCAGCTTTTCACTCAAGAGCTCTGCTAAAGATTGATCCAGCAGACATTTCTGGCTGCACATGGAATCTTAACTATATACAACATTTCACAAATGTCTAATTTGTTGTATTACAACAGCTGAATGTAAAGAACAGCTAAGTGACAATTTTGGATCTTAAAATCGTATTTTCTTTAAAGTACTGAAGGGAATCCCCCAAAGAGATGAAATCATGTTGCTTACAATGCTACTCACTTTGTTTCAAGGATTTCTTTAAATGAACTTTCTCGTTTGTGCACAGAAATCTGGTTTATCCTGTTCTGTGTCAACAGGCTGACTTTATTGGTTTATGTGTGATACATCTAAAGGCCAGAACATGCTTCTTTGTGTGCACGTAATGTGAATGTGTTTCATCTGGAGACATTTTCCTGGCTATATGGATTTTAAGTGTTTTTAATGATTTTGACTTTTATTATGAATTTTCCATGACAGACAGACATTATGTAAGAGAAAGAAAGAAAGACAATATGATAATTCAAAGACATTGCTATTGCATTGGCAAGACAAACCAGTGGAAGGAGGGAGGGTTCAGTGCCGTCTCAAACCCACCTCACAACATCGAGTCGATAATACATTGTTGAGTTTCTAGAGGGGACCTATGGTTACCCATAATACCTTTCTTTGTGTAGATCTGCAGAGACGGACTGTCTACACACGATCACGGAATGTACCATTTTGTGTCTGCTTCATCCGTTTTTTTTTTTAAATAACGAATAATTACGCTCACCATCACAGTAGCGCTACTTTGAGTGTCACACTCTTCTTTAACGCCCCACCGCTGCAGTCTGAATTCAAATGATCTGAACTTGAACCCTGTCCACCCTTTGGACTTTCAAAGTGTGTCAGATCTGTTGACAGGTAAAGCTTTCACACGGAGAAAGCTCCTCTGAGTTCAGAGATGTGATGGGGTTGTACGGGGTTATCCCGCAACACTTTTACATTAGAGGTGCTAATATTATGCTTAGTAGCAAGGCTACATCTCATTTAATGAACGAGGCATATCATAACTACATGGATAATGAGATGAGATCAGGATCTGTCTCACGCAGCTCAGCAGGTGATTGATCGATCACATCATACGATTGCTTCACAGTAATAACATCACATTGTCTGGAAAAGGAAAAGCCTGAGTTTTTACGAGCTGGGAAAAGCAGCACTTACTGCCCCTGCTAACCAGTTTCCTTAGGGAGACCCTGTATTAGTTCAGAGCTGAGGTCTCTGTGGCCAACCCAGGTCCAGTGAGAGACAGCGTAAATGCTGCACTCTGTGCTTTGTCTTTTTGATCTCCTGCACAGTGCGTTCCCTCGAATAATCTAATCTGGTCTTTCATGCCACTGGCCAGACAATAGACCGTATTCCCCTCTATAGTTGCCATGTTCACACGCAAACACAAACACGTCACTATTAACACCAGCAGTTGCTCCCGCCATCCTCCTCCTAACCTATGCAGACTCAGGCTGTTACGCAGAGCCAGACATTCCTACGCAGATTGACGCACGGCACAAAGACTTACCTGCTCCGCTGGTTGATGTTATTGTAATACCACCTGTGACGGCAGCCACCTGTCACTCAAAGCGACGCACCCTTAATTGTGCATGACATTAAGCTTTTATATAATTCAAACATGTATAAAATGTCACAGCCTCAACAGTTGTCATAAAAAGGGAAACCAAAACCGCTTTTTCATACCAGGCTGTAAACATGTTTAATTCTGCTGTAAAGTTGTGCATTTTAACATGGGGGTCTATGGGGAATGACCAGTAAGTAGATTTTAAAAATAATGGACTTAGCATTGGTCACATTACATTACAACCCGTTCTTACTCCAAACGCGTAAAATACGGACATTGGCTGTCAGCGTCTGATGCAACGAAAAAAACACCTTTTGGTGTGTGTGTGTGTAGAACGTACTGGGGAGAGCAGCACCTAGATGGGGTTTAGCGAGTAGTATGTAAGGGGAAAATTTCGGTTGGGGTGGTGGATGGGTCAAACACAGGACTTTCACCCGGGAGAGTGGAGTTTGTGTCCCGAGTGTGTCCATACCCGTCCTGTTATTCCCGCGAGTCACGGAACCGTAAGCCCACCCACGATCTTTCCCTTAACCCAACCACCCCGTTCCCCGTAAGTCACGGAACTGTAAGCCCACCCGCAAGCTTTACCTTAACCTAGACCTTCAAGAAGGACGCCAATAGTCCGACCAAGTGCATTTAGGTAAAGCGTGTTATACAACGCTAACGGAGACTTGGCACCTGACAAAGCATCTGTAATTTACAAGATGGGAGTGAGAATGTGTTGTACGTTACATTTTATGTAGCTGATGCTTTTATCCAAGGTGACTTACAATTACTATATATGTCAGAGGTTGCACGCCTCTGGAGCAACCGGGGGTTAAGTGTCTTGCTCAGGGACACATTGGTTGATATATTGCAGTGAGAATCGAACCTAGGTCTCCCACACCAAAGGAATGTGTCATATCCACTGCACTTTCACCACCGCTCAAGTGGCCACGTTTCCTGTTGGTTTGTGGACTGACGTTTTGAAGTCAAGACTTTGCATTTTGGCTGTCCCCATCTTGGTGTTTTGGAGCCAGAAGTGACCATATTTGGACACGGTAGAGCTGGGGAGGATAATGCATCTAAGCTACTGTTGTGTATGGGTTCATTCCGCTGTGCTAAGCTAAATGCTAAATAGGGGAAGTTGCAAATTAGCAGAACCTTCACTTAAGTTAGGTAACGCTAGCGCTAGCTAGCTTGGTTGGCAGAATGCTGAATAAGATATTTCTAGGCGACCGAAGTGTTTCAATTAACTTTGATGAAGTGAAAACACACAGTGGCCCTCGTTTATGAAACGAACGTATGACAGAAAACAAGCATAAAAACGGCATACGGTAATTTTCACGCAAAACTCTGCATTTACCAATATGGATGTGAGCTGAGGCTATGATCAAACCTAACGTCAAGTTTAAACTCATGTACTTTAAGTTTTGGAGTAAGTGTGGATTTGGGGTGCAGCATGTAACACGAGAAGGATGTGCAGTATAAGCTGTATTACTATTAGGACTATAGCATACAAATGTCAAGGATGTATAAATTAAATTAATAAAAATAAAAACTTCAGCTGATGTCCAATTTACTACGACAACATTGTTGACCACATCAGTGATCACTTTCCATTCCACATTCTTTCTAAAATGTTTAATAACAGTTTTCAGGCTGCCAAATAGTACACACGGTATTGCAAATGAACCAGAGATATCAGGGTTTCAGTCTTCACCTCTGAAAAGTGCCACTTCTTAGCCGGACTATGTCTCACGATGTCGTAAATAGTAGGGGCGAGGCCTCAAAACTGAGAATATATTGGGGCGTGATATTTAAATTACGATTGTTTCCAGCCGCTGCATTTATCAGTGTACGGCCATTCTTACGCTCTTATTGGTATGATACGAATGTTTCATGAATCCCATGTAAAGCCTGTCGTAAGAAGATTTCTGTGCTCGGTATGTTTTAAAGTCCACTAGACCATGGTTAGCATTGCTAAACCTCTGTCATGATTGACAGGTCAGCATGTAGCCATGCCCCTATGGTCTATTTTAAAATAAATGGGGCAAAATTATTATAATGCTGTATTGAAGAAGACGACTAGTGAATGAGACCATAAACTTGTTAGGAAAATGTTTATTGAGGTTATAAATCAATTTGGACTGTCTTAGATCATAGGAATGACATGATTTTAAATGGGCGTAGTTCTCCTTTGAGTACTAAAAGTAAAATGAGGAATGGCCTCTTTAAGACTGAGATGTGGCAACCTGTACCTGTCTGTAGTACGTTCAAAGTTGTGATTTATGAGAGTACTTGAGTAAATGTCTTTGGTTACTGTATGTGTGTGTGTGTGTGTGTGTGTGTGTGTGTGTGTGTGTGTGTGTGTGTGTGTTTGAGTTCAAGTCAAGTCTCAAGTCTTTCAGCTATAGTCCAAGTCTCAAGTTTCTTGTGGTTATAATAACCATTATAATAATGATAAGCGTTGTATCACCTGTGGCGTTCCATCTACTCTGCTCAGAACACTGCATAGCAATATATAAGAAATTTAAAGTATATAATATGCTATATATAGCATATGCCATAAAGTGTCAGCTGTGATTAGTTGTTTGGTATTTACAGTAATTAGTGTAAACCAGCTCTTGCAATATGGCAAAAAACACCAAGAATGTTTTACTTTCTAGTTAAGAAGTGTATTTAGGGTACAGTAGACCAAATGTTGCCTTCTCATGGATCAGGGAAATATTGCTAAAATGATTAGCAATAACTTATGTTTCACTCGCAGAGCACAACCCTGTAATGTGCACTGCGTCTGCAACTTATGACAGCCTATAAACTACAGTAAGTCCACACATCCCCCAGACTCTATAACCCTTGTGTTGTCCTCCTGGGTTAAAATTATTGAATTATTTTGGAACGAACAGATGAGTTTAGTCAGGAATGAAAGTGATCAATTGTATTTACAAAGTGCGTTGAATGGAATCCAATTCATTTTTTGTGGTAATTTGGTTATAAAAGAACCCATATTTCAGATATAGACAGTTACCCGAGGTCAACAGGAGGGTTAAGCCAGTGTAGCGTTAACTAAATAACCAGCACTAACCAGCCAGCGGGGGCGTAAATGATAACATAAATCCCCCCCAAAATTTTGGCAAACAAACGCTCATTCATCTATTCATAACATGTAGCGGACGACAGTCGAAGTTAACCTCCTGTAGGTCCTAGCTAACTTTAGCTGAGCTAAACATGTTTGCCAACCTATTAGGGTGTGTTTTTAGGTGGTAGAGATGTGGTAGAGCCAGAATCCTTTATCTTGATACCACATATTGTCCTCTCTCATGTGTAGCCACGGAGCAGATACATTACCTATAACGTAGAGATTATAGGTTCAGCACGGAGGGGAATACCATACTGCTCATCAGACGTTTCCTAAAAATAAAGATTGTTCACGAGTCCCGCATCTCAAGTCGAGTCTGAAGTCTTTTGAGGATGAGTCTCAAGTCAAGTCTAAAGTCACTGTATGTGTGACTTAAGTGCAGAGGTGGGTCGAGTAGCCAAAAATTGTACTCAAGTAAAAGTACTGTTACTTCACAATAATATGACTCAAGTAAAAGTAAAAGTAGTCATCCAAATAATTACTTGAGTAAGAGTAAAAAAGTCCTTGATGAAAAAACTACTCAAGTAGTGAGTAACTGTTGAGTAACGTCTGATTTATTTCTTAACACAAGCATCAATCAGACCGACAAAAATACAAAATAATCATCTTTAGGCAAATTATAGTTCATCCAATCAATAAAATACATTATAACTAATTTATTAATTACAAAATAGCTTAAGTGAAGAGACTTAAACATCAAATTTTGATGGATAATATATATATATATATATATATATATATATATATATATATATATATATATATATATATACACTACCGGTCAAAAGTTTGGGGTCACTTCTACATTTCCATACCACTCCATTATAGACAGAATACCTACTAATTTGGGTGGGGGGGCTGATCTTTAATGCAATATCTACATTGCCCATTATCAGCAACCATTCACCCAATGTTCCAAAGGCACATTCTGTGTACTAATCTATCATTTAAAAATAAAAAACTAGAAAAACATTGGAAAACCATTTCACTATTATGTAAGCACATAATGTAATCTGATTACTGCCCTGGTTAAAACAACAATGCAACTGATCTCAGCTGGCATTCTGTCTACAATGGAGTGCAATGGGAATTTCTATGTGACCCCAAACTTTTGACCGGTAGTGTATATAGGAAATGTTCAAAATATGTAAAAGACAAACATTCACCTATCCACAGCAAAAACAAAAATAACTGCTACATGGTTCCTCAAGTTAGATGTTGAGTTTTTGAATGCTCACATGTCCGTTTGTTTTGGTCGACCCAGAAGGCGCCGCATAATGTAGCTGCTGTTTCACACTTTTATTAAAAGGTAACCATGCATTCACTATGAGGCCGGGGGGGTTCCTCCTGGTCTGCGTTGCCTTGACGACGGTTGATTGTAACATTTGTTATGCTACGACTGTCAAGCTAACACGTCCCGCGGCCGCCGCTGAGATCGAGTATGGTCGCGTGACGAGACTGCACAACGCCGTTTGATTGGTGAAACACAGTCACGTGGTAGAGCCTTTAGCGGAAGTCTCTCTCTCTGTCAAAATAAAACATTAAAATGAGACGTACGTTGGGCTAAAAACAATGACGCGTAGAATACCACAGAGGTAAAAAGAAAAGTAACGAGCTCATTGTAGCCTAATGTAGCGGAGTAAGAGTACAGTTTCTTCTTCACTAATCTACTCAAGTAAAAGTATAGTGATTTAAAACTACTCCTAGAAGTACAATTTTTTCAAAAACTTACTCAAGTAAATGTAACGGAGTAAATGTAACTCGTTACTACCCACCTCTGCTTAAGTGTGACTCTAGTCCCAGTCTTAAACTGGAGTCCCATCTCTTGTGTGTGTGTGTGTGTGTGTGTGTGTGTGTGTACTCAAAGGGAAGATTATCTTATCCTGATTAAGGAAACTGGGGAACACCTGCCAAAATACTGGGAACTTTGGTACATACCAAAAAGAGTTTGTGCGCACATGTGTGTGTATGTGTGTGTTTTGTTTTCTGTCAACATGAGACAGATAAGATAAGTAACATGTAAGCAGAGGAATGGCAGTAGTAGGTGAGTCGCACGCCATGAGCTTCTCTAACCTCAAACACAGCTCCTGTACCTTCAGTTACTCTTCTACATGCTTCCATATACTGCAACACAAATGTGTGTGCATGCATGCTTTCACCCTCCACATAAGTGTATGTGTGTGTGCGCTGTCATGTGGTGTCTAGCATGAGAAACGCAGCAGGGGTTTTGCTCTGTCGAGTGACGGAGGGGGAGCAAGGGGGGGCAAGCTGTGATAACAAACTCTATTCACTTCAGAAATAACAACACAGCACTTAGAGTGAACCACAGGCTCTTTTCCTCTGGGAGCCACTGATCTGCCCAAGCAAAGAACTCATTTACTGTCATTAGCTGTTACATCACAGGATGGAGCCCACTGGCTTGGCTTCCAACTGGATCGCTTATCTACTTATTTGCACTTTGCACATACGGACACTCTGGCCCGTGCACATGCGCACATACCCAGAAAATTATTTTATCCGATGAACTAACTGGTGAACTTGCACCTGGAAAAAAGTATTCTACTATTAAAGAGCACAACTACGTTGACATTTTCTTTCTTGTGTGTCCATTTTTGGACCTTTACCTTTTTCACCAGTCTTGCATTGCCAGACCTTCCTCCACAGCGCTGTGGAGAAGGGTCAGGCTAGTCCACACAGCATTTAGGGATGGGATTAAAATGTGTGCTTGGCATTTCTTTAAAACCAATCACAATCGTCTTTGGCAACATGGCTCCGTCTGAACTGGTCACTGCTGCAGTGGTGAGTGGTTTGCCTTGCCCAGCTAGTTTAACAACTGTACATTTAGGTTAAGCAAAATCTGGCACAAATTTAAAAGGAAAAGGAATGCATCTGTTCTGAAGATGAGCCATTATGTATTTAAAACGCAGCCTGTTTTTGACAGTGTTTATGGTCTTAGAATGTGTGCGGAGTTAGATACAAATTACCTGAGGTCAGACCTCAGACCCTAATCTCCCTGCAGCTCAAACCTACCTCAGGTTATGGCAACACCAAACACTGGGAGACACACTCACTGGACTTTAGGGTTGTCATGACACCCTGATCAGAGTTTACAGAGAGATGAGTAAGTTGAGAGAGTGCCAAGATGTGGTACTTTATATTTCAAATCCTAGAAACCTAGTGCTGGCTCAAAGGTAGACGGTAATATGTTCTGTAAATCAACATTTGTGGCACATAATGGTTTTTTCATGACTCTGGTGTTCCTATAAAACATTGAATAGAACTCCTGAGGATCATCATTTGAGCACTTTACTGTCCGCGAGAGACGTAAAAACCCTCATCTGGTGAGCTATAAATACAAGTAGAAAAATACTAAAAACAACAATAAAAAATACGCGCAGTGTCTTGACATTTTCTAGGCTAGCTATTTATCCTTAACAGATGTTGACACTTTTTGTCATTTCCCATGTCGACAGCTACACAGCAGATGTTAAGAGGGGTTAAAATGTTCAGTTAAAGCGTACTCTATTTAAAGACATAAGAGCCACAAAGCATTCTTTGTTTTTCCTCATCTTAACATTCTCTGTCAGTCTTTTTCTTCTGACTTCCTACCTTTTTTTACTCTTTAGACAGAATGACGGGGGCCTTACAGTGCAAACAAGTCATCAGGGGTCATCACAGGTCACCATCAGGTCAGAGGTCAGCAGCCAGGCCTAGAGCAGTTAGAAGAGCAGTGTTACTGTCATGTAATTAGGACGGAAGATTGGCCTCACTGGGACCTTTAAACCTGACTATGATTGCTGGTTAAGTCTTGACAGTGACTGCTGTCAACACTGAGCTGAATAGTAACTGCTCTGTAACCCCAAAATGTCTGAGAAATATCATCTTCTTTCCAGTGAACAGTTATTTAAGTTCTATTTAAGAGTTTTTAGTTATTAATAGCAAATTAGAGTATGTTTCTCATTTGATCATAATTCAATACGTTATGCAATCCCTTATATAAAAAAAACTTTAAAGAAAACTAGCTTAATGTCTTTTGGTGGTTTAATCTGAATCAGTGTGCAATCATTTCGTTCTATTTATCATTCTACATTCACAAATTTAAAAAAGTTAAAGTGCCCATATTATGAAAGATATCACTTTTTTCTGGGGTTATTTTGTGTCTCTGGTGCTTCCACACACATACAAACTCACCCACGCTATTTTGAGTGAGAAATGGGTTTCTGAATGTGTTAACCCTAACCCTGTTCAGAATCTCCACAGCTTTCTACGTAACTAGCCAAGACAAGGTGGCTAACCGTAGCATGCACAGGATGAAAAGAGGACCTTACAACCGCAACCTTACAGTTTTGGGTTCACTCTCACCGCTCTCATCAGTTGCAGCTTGAACTACCTTCTAAGTTATGTTACTTGCCCAGCAACAAACAGCAGAGTTAGCAAGTGGAACATTTTGCAGATAGAGAGCCAGATATTTCCCTCAGGAGTTGGTGGGCTTTATAGGAAGATAATATGTCAGATGTTGCATTTACAGTCTGTGTTTCAACTGTTTTAACTAATCTTTGCGAGTAGTGCTAACATGGCATGTTAATATCATAATATTTGTATGGCCAAATGCTAAACATCTGGTGCTGATATTTACATGTGTGTGTGTGTGTGTGTGTGTGTGTGTGTGTGTGTGTGTGTGTGTGTGTGTGTGTGTGTGTGTGTGTGTGTGTTTTTGGTTGTGTAATAGCTTGTAGGGTTGTGTCATGTAGTTTATTAAAGATATACTTCCTTTGGACATACAGTAAGGCGCCCAACACCAAGTGACCTGGTCTTGAAGACCCTCCCATCAACATCTGGCAGGGTCAGTTTTTTTCATCATGTCTGTGACCCAAATACCTTGACCCAGAAACCATCAAACACCCACCCAAACAAATGATACCTCACATGCTTGTCTCTAAAGGTTGTTTTCAAGTCTCAGTAAAAGTGTTTTTCAACTCTATTGTTTATGTGCTTGTTCTTTTAAGCCCAACACTTTCAATACATATTTATCTAACAGCAAAAGAAACACACAAAAACACCCATCTGCACACACACTAGCAGAGCCTAGAAATGTGCACAGATTACCTCTCATCTCTGTGAAAGGACGTTTTTTCCCCCCTGATTTTGAGACCTTTTGGATGCTTTTAAGTAAACTAATCTTTGAGCAAATACCACAGGCTGTTTCTGAAGTCTGCATATAATTGCAAGTCTTAATATATCCAAATAAGAGCAAACAGACCCAACAAGAGGCTCGCTGTTTGGGATTGTCACTCTTTCACAGCCAAGTATTGTCTCTGTGTCCTATTGTTATGTTTGGTGTGTTTTGTGTGTTCTTAAACATCTCTACTCTGCCTTTCAGACTCCTCTCTATTGAAGAAAAGATTAAAAAAAAGAAGGGGGGGAGGGACAGGAACATCAAACAGACTTAACATTGTGGGTTCATGTTTTGCTGCTCAGTTATATAAATGACAGACTTGACATGGGCATTGTAGTGAATCCCGGCCTATTGCAAATCCCCATCCTTTTCTGTGGTTTTGATATTTTAGGTTTTTAACATTGTTGTTGGTCCCAGGCTGTAGTCAATCATGTATGACTAAAGGTCAGTGGGTTGGTGTTCCAGGTGTATTTGTACAAGATGCAGAGTTTTTTTGTGTGCATAAACAGGTTCTTCTCCCCTTAAAATCCTCGACACACTCCATGACAGGTTTCAGCTCCTAAGAGGTTGTTTAAAACCATTTGATGAGTGTTTTTTGGCATAGTTTAATCCCGATGCATTTTGTAATCATAGATGCACACTAGCAGAGCCTAGAAATTGCACAACATCAACGTTTTTTAACCTTTTATTTTGTAAACTAATCTTTTACCACAGGCAGCTGCATATAATTGCAAGTCTTAATATATCCTAAGAGCAAACAGACCCCACATTACACTTTAACAAACAGGTTTCATTGTTCTTTTAAACGCCTATTGGTGTTCTTAAACTCTACTCTGCCTTTTGTCTATTGAAGAAAAGTGGACAGGAACCACTGTCGACAGACTTGACCGGGGTTAATTTGATTGAGTTTGATTCATTAGAGTCCAATACACATTTTGTTTTGTTATCACCTCCCACATTACACTTTAACAAACAGGTTTCATTGTTGCGAGGGCTGATTTGTGTGACCACTGCGGTTAATTTGATTGAGTTTGATTCATTAGAGTCCAATACACATCGTTTCCATCTGATTGCATCTGATAAACGCCTGCGCCGTAGATTATCCTCTCATTTATCTTTAGAAATCTCTCGCTCCGTCTCCCAGTCACAGCGTGTAGGAGGATTAAACCGCTGTGATGTTTGTAGAGCACACCTGTGAAAAAGCAGGTTACACATTATCAGCATGAGTTTGTATTGAGCCTTCTTTGAGTCATGTACTTCTATTTGAGTCATGTTTTCATATACTTGCACACAGGGACGTGCACAGACATTTGGAGGGGCCGTTGCTCTGATCTGGAGAAAAGGCACCCCCCACCCTCCGTTCAGCCTTCAAAGATGGAGATGTCTCCACAGGAAACATAATTCTGAATAAGTTCTACAGTATAATGTAATTTTAAGTTAAGAATACTATTGGCCGTAGCATCTATCTTTTTCCTTATCACACTTTTGAAGGCAGGAGGGCTTGGCTTTCCCTCTTTCATTTGTGGTGCTCCGTGTGTGAGAATGTAAACAAAGTCATGTGACCGGGGGCAGAGGGCATTGCTGAGGGCAAGATTGGATGATATAGTGATTTAATTTGATTGGCATATTATCATAATAATGCAGCCACCACAGCAAAAAAATGTAAAAGAAAGAAAGGTTTATTTTGGCTCTTTCACCAGAGGGGCAGTTATGCCAATCAGGGCAAACGGGCAGTTGCCCAGGCAACAATAGCCCATACCTGTGCACGTCCTTGTTTGCACAGGATCAACATGATAAGTGTTGGTTCAGCAGAAAAAAAACATAATTTCTTTTGTTTCATTTTACACCGAAAATGTTGATTTGATCACTTAAATGACCAAGAACCCCAAACCCCACTCACACACAAGGGTTGTGTTTTTGTTGACATTGTTAGGTTGTTGTTAAGTGCACAAGCACCCAATCATGCCAAAAAAATTGCAAAGTGAAAGTATGGACTGGTATTGCTTGTAGGTTATAAAATGCAACTTACTGACATGATGGCTCCTAGCATTTTGTATTTTCTATCTTTGTTCTGTCAAAGGTCAGCACTGTCAAGACAGTTTGAATTTGCATGTCAAAGTTGAACTCTATAATACCTCACATAAGCGTTGTTTATAATTATTGGTTATCATTTGAATTCAAACTTAGTTGAAATGAAACCTAGAGGTCTAAGAAACTTCTGACTTGTCTCTCAACCAAACTGAAAAGTGAAATTGTTTACTGGAAATTGCTCCTCCCTTTTCCCTTTAGAAGTTGCCTCTGTGCTTGTTAATCTTCTTTTTTTAATTTTTTGGTTGCTACTTCATATGCTAATAAATGTTGTGGTAAACAAGGCCTGATCACTTATCAACAGATTACACCGGAGCCTTTTCTTCTTCTTCTTCTCCTTCTGATGGGATTAGTGGAAGATTTGTTTTACCAATAAGAATGACAATCTTTCCACTCCTCCACATCTCTACGCTCAGCCTTTCAGATCTATTGTGCCACCACCTGCATCTCTTTAAATTCACAACTTTCACCCGAGCTTGGCAGAGCTGATGGTGCTTCCCGGCACATGATAACTTGTTATTTTTCAAAAGGTCGGGGTAAAGGATGCAGGGTAAAGTTTGATGAGGCTGTGATTGTTACAGCATGCCGCTGGAGGTCATGAACCACGTTTGGAACATTTTAGGCTGGTTCACCTGTCTGTTGCTGCGTGTTATTCCCGCTTGTCGAACAACAGACTGCCAGTGCAACAGGAACTAAAAGACCTTTTGAACTTCCCCAATATTTGTTTGACGTATTCAGGTACTTTTACTTTGTACCTTGGCTGCGTTTACACCTGAGCGACCTGGGTCAAAGTCTACTTTCTTTTCCACAGTTCTTGCCTCTTCTTCTTCTTCTTCTTTTTCTTCTTCTTCTTCTTCTTCTTCTTCTTCTTCTTCTTCTTCTCGCTTCCTTGTTCATATAGCAGTCACAGTAACTTAGATTTAAAAAACTCAAATACACTGTATATAAGCAGAAGTGGAATAAAAGGAATTACATTACATTAATATTAGAATATATACAGTATATATATACAGTATATATAATATAAGACACCTATATATTGTAAGTACCTGCATACATATTTTTAAGTAAAGGTATAAAAGCAATTTAAACATTCCTATTTTTCATATTAAATAAGATATAATCTTTGCCTAAGGTAGAATATGTACTGTACTTAGGTGTAGGCAGTGTGCATAGATGCAGTGGCAGTTGTAGTATAATTATATATATAGTCAGTATGGCTAAATATAACTCGTGTGACGGCTTTCAGCTGGCATTTTGTGCTTGAGGGAACATATTGTATCCATGTGCTTTTTGTATATATTTGTGTACATGTATGTACCTTCAGAGCCTAGCAGGACTATCGATGAAAAATGTATGTCATACTAGACATGCAACATTCTCAGATGGAGAGTCTCATGCTTTAAAGGCAGGGCTGATAAGGTTGTTAATCTCCTCGGGGCTCCGTCTGACCCCCCCTCCTCTTGCACAGTCCCGCTCCAGCAATGCTGTGTCGCTGCTTCAGAGCAGAGCGGAGAAAGAACCGCTATTTTCCTTCATGTCTCTAATATACTGAATGTTTAAAACAAACATGAGTACTGTTAGCAATACAGCAAAGACATGCGTTGAGCTCCGGCTCGTACACAGGAGGGGTAGAGTAAGCACAGCGGAGCAAGGAGGCAATTCATTGGTTCTTTCCAAGCGTGCTGCGAGGCAGTGATTGGTGGGTGTTTTTTAGCAGGATTACAGCAGCTACAGATGACAGATCTTTTCCTTTTAAGAGCCCATAAGTTATTTTTTGCTGCCAGGGTGTAAAGACCATTTCAAACAATATTTAAAAAGTATAGACATTGTTACCAACCATGCCTTTAAGTCCAGTTACAGAAATGCAGAGGTGTCAAAAGTATTAACATTCATTACTCAGATAGAAGTAGGCCTACAGATTCAAGAGTTTAAAAAGACTTCTATAGAAGTTGAAGTATCAACTCAAGCTTCTTACTCAAGTAAAAGTATTAAAGTAATGTAAGGGGGAAAAAAATAATATCAATATGTTTTTTCAAATTAAAAGGCATGTTTTGGAAACATTTAGCTTGTGGTGGTACTTGCCCAGAGCTTGCAGCGCGTTCAAAAGAAGCTGTTTTTGCACCCAGCCATTTTGAAAAATTCTTCCAGTTATGGCCAGGCATGTAGAAGGCTCGGCTGGTCTCCCTGGCTACCAACCTCCTCGCTGGTGCTTGGTTGGGACGTTTTGCTCGAGTTTTCTTGAGTCTCTGCCACGGACATCTTCGTACTAGGCTACATACGTCTGCTAGTTCCTCGCTGGAGTGTGAAGTGATTTGTGTCGTGTGCCGGTGCGATGGATCGCGCACAAACCAATAGGGTGTCGGAATGGTATATGTTCATTCTTCTCAACCAACCATAATACAATTTCACTCTAATTAGTTAGTATGGATACCCAAAAATTCTACTTAAGTAAGGTAACTTGACACCTCTGCAGACATAAATTAAAAGGAGAAATGAAGGTATACTTTACACAATTTATTTACAAATTTACTGCAGGGATATGTAAACTATACAAAAGCATATATAAACTGTACAAGAACAACAAGCATAATTCCATTAGGACTAAATGTTCATTTTCTTGCGAGCCTTTTGGCTGCAGGTTGCCACCTCGAAACATTATTTTGCCCTGTGTTTGCAGCTACCAGGTTACATCAGACAGACAGCCAAACACACACACTCACGTTGGCAAGAATGCACCTCGGCTGGCTGGGTTAAGGCATGCCTGTGTTTTATAGTTGTGTTTATTTGCCACGGAAAACTCAGAGTTCCCACTCTGCATCAGAGTAGGAACTCTCCCAGGGGTTCACAAAGGGTTTGCCAGCCTACGACTGCTCGAGCGTGCGTGCGTGCGTGCGTGTGTGTGTGTGTGTGCGTGCGTGCTTGTGTAAGCATGTGTGTAAGCATGTGTGTAAGCATGTGTGTAAGCGTATGAATGCGTGAGTGTGTGTTTGCGCGTATAAACAGGTGAGACACAGGGTGATTATGCTGTCAACTGCTGCTGAGTCATACGGATCTCCACCAAGTTAATTAGAGGTGGCAGAGCATACCTGGCTTTTCAAACACACACGTAAATACACACATATGCACCACGTACAACACAAAAAAATTACAGAGAGGTAGACAAATGATATTTATAAATAAACTTGCGTGCCATCCTTTGGCGTACACTCAACACCTTGATTGAGTTTGACACCGTCATCTGAGGTGCATGTACGTGCACACCTGCAGCGCTGCATGCTTGGGTGTCACTGTTTCCAAGGAAAGCCCCATGACTTCTCCTTCAAACACATTTCTTGTAAAAGCCTTCTGAGACATAAAACAGCTGCTTATTGTGCCACCATATGATGCTGTGTATGTAATAGAACCATCTATAAAGTCAAGTGGAAATAATGAAATAATGTATGCTTTATTTAGCAAACAGTGTCATGTTAACACTGTCCATAAAGGGGTTTATATTAAAGGGATAGTTCGGATCTTTTGAAGTGGGGTTGTATGAGCGTCTTATCCACAGTCAGGATGATAAGCTACTGTAAGATACTGTTGTGGACGAGGCCAATACCAAACGTAGTTTAGCCACCAAAAAAAAAGAAGAAAAAAATAGAAAAAGACCTTTTCCTTTCACAGATGTTTCCCTTCTCTCTCTTTCTGTCTTCCTCAGTAAAAGTTCTTCTTCTGTATACTCTGGCTCATAGAGGTTTTCTCTTGTCTCTACAGTGAACAGTATATCTTCTTTGCTGTCATAATCCCATTCATTTTTATTTTCTTATATTTGTTGTCTCTTTCATAAACCGCTGAAAGTCTGACTGAAACAGCTGGCGTCATACAGTGAAGCACAGTTGTACTTATTGGTAGGAATATGGAAGTTTTATGGGTAAAAAATCTGGTGCCAAAAGAAAAACTGATAATGAAATGAAAATATTCTAAATATGGCATACACTTTAACTAATATTTATCTATCTATATATACATTATTTTTATTTAAATGACTAAAATATGTTTTGCTGCTGTCCCCGTCCACAGCAGTACATTGCTCTGTTTTTTTGTCTGTTTCTCCAAACCAGAAGAACAAAAAACATCATCAGTAAACTGTACGCCTAATTTTGGATTTACCGTGCTGTGGACAGTTGGTTCTTTCAACGTTTTTATCAGTGTGTTAGCATGTTTAGGCCTGTTTACTGCAAACCATGCATGCTCTGCTTTACTGCTGGCAATTCATCATGTGTCAGTGTCTGCCACTCTCTTTATCCACCCTTTAAGGCAGCTGTTGGCTTCCATTGATTTCAACACAGTATTCAAATGTATTTGCAGAGAGCTGAGTAAAGTAATCATCATCCATCTTGATTTATTGTTGAAGAGCCCATACAGTTGTGTTAAAGAGCATTTTAATCTAAAATAAGGAATCCATACATATATATTTTCAAATACATTCTTTTACCAAGACAATATAGTATGTAAACACACCCATTTAAATATTAGAAATTTACAGTGTATAAATCTATCTACAATATATAAAAGATTTCATTGACATAAATAGGTTGCCCAAATGTATACAACAATTACATTACAAGAATAAAAGTATAAGCTCCAAGTACATGCCTGGATAATACTCTGGGAGAAATGTTATGGGATGTTTTGGAAAAAATATAAAGACAATGGGATTTACAGTTACAGTATATAGAGTTATATGTTGTCTAAAACCTAAAAAAAAAACTTGTGCTCTTTAGCCATTTAAAATAAAAATGTTCATGACTTTGTGGCTTCAGTAGTTTTGTTGGTTGTCAGCCACCTCACACTGAATGGCGAGGAACCCCTCCCATTTGTCTTGCCCTGCTTTTTTTTCACTGTAGCTGAGCACATGACTGACAGTGAAATCCTCACTGACATGTACAGAAAACGTCTGCAGCAGCAGATTACATGAATCTCAATCACTTCTCTTTGTCCTTGTTCCCTTGTTGGTGATTGGATGACAGGGTTTACGGTTTCTAAGTGAGATCTCTCATTGCACAATAATACCTTTTGAGAGCACACAACGCCCTGGGGTCGGTTTGTTGAGTCCCACCTATGAGGAACACGCTGGGACAATGGACATTTATGTCTGTGTTCATGTGGTCTGTGTGAATATATAGTGTTGACTCTTTATTAAAGCACGCTCAAGGTGATCATTAAAACTGAGCTGGTTGCCAAAAATAAACAGTGGCTCAGGCAAACTCACATTCCTGATCTGATGTTTTGCAGGTTAAGAGACACCTAGATGTCTTGGTAAAAATCAAGATGCAATCATATTTCAAAGGGGAGGGGAGGGGGGGGGGGGCATATAGCCCCGCGCCTGACCTACCCGGAGTGGAGGTTTGCCTGTTCTCTCCATGTTCCCCGGCTTCCTCCTACAGTCCAAAGATACACTCTAAATTGCCCGTACAGTATGTCATCATGATTGGTTGTTTGTAGTGCTGTATAGTATCAATTCATAAAAAGAGTTATCTCAAGACCCTTACAGATAGAGTAGGTCTACACCACACTCTATAATACCAGCAGTTCTAGAAATTCCCCCAAGAGCAAGCATGGTGCCACAGTGGCGAGGAAAAAACTCCCTTTTAGGGAGAAACCTGGGACAGACCCCGGCTCTTGGTAGGCGGTGTCTGACGGGGCCGGTTGGGGGTGTAATGCACAGTGGCAATTACAGTCACAATAAAAGATAATGGAACAGTAACTAGAAATACTAGTTGTAGTATTGTATTGTAGTGGTGTAGTATAAAAATAAGTTGCATATTAAACTGGGCCGACAATAACTAGTAGGGCAGCCTAAAGGCTTTATGCATACCTTTTTAGTGCATAATACTCAGCTATTAAAATAATGATTGTCGGCCTGATTTTATAAATCATTAATAATAAACATACATGTGGCACACTGAATCCTGAGAATTAACTGGATCTGGATGTGACTACCTTACCTATAGGCCAATAATTTTAATGTTTCCCCTCCCCCACCCCCCACCCCGCAGTAACACTGAGGACCCTCTATTGGAGATCTCTGCTTTAGTCGTCTATTGTCCTACAAATCACCAAATCAGTCCATGTGATGCTTATATATTGCTAGTCTATTTTTATTTTAAAAAAATCATTTGTTGACTGGTTCTCGCAATCCTCTACCTGACTGCTGGACTCAAGTTGCACTGGTGGTTAAGTTCCTCCGCCCTCAGTCAACACACAACATCATTAGATATAAAACTCTAATTGTCTTTCTAATGTTTTTTTCCAGTAGAACATTTTAAAATTAATCCAAAATGGTAATTTGTCTTTGATCTGATAAATGAAAAATACAATTAAGAAAATGTCGTTATAGCGCCCATATTATGCTCATTTTTGGGTTCATAATTGTATTTTGAGGTTGTACCTGAACACATGGTTTACATGGTTTCATTTTCAAAAAATACCATATTTTTGTTGTACTGCACATTGCTGCAGATCCTCTTTTCACCCTGTGTGTTTACGTCTCTGTTTCAGCTACAGAGGGAGGAATCTCACTTTTTTACTATCTTTGTTGGGAGTCACACATGCTCAGTAGCTCGGTAAGATCACATCAGCTAGATAACTTTCTCCAGCTTTGGTCAGTCCAAGGCAGGATTAGCTGGGAGACTTCTTCTAGACGAGGGACACTTGTGGAATGTTTGCAGAACAGGGACAGGAAGTAGTTCTTTTGGAGATTATGGTCAACTAGTGTGTGTTGTAGCAGTGTTTTGCCATTGAGAATGAGCTAGCATGCTAGCACTAGCATGTTATGGTTAGCCACCTCATCTCGGCTACTGACGTAGAAAGCCGTGTTGAACAGCTCACCCGGAGACTGAAGACAGAGGACAACCAGAAACCGTATCTCACTCAAAACAGCATGGATGTGATTTCTTTCATAATATGGGCATTTTAACTTTTTTTAAATTTGTGAATGTAAAATATAAACACAGAACAAAATGAATGCACACTGATTCCGATTAAACCACCAAAAGACATTAAGATAGTCATTTCTTGAAATCAGATTTAAAAAATAAATAAATATATAACCTAACTTCTTAGCAGCCTTTAACTTCCATTCGTACATCAGTATCTCTTGAAACTTGTTAATGGTGTATAAGTATATATATCAGAGGCACATTATTTGTTGTGCGCAGTCTTTAAACTATTTTCATGTACAATTTAATTATCATGCAACATCACAATAACTTTGACAGAAAAACAAAGCAGACTTAATTTTTAGGGTAATGGATATCTGCATCAAGTATTAAGAGTATGCTTATTATTATTTTATCATTTGGAAAGGAAATAATTGGCTCTCTCCACAGATCAAAATAATTTAAAACACAATCTAAATCTATATGCATTTAGAAATAGTCAACAGTAATGGGAAGTATTTCTGATTTATAGTTACAAAGATAAAATTAAAATCTTCTATATGTCCGTTCTTAACATTACTTTTTTTTTTTACAATCTAAACAAATACTCTACTATTTCCCATTAAACATTGCTGGGGTGTTATCATGGTAACCATGGTCCTACTGCATTGATGCTTTTCTACTGCATATATACATTACTTAGCAGAAATCTTTTAAGGAGTCCACATGCGGCGGTGACTGAATGCCATAATAACCCCGGCGCTCATCTATAATGCGTGCATTAAAGGCATGAAATGTAAACTAAAGCATGTCGAAGCTCTGTTTCACATTTTGTATGTTCAATTACAGGATGCATTTTTCATAACTCCTTGACTTAGGTTTTCCCTCGGTGTGGATGGAAATACAGAGAACAGTCCACCTAAAATGTAAACAGCAGTTTCTCATTTCTCTGCCTTAATTTCAATGTAAACCAAACCAATCGCTCCCCCTGCTCACGCTCAAACCACCAAACTTGATGGTTTCTTGGTGTTCCTTGCCCCAGGCCACCCATTTGGCACATCGTCCCACACTGTGTGGCTCATTACTGTATGTCCTACAGGAAAGAGGAGATGCACAAAAAGCACTACAATGTGCTCTTTTGGAAAGTAGGAAGCTCTTCAGTGATCAGGGTATGTCTTTAGCATCTGTCACAGACAAAACACGAGGTGTGGAGTGATACTCTTTCTTCGCCGGTTGCACCAGGCTCTTTGCAAGTTCAAACTGTAGAGTTTACTAAGGGAATAGGCATGCATCTCTAAATGCAAATGGGTTGCACCGCACAAACTAGTTCTTATGTAGTGGTTAGTTTTTACTTTATATTAGCACCCAAGTCAAGACACCCAACATCAGTAAGCTAGCAAGAGTTTAAACTTTGGATGAAGTAACTTTTATTTTTTTCCCCGAAGCTGCAGAGTTTGAGAATCGCATTATCCTGGAAATGTACTTCCGTTGATCCAGACGAGAATCCTAATAATTCTGAACGACACATTCCTTCCATGTATGCAGATACAAATAAAACAAACTACATTTGCAACCTGATTTAGTAAATCATAGTTTGAAAAAAGCTCATAGCTTCAAAGAACTTGAATTTATGAATACCTGGTGCAACCCAATCCAGCATGACAAAAGGTAAAGTGAACACCCTGTACGCTCACTTCTCACTTTTAACCCGCGCCTTGATTTTTTTTACTTAATTCCAGATAATAGGCATTAAAGCTCTTATGGGACAGGGCATAACCGGGTATTCAACACACTGGTAAACCTGACCCATTTCACACAGCAACACAATTAAGAGCAGGATGTGGCCTATTACATAAACTGCTATATCACATCTTGTAATGCAGCATCCTCTCTTAGAGTATAGAGCAAATACATGGGCGTTTTTTTGTGAAGCGAGACTACAGTATGATCAACTCATGCTTGTATTGAAAGCTGCAGACTGTTACCATTTTAAGAGCATAATCTTTATCAATAATTAACCCCTACCATCATGTCTATTTGCATAGATACTGTAACAAGATCGATACACAATGAGAATTCATGCTCTTGTCATTGTTTTTAAAAATAAACATGGATCACTGCAGTGACATTCGGCCATATTTGATCACCTAAGCTCTAAAACAAACTGTCCCTGGATTACACAGCTATAAAGCAATCATCAGGAGATAACATGAGCTCAATTATCAGCCTATTGAGCAATTCTTCCCTTTTCATCGGGTGTGTTGCCACTGTGTTGGCCCGAGCCTGCGGGTTATCTGTGTCTTTGTCAACATTGATAGGGCTGTCACAAGGCCAAATGCTGCACTGGGCTTGTTAACCAATCCATAATGGGAGCCTGGCAGCAGAGGACTGACACCGTAAAGTCATGGCACACACATGCACAGCTACCGGCTCTGATAAGCTTTTAGGGAAGCTGCTATTACTTTGTATTGAGGTTTACTGGCGATATTGTAATAATGTGTAAAATACAGCATAAATGTTCTCTGATGTGTACTGTTTTTGTTACCATTTTACCACCAGAGCAAAAAATATGAACACACGGACTGTAAAAATAAAACAAAATATTGGCATATTTTGTAATTTAACACTTCCTCCTATAATCGACTTTATGTCGATTACCATGGACTCCCAAAAATGACACATCCAACAGTTTCTATTTAATGCCGCACAGTGGCGGTTTAATAAAGTAGGAAACGTTGTGAAATGGAACTAGATAGGTTTAGGCAACAAAAATACCACTAAATAGTTTGTAAAACATCAGTGATTGGCTTAAAAATGAGTCACTACCAAAATGATGACCTAATGGGACTTCACGGAACCAATGCCTCTGTATAGTCTCACATTGTCAACCCTCCTCCACAGCGCTGTGGACGCTCTGGACGCAGGTACGCTGCCTCTGCAAAATAGCCTTTGGAAGGAAATGAGCATCTCTCAAAAGACTGAAAGAGGCTCCGCCTCAAACACTGTATCCAGTTCTTATTTTACATCCATGCACGAACCCCGGTCTCCTGAATGAAGGACCCATCCACCACCCCAACCTGCCTTTTTCAAGGATTTTGGGGCTCTTATATTTTGTCACCTCACTACCTTGTTTGCTCTCGCGATAATAACTACAAACACAATAAATCCTAACTGTGGGATGTTATGCGCTGCTTGCACAATCAACCCATGCTGTCATTTTCTGGGTGACAACACGCTGAAATGACATGCCTACTAGACAATGTTTCAGATCAAAGTAAAAAATTAGATAACTAGAAGAAAACATGGTAAAACTATCATGTATAGACTGTGTGGTCATGATGTGTGTCAAGCTATTGATTATAGATAATAAACAATTGTAATAACTGTCTGTAAATGAATGAGCTTGTGGCCACACATGACAAAGTTCACAACTTTATCAAAATATATGATATTGCTTTACAACAGCAGTTCTCAGCCTACACAGCTAAAAGTTCAACCGGACGCAAAAACCCAGGTTTGTTTAGGAGTTTGAAATATGACATACTTTTTTTACATTAAGCAAATAATAATGCAGGATTTTTTTTTTATATCGTAGTTGATCTTAATTTTTTTTTTCCTTCTTATCGTGAGCTTCAGACCGACCCAATAAATGTTACTAAATGCAGGGTAATGCATTTGACTAGAGATAGATGTATTAAATGCCAATAAGCCAATTGCAACAGCATCAGAACTGAGCTAAAATATATAATATTCAAAGCTATTAGAACTTAAACAAAGCACTCAAATCAAATTGATTTTAAAGATATTCAGCTCCATTTTGTGCAATCTGCACAAACCCTCAAACACAGATTAGGTGTTTGGTGGACAAACTAAAGCCACACATTTGTTTATGCGATGATAACCGGTGAACATGGACATGACACACTCACCTGTTTTTTTACATTTTAAGGTTGGCTAATGATTAAGTTACAGCAACTTAAACAAGTGTGGTTAATCAGGGTGTGGTTGAGGTTAATACATATTGTACTCCAATGTGAATCACCTGAGGTGGAGTTGGCATATTTATTTATGACTGTATAGTTAATACTTAACATTTAATCTGGCCTGGCGAACAGATAATGGCAGCACTTGTTTTTATATGTTGATGCCTCAGTGAGGATGTTAGAACCAGGCAGATGTTGTTCCCTTTCACAGTTGTTTGCCTCACATAAAAAACAACCTGGGTTATAATTAGGGTTGTGTATCGTTTGGGTTTTTCCGATACCGATGCTAAAACGGTGCCTGAACTGAAATATATAACATGTACTGTATTTCTAATGTCTATAATGTAAAATATAAAAAGGAGCACAATGCGGCAGTCAGCGACATTGAAGAACAGCTTGTTTATTACTAAGGCCATATGGTCAATATGACATGATTGATTAATAATGTAATAACAATAACTTATAACAATGACTTATTTCACCAGTAAATTGCTGGTAAACGAGAAAAACAAGCACCAGATGGGAAAAGTGTATTTTACAATAACTTTACATCACCACCAGCACCACAAGGCTGGTGTTGGAATCCTCTACAGCGAAATAAACTTGCACTTTACACCCCTAACGTAAGCTGTCAGCCTTTTAACCGTTGTATTTATTCCAGCTACTAGCTTACGGTAACGCAGCGTCCCGTGCAGCAATGCTTCTGAAAAAAAAAAAAAAAATTTGCGTTGTTAGGCACCAACATTTGCGTTGTTATTCGGTCTCGTTGCTACCGTTCACGTGGAAACCGGTGCTTGGCATGAACTGGCATCGCGTTTCAGTACCCAACCCTAGTTATAATGGAACATGCCAAAAATGTAAACAACAACAACTTGGGCAACAGAACAAGGTTGCAAAATTCATTCACAACCTCGGTTTCTGGAGCAGCAAGACAAACATATGGAGGATGATCCAAGCGGCCGGAGCGTTGTGGTTCCCAGCGTCACCTCAGCAGCTGCTTAATTACATCAGGTGTGTTTTGGTTTCAACACCTTACAGTTACAGTAATTACAGTTCTAAGGCCCCTTTTTCACCTAATTAACCTTTACAGGAACTTTTTAGGAAACTGGTATGTTCAATGTTCACTGTTTTTTATATATATATATATATATATATTTACATATTTCTTTATACACAATCCTATATCTGTACATGATAACAACATGTTTGTGTTTACTTTGTTCAGCTTGGTTGTCCTTGTTTTTAACACTGTCTATTTCTGTGTGTGTACTTGGATAGCAACAAAAAGACAGAGTAATTCCTTTCGTCTTTTCTAAACTCTGATTCTGAACTCAGGCGTGGTAATTGCATTTTTTACCCAGAATGACACATTTTGGTTCTGATGATCCAGGAACTATCAGATATGTTTTAAGGGACTAGTCTAAAACTACTTGGATAAGGTTAAAAAGAGTTTGCCTGCACAGTAAAGGAAGACATTGCTGTCATGTCTAAAGTAGGCTTGCCTTGCCTCGCTGTGGAAGAGGGTCTGGTTAGTCCACACAGCATTCTGGGATGGGAGAACAACGTGCTCTGATTTATTGGCATTTCTTTAAACCAATCACAGTTGTCATGGTCGGCGCCAAACTTCGCACGGTGCCCCTGCAAAATAGGAAAGGAATTTGTTTTGTTGGAATATGTGTACGTTCAAAAGCGGTTTTAGTCATGCGAGATAAAACTCAGATTGGACAGATAGTCTAGCTACAGTAGCTGTCTGGATTTAACCTGCAGAGATCTGAGGAGCAGCTAACCGAAGTCCTCATAAATCCACCGGAGTTTAAAATTCCAACACAAAGAAAGCGGGAGGTAACTGACATCAGCAAAAAGACATGCATCCGGCGGCATTTCCTGCGGCACTGGAGCAATCCCGGAAGTGGAACATTGAGCATATAGACTATGTCCAAAGCAAACCACAGTTGCTGTTTGTAGGAATCCTCAACAAACCACAATCACTTTTTATTCCTGTCTGTTTTTCCTAATCTTCACAATGTTTTAATTTATATTTAGCTTATATTTAGTTTCTGTGGCGTTAAAGTTCCTGGGATAACTTGGCTGAACAAGCCTAAAGTAAATGTATAAGGGAAAGGGGCAAGATGATGGCAAATGGACTGCTTTTATATAGGCTAGCACCTTTCTGGTCCACCAACCACTCAATGCATTTACAACACATGGCAACATTCACCCATTCACACACACACACACACACACACACACACACACACACACACAAACATCAGTTTTCTAGATGTTTTTAACTTTATTTTTTGGCATGCACGGGTTAGGGGTCGAGTAAATGGGTGCTGTGCTGGCATTTGAGGGACTTTTACTTTAACCTCTCGCCAAGCTGTTTTGATGCTGTTCAAAACAATGAGTCAATCTGGCACTTAAGTCAGTTAGTTGACTAACGCGAGTGTTTCAAACATTTGTCTTTCCACGCTGTTGTCTGGGAGGTGGATTAATGAAGCTGGGATACTCCCAGGTTTCACAATGCCTGGCTAGATATTGAATATGAACTGAGCAGAAGATGAAAACACATTGTAAGCATCCAGCTGCAGCCAAGCTTTATGAGTCACCAAACTCTGGAACCTTTCTGAGCCTCAGGAGCTCGACAACAAAAATGGGCGGTGGATGAATTGGTTGGAGCGGTTGCACACATTCATAATGTACACTCCATCTGTCGGACAGGCGCTGCCTGTGGCAGGCTGCGGTTTGATTGGACGTTGAGAGCCAAGGCTGCTGTAAGGTCGAGGAAAGGTTTTGGGTATAAACAAACGCACACATTTTGCATATACACAGAATGTTAAACAAATATTTATGTTGCTCCTCAAAAGCCACACTGATGGGGAGAAATGGGGGCAAATGATTAAAGGGTCAGTTCACTCAAATTACAAAGAAACATTATTCGCACGTACCTCAAGCAGGGTCTCGCCTTGTCTCTGAGATTTCTGTCTCATAATGCAATGGAAGGAAATTTTGGGTAACACTTCACTTGAAGGTATCTACATAAGAGTGACATGACACTGTCAACAACACATGAACCCTAACACTAACCGTAACTTGTCATGACAAAACCAAATGACACTTACTAAAAGAATTGTTATGTCATAAACGTTAATGACTTGTTTATAATATCTATGACACATTCATGACAGTGTCATGCCACTCTTATGTAGATACCTTCAAGTAAAATGTACAGCGATTTTCTTTTTCAGAAACAGTGGTTTGATAACCAAAAGAACATGCTGTTAACAGTTTTAAAATGGGCCCTGTGGAGTTGTGTGGCAAACAAAGAAAAGCCAAGTGGTATATACAGTGTTTCTCATTCTATTCCTGAGGTCTAGCAAATGTGTTGAATGCGTTTCCTGCATCAGATTTTTTTGGGGTATTTTAAATCCTGCATTGTTTACATCCTTGTTTGCTAGCTTGCACTCTTGTTGTTCCTTCCCATATGTTAGTCCATTGCTGCTCTTCTTTGAGCGTAACTTCCACCAACTGTCAGTCAGTGGTCACAGCATGAAACCAGCGACAGGACTGTGTATTGCCTCACCTGTATGCAAGAACATCCTTGTGTGTGTTCA
Organism: Etheostoma perlongum; assembly: GCA_026937815.1. NCBI lineage: Eukaryota > Metazoa > Chordata > Actinopteri > Perciformes > Percidae > Etheostoma > Etheostoma perlongum. The sequence goes on along the minus strand of CM049379.1, from coordinate 4,542,383 downwards.
TCATACATAAAAAACAGGGACACATTTGTAAAAACATTGTTCTGTTACAGATCTAGTGGTCAGAAACTCCACAGGACTTTTTTATCTGTCAATGAAGAATGCGCAATGCATCATTGTTTTTTGTGGCCAACCATGCAAATGCACAGGTCAGAGTTAAACAAAGCAGTTGAACAAGGAAACACATCTTTGACATCATCAATCATGTAAGCTTCAATAGGAGATGCAGCTTATATTTATAGAATCTGGCATTAGTGTGACTGCACCTTGAGGCCCAGTGTGTTGCTCATTGGTCACCATTTTTTATTTGAGAGGTGATCTGGAGTGCAGCTCCTTAGAAGTTTAACCATTTTCAGATTCTTTTCAGGTGGACTCCACAAAAAACATGTGTCTGCGTCACCATCCTCTGTCTCTCTCTGTCTCTCTCACGCTTTCTCACTCTCTCTCACTGAAATGCATTATAATCAAAAGCCTTTCTTCTTAGTGACGTCTCTGTTTGAACAGATCATAACGGGGATAGTGTTTCTGGAAAGACATGTTACATTTTTGAAGTTGGTAAGCACCAAAAGCAATAAATCCATTGTATTGGGGTGGGTGCATAAATCTTAGCTACTGATATCTCAAAGCTGCATAAATTAAACCAAAACTATTTGCATGGTTAGATACCACAAGAAGTAAATGCCAAAATATCATTTTGTAATGTGGGTGAACCAACTCTTTAGATCGTATTGATTCCCAACCTCCAAGAAGGACATAAAAAGAAACAGACAAGGATTTATAAGCTTTGACACATGAGAATCATATGAAAAGATGCTGCAACTTAATATCAACAAAAAGCTTCAGCTCATTCAGAGTGTACACAACTGCACACAGTAGTTTTTGTTGTTGGAGCGCAACAATGCACTCAGTCATTATAAGAAGGATGAAACTTTAATGATCCCCATGGGGGAATTGGGGAATGTGAAAGGTTGTTTTTCCGAGTTTATGAGGGTGCATCACGGCAACGACATAAAGAGCAAGTTTTCCAGCCTTTGTCATTTTAATATGGCTCAGCGGTGTGTAGGGGTTCAGAGTTTTTAGAACAAATTTCACTCCTTGTCCTCGCTGTTGTCTGTTTCCCCTCTCGCTGCTCTGTCGCCGGTGACTTCTGTTTATGCAGAGGTGGCGGCTCGGCTTCCTCTGCCTCTCACAAAGAAGAGCAGCTTGTATCGTTCTCTATGTTAATGACCCCCTCTTTTTATGTGTGCTGCACATGTCGATAACTCCCCAGCTTTAATCCAAGCCAGTGTCTTGTGAGTGGCACAATCCCGGTGGCGTGCGTGCAAGGATTATCTGCAAGGGTCGCTGTAACGGCGTCTAATCTACAGCAGGCCTGTTCTTCAGCGACTTGCTGCTTTGAATGCATCTGTATAGCACACACAATAAGGGCGCTAGACATCCTCGCTTTGCATATGCACAGCTTTATTATCTCTCACAATAAAAAGAAGGTTTTTGAGTGGCATGTAGCTTGTCGTGCATTTCCCAGAAACCAGCAGGTGTTTGTGTGTATCTCACAGTTAGCTGCATGTGTTTAGGTGCTCTCTGGACTGCTGCGAGTGAGATATCAAATAAGAAGGATGTTTATCTGCGCAAACAATCCCTTTGTGACTGGGTTCAGTGATATATAGCACATTCTCCCACTAACAACAGCTAAGGTCAGCCCTCTTGTGTTTGCAGCAACACGCAGACCTGAGTAATGACTGCAGATACACTTCATATAAGCAGTACCTTATATCCTTTACATTAATACACTATATGACCTCCAGCCTTTGTTTGCCCAGTCAATCAAACATGTCCAGGTTAAGTGGAGGTACATGTTAGTTTTGGTACCCTGATCACCCCCCTTTCTTGACTGATAGACCCAGGACCAGAAGTTCACAGTTCCCCTGTCCTGCAGGTGAACCATGAGAGCTGCTCTTGTATAAGGGTGTTTTACATTGAGATGTTAGGTGTGTCTGAGGGCATCTGGAGTGCAAAAAAACAGACTGACAGACGGAGAAAGACAATATGACAGAACACGTTGTACCAATCCTCATTTAGCTCGGTAGTTCAGCAGGTTCATCCTTTACCCTCAGGCCCAGAGTGTGCCAATACAGTACATGGAGGTCAAGAGAGCAGAGGAAGGACAGCAGGATCAGGAATGGAAAATTAAAATGGTTTGTTAATGCATTGAAACATATGAATCAGTTTTGGAACAAGTAAAAGTAGCAAGATTGCTGTGAAAAAATACTCCCAATAATCAAATGTAACCATGTACATTTATTCAAGTACTGTAAAGGAACTGAGTATTTTCATTTCAAGGTTTGTACTTCTTTGTACTTTTTACTACGTTTGTTTCACAGCTGGTGTCACTTGTTACTTTGCAGACTAGGATTCAAATGAAGACGTCTTGCTGGTTTACTTGACTGTCTGAGAAAGCAACCAAAATTCTGTTTTCTGTCATAGAAACTCAAATTTGAGAAACAAGTGAATTTTGGACATTCAAAATCTGTCAAACTAATAAACTGATCATTTGGGCTGGGATTGTGGTACTTTAATTCAAGTAAAGGATAGTTTTCCAGCAGCTATAACACAAAAGATTATGTGAAATGAAATGACAATAATAAGGAAATAAAGAATGTTGTGTTATAAATCTAATGTTGAATGTTCAACTTGAACGTTCTAAATCTGTCAGATAATGTAGAGGAGTAAAAGCCAAAAGTTGCAAAAAAGGGAAAAAATCAAGAAAAGTAATAAATGTAAGGTAGTATTACTTTGGAGATGGAGATTGAAAATTGAACCATGGAGGTAAACAGAGAAGCAGACAAGCTGGAGGGCAAGGACGGAGTAAAAAGGAGCAGAGAAAGGTTTTCGACACCTCTTCAGCAGCTGGCTCTGCCAGACACGCCATCCTGCGTGGGTTCACTGACAGCCATTACTTCATCTGCCCTGTGGTTACCCAGCCAGAGACCAAAAACACACACACGCATGCATGCACGCACGCACGCACACACACATATGCACTGTAACACTTTTCAATAAGATACACCAAAATGTAGGTAGTGGCTAAGGAACTAATGAAGTACAACTGGTTAGCTAATGAGTTGAGACATGGTGCTCTGGATGCTTTTATATAGACCTTAGTGGTCCCCTAATACTGTATCTGAAGTCTCTTTTATATAGACCTTAGTGGTCCCCTAATACTGTATCTGAAGTCTCTTTTATATAGACCTTAGTGGTCCCCTAATACTGTATCTGAAGTCTCTTTTATATAGACCTTAGTGGTCCCGTAATACTGTATCTGAAGTCTCTTTTATATAGACCTTAGTGGTCCCCTAATACTGTATCTGAAGTCTCTTTTATATAGACCTTAGTGGTCCCCTAATACTGTATCTGAAGTCTCTTTTATATAGACCTTAGTGGTCCCTAATACTGTATCTGAAGACTCTTTATATAGACCTTAGTGGTCCCTAATACTGTATCTGAAGTCTCTTTTATATAGACCTTAGTGGTCCCTAATACTGTATCTGAAGTCTCTTTTATATAGACCTTAGTGGTCCCTAATACTGTATCTGAAGTCTCTTTTATATAGACCTTAGTGGTCCCTAATACTGTATCTGAAGTCTCTTTTATATAGACCTTAGTGGTCCCTAATACTGTATCTGAAGTCTCTTTTATATAGACCTTAGTGGTCCCTAATACTGTATCTGAAGTCTCTTTTATATAGACCTTAGTGGTCCCCTAATACTGTATCTGAAGTCTCTTTTATATAGACCTTAGTGGTCCCTAATACTGTATCTGAAGTCTCTTTTATATAGACCTTAGTGGTCCCTAATACTGTATCTGAAGTCTCTTTTTATATAGACCTTAGTGGTCCCTAATACTGTATCTGAAGTCTCTTTTATATAGACCTTAGTGGTCCCCCCTTTTAATACTGTATCTGAAGTCTCTTTTATATAGACCTTAGTGGTCCCCTAATACTGTATCTGAAGTCTCTTTTATATAGACCTTAGTGGTCCCCTAATACTGTATCTGAAGTCTCTTTTATATAGACCTTAGTGGTCCCTAATACTGTATCTAATACTGTATCTGAAGTCTCTTTTTATATAGGCCTTAGTGGTCCCTAATACTGTATCTGAAGACTCTTTATATAGACCTTAGTGGTCCCCTAATACTGTATCTGAAGTCTCTTTTATATAGACCTTAGTGGTCCCTAATACTGTATCTGAAGTCTCTTTTATATAGACCTTAGTGGTCCCCTAATACTGTATCTGAAGTCTCTTTTATATAGACCTTAGTGGTAGACCCCCTAATACTGTATCTGAAGTCTCTTTTATATAGACCTTAGTGGTCCCCTAATACTGTATCTGAAGTCTCTTTTATATAGACCTTAGTGGTCCCCTAATACTGTATCTGAAGTCTCTTTTATATAGACCTTAGTGGTCCCTAATACTGTATCTGAAGTCTCTTTTATATAGACCTTAGTGGTCCCCTAATACTGTATCTGAAGTCTCTTTTATATAGACCTTAGTGGTCCCTAATACTGTATCTGAAGTCTCTTTTTTATATAGACCTTAGTGGTCCCCTAATACTGTATCTGAAGTCTCTTTTATATAGACCTTAGTGGTCCCCTAATACTGTATCTGAAGTCTCTTTTATATAGACCTTAGTGGTCCCCTAATACTGTATCTGAAGTCTCTTTTATATAGACCTTAGTGGTCCCCTAATACTGTATCTGAAGTCTCTTTTATATAGACCTTAGTGGTCCCCTAATACTGTATCTGAAGTCTTTTATATAGACCTTAGTGGTCCCTAATACTGTATCTGAAGTCTCTTTTATATAGGCCTTAGTGGTCCCCTAATACTGTATCTGAAGTCTCTTTTATATAGGCCTTAGTGGTCCCCTAATACCATATCTGAAGTATCTTTCCTAAAATCCAGGTGCAGAATTAGACCCACTAGAGCCAGTCAAACGATGAGCTTTCCTTAGTATGTGCCATTTCTGAGTCTGTAGCTTTTGAGGAGAAGAGGGGGGAAGGGGGGTGTGGCATTGACAACTGCCACTTTGCTTGTTTGAAAGCAATAATGTCTCTCTCTCATGGGAGGGCCAAATTCTCTGGGCAGGCAAAGTAGAGAAAGGGGAGTTAACCTTGTTACTTATGACCTCATAAGGGGCAAGATTACAGATCGGCCCATCTGAGCTTTCATTTTCTCAAAGGCAGAGCAGGATACCCAGGGCTCGGTTTACACCTATCACCATTTCTAGCCACTGGGGGGCCATAGGCAGGCTGGGGGGACTCATATTAATGTTAAAGAAAAACCTAAAAAAAGCCATGGGACCTTTAATACAGTAACTACCCGTCTATTTACCAGTAACTAATCATTAGTGCTTGAATCACAGTTAATCAGTAACTACTCAATAACTAACACTCCTCCTTTGTTCCTCAGTCACTACCTACATTTTACCTTATTGTAAAGTGTTACCGCCTACAGATTCGATTTAAAATCTTTGAATGTGACGACAGTCGTAAACAAAACGTCTCCAAAAACTACATTTTGCAGGTTTGCTCCCCCATCGGCTCGCACCATTTTAATTTCATGCTGGACTCTGTGGTTGTAAATTAGCTTCATTTTAGTTGATTCAAATTTTCTGGGAAGTTTAAATGCCTTCCAGAAGCATAGCAGATTTGTTACTAGTATCATTAAAAGAATCTTGAGTACAAATATAAAAAAATGAGACATATCACATCAATTTAGGGCATTAACATTCTCAAAATTCTCTATCTAGAAGTTGTGTGTTGTGTAATCAATTAATTGCAACCAGGTGACACATTAACGGTTCGTTTATATTCTAAAAAAAAACATTCATGTTTTTTGGAAACTGGAAATTTCAGTTCAGGGCTTAATTTTCATGTACTTTTTGCTACAGTGTCTCCCATGACCATACAGACAAAAATGCATGCAAGTTAACACACATACAAAAAAACCCAAATGAACTAACAGATTAAAATGTTTATTTTGTGACTGATTGATTTTATTGAAATGCATTACATACCTTTGTTATTACTTGATGCCCGTTGGCGTTGGGGAGAAAGTGACAAAAATAGAAATAGTTATTTCACAGGCAAAGGCCTGGGGACATGTGGCAGTTATACAATAGACACACAGACGCTCTCAGGAGACATTACAAACAAAGACTGCCTATGGGAACATGACAGTTTCACAATCCAGCTTCTAGTGACTTCTGAGGTGTCTGTTACATGGGGTTTTGCGTACACGGTTATATAAATTATCCACCTTACATAACAAAAGAACAATTGTGAGATGAGGCCGTGTCATTCATATCGCTGTATTGCTAACATATTGGCTTACATAAATGAGCATCACCCAACTCAAATGGAGTCCCGGGGGAATCAGTAAGGTGTCATCAAGAGTCAGTTAAGTCAGCGACATGTTTATCCTGTTCACATTTTTACCAAAAACACTATATGGTAGTATAGCGGTCTGTCATAGAGATCACCGGGTTATAAACTGTGAACTGTATGTAATGTATTGACTTCAGGCCTTTGCATTAATTTCAACTAAGGTTTTTATGCTCCTGCTCTGAAACTGTCATCCATCATAAGGAATAAACAGTAGCTGTATTAGAAGAATACTGGAGTTTTTTAATTTGAGTTTTAAGATTTTTCTCCAACATGCAGTGTGGCTGTGTCTGTCATACTTCCAGCTGCTGTTTTGGATCAACTAAGTCAAAATCAGTATCAGTTATTTTTGATGTAAGCTTCCAGCGTTTTCAGTCATGTGTCAAAATGTTGTCCCGGCATCATACAGAAGATTTAAGATAAGATTAAAATGTATTATCTCAAAAAGGAGATTCAGGTGTCATAGCAGCAACAGCAGTGAGAACCGTTCTAGAAAATCTTTAAGTTATTCTGCACTTCCAGTATCAAGGACGAAATGCTTTAAAGCTGCATTTTATTTTGTAATATGATTCTTTTTCTCAAACTCAAAAAAAGTCATACTTAGTGTGCAAAACTTTTAAAGCGGTACGAGTTTACAGTGTAGCATGCTTCTTTGTTTTGAGATCTTTAAATGCAACCAGATGTTTTGCGTGACAATATAAGCTGACTACTGTGTTTTTACATTACATCTATAGGCTACCCTGTGTCCTTAGCTGCACTCCCAATGTGTACCTGGCATCTGGGTGTAAACCAGTAAATGGGACATTCCTCTTGCAGAAATATCTTATAATGGGTTGTGGCCTTAGGGTTAGGAGTTACCTTGGGAAAAAAGGCACAGCCGATACTGTGTAGGCTATCCACGCCTAAACATTGATGTGTATACAATGTGAGTCTGATAAGGTAAGCAAGCCTACAGTATCCATCTGTTGATGCAGATACAATGACCAGTTAAGTACGTACATCCTAAAGACAGAGTGGAAAACACAGAACAGAGTTGTATTTGGGTTGGTATGTTCTACTAAGATCTTTGTGATTATTACAACACAGTTTGTGACCTATGATATATATAACTGTCATATTTTGCATGCTAAAACCCTATTTACAGTACTACATGTGTGCCTGAACAACTTTTACAAGTTACAGTGTATTTGGGGGTATTTCTTAAGCTCTTCATGCACTATGCCAGTTTTATTTGGGTAGTCAATTACCATTTTTTAATATATTAATGCAGAATAAACTTACCAGGTTCACTTTGATTGAATTGTACTTTACTTAAATCTAAATTTAATTGCCCTTCTAAATGTGTTAAGTGAGTCCAAACTCTAAATTCAGAGAGCCTTTTAATCAGAGCTATATACGATATATATATTTTTGTTTTATTTATTCAGTTCCATCAGCTTTCACACAGAGAATAATTACTGTATATGTGGAGTTCAGATGAGACATGCACACAGACGTACACATGTTAAATCTTCTGCATCTGCATATATAGCTAGGTGTGAACATGAATCAAATACAAGTCTTGTTTTTTTCCGTTAAGAATAGACACAAACATAAGAGTTACAGACCAAATCCCTAAAAGCAGATACCTTTTAAATTCTATCCATCCCTGCTTATACTGTGCGCTGTCCCAGGGGGCTGAACCTATGGCAACATGCTTTGAGTGAGGCATGGTGCATCCTGGAAAAGGCTTAAGATACCAAGGAGACTTTTAAATTAGGATTATTTAAACATCTTGTCAAAAACTGAGGGGAAATTCCTTTGTTTACTGAGGTTTGAAAGTTAAAATATAACAACTAAAATTCACATTACTACCAAAGAACTAAGTTAAACACAGGAACCCAATTGACATATTATATCTTTCTCTTACAAATGGTCAATCAATTGTGACAAAGTTACACTTTGAATAGATATTGCTTTTTATTCAAATTTAGCTGTGAATACGCAAAGTACAGGGTTAAATACACCTTAATGTAACACGTGAACAATTTAAGTTTAGTACACAAATTCTAAATAAAATTCATAAAAAGTATCCTTAGTAACTGTACTTTCAGAAAATACACATGAATTTACTTTATTTGACATAATATTACAATGTGATAGTATAACAGTATTACAGTAGTGCAGTTATTTCTTTGTCCTGTTTCATCATCTGTCAACATGTGATCATTACGGCTTATTTAAAATCCTTGTTCCTGGTAATTACATCTATTGGAGTTTTTTTTAATAAGTTTACAGAAGCAAAGACAAATGGAAAGCCCTCCGAAACTGACGGGGGACCACTGAACAATGTTATTCTGTGTTTTTTTTCTGGATAGCGTGACTGCAGACTACACAGGTGCTTTGACTGTAAACGGTCATCATCTGTGTTAAAGGACCTGGGCTGTTCGCCAAGTAGTGGAGAATTCGGCAATACCTGTGGCCAACGGCGTTTGGGGCCATTAGCGCAGGGTGTGTCTGCACACTGTCCAATTTTCTTCCTTGTGTGAATGACTAAGCATTCCCATTAATCCAAATGAGATGACAGCTTTACGGTTGTTGAATGGAGAATAAAATATAATAATAAAATAATGATGTAACGTGGCCAATAGGTAAAGAGCGACTTGGGTGAAATGGCTGTGAGGAGACGTTCCAAAGATCACTTTTTTTGTTTGCTGTCATGAAGAACTGAGCAAAGTATGAAGTTCTACAAAGAGTCATATTGCACAAGAGTCTGATACTGAAACTGTATATGTACAGTATGTTGGTAAGGATTTGCTTTGAGATTTCTCAAGTTTCCCCCTATCTTTTATAACACAATGCAGAAAATAGTTTATATGTGAGCATAGTTTGAGAGAACAATGGCAGCTAAGCTTTGGAGCAGTGTTGTTTCTTGTTTCTAGGTGTGAACTTGCTGGCCTATCAACAATCCGAACTGTTTAAACGAGATAAAGCGAGTCCATTTCCAGCTCAGGTGTGTAACCATTCAAAACCGAGGCTTTCGAGTCAACATGTGCAACACCTGTACTGATAAGTAACTCAAACGTTTACCTACTAAAATCTTCAGACAAAGACTGAGAACTGATGAATATGACATTCTTATCAGCATGTTAATTGACAGCCATTTTATTTCAGAGGCAGTTGATACAGTCTTTTCAATACAACCAGCATTCTTTAAATCACCCCTTTGACCCTGACTGATGACTGCAGTACAGTTTTATCATTGCTTTGTTCCTACTGTATGGTTGCACATTTTAAAAGCTATTTGCATTGCTTCCTTTTTACTTGATGTGCAGGTAAGTGTGCGCTATAGATCAAAATATGATACTGTATGTCTCATTTAGAAATCAGATATGCATATTTGTCTGTTCCCCCCGAGACAAACAGTTTCAAGTAGCTGTCCCGTAACGAATTACACCCGTGTGTCATCAATCAACTGCTATTTTCATAAACTCTGGGAGCTCATCTATGTTGAGGTAAACTTTTTACCTGGCAGTTGGCCATAGTAAGTGGAAGATTACTCATTTGTATACGATGCACACAAGCCCACTATTCATGTCAGGTGTGTATTATCAGCACAGGACATCTCACCTGTACTTTCAAATGCACGTGTCATGGCTCATTTCAACAGTGGTGGAAGAAGTATTCAGATTCCAGATGTGGAAAGTAACAAAACCATTTACTCACGTTACTGTATTGCGTAGTTTTGTTGTTGTTTTGTTGTTGTTTATTTTTCAAGTAGTTTACTAAAATTGGAAATTTCAAATGTACTTGATTATGTTTTTGAGTGAAGTATTGTATTTTGCTATATTACATATCCCATCCATTACTGATTAAAAAAACAACAACTTTGACTAATGAAAACCGAAAGGAAGAAAAATAATCGCGCCTGGAACCCCTGCAGTGACGAATCAGCATCTAGGCTGCCTACCAGGCCCCAAGTCTTTCTGTAGGAGAAGGATCAGCATCTAGGCTGCCTACCAGGCCCCAAGTCTTTCTGTAGGAGAAGGATCAGCATCTAGGCTGCCTACCAGGCCCCAAGTCTTTCTGTAGGAGAAGGATCAGCATCTAGGCTGCCTACCAGGCCCCAAGTCTTTCTGTAGGAGAAGGATCAGCATCTAGGCTGCCTACCAGGCCCCAAGTCTTTCTGTAGGAGAAGGATCAGCATCTAGGCTGCCTACCAGGCCCCAAGTCTTTCTGTAGGAGAAGGATCAGCATCTAGGCTGCCTACCAGGCCCCAAGTCTTTCTGTAGGAGAAGGATCAGCATCTAGGCTGCCTACCAGGCCCCAAGTCTTTCTGTAGGAGAAGGATCAGCATCTAGGCTGCCTACCAGGCCCCAAGTCTTTCTGTAGGAGAAGGATCAGCATCTAGGCTGCCTACCAGGCCCCAAGTCTTTCTGTAAGAGAAGGATCAGCATCTAGGCTGCCTACCAGGCCCCAAGTCTTTCTGTAGGAGAAGGATCAGCATCTAGGCTGCCTACCAGGCCCCAAGTCTTTCTGTAAGAGAAGGATCAGCATCTAGGCTGCCTACCAGGCCCCAAGTCTTTCTGTAGGAGAAGGATCAGCATCTAGGCTGCCTTCCAGGCCCCAAGTCTTTCTTTAGGAGATTGAGAACAAGATGTAGGTTGATCAGCCGAGCGACGACAGTTCAGAGACTGTTTCAGTAGAAATGCTAGCTAAAACATCAAATTCTGCTGCCCAAAACAACGAAAATCCTTGGCCGCATTTGAAATATCAATTCATTCATCATGCAATGCCAGATGTGCCTGCCAAAGGTGACTGAACTGCCAGCGTTCAGTAGTTCCACATCTAATCTGCGGAAGCATGTTTTGGTAAGTATTTGTGCGTTGGTACTTCAAACGAAATTTTCATGACTAATAGAAAATATGTCATATGTCATCAATATGTCATGTGTGACATGGGTTATGTTGTTATTACATTATTACATATTATGTGTATACATATGTATAGATGTTTATACATTTGTATAGATTTTTTTTACACTAAAAACAAAATAGTTTTGGATTTATGACTCCTTTTGGATTTATGACCCCTCTATATGGGAGAGATCCCCCACCCCGTTTTTTATTTTATTTTATTTTTAAAATATAACTAAGTAACTTTTACTTAGAGTACAATTTAAATGAACTACTTATTACTTTACTTAAGCAATTTTTCAGATAGTTAATTTCACTTGTACTTGAGTAATATTTCTTCAAAATATTGGTACTTTTACTTGAGTACAATATTTTAGTGCATTAAGTAAAAGTACTAATACCTGACTGTGAAAACGCACCCCTATAAGTTATAGTCCTGCATTGAAAACGCTTGGCGGCGTGAAGAGATAAGTGTGTGGGGAACAAAGTATTTCTGAAAATAGCTGAAGAGGAGATGTGTGCAGTGAAGAAGAGGGATGGACTCTGTCAGGAGAGAAACTGAAAAAAACGTGCACGTAATGGGAGTTTGGGCGTGCTGCTCTGTGCTCCGGGCTCGCATTGTATTGAGAGACAACAGCGTTGCAGAGTGTGCCCGTGCATGCTTGTATGAGCCACTGTATTGGAATGCTGGCCCCGGGCACTTAGCAGCTCACAGCTTTAACTTCTGTAAACAAACTAATAGCAGGAGACTGGAGGACCACACAGCCTCTCCGGTGAAACACTAACTGCAGCCTGTCCTCCTACACTGCTGCTGCTGTGGACACAGGCACTGATTTACATTACTGAAGGAGGCCTTGAGTGCTGGCTATAAATATTATCTATACTTTGGTTCAATACATACATTTTAATACAAAGAGTAGAATCTGCTACCTGTTACTTTGTACAACACTTTAATCTCTCATGGATCTTTGTCCGACACTAAGTAAGTCAAAGGCAATCAGGATCTATTTTTAGAGGCTTGGCATACTCTGTGCAAATACGCCAGTGCAAATAGGCCTGGTCTAGCTGGTTGAACATCCTCACTGTGCGTCCTTATGTACTTGTGGAGATGATAAAGTCATGGGGTCAATATCAGAGCTTTTGCTTGCAAGGCATGGTTGTTGTGAACAAAAGGAAACCAAAAGCATGCACGCATTTAGAGAATTGTATACAGTCTTCCAAGATTGCGCCTCAATCATTCCAGTGAAAACGGCTCATCGGTCGCATATGCCAGGAAGAGAGCGAGCATCAGTGTCCTTCTCTGGCTTAGCTCGCTGGTTTTCCTGCTAGCTCCCCACTAAGATGAACAGCACTAAAATCATTTACTGATTTTCAATATTTATTAGAGACAATGGCACAAATTGGGATAATACAAAGTCATGTTGGAGTGTTTGAGATGCACAAAAAAAAGATTCACAGATTATTTTGTAAGGATTGTATTTACGGGAAAAGTCTTCAGAGCCAATTGGTTTTGCATGATTTACAGTTCTGACTGTGGCCATAATCAGCTTCCAACCAGCCCAGCGCTGTTCCTGAAGGCGTGAGGTCAGCTTTGTCTTGTTGTTTCATCCTATAGCATCCCTATATCCAATGTCAGGACTGCAGAAATGACCCATTATAAAACACAGCAAAGAGGACATTTGAGCTCAGCTTGCTCTAAAAATCTGTGTTTTATTGTTTCATTGATTATGCTCAAGCCCTTAAAGGCTGACGTAAGTCAACCACAAGTTCATTTTTAAAGAAAAACTCTTTAGCTGCAAATAGTGGAAACTGGTACGTAAAAACTTCAGTCAATCTTGAAGTATATCATGATCATTATGAACCATCATCAGGTAAACCCTCTTGGAAACAATTGTTAAAAAGTAACAATTAATTACTAAGTTCAATCAAATGATATAGAAATCACCAGTTCTGGTTGTTGCCATTCAGCCGCATACTCCAAAAGAAGATACAGCTGGAGTAACAGATTAATAACAAATTGATACCAGACAACAACAAACAAAAGAAACAAGGGAACCGCATCCCAAATATCTTTGCATGCAGAGCACCCTATAAATTCCCCCTCTTCCCAACTCACATACCACTCTTGAACCATTGGTCCACCAGTATAGCAACAAAAGAGTGGGGATATTAATACAAGTTACCCGTTTTCATAGCCATCCTTTTCAAACAGCAGCAAACACATGCTGGAGCTTCTACTCCACTCACCTTGGACTACACACATATGTTTCCTACAGACATATGTTTCCACAACAAGACAAAGAAAATAAAAGGAATGTTCAACGTGCGTTTAGACGTGTCAGGTGTTTTAGTTAAATGTGAAAATATAACCATTACTGTTGAAAATGTTTTAGATAGATTAGTTTGAGTAACAATATCAGTAGGATTCTGTGTGAAGACAATCGTGAGAACATGGGCCTACTGGTACATGCCAGTCAATCGACATTTAGATATGTATGCATTGTATGGCTGGTTTTGTTTATAATAGTATTTTGCATAAGGGTTTGTTAAATGTTGCGTTTTAATGATGCGCCTTAATCCCGTCTGATCCCAGGTCCATGAGCAGCCCACTGAGATGTCAGTCTGTCTCTATCGTGCTTTTGTTTGGCTCACTGATAACAATCCAACTGTCACCTCATTATGAGCTGAAACAGGTTGGATGACAGGTTAAACATCCAAGAAACCTCCCTGTGCACTCGCCTTCTGCACAGCAGTCACACGCAATGGGCAACCCTTGGCTGTTGAAAGATCACAACATCGCTCTGCGTCACCGGGAGTGTGTGTGTAGGTGTGTTTGCGTAAACCAAATGACAGTTAGTCCTAGGTAAAACAACGGAATTCTCCATTCTCCATCATGTCTATTTGCGAACTTAGCGTATTTGATATGCACGTGTGCGTGTAGAGCCTGAGCATTGTCTGCTGGCTGTAGACCCACGCATGATGGATTGGAGTTGAGGAAGTCATTCATCTTTAATGATACTCTGATTGTAACGCTTATGAAATGTATTAACCAATGCAAATGCCTCACATTCCATTTCCTGCTGCACAGGAGTGGGTTGGGGGGTGGGTTGTGTAGGGGAGCTGGAGGTAATTAGATATGGAGTGGGAGATTGATTTTGGAGTTTCCTACCTTTCCTGTCCCATTCTACGGACTCTTAAGTAGATATGAGTTCTCAGGGGTCGTGTTGGGCTCTGCATACAATGCAAGGTATCAAAGGAGAGGAGACTGCAAGTGAAGGACTGTACTTCTACAATCTTAAAGTACTACTTTACTTTAGTAGCACTGTTTATTCTACTTTTTACTTCAATTCCATTACATTCATGTTGAAACTGTACTTTTTATTCCACCGCATAATCATCATCATAACAAAATTGATTTATATTTCATTTTTGTAAATATAGTGACAAAGTATACAATTTAACAAACAGAGACAAACAGTAAAAACATGATGAACAAAAAAACGATAGATTTAAAATATATATAAATATATATAAAGTAAAACCAAAAAATAGAATAGAATTAGAAAAAATACCTTCCAGTAAAATGGATTTCAAGAAGTGAGTTAAAAGCATAGACTGTAACAAATATAGTCATTGGTTAAAAGATAGCACTTATTTGGCTTGCTTGAGATGCTCAGGCAAGTGAGTTTAAGAGCTGAGGGGAGTGAATAGGGGCTGGTCATTGTAAATATCTTCTGTGGAAAAGGCCTATCAGGGTAATATGTTCTCTTTTCCTAAAATGTATCCTGGTGGCCACAGCTAAAGCATCTGAGAATTGCTGCAGTCTACATGAAAGAGAGGTGAAAACATGGACTTTCTCAAGAGTTAGTTCTGGTCTTTGTTACTTTGAAGATTAAGACTTTACAAGACTTTTCAAAGCTGATCATCTCATAAAATATGATACATTGTTGTAGATTTAAATGCCCAAACAGTATAATTATAGGGTAAAGTCGATAAAATTGTCTAGCTCGTGTGTTAACGCATAATAAAGTAACTCTCTGACGGGCATTTCTGCATCTTCATAGGTACATTTTATTAATACATTTCTGTACTCGTAAAATACAATATAGAATGCACGACTTAAACTTGTAATGGAGTATTTTTTCATTGATGTTTTAGCCTTTAAAATACTTCTTAAAGTTAAGGATAACTCACAACTTGTACAGTATGCATGACATCACAAACAACTGTAAATAACAACCTATTTCCTGTAAGTTTTAGGCTTGTGCCGAGCACTAATCCATAATAGAAGAACCTGTTTCTCAGTAAATTGAAGATGGTGCTTTCCTGGCTGCGGTAAAGCTGTCAGGGATGATTAGTTTAGAGAGTCAGAGAGATCCCCAGCTGCTGGAACTTGTTTTATTATGCAATGTAGCCGGTGATTCCATCCGCATGCAAAGAAGCAAGATGGCTGAATGAAAGGGGTCATTCGTTAGTTGTTGTTGTTGTAGTTGTGTCTCTCTTTAGGACATGTTATCATTTGGGTGTGAGATGTCAACTTGCCTATAAATCAAGGTTTAGCTCTATATTAGCAACCTGGTAAACCACTCAGAACTATAAATCTTATTTGCTTTTGTTTGTCATAATTGAATTGTTTATGCAAATGCCAGTCGTCCATTGTGATGGAGGATTTTTCAAAATTGCATTCCTGTTGTGCATGTTTTCATACCGTATGTGAGTCATCCTTACCTTGCAGATTTGTATTGTTGTGTAACCAGGTAATCTAAAATCTGTTATGGTATTTACAAAGTAATCTAAGGAGTACATCCTATTCTCAAAGCCTGTTAGCGACACATTGTGAAGTTGATGTGAAGATACTATGTTCCCATACACAGGGTCAAAGGATTCAGGCTGAATGGGTGCCAGGTCAGCTCCTTTATTACCTCAATGTCACATTGCTGCAGATTATCTGTCAAGATATGGTTGTAGCTCCGTTTTAATTTTCACAGACATCATTTGCATCCTCCCACGTCTCTAATAGACCTCCACGCTAGCACGCACACTTCCCAGGCTGTCCTAAAATGTTACTGTAGGTCTTCTTTTTGTTCTGTTTGTTCGAACTCTCTTTTCAGAGGACTGTTTTCCTGGTTTACTCATTTGCAAGGTCTGCTCTGTCAAGAATAACTAACAAGAACATACAGAACATTAACGTTCCGCTGGTCCGACTTCAAACACAGGAAAGTGGTTCTCTATTATTCCTCTTCCTGGGCTCTATTGTATTTGGACTTATGGTTCCATCCTGGCAATGCAAGACTAAATGGACTGTGATGGACAGTTTGGGTACTTTTCTGTTTTCTCTTTCAAAAAATCAGGGGTTATTTAAATTTTTATTTTTTGGGGGGGGCATTTTAGGCCTTTATTATGACAGGACAGCTCAGACATAAAAAGGGAGAGAGAATGGAATGACACGCAGCAAAGGTCAGCAAGTCGGAGTTGAACCTGGGCCGCTGCGTCAAGGACTGAGTCTCTGTATGTGGGCGCACGCTCTACCAGTTGAGCTACCTAGGGGCCCAATTGGTGTTTGTCTATAACCATGTCGGTTTTTGTGATGTTCCCGTGTTCCCTCTTCTCATAATTTAAAATAGTGAGCACAATGTTATTTAAACTGATAGAAATGATGCTCAAAACTACAAACATAAGACCCAATTTTTAATAAACTGAAATTATCCATTAATCAACCACAATTCCCATAAAAAGAGTCCTGCCAGACTGGAAGCTACTGCCCTGAACCAAGGCATCCTCAGTATGTTCACACAAAGTGTTCAAATCCACAGTGACACAGTGAGTCAAGTCCAAACACCAAAATCCCATTAAGTACTTATTTTTTGATTATACGCACAGTGATCGACACAAACTCGGATGCTTTTGCACTAGATTGTACCCACGAGGCCCCACACACACACAAACAGCGTATTGCTCCAGACTTCGGGTCTGCTGTCTGACTGGTCGTGGGAGGATCAAAGTTCAGATTTTGAATGCACTGTAAAGGAAAACAACAGAAGGGAGGCAGTCAGGGAAGAACAGATAGAGAGACAAAGCATTGATAAAACTCCATCAGGATTTATATTAGCAGGAAAAGAGGGGCTGAGTTACAGAACAGCGTGGGCGAGGACGCAAGTTATAGGACCGAGATGAGGCGAGACAGATAAAAATAAAAGATTATCGGTGTAATAGAGGAAACAGTTTGTGCTGCATCAAGCCATATTTGTCAGGTAGAGGACTAAGGTCCTCCCCCGGCTCGCTCGCCTCCCTTTCCTCCCTCCTTGGCAAGGGAAGCAGGATGTCTTTCATCCAGTTCAGCTGAGGGATCAAAGCTAAAAGGCTACTCGGCTGAAACTGACCTCAATTTGCACTGCTGCGCACTCCACACTTCTCCAACATACACAATCCTATAGTTCTCCTTACATCCCCTCCACCACCTCCCACTGAACTACACACATGTTATTTCCCTTCCTGTAGGCCTTACTACCTCATCCACTTAACACGGGAAATCTCTCGCCGCCTCCAACCCATTAATTGTGAAATTTATAGCCTCCACGACAAGTTACCTTTAATCTGGACTATTTGTAGAATATATCACATATTATCAGATGTGAAGATAATCAGATAGGTCCTCTGTGACATATAACTTGTGTTTGTGTTGGTTAAATATCCTGCTCACAATAGCCTTACACTGCTCTGTGCTTCAAAGAGCAGCCTGTGTTTGGCTTCCTCTCTGTCTTGTTTCTCACTGTTTTCACTACAAACAGCCTCTCTGCTTCAGCACCCTACACACATCCACACACGCACACCCACACACATGCACACACATATGCACCCATGCACGCGCACGCATGTGGACGTGCACGCACACACACCAACACACAAACACTGTAATGTATACACACAGTATTTGTGTACATACACATTTACACTTTTAATGTCATACATTTATGCCCCCAAAAGTCAGAAATCCTTTTTTTTTGCTGATTTAAAGTCACATGATTGATTGACCACACCTGTAGTTTTTGTTTGATGTACTGTGCAGATTCAGCTCTTTATGCTCGCCTTCTTTTTTTTTTCCAAATGCGAAAGAATTTTGAAAACCAAAATATAGACAGCTACTTTATACACTGTTACCTGGCTGGTTACATGAACAGCTCCTATTATATATCTTTTACATTACATCAGTTAATGTTTGCATAGAATGGAATGGAATGAATATATACACACAGTGTTTGTGTACATCTACAAACTTTTAGCCTCTAACATTTTTGACCCCAAAATAAGTTTAAAATCATTGTATCTATGCCTATATTAAGGCATGTGATTGGTTAATAACACATGTAGTTTTTGGTTGATGTACTGTGCAGATTCAGCTCTTACCAAAATATAGGCGCCTACCTACTTTATTGTTACTTGCCTGGTTGCTCGACATCACGTGTAGCACAATCAATTTATTAATGAGTAGCATGGAGAATCAACAAAACATTATGTCATAAGAGAATCTTATGCTTTTGTTTGTGTCTGAATTATTATTGATTTCTGTTTCTCTTTATTTTACTTTTATACTATTCTACCTATATTACCTTTTACCTTGTATCGGACTTTATTGTCCAGTCCAAAGGAAAGCATGTTGCGCTCATTGCATTGTGCTTGAAGAATAAAACTTTTATTATTATTGTAAGGGATGAATATTAACGCTCTTTTGGCACCCACCAAAAATGTCTAAATACTGAACAATGTCTGGTCACATTTGAAATCTTGTAAATGTTGACAATTTGAGAGAATTTTATTTACAGCATTTAAAACATTGGCTTCTTTCATAAATAAAAAAAAAAATATTTTGTTGAAAACATTAATATTTCTACATGTAAAGTATCAATAAAGTAGTTTTTGGTATCACAAGGACTTGGATTAGCACTTATATCAAAACATTGCCAAAAATAATTACCAAATGTTCATTTCTGGAGGTGTTTATGGTGCTGCTGTTACTGGCTTGCATTGTATTGTAAGGTGTTCTTATTATTTTGTCTATCCCCTTTGTAGGGTTGATACAGTAACTGTGGAACTGGTGTATAGTGAATGCTTAATCAGTGATATGGTTCTTATAAGTTCACCCGTCTCTCGTTCACTTTTTCACACTTTTAAAAAGAACTTTCTGTTTGTCTCATCTACTGTACATCTACTAGACCACAGACAGGCCAAGTTCATAAATGACATTCTTGGGCGCCCCCTTCTGGGCTGTGGCCACAATGTTTTTTATTCTGGAAATATTTGGACTGCACCAAAAGAGGGGAAATCCTTACACGGCGAGGCTGCCTGCCAATGCCTGAATCCTTACTGTCGTTGATTTAACAAAGGAAATGAAGACATATTATTAAATCATTTGTGAGCCACTATGCTGCACATTAAGTCCAGTTAATATTCACAGAGGCCAATTGAGTTCCTCCTGAGTGTGTTAAATCCTCACAGGCTGATCCATGGGATAGAAAACCCATGTGTGGCATTAGAGGGCTGATTCAACTTAAGACTCTCTCTTCCTTTCACACAGTGGAAAATAAGATACTATTTTATTTAAAGTTTGTATCATGTGGTATTGTTAATCCCTGACGTCTCCTTTAATCTCCTATTTTGAAATAGCTCCACTATTTTTCCCAGCCGTACTGTATTGTATGGTTTACTTTAAGTTACTTATCACTTCTTGGCGTTTTATAACATTTTATTAAAATCCTTATCCTTTTCCTTTCTCTCTCAGCAATTGATTCACATTTAAGTCAAATAAAGATGTGTTTCCTATAAAGGAAATATGCTTACTATCTTTGTAGATGTCTTTGTAAAAACCTTACAAAATGATTTAACAAAGACAATAAAAACACAATGGTTCAATTTATCACTCATTTTTGCAAAAAGACATTTCATTTATTCAATTAAGTGACATAACTACATGGGAATGTCCAAAACAAAAACAATATAATCTTACAGATGAATATATGGCAGCGTCTGAGCAATAATAAATATCTGAACATCTGACCAATGACGACAGAAAACAGAGCCTCAGCGTATACCATCAGCCGGGTGAGTGTATGATTTTAATTTGCTCTCATCTTGATTGGAATTGGCGTGGGTTCATCAAGCACACAAATAACCCCCATCTGTAACCAGGTCCACCTGCTTATAAACACAAACAGTTATGAACACACTCCGACCTGTCACATTTCATCAAAGCCGGAGCACACACACTGCTGCATGCATCGATGGCTTCAGCTGGCCCCTGTGCATGAAAGCTGTTTCCTCTCAAAGTTTTATTACTCCAGAACATGTGACAGTAAAACATGAGGTTGTTCAGATACTCCACAACAAACTTTTAGAAGACAATGTGTCAGAAGAAGTCGTTCTGGCTCGATTCTACATCTTCAGCACCCTTGTGGATTTCTCAATTTACTTCCTAGACTTTTCCCAGAGAGTGTTCCTCCACAGTTCTCAGGGCCGATCCTGTCTGCGCCTCCTGAGACAAAGTAGCCTGTTGTCTGGCCTGGGGGGGGTCCGGAGGAGTGGTGTTATGAGAAGGCAAAGAACATGTTATGTTAACCTGGGTGGTAAAAGCCTGAACATATTTGGGAAAATGCCCCTTTATACCCTTTCACACCCACTCTTTTTCTTTGGCTTCTTACACCTAACTGCAGGAATTCTCCAATCTTCCCCTGTGTCTTAATAATTAAAGGGCAAGTTCACCCAAATTACAAAGAAAAACAAAATACATATTTGTTTCTTGTGGTATTAAGCCATTAAAATAATTTTGGTTTAATTTGGTAAATGGAATTTTCTTTTGATGCTCAAAACATTGAAGAATTCAAAAGGAAAGGATCATTCCATAAACAATGTCTCTGTTACTGTGTTGACAGTCCATATTAAGGCCATAACAAGGTTTTTTTTTAGAACTACTGAGGTCCCAAAACTGAGTCCAAATTGTCCAAAACCCAATTACTCCCAAAAAATATTTGACTGGTCATCAATAACTTTCATAGTCTTGCTTGCCAAACCCTCCTCCAAAGCGCGCTGAAGGAGAGTCTGGCTACTCCACAGAGCATTGGGGGATGGGAGGAAAACGTGCTCTGGTTTAATGGCATTTCTTTAAACCAATCAGAATCGCCATGGGCAGCGCTAAGCTCCGCACAGAGCGGCTGCAAAATAGTTGTGCCAGAGAAAACTCAGATTGGACAGATAGTCTAGCTAGCTGTCTCAATTTACCCTGCAGAGATCTGATGCAGTCAAAAATAGTCCTCATAAATACACCAAATTTAAAATTCCAACACAAAGAAAGGGGAAGGAAATGGAAAATACATACATCCGGGGAGCAATCCCAGTAGTGGAACGTCAAGTATACAGACTATAACTTTCATAATACGCTGAGGATGTGTTGGTTAGATTATATAGTCTCTAAATTGAATTTCCCCACACAATGGTCTGATGCTGTTTCTGCTCCCACCAATCTGCACAATCTCGAGATATGCTATAATTCAGGCAATCTCCTTATTTCAACTTTTTAAATTACTTTTGAATCTTTTTTTTTTTTTTTGGGGCAGACCAACATTAGCATTCATTTCACATTGTGTTCACCTGATGAATTTGGTCTCCATCAGCTCCTGAGGGAAGTATCTGGCGCTTTAGCTGCTACATGCAGCATGTTCACCAGCTAGTTGCTAACTATGTCTGTACATTTGGATGCTAGAGCTTTTATTTTGCTCAAAACAGCTGTCTGGCAGGAATGAAAATACAATGATGAGAGCTTGTAAACGGAAGTAGCGGTCCGTAAAAAGAAAATAATGCGCTGAAAGATGCCAAAACACGGTAAAGTTGAGGGGAACTTGTGGTTTGTCACTATTTCTTTCACATTACATGAAGTCATTTGATCCTTTGTAAATATGAAACCATTTCTTGGAACAACTTGAAAGATTCATCATGTGTAATTGTAGAATATAAACTTCCTCTCAGGTTGTTAAAGCCCCCAAATTCCCAGAGTTGATACCTTGGAAGTACTTGCTATGGTCCTTGTCCACAGTCCTTGCTATAAATAGTTTCCATTGGAATTTCTTTCGACTGAAGAAATGTTTCCTATGAAAACTGTTGACGTAATGTTCTGTGGAATATCCAGAGGAACAAGGACAATTAATGATGTCTGTTTATTGATCCCCAATGGGGAAATTACAATTTACACTCTGTTTTTTGTTAGTAATCTACACACAGGAATACACACATGCTCAGGACCTATTCATGCACAAATGGAGAGATGTCAGAGTGAGTGGGCTGCCAGTGCTGGACCAGCGCCCTGAGCAGTTGGGGGGTACGGTGCCTTGCTCAAGAGCACTCTGGAGGTGAAGTGGAATATCTCCAGCTAGCACTCCACACTCCGTACTTTGGTCCGTACGGAGACTTGAACCAGCGACCCTCCAGTTCCCAACCCAACCAATAGAGCGTTGTTGCTGTTGATGGCTCTTTGGATGTTGATGACGGCCTGATGGGTGGTTCACCATATTGGTCCAAAGAGAAATATCTCAACTTTACTCATCGACTGACTTTTCCTCCATGACGTCCAATTTTGTGGTTGTCTTGACAACCATTGGATGGATTGCCTTGACATTTGGTACAGATGTTCATGGTCCCCTCAGGACGAATTATAATCACTTTGGTGATCCCTTAACTTCTCATATCATCAGGTCAGTACAGAAAAATACATTACACATTTACGACGTGAGACAGGTGCGTCGGAAAGAGACAAGCAGGTCAAAAGTTGCAAAAGAAAACTCCTGCACATTGACTAACTTGCAAAAATATATTGTGTAATAGTAGGCAACGTTTCTAGTACTGAGTACTTTATATATTTTTGCAAGTTAGACAGTGTGTGGGAGTTTTCTTGACAATATCATCAGGTCAAAGATTCTTTGGTTTATGACCAAATACCTGCAAACCTGATGACATTCCCATCAGCCTCAGCTATTGGGAATGTTTTTTTCAGTGCTAAATAGCAAATGTTAGCATGTTAACTCTAACTAAGATAGTACACATGGTAAGCATTGCCTGCTAATCATCAGTATGTCATTGGGAGCATGTTAGCGTGCTGATGTTAGCATTTAGCTCAAACCACCGCTGCTAATTACAGCCTTGCTGTGCCACTTAAGTAGCTGTAGATTTTTGTTTTCATTTCATCAAATGAAACCATGGCTGATAGCATCTACATGCCAATATACCTCTGGAGGAAGGCTGAGTGAGAAAATATGTTTTTGTAATTTGGGGGAACTAACCCTTAAAGTAATAGGAGAGATATCATCAGAGCTATATCAGATTATTTTTCGCCAACTTTTTGTAAAATCATTCTTTGACTCACACCCATATCTTAGCCACTGTGTCAAGCAATGTGTCGGTCAGCACTCAGAATGAAAGGCTCTCTGTTCCCCTTAACTATCCCTCTTGGAATTGTGTTCTTTGGGATGCTTCTCCAAGCTAAGCCTGGCACAGGCCTAAATTTCCGGAGCCCAAAATGTGAGCCCAGGGAACTGGATTCCTCCGGGAAAGGGCAACAGCGGGAGATGGAGCGCCACTCAGAAGCAAAACAAACCCAAATATCAGGGGTTTATTTAAAATCTCCCTGTCTTATATTAACAGCAGTGCCACAGGCTAGTGATTAGCCACACATGGGTCAGGGGTTGCTAAGCCTAACTGAATTTCCCTTTGGAATCCATATTTTGTGTATGATGCAAAATACAAGCCAGGATTGTATTCATGCTTAGTCATCATTAAGATATTATTGCTCATTCAACACTTACAGAGACTGACTGAAGGGCAGCTATTGGATATGTATGGAAACGTTTTAATAATGAGAAAACACAAAAGTATTTCACGTGTACAGTCCAGTTTTCTTGACAGACTGCAGCTGTGTGATGACACATGGAACCACAAATGTAGATATTATGCTATCTGATGTTCTTCACAAAGAGCTGAGACCTGCCCAGGTTACTGTAATGTCAACACTGAACATATGATCTTACTGGAGTGATCTGTGACATTGAGGGATTAGTACTTGTTTGATATCTTACAGTTGAAATGCCCTGCGTAGGAAGGAAGTGCTTACCAACTGGTCGCCTGTTCCATCTTCAGGAGCTCTAAGGGAGGGAGGGAGGATTTCAGTGCAATATTTACAGTGACCTTTTCCTCTCACTGGCCAGGGGCCCATGGGAAAAAAACTGGAGAGGACAAACAATGAACAATAGGGTTCAGAGATGAGCAATGGTGCCAGCGCAGCATGTGCCATTACGGGATGTGGATTGCTGAGGGTTGGGGGGTCACAGCAAGGATCAAGGCACCAGCAGTGTCCCTCAGGAGCACACCTGGGACACCTGCTCAGAAAGCCTGTGCTATTTAAAAACACAACATGCAATCACGTGTTCCTTGCTAAATGAGAATATTTGTCAGCAGCGGATAAAGGAAAAGTTTGTCATTATGTTAAGTATGCTTATTTGCTTTCTTGCTGACAGTTATATGAGAAGATCAATACCATTCTCATATCTGTCTATTAAATATGAAGCTGCAGCCAGCAGCCGGTTAGCTTAGCTGAGCATAAAGACTGGAAACAAGTAAGAAAGTGTGCAGTACAGAAACACAAGTAAAACCACATTTTTAAACTTTTTTTTGCTTAGAACAAATAGGTACACAAAGGCTAGCTGTTTCCCCCTGTTTCCTCTTTTTGCTCAGCTGCTAACCGTCTCCTGGCTCAACCTTCAGATTTGAGAGTGTTATCAATTGTCTCTCTCGGCAAGAAAGCAAATAGGTATATTTCATTTTTTTTCGTTTCTTTTTTTAAGATTATTTTTTTTGGGTTTTCCACCTTTATTTGATAGGACACCTAAGTGAGAAATGGGGAAGACACGCAGGAAATTGACACGTATAATGTGTCAAATAACTTATCGGTTTGTAGATTCACCAGTTCACCAACTATGTGTGATATGCAACTGATGTTCTCATTCGATGGCAAAGGCTGTACTGAGACGAAGATCAGAATCTCTCAGCGTCATTGCTGTAAGTTGATGTTTATGTAGACAAACAGCCCCTGTGTTGTATCAGCCTCTGTGCAAACTTTCAAGTCACAGTTTGATCCCTCAATTATCAGATTACCTCGTATAATTGGACAATATGGTTTCCCCGGGGATTGGGCCTTGCCTTATCAAGGAATTCTTTCTGCCCTGCACAATTTGGTGAGATAAATGTAATGATATCAGTGTTCTAGTGTGTGCCTGGGTGGTCTCTGTTGCATTTCTAATGATGCTGCGCCTTTCCCAGAACAAGTGGAAATACCTCAGTGATGCACCGTGAAAAGAAGAAGAAAAGAGAGACGAAAAGCTCCCACTGGCCCTCAGAATTCCCTTCAGAGAAGTATGCAGGCTAATAATGCTGTTTCTGCTGCATTTGATCTTACATGATGCTTGGTAATGTAGAGATGCACAAGCTTTAGGTGGACTCCAGGAAGAATAGCTGTGCCTATGGCCCCAGCTAATGGAGATGCCAATAAATGAAATCAAATCAAAATCCACTCTCAGCACAAACCAGACTGCTTAATAGATGTTGTTACAGCACATCAATAGCTTCTTTAATTCTTCAAGACATAGGAGCAGAACCAACCGCCGTCCAAATGGGTCAATACTTTAAAGGCAAATTAAAAAAGAGAAATTGGAGAAAGTCAGTTAGTAACTGTACGATGTCTGCAGTGAAGTATTCAGATCCAGAATACTACAATGTAATAATAGTCACAAGTAAAAGTCCAGCATTAAAATGTCCTCTAAGTAACCATACAGAAGTATCAACAAAATGCACTTTTAGTATCAAAATTTAAAAGTACTCATTTTGTACACATGTTATTATAGTAGGCTATGTATAGTTGTTGGGTTATGGTTGTTGGTGCATTAATATTTAAGCAGCAATTTAATTTTGTTGCTGTTATTATTTTAATACAGTGTATTATTTTTGCTTTATACACTGTTGGGTAGTTTAATCGATGAGAATCATCAACTACATCATCAAATACTTACAGATAAAATATAGTGTAGTAGAAAGTACACTATTTACCCCTGAATTGTCTTGGAGTAGAAGTATAATGCAAGACATAAATGTAAATAATAAAGTTAAAGGACCACAACACTATACTTAAGTACATTATTTGATGAAATTTACCTAGTTATATTCCACCACTGATGGGCTGTATACTGCACTGTATTTTTCAGGAGGAGTAGAATGTGTTTTTAGATAATTCATTTTTCATTTTATTTTATTTTGAAGGCTGTGGCTGAGTAGTGAAAGCCGGAAGTAGTCACATGATACAGGAAACGGTCCTCGCAGTCCAACCGCTGTACATTGTAAGTTACCGTTTCTTTAACCTATTTTTCTCTTAAATGCTCCAGGTAGAGTCAAAGTCATTGTGGTGGAACATGTGATAATATAAACGGTTTTTAAGATTACGACAAACAAAAATGACAGCCACTCCAAACTCTTCCGGACAGCATAACGAATAGCTTTCTAGCGAACAGGTTAGCCTAAGAAGCTAACGTTAACTTTAGATGTCAAATATGTCAACACAGCTGATTTCCCTTTTTCTAAAAAGCCGACGGGTTGTTTAGTATGTTGCACTGTACGTCTGTGATAGCGGATACAGCGGACAGATGCGGGTGCTTTTTCATTTTTGAACCGCCTTAACGGCATTATGATTAGCAGAACCAAACCCCACTGACATATCTATCTATTTAAAGCTGGTGTGTTGTGTGTTTGGGCGAACGGGTCTTAGATGTCTTCATAGCCGGGGCTTCTAGTAGATTCGGCGGCGTAGTGCCATATAAAGCGGCCATAGGCTACTTATTTTCTTATTTAGCTGTTAACACGTTAACGTTAACTGCTTTATTTTGGAAACATATCAATAATATCTCCAGCTTTCCTTTTTTCTTGTTTTTTTTCTCCGTCATTCGCTTGTATCAAAGTACGTTAATACAGTCAATGTAGCCAATATAAATGTTTTTATTTGTAATGTGAAGGAAGGCATTTCCAGAAAATATACCAAATTAAAACAAATAAATTGTCTTTGCTCCTCTTCACTAACCTTCCTCTTTCACCCCTCCATCCAAACCATATGCCATATATTAAAGGGGAACTATGCCGTTTTTTTAGCTTAATTTATCTTAACTGAACGGCTTGGGAGTCATTGAAATGGTTATATGACGTTTTTGAGTTGAATGGTGGTCGTCTCGCTCCCCCCTAGCGCCTGTGAGCGGAAAAAAACACAGTTAAAGAAATGGACCAACAAATCCCGTTGTTCTGGACGGAGATCAGTGAAGGAAAATAGAAGTACCTAGACGTTACTGCGCAGCTTCCAACTGAGTTTGGCGACGTAGTTGGTGTCGGTACACGATCCGTCCTGCCTGCACGATCCGTTCTGCGCATGTGCAAAATGTTAAAGTACGCGCAGATGATGTACGAGGATTTAAGGCACTGCACGGTCTGTTCCACAGTAGCGGCTTCCACCAGGAAGTTTAGCTAATAGCTAATTCGGCTAACTGCTAGCTGACAGTTTGATTCAGCCTAAAATAACGTTACTCAAACTAAACAGTGGGGAAAGCAGCTACAGCTAAATTAAGACTTTACAGTAATAATAAAGACAAGTATTGAGTGATTGTATTTTGAATGAGCACAAGTAAAGTACTTCTGCTTCTACTTCTCACCTATGGTCATGAAGGCTGGGTCATGGCCGAAAGAACGAGATCCAGGGTACAAGAGGCCGAAATGGGTTTCCTCAGGAGGGGGGCTGGCGTCTCCCTTAGAGCCTCTGCTCCTTCACCTCGAAAGGAGCCAGTTGAGGTGGTTCGGGCATCTGGTAAGGATGCCTCCTGGGTGACTCACTAGGGAGGTGTTTCAAGCTGGGAGGAGGCCTCGGGGAAGGCCCAGGATTAGGTGGTGGGATTATATCTCCAACCTGGCCTGGGAACGCCTCGGGATCCCCCAGTCGGAACTGGTTGATGTGGCTCGGGAAAGGGAAGTTTGGGGTCCCCTACTGGAGCTGCTGCCCCCGCGACCGATACCGGATAAGCGGATGAAGATGGATGGACAAGTAAAGTAGAACTGACGTAACAGCTGTTACATATTTAAATGGTTATTTTCATTCATTCATTCATTAATTTTACATGCTGTCTCAGCCATAGACCTATATATGTCTATGGTCTCAGCTAGTGGTTAGCCGAATTAGCTGTTAGCTAAACTAACGTTAGCTTTCCGGTGGAGGCAAACAGGCTTTCTTTAACTGTCTATGTGAACAGATCGTGCAGTGTCGTAAATATGCGTTCTTCATGATATCATATACGCATGCGCGAACATCTTTCAGATTTTAAAATCAACAAGACCATAAATCAAAAAATGAACATCATTCTGTGATGCAGAAGACTTAAAACTAGTGAAATGGAACATAAACTCTTTTGTGTTCACTGAGGTAATAAATCAAGTGAGAAGTGACTTCTACAGAAACCGACCTCCTTTTGCAACTGCACGTGTCGCCCCCCCCTGTTGGATTTCAGATAGAATGCAGGTTTAAGGCACTTCCGCATTTGCAGCACTTCGCCGAACCGGATGCTCTGTCCATTAATATTTACAGTCTATGATCAAAACCCTGAACGGCACTTGATTCATCTCTCACATCAAGTGAAGCAATTACATCACATTGTTGTGATTGCAATAACCTGCCGTGTATACTCATTGCCAGGTGGCATTATTTCTCTCCCAACTTCTATAAACACTGTGCAGTCCTTTCCAATGTAAATAGATTAAGTATTTGCCTAACACAGAAATAATGGTTGCCTATGAAGGGCTCTATAAAAACAAAATGTATTGGACCTATTAGCACCTTGCTTATACTTGGAAAGATGTTTCATGTATACAGATGGGAATGAGCAAAAAGAAAGAAATGATTCAACCATATGACCTCATATGACTCAGAAAGGCCGCCTTCCATTAATTGGAATACACTTTGAAGAGAATAAACATTACAATTCTGTAAATCAGGTTTTAAAAACAGTCGTTGACTCATCACTACTTCATTGATTGTAGATGACAAATTATTGGTTTTAATCTCCAATCACCTTAATGTCCTATGAAGCAACTTGATTGTAAGTAAAGCTGTTTTCAGCCTTGTCTCATTCCTTTTAGAACCTGTAATACCTCCATAGTTCTTGTGGTTTGAGCTACCATACATCTGATTTCAGTTAATTGCCTCATCTGTAAGACTTACAGAAGAGTTGGAGTTGCTACTTCTCTATTTTTAAATATATGTAATACGGTTCTTTTCATCGTCAGTTTGTTTTGTCATATAAGACAAAAAGAAACCTTCACATTTGAGAAGGTAAAGGACCAATGAATGTTTGGCATTTTTGCCTGAAATAAGTAGATTTTAACTTTTTACTACCACTGTAACTTTCAAACATGCTTAAAGTGCTTATATTATGCTTTTTGGCACCCCAAAGGAACTTATCATCTCCAACAGAAAGCACTGTTCACAACCTGCTCCAAACAGCTCTATTGTAGTCCAGCCTTTACTTCCGTGACAAACGTGCATCACTTTGTAACACATATTATAAAGCTTACCTAGCTGCTAGCGTGGCACTCCCTCATGCTCTGCAACTGACTAGCTAGCAGGGCTGTGCAAGGATATTGTAATATCCGAATATTACACAAGTCTTGTCTTTTGCTGGTTTTAAAGGCAGCATTACAGTAGAGTGATGTAATTTTTGGAACACACCAGACTGTTGTAGCTGATTCATTTTTTGCCTTTACCCACATAGTTATTAAATCAACATAACTGATGACTATAAATGAAAAATCTTATTGTGCACATATTTTGTGAAAGCACCAACTGTCAACCCTACAATATTGCTACAATATCGATAGAGCAGCCTAATTAGTAGCATAAGAAGCCTACTTGTATAGAAATCCAATTTAGTTAGTTAGGAGTGATAACATGAGCACAGCTTCTTTAGTTTTAGAAATGTTAGCGCACGCTTATGTTACACAAAAATCAGGAAAGCACCATTTCAGTTGTGGTTTTGCAGCGTTGCGTGTCAGCTGTGTGACTCGGCGGCTGTGGCTCAGCGGTAGAGCGGTTGCCTGCCAATTGAAAGGTTGGTGGTTCAATCCCTGGCTTGAACCACCATGTCAAAGTGTCCTTGGGCAAGACACTGAACCCCCAGTTGCCCCCGATGCTGCGCATCGGAGTGTGAATGTGTGTGAGTGTCTATCTGATGAGCAGGTGGCACCTTGTACGGCAGCCTCGGCCACAGTGTATGAATGTGTGTGAATGGTGAATGTTTCCTGTATGATGTAAAAGCGCTTTGAGTAGTCGTTAAGACTAGAAAAGCGCTATATAAATACAGCACATTTACATTTACATTTTTCTGTTCCCTACACAGCAGAAACGTGTCTGACGCGGCGCTGCTGCTGCTGGGTGGCGTACAGGGAGGGCTATCTCGGGATATAGTGCCGACAGATTCAGACTCTGAAAAGTGGGTAACATAAATATATAGGCTACTGATTTGATTAAAGCGAGACAATGTCGGCAGTATTGACTGAAAAATAGGTTACAGAATATTTTGTTCTGTATGACAGGTGCAATATTTTAGAATACATTTTTCAAATCTGCATTGATGTCAAAACCTAGAGACGTTCAAACATCAACATGTCATTTACTAATATGTATTCATGTTGAAAATGACCAACATCTTTTCCCATTCTATTTTCGCTCCAAACAGGCTTGCGTGCAGTGTGAAAAATAAGGGTTTGATTTCTAGTATACACACGTTTTCAGCATGTCTCGAGCCCGTGTGTAAGCTCTAACCTGTTAACATGGGAGCTGAAATAAAACGCACACGTCACGCAGCTGACATGCTCGCGCGACACATCCAGTGTGTAGCCGGCCTTAAAGTTAGGACATTATACTTAAAAAACCTGAAGTCCTCCCATTGGGATGTAGACACTTCAGCTCAGCCTCATCAAGGGAAGTGTTTTTAAACAGAACAGAGTCTAAGCATCTATAATCCCCACTCTTGTGTACTTATGCCAGATATTGTTATAACTGTAATACCTTCTTTAAATAAGCTTTTTTCAGGGGGAAAGGTATCCTACCATGTGTGCTTGTTGAGTATACTGAGAGAGTGAATGAGTGAAATTAATTGACAGATGTGTTGCAGGCGTGCGCCTCATAGCGGGAATAAGTTGTCATTGAGCTCCTCCATCATTTGTGTCGACATCCATGCTAACAAGCCGATAGCCTTCCAGTGAGAGCCTACACAGCACTGTGTATCTCCTTCTCTTCTCCTAAGTCAGCACAGCTCAGTTGGGGAATGACGGGGGCAACGCTACACTGATCCATTTCCTGCCCCCCTCACCCCCTCTCCTGGGGCTCTAATTGAAAAATTTGGGTGGCCCTGCTTGTTTGCTTTGGTGGAATGCAGTGGGTTGTTTTTTTTTTTTTTTTTTTTTTGAGGCCTTTCCTCAGTGCCGCTGCTGCGTAGACCTCTGGGTTAATCGAGCAACGGGGGTCAGGCCGAGCCTTGTTTGTGAAGCGGCACTTCTCTCTCACCCCCGTCTGCTCTCCCCGGTCTGACCCACCTGGTAGCCTCCTCCCTGCTGACAGGCTTGCTGGGCCACTGGCTCTCACAGTATGGTTCCTGTGACCCAGTCAGACCTGGACCTACCGACAGAGGAGCTTTGGTCTGGGAAAACGTGTCGCATCATAGCTCGAGAGGCTTAATGTAGATCCAAGCAAGATTTAGACCTATTGAAGCAATTAGTTGATGAGTGACACAATTTGACAAAAAATAAAGAACACAAATTTTATATTTTTTTTCCTCTTAGCTTTTTTTGGTTTCAGCTTCTTAATTGCAAGGACTGGCAGCTTTTTTGCTGTGATGGTAGAATGAATATTTATGGTTTAGACTGTTAGTCTAAATACAACTATTTGAAGACCAAATGATCATTTAATAAGTACAATTAGAATATATTTAATTAGCTAATTATTTTCCAGATTAGTAATCAACACCATTTGTGATAATTGATTATGGCTTTTAGCTTTTAGTTATCAATTATGAACTGAAATGTATTCACTTTTACTGGTTCCAGCTTCTAATGTGAGGGATTGCTGCTTTTATTTGTTTTATATTTTAGGTTTTGGACTGAACTGACTTTTAAGACATCACCTTTCCACTATGATTATTTTTCCTGTTTTGTGACCTCCAATTGGGCTGCACAATTAATCGCAATTGTGTCAAAATTGCAATATGAACTAGTGCAATATCCAAATAGCAGGGGGGCGCAGTATTTGTTAAAGGCCAAATATGTGTCAAACCATTCTAAATTAAAGTATTGTGGGGCTGCAGGGACGTCCCGGCCTACAAATCGTATCCTACACAGACTAAAGAAAATAATCTTTATTTGGTACAGATCCTCGCAAAAATCACACTTCAATCATTTTAATTTCTTTCAGTGTTAATTTTCACTGAAAATAAGAATAATGATACAAAAACGATAATTCCCACCAATAAAGTGAATCATATTGCAATCGCAATATCAGTCGAAATAATCACAATTAGATATTTTTTTGTCATATTGTCCATATCAGACCTAGCCAATGTTCAGAAAATTATTCTACGACAATTGTGATATTTAGTTTATGATTTAGTGTCAAAGAGTCACTGTTTTCAGCATCACAAATGTAACGAATGCCTTTTTCTTTCTTTTTTGCATTCTATCAGAGTACATTTAATATTTGGGGCGTTCTAACTGTTGGCCAGACAAAACAAGCTTCAGCTCCAGCTCTGGGAAATTTTGATGAGCATTTATCAATACTTTCTGCTGCTTTTTTGAACAAATAATTAACGATTAATCCACAATGAATATTTGCAGCCCTATAAACAATGAAGTAATAGAAAAATAATAGAAATGTTAATAATTTGTTTCAAGACTATATGAAAAGGTTGATTTCTATTGTGTAATTCATGATAGTATGTGACTGAAGATGGTTCTCACGCTGGTGATGGGGGGGGTTTCATGCAAAGCAGCATATTCTAGCCTGGCTCATGAAGGTTCAAATCTCTCCATTTCGCCATGTCATTGGGCAAAGCCGCCTGTCTCCAGTCTGTTAATCCTCTGAAAACATCTTCCTGCATCAGGCCTATACTTCATATTTCTGTTTATTGTTCCAGGATTTTTAGATGGGAAATTGGGGACTTTGCTTTGTTAGGGCTAGCTCTGAAATGCACTTGAGACTGACAAACAAACAAACAGACAGCCCTAAAGATAACAAAGCTTGCGGGCAGACCTCATGATGGTCGGATAGTGAGCCAGAGGCACACATCTGATCACTCTGTCCTCTTTCTCTGTCACGAAAGACTCTCGCATGAACGCTGGGACCGTCTGCATGTGCAGGAGATGCTGACTCATTGTGGAGGAGTGGTGACTGGACAGTGGTCGCAGCATTTATTTTCTTTTTTTATAAACAGAACCTGCACAGTTTATGTTGATGTCTTCCATATATTTGAAATGTGATACAGTTGACACACATTATGGTTAATTTGGCTACATTACCCTCTCCACATCTTAGAGGCATGTGGCGGCCTGGGTGTGAGCGAACACTGTGGTGGATTGTTCAAAGCGCCGTCCAGCCTCTGTGATCGGACCAGTCATCTCAGGCTGGGTGGTGTTTGGCCCGCTCTGTCCATTCAGAGGAGTCGGGAGGGGGGTCTTTGAAGGAATCTGGTGTTTGTGTAATGTTAGGGAGCACGGAGTGAAATTGTGTGTGTGTGTGTGTGTGTGTGTGAGAGAGTGAGCACGTAGTGAAATGGTGTGTGTGCCGGGGGTTCTGAGCCGCCGGCGTAGTGAGTTAGCTGCCTTGATGGCAGACGGAGGGGGTGAGGGTGATGAGCGGTCTAAATGGGTCCCTTTGTGCCCCTTAAACCCATCACTCTCTCTTACACACACACACACACACACACACACACTTGCCAATCACTGCCATATGTGAGTCACATTTGAGCTCATAGCAGCATATGATCTAAGGTACGAACGCCTTATTCATGATGTAGTCATGTGCCAGTGTGTGTGTGCTGATATAGTGGATCAGGTAGATAGACCCCCCCCTTATTTCATGCAACAAATCTCCCTATTTGAACCAGGGACTTTGCAACGACATGGCTTC
Source organism: Etheostoma perlongum (assembly GCA_026937815.1). Taxonomy (NCBI): domain Eukaryota; kingdom Metazoa; phylum Chordata; class Actinopteri; order Perciformes; family Percidae; genus Etheostoma; species Etheostoma perlongum. The sequence goes on along the minus strand of CM049379.1, from coordinate 4,507,764 downwards.
AGTCTTAGATGAGCTTGGGTCATAATTTTGTTATTGTTTAAATCTGATGGCTACTTTTTTTTTTTTTAATTTATCAATACATTCTTTAATATATGAGATGTCATAATAGTGAATATGTCCATCACAATTTTTAAGATCCTAAAGTGTCCAATGTCTAAATCCCCTAAATAGTAGCAGAAAGGGAGAAAAGGGAAAGCGTATTGTTAAACCATTCAGCATTCTTCCTCAGTGAGTTCATGTTATTGTTAATCGTCTGTTGGTGGAATTGTATCTTGTTAAATGTTTTTGAAAATTAATGATTCCAAGCAAATTGTAATTCAAATCCCTGCTAAATTAGTTGATGTTTTTGTTTATTGTTCATTTGTAAAGACGTTTGTCGGTATGTACAATGAAACACAGGTAATGGCAATCAACATCAAGTCTATTATATTATGCGGTTTGTACCTTTTGTGATATATTTTAATATAATGCTTTTATACTGTAATAATGATTCATAATCATAAGTACATTTTTTTTTTTTTTGCGGTTTGTTTTTGTAACAGTGAATACTGAACAATACTAGCTGCATTAAACAGTAAAGCTGCACAATAATCACAATTTTATTGAAATTACAATCTGAACTAGGGCAATATCCAAATTGCAGGGGGGTGCAATGTTTGTTAAAGGCCAAACATGTGTCAAACCAAATAAAGTCTAAAATAAAGTATTGTGAGGCTGCAGAGACGGCCCGGACTACAAATCGTATCCTACAGATCCTCACAAAAAAAAAATCACACTTCAATCTTTTTACACTACATATAATTTTTTTCACTGAAAATGAGAATAATGATACAAATATGATCATTCCCTCCAATATTGTGAATTCATTTCGCAATCGCAATATCGGTCAAAATACAAATGATCTACTCCTGTATTAAAAACGTAGTTGCCTTCACTGTAAGCTTTTCCCTGCAGGCCAGTTACTCCCTGTGTGCTTGTGATAGGTCAGACAATGTACCAGTGAACAGGAAATACTTGATTTGATGCATCAGAGTGTGCTTGAAACGCAAAGCATCAATAACACAAGCTTAATAAAGTCATAATTGTGATTATGAAATCGTTTGCTAGTATCCCTTCTCGGCGTGTGCTGCCTTCTGTCTCTCCAGACTGTAGTAACCCAGTAGCAGGGGGAAATCATGCCCATGTGCTAATCTAAAAATCTGGGTCATAAACATAAAACAGGGGTTATGCAAGTTTTTAAAAATTCTAAAATTGTAGGCCTTAAAAAGTCGTAAATTATTAAATTATTAAAGTATTGTGTTGTAGGTTACATAATTTCCCTACCTCCAATGCTCATTGAAATGTTCCTGCCGCGCTTTACAATGTTCTTTTTTAATTCTGTGGTGGTGTAGTTCTTTCTGTTGCTTGTCCAATTATAATTAGCTGTATTATGACTACAAATGAAACCAATATGCAACTTATATTGCAGCCAATCTAGACACTAGTCTTATAATGCCAATGAGGAAATCTGTTTCCGAACTATGACATCTGACTTTTGTTTTTTAAGTCGCGATATATTGGTCTTAAATTTTTTTTCATAACGGTCTAAAAAGTCTTACATTTTGACTTGGTGAAACCTGCAGAAACTGTGTGACATAAGTCACTAGCAAATATCTTTTAAATTAGCTCAGTCTTCTTCTTTTTTCCCGAAAAAGAAATCCATTGCTGCCCTCTAGCCCAGACCCTGAGCACATCATTTTTTAGGTGTACTGCGTGTGGCATTTTGATTTGTTTGGAGCTTTAATATAACGTCTTTCCTTTGTGTCTGTGTACTCGAGCACAAGATCATGGAACGGTTGTCACTGGTGAGCAGTGCTGCAAGAAGATCCCAAGCCTCAGACTTCCACAGCTACCACACAGATTAGAGCCAACCCTGCTGTTTGTAAGGCATCCGCCAAGGAACACAAACCTGCCTTCTGAGCCCTATTACCAGAGAGCGAGGTTAGGGTTGGGGCTAACAGCATCATGGTTGGAAGAGAATTGAGCGAGAGAAAAAGGGGCTAAATCTGGTTGTGTGTTGTCATTGATTAAATTTAGCCTTCACAGTATGGCTTGACACATGTTGAAAGAGAGTGGGGTATACTCTTGTGGGGATCCTCTGTTGCCCCCTAGAGGTTAATACATTTGTCCCTCTCGTGGAAAATGCCACCTATCTTATAAGTTTCCAGTTGGAGCTTCAGAAACCTTTGTTTTGTTTTCCTCTTCATGCTACTTTAGGGAAAAATTTAACTCAGTTTGTCCCCGGTCTGTATGAAGTTCTAGTTTCTATTGCCTAGTTTACAGGGGTTTTGTGGTAGTGTGTGACATGAGACTTTTGCAAGAGACCGCTTAGTTTCTGCGTGACTTGTTGTGTGTTGTGTGTGTGTGTGTGTGTGTGTGTGTGTGGTGTTATAGAGAGGGGTCTGGGCAGTGTTCCCGTGTCCATGTACAGCCCCCAGAGTAAAGTAAACACAGCGGCTCTTTTCTCATCCCAGCCGTCAGCAGGCTCTCCCCAGGCCCGCGCCAGAGACCACACACCCAGACCACACACACACACACACACACACACACACACACACACACACACACACACTCACACTCACTCTGCCCAGACCTTTCCGCAGATCCTTCCACATACTCGCATACACACAGACCACACAAAACCAAGCTCGGGCCCCTTGCACGCAACCTAGCTGAGCTGTCATTCTGCCCTGTATGTATGTGTGTGTGTGTGTGTGTGTGTGTGTGTGTGTGTGTGTGTGTGTGTGAGTGTGGGCTGGCTGGCTATCTGTGTATTTGTGCACGTGTATTTCCAGGATGGGGGGTGAAAGAAATACTCCTGGAAGCAGAATTATACTAAAGGTCCTCTGCCCCTTCGCCGCTCCCACTCTAAACATATGGGATTGATAGGATATACCAAGCTCTTGTTTTAGGCCTGTTAACCTCTTATCTACTTCATGTCTGATCCACAGCCCCTCCATTTCCTCTGACAAGCGCAGCAACAACATGAGCTAAATCCCGTTGGAGTTTTCTTGTTAACTCCGGGATGTCAGGGCAATGGAGGGGGAGGGCCATGTGGCAGGAAGGTTTACCAGAAAGGTTCCTACTCTTGGAGGTTTTGACGTCACTACATGTGCTGCTGCTGTCCCTTTGTAGGTTTTCATGCTTCTGTGTTTTGTTGTGCCATACGATTCCCAACGACACTAATGGAAAGTGTCTTGAGTGCCATGAGCCAAATATTCAGCAATTGATAAATTGTGAGCTGGTGGGACTTTAGTGTTATGGAGGTTTTCACACTTTTTACTGAAATGATTCAACTCTTTTATTTGTGAAAACAATAATTTTGGTAACTGATTATCCATACACACCGGGAAATGTATTACACACATCTGTCAATCTAGTGCAGTCCAGTACAACACCACCACTACCTTCAATGCTAAAACATATAATTGAATTAACACCTCTGTGACCGTGTCAACAAAAACTGAACATAAAAGTAGACTCTATGGCAGAATGTTGCATTGGGTTTTACAGGTGTACATAATAGAGTGTAAAGCACAACATGTCAATGATGTTTATTTGAACTCACCAGGTCTAATGAGTCGGGCTGGGTACCGTAAACGTAACGAGACCGAATAAGAACGGAAATTTCGGTGCCCGACTGTTTTTTCTTTTTTTTTCTTCAGAAGCATCGCTGCATGGGACGCTACGTTACCGTTAGCTAGTAGCTGGATTAAACACAACGGTTAAAAGGCTGACAGCTTACGTTGGGCGGTGTAAAGTGTGTCTTGAATGTGAAAATGATTTGCTACCTCCTCTGTCAGCTCTAGCCACTGAAAAGAAATAAGAGGAGAAATCAGGCCAATCACAGCAGCTGGTCAGTCTGATGTCATGTTGCCTGAGCTCATTACTATTCTTGAACACACCTAGTTGCGCTGGGTGAAAGATACTGATAGCCAGGCTCTCATTGGCTAGCTGTAAGCCAATCAGAGTCAAGCTTAACTTGTTAATTAATGAGAACTGGCATAAATAAAGCTGAGTCTTCCTGCAGGCATTCTACGCTAGAATGGCTTGAAACAAGGTAACCAAGGCAATATTTCGCAAAAAATGTTACAGAGTCCATGGTAAAACTTCAGACATTACCACAAAGTTATGAAATATGTGTGGCAGGGCACCTTTTAAGTTATTGTAAGCTGGAGCTGAAGTCCTTTTTTAAGCCACGATGCAAAACATTGCTTGTCCCCCAGCTTCTCAAATGTGAGATTTATCTGCTTTTTTTGTTATGTCATTGTAAACTTGAAATTTGTTTTGGTTTTAAACTTCGTGCCTCACCAAACTACCGATTTGAAGATAAATTTGGTCTCTGGGAGATTTAGGTTTTTGCACTATTTTTTTTAAAATCATTTAATAGACTGATATGAATGTCTATTTTAAACATTGATAGAAAACATGTGCAGCCCCTGGTCGCTGGCTGCTGCAGGCGATGACACTTAGATTTTCTTCTTACAGGAAATCTCTCTCACAAGTAGAGTAATCAACGTTGTGCTCTGTCAGTTTTGATTTCCTTTTGATATTGGCTCCCCCATTGGCTCTTGGAAGTCGCATTGCACCTCAGTTTTCCGCCTACACCTAATTAGTGACCATATAACTACAAAGGGTGACCATCATAAACTTGTTGCAGGTCCGGTCCGTGTGAACTCCAGCGTTGTTTTGTGGAGAACGTGTTTTGGCTGTGGAGCAAAAGAGCGGAAGCCTCGCTCAGGCTGCTTGGGAGAGTCTAGATTGGTCTACCTTTTGGAGAGCTGGCAGTGATTTATTAGCAAACATCTGCGCTGCTGAAATACATCCTTTCATTTTTTCACTTGGAGTCTTTCCCTGTCTTCCTTTTGAACTGATTTGCATGGGTGCTCCTTCGTTGGTACCACAGCCTGCACAGTATTGTGTGGGCTTATGTGGAATGATTGGGGAGGCCAGGTTTATTTATCCTTCGCTGTGAGGTTTACATTCTTCCTTTCCTCCCTGCTCTCTGTCTGCTCCTTCATTCTTGGCTCCCTTCTCTATTTTTCCTATTATCTGGGAGATAACTGCTGCAATGCATACATTACGTTTGGAGACCTACAGGGTGGGGAATTAACACTAGCTGCCAGCCAAATGCTGCTCCAATTTTGCTGTCCCCAGTCAGTTCTACAAATCTAAATATCTGGCTGCCTGGTAATTCACTAAAAGCTGCTGGTAAATTAAAACTAATAATGTATTGTTTTTATTATCAGGAGAGGGTTGTGGGTTCACATGCTACGGTTCCACGTTGACATAAAGATTATTTTGTATCCCCGTTCCAAGACATGGAGGGTCTATTGTGTGTAAGTGTTTTGTGCGGTCATCTGGCAATGCCTTGTTTTTGCGTTTATACAGCAATAATTTGCCTATTTTATATCTTCATAAGACTGTTGAGCTTTCAGAGTTATCCCTGTTTATTTTCCCTGTGCCTTGATATATATTTTTTCTTCGCTAAATAAAAAAATGTGATTTTGATTATCGATTGCTTCTTTAGAAGATGTTGTAACTTGTTCATATGTGTTAACTGTCGGTGTGTGTTTTGTGTTACTCGCCATGTCCTCTAATGTATGCCTCCCTTTTTGTCCATGTCCAGGTGCTGATCGCCCCAGTGTTCCTGTCTGCCTCAGGCCACCATGTCTCGTGCCCGTCAGCCCCCGCTGGTCACTGGCATCTCGCCCAAGGAAGGTGCGGCTTGGACCAAAGTCACCATCCGCGGAGAAAACCTGGGCACGGGCCCAGCCGACCTCATCGGTAACACATTTATAACCACACCACTAACCACACATACAGCTCAGTCTTGGTAAAATGTTGTAGTTTCTATATTTCTTTACTTTATTTTATTTTTTTATGAATTGCTGTTCAGCGATGTTAATTTCCATGGGAAAGGAAGACATCCATATTCAATCTTCACTGTCTTCCCCTTGATATTTTTTCTTTAATTAATACGTCCAGATAAATAAACAGTATATAGGTATTTCTTAGATCAGCTCACAGATCATTTACATGTATTTGTTTTATCTTAAATGATCATTCTTAGGTGATGATTTTCTGATTTTATTTGTGGTAGTTGCTTTATTTGAAATAGAGGGACTCTAATGTTGATTAAATCTAGTTTTTTTTGTCATTTCATTTCTGCTCTGGTATGTAGAGTATTTTGTAACTTAAGTTGTATTAACGGACTTTATTAACTTATCCATCAACAAACCACAGCGGCCTCTTTTTTAAACAGGCTGGTGTAAAGTTTGTTTTTGTTTATATGATACATAAGTGGACTGGACGCCTCATTCTTTTTCCCCTTTTGGAATAAGAATTTCATCACTTTTTCACTATTTATGTTTTACTCTTATGGCAATTTAGTAAGTTGTTTAAAAAAACTGTCTAAATACAACTTTTTCTTTGTGCACATATTCATAAGTAGCGATAATTAAAGTACAGTTGTTTTAAACTGGCTGTATACTTACATTTAAATATGTGTTGCATTATAACAGGTATTTTCTAAATGGAAGAATGCAAGAGTAAAATTCATTTGAAAATTTAAAATCTCTTTTACCATTTAATTTTGCAATTGTATCCTTTGAGAATATAAGAAAAGATATAAATATAAGAAAATATTTCTTTTGAAGTGTTCTTTTAAAGTTTAAACAAAGAAAAAAGAATCGTCCAAAAACGTGAGTAGAGAAAACAAATAACTCCAACACACCAACCAAATAAAACCTTGCGATATAATACTGTTATGTAATTCAATTCTGCCAACTCTCTGCAACAACATTTTTGTTTCTGTAAATATTTAGATACTGTATGCCTAATATGAAAAACTTAGGAGCTTATCAATATGCATTAATCTTAAAATCTTTTTATGATTTTTAAGAGCCACACAGATGGACTAGCTCCATCTTGTTCTTATTATGTGTTTGAACGTCACACATTTTCTGTGCCGATATTTTCCCTCATGTTTGCCAATTTCTCCTCAAACCTTCTTCTTTGGTTTGAGCGGAGGTGGGTAAAGGGAGGGGGGGGGACAGTCCAGAGGACTCACACACAGCTTCATGCTTGAAAAGCCGTGCTATGGCCAAGCGATACGGGTCTATTTGTAACCACGAATGTCCCTGGGGCCTGGAATTAGACAATTAGATATGCACAAATGTGTGTGAGTGCTTTTGTATTAAAACAAAGTGGCCAGTCGAGAACAGAGGCAGGAAATGGGGCTCTAATTGGCATATTATTCACGCTTTTATGGGCTATTTGTTCATCAGCTTTCACAGGCTTTTATGATGTTTGATTATACACACGTGAAGCATTCTGAATCCCCTCGGCCGGAACTGTCAAAGTAATCCCCCTGTCGATCTTCGAGTGTCCAAATAGTTTTCAAGAGGCTTTAAAAAGAGGACGACAGATGTAGGGGCAGAGTGCACATTGTGTCAGTAATGGGCCACTTAACGCTGAAGTGACACACGTTAGCTTAAAGGAGCTGAGTGAGAGGAAGGAAGGTCACGGCCACCCACACCCATCGTGACCCCAACTTGAACTTTGGCCCCCGGTGACAGTTTGACTAAACTTGCTGATAGACGCCAATTCTGTCTGAGTGATCTGTCTGAGTAAGCTTCTCTTGATCTGTCTGAGTTAGTGTGTGTGTGTGTGTGTGTGTGTGTGTGTGTGTGTGTGTGTGTGTGTGTGTGTGTGTGTGTGTGTGTGTGTGTGTGTGTGTGTGTGTGTGTGTGTGTGTGTGTGTGTGTGTGTGTGTGTGTGTGTGTGTGTGTTTGTTTGTGTGTGTGTGTGTGTGTGTTGTGTGCGCAGTGCTACATGTTTATTTGTGCTGTCACTGTGTGGTTGTATCGCTCACCCTTTTCACCTTTTCCCCCTCTCTCTTCCGTCCCAGGTCTGTCGATCTGCGGCCATAACTGCCTGCTGACAGCCGAGTGGATGTCAGCCAGCAAGATAGTATGCCGCGTGGGTCCAGCCAAAGACGACAAGGGAGAGATCATTGTCACCACCAAGTCTGGGGGCCTGGGCACATCCACAGTCTCATTCAAACTGCTCAGGCCAGAGAGAATTGGTAAGACTCACCACCCTCCACATTTGGACAATAGCAGCAGATAAAAGTTGCAACTAACCCTGCAGCTGATAATTAATTATTTACAGCTTTTATATATATTTATATTTATTTATATTATTAGCAATTCAATGCTTTTTTATTTATTTTTTATTTTTATTAATTGATAAATTGTTTGAACTCTAAATTGCTCCACAACTTAAAAAAACAAAAAAGTTTTAATTTTAAATTAAAATAGACAAAACACAAGCACATACAGTACATGTTTTTATTTTTCACCACTTTGACAACACATTGATAGAAAACGGCGCAAATAAATAAAACATAAGCAAATTGAGAAACCCATTTGCCAAAAAAGAGATTACAGTAACACGCCTGGCTGTGTGATCTGCAGAAATCAACCATACATCAATGATGTTGGAGAATGAGCTAATGTTTATTTCAATTTAAACAATCTCTTTCTCCAATATTACTGGACAAAGTGGCTGTACACAGTGTTAGCCTTTCACTAATGACTTGTGTGTCTCCTGGTCGGTAATTGCAGCACATTTCTTTATACGTGTTGTCAAATTGGTGAACGTGTTTCTCTGATAGCTTGTGTTTTGAATTTATTTTTCCTAAATGCAATGTGTGTTGTCAAATTGAGATTTTATCGATTTATTTGTGTTTTGTTTTGCATGTAGTTCTGAAGTTGCAGTGTATTGAGCTTTCTCAGCGACTGTAGATCTCTTTACCAGAACATGTTAAAGGTGGCGTATGCACAGAGTAGAATAGACAGAATTTGCACTAGTTTATTACAATGCAAATAAACATAGTTAAAATATAAAGTAAATAGAAATTTAAATATAAAGTGTGTGTGTGTGTGCGCTTGTGCACGCACATCTGGGATGTGTTGTTGAGCTCCCTGACGTGTGTCACGCCTCTCCTGTTCTGCCCTGACCCGCAGGTATCCTGGACCAGTCCGCTGTGTGGGTGGATGAGATGAACTACTACGACATGCGGACCGACCGCAACAAAGGCATCTCCCCCCTCTCCCTGAGACCCAGCAATCCACTGGGCATCAATATAGACAAGTATGGACAGGGAACACACAAACGCACGCACACAAACATCGCTCAGCACAATCACACCGCCATAAACACACACGTTCTAGTTGTTGACTCATGGTTTACATCCCTAAACAGACACAAACTCTCCCCATATGCAGGCGTTTGAAATATTATGCCAACACCGCAATGGCTGAACAGCCTCTAACCGCTGCTCACAGGGAGTGGAAACAGTATAATTGTGTATAAAGCAGAGAGGACGGTGGACGATAGAAAGGGATTTGGAAAGAACTAAGGCAGCGACCCACACATGTTGTATACCGCCTAGGAGCAAGCAGGCAACACGGTGCTCCCACGCGCCTGGCAGAGAGCAAAAAAGTTGTAATATATAGTTTGTGTTATAAGGTTCTGGCATTTCTGAGTTAGTGTTTGTTTGGTTTAGAGGGGCCGGGGGCAAGTGACCGCTCGTGGCCAGAGACGCGACCCCATAAATAGGCTGTACCATTCACTCGTCTCCCAGGGTTGCGTTAAACATCCAGCATAAAAAGTTAACACAATTCCCTTTGAGAGGAATGTGTTGATCTGACACAGGAAGAGTTGTGAAATGAAATACTCCTTAATGCATTTAATTGGAGGAGCTGTTGTGCGCATCCTTGTGTCGGTGATGTCAGTGGATGGCCATTCAGCTGTAGATGTTTGCACCAGCTGTTTGTAGCGTCATACTTGGCCTTGTTATAATGTAGGTGATTAATAAATGTAGACTAAAAAGTTACTAGATGAAACTAAACGTCTGAACATAGACCTTAGTTGTTAAAACATTTCCACATGATTCCACACAATAAGGTGTGTTTGGTAGCGTAATTGGATTTTTCTCTTACTAAGTAAGTAAGCTTGCTTGTTGCAGACACAGCTGCAGTTCAGAGTTAATATTGTTGATTGCTGTGTGATTGCACAGCTCTGCAGATGTTTCAGAAGTTTTAGCAGTGAAATGCTTAAGTGAAATACAGCTAGAGATGACTAAGAACTTATTAAAGGACCTAACACAAACTGAGTGATACATATATTGTAATATATAATATTAGATATGCATTACCAATCCATGATTGTAGAGGAAACTGTCACATCTGATCAGAGGATCTGATATGTCTGAATGGTAACGATGTAGCGCAACACCAGATGCCTGCTGAACCACACAGCTAGAGAAGCAAAAAGCTGCATCGACTTACTATCTTTGCACTCTGAACACGTGAGAGACTTGAAGTGTGTCACTTTCAGAGGCAAGTGAGGAGGGTGCCTTCAGTTAGCCTCATTTACATTCATTCTAACACAGTACTTGAAGTGAAGAAGAAAAGGACTCCAATTATCATTAAATGCAAGATTAAAAAGAGCAAAGGTTACATAGCTGGGGTATGGGACTTACAGTAGTCATCTTAGTTTGGTATCTCCTGAGCTAAATTAAAAACAATGACAACACTAACATTTTGAGTTGTCTTGTATTTCCCTCGATTACAATCACTTCTTGACCATTCTTAACCAACATCTCCACCTGTAGTAATATTTTGTGCCCAAAGTTGTGTATGTCCATTAGCACTTTCACTCTGTTGTGATATAGTCATTTGACCATTGCAACAGCTCTGCATAAGTAATATTATTCCATATACATGAATGAGTGTGTATGTGTTTGTACTAACTACTAAGTGCTGCTGGTTTTCTGCACGTGTTTGTGTTAGCATACGTCACCAAGTGTATGGATTTTCTGTTTTGCAGACCCCAATACTGTACTGTCCGTGTGTGTGTTTTAACATATGTGTATGTAACTGCAGAGTGGGTGGTGTTGGTGGAGGGGTTGGTTTGTGTGTAGGCCATGGGTCATTAGTAGAGATCAAGCTTCCCTAATGAGTGCTGGGTCCTCCAGGGGCACCCAGGCGTCACACACTGCACTTCCCACGCCGAGCTCTCCCAGCCTGGGTACTTTTTGGCTGCCCACTGCCCCCTGCTGGACAATACTGCCTTCAACATCACATAAAAACAATTATCTCACAAATTATTTTTCCAAACCCCCTTTTGCTCACAATTAGTTGTTAATGTATTTATACATTTATTTGTCTCTGTTTGTTCTGTGATCATCTTTGTTAATCTGTTTTTTTTCTTCTCAGAGGCAAACTCCCACAGAAAGACATGGAGCTGACATTTCCAGGAATGAGTGGAGACTTCACCAGTGAGAACTTTTCTGCCACCTGGTACCTCATAGAAAACCATACAGGCTCCAGGTAATTAATGGATATTAATCATTAATTGAGAAAATAATTGATTAAATGCAGCCCTATAGTACAGATACGGAGATGGCAGTGGCTTTGTTGAAAAGATTACAAACCGAGAGTAGAGAGACAATTTTTATGCTTGCTTTTATGTGAAGTACATTTTACTCATATAGTGGCAAATTTATCTCATGACGCATTTCATGTGGAGCAGGTCTCTAGACAATACTTTTTAACATACACTTTGATTTTATAGTGTCTAGGCTGAACCTATTTGGATTGTTAGAGAGTGCAGTTAGGTATGTAGATGAGGCAGGCTGCTGACCCAAAAAGCCCTGAGCCTCTTTGACTCGTCAACTGTCATGTCAGGGCAGAGGAGAGTTATTTTGGACTCTCCTGGCTTCCTCTCCCCCAGCTTAGCCTTCCAGTAACCTAGACCTCAGGATCCAGCATGACCAGGGGCCTCTGTTTGGACCTCGCAGGGTGACTGTTTCTTCCTGCAGAGGAAACCTCACTCAGTCAGGACACTCACACAGACACACATACTCCCATTTTCTGCATGTATGTGTGTGGTTGTGTTTCTGCAATAGATGCTTGTTTTGGCAAAATATTGCCAATATAATGTAAATGATTAGTTGACCAATCAATTAAAAAAGCCATTGATTTTAATCAAGTAAAAATACCAAACATTTGTCGGTTCTGGCTTTTTAAAAATAATTTTCTTAATATTGTTAATTGAAGCCATTCAAATACATCATCTTGGACTCTTGAAATGGTCATTTTACAATTACCTAGACAGATGAATGAATGAGTGTAATAAGTTGCAGGCCTAATATAATAGCGTGACCATTTTGTTTCCTCAGTTTTGAGCAGTTGAAGATTGGGGCCAATAATCTGAAGAAGCAGGCTACTAAGAAGAATGAGGGGAGTCTGGCCTATGTGAAAGGAGGCCTCAGTACGTTCTTTGAGGCCCAGGACGCTCTGGCAGGTGAGAGGGATTAACACATTTTTTGTGTGCTATGGAATCGCACCAAATGGCCCGCAATTAATTCACAACCTTCCAACTCATCACTCTTCATCTCTGCTGAGAAAAGAGCTTTTGATATTTGGAAAGCATGCAAGCGGGCATGTCCCTGGATTTTTTTTCCCTCCACATGCGGTTTAGCAGCGGTTGATTAAAGAGTCCACATTTGGACGTCGTGTCAAATCCCTCCTAGCCCTTGGTACTACAGTCACACAAGCCAACCACAACACGGCTAATTCTCCTTCATCAAAATGAGATCAACTCTCTCACCTGTCACACACTGTCTCACTCAAGTCTCCCTAGAGCTCGGAAGTAGACGCACAAACAAACACACACGTACACACTTGGCCAAATGAACCTTCAGATGCCAAAAAGATTTTAAGGTAGCCGTAGCCGAGACTGACTGACTGCTGTCGCTCTGCCAGGTACTTCAAATCAATTGTTCGCTTCATCATTCATACTTTTGTCTGTTACTCTCTCCTCCCGCCATAGCCGCTCAGTTACTTCCCCTTACTATTTATACGTACACTTTTCTGCCTCCATCATTATTATTATTGCTTTCCGTATGTTTGTGTCCCGGTTGGGAGAGAGGCAATGTTTTCATTGTTAGTGGCTGACTCTAAATAAACGGAGCAGCCCAACACAATGCAGGCCAGAGTATTAGGACCGATAGTCCTGATAACAGACCCAATATGACCAGTGGGAACAATACACAGTCATTCTCACGTTCAGACTGAGCGTGCCTACTGTGTGCCCACTGGCCCAATGGGAAATGTACAGTCCCTACAGATGGAGGAAGCAATACAGTATGGATGGACTCAAGTGACCTGTGAACCAAGAGGGCATGATGATGCTTTATGACCTGTGTGACAGGACGGGAGTCACTGTATTGGCCTGATCATAAAATGCCCCACTTGCTTTGCAACACCTGTTGTTTTGTTTAGGAACACATTGAATTAAACCAGGTAGGTAGATATAGCATGTTTAACACGTTCTAAATGTATTGTCGAATTTATATAAAACTATAGTCACGTGGCCTTTTTAGTTCTGTATCATTTTCTAAGAGAAACAACGTTGCTCTTTGTCTGCTGGATGTGTATATACACAACTGTTTGGCAACAACTTGATAGAAAGACGATAGCATGACAGTGTTTGCCCTTTGTGCGGCCGGGTGACCAAAAAATGATTCATCCATAACAGGCGCTTCTGTATGATCAGCCTTTTTTGGAAGACCTCGGAATGATTGCTTTTAGCTGTTAGCAATTTTCCAGACTGTGAGAATTTTCGATGCTTTCCACTAATTTCATTTGTTGTTAAATTATGTTCTATTGTGGCAACTAAACCTAATGTACAGGAGCCATTAGAATCCCTCGTAGGTTAAACTGGGCACAGTAACCACTAAGGGCTGACTAACTATAACCAATACGCTAATTATAAACGTCAATAAACTTGCTAGCTCATCAACAATAAAGCTACAATACAACATTTTCATGAAGGAACAAGCTCACTCTGCAGGCACTCACTATATTCTCGAATATCATACTGCTCCCACTTTTCACATGTAATTTCCACAAACATTGTCTCATATTTATGACTTAAAAGTTCATTTTTTTCAACTTTCTGACTGCTGGCTTCTCATCATGACTCATTACAGCACCACAACATCCTTTCTTGGCCAAGATTTGGCTCCGAGTCATAAAAAATGAAGTGGTAGCCCAGAATGGATAGCTCAAGTGGAGATATTCTCTACATTCGGTATGGTCAGCCAAACCGACATACCAGCCGACATGCTGCTAGCAGCCAGCTTGAGACAGCTCTGCAACCGCTCACTGCCAGGCCTAGTTAGCACAGCTGTCTGAGTAACTGTGAATCCTTTCTTTGTCTCTCAGCTGCGTTTTGGCAGGTCTTTGTTGTTCTTAGTTGTTCCAAATGAACCTCACCTGAGATGTAGCTGAAAATTTAAAAGAAATTAGTTGTAAGAAAAAGAAGAGAAATTAACAGGGTGCTTGTTTGTTCTCCTTGTTCAGAATTTGCTGTGTTAGAAGTTGCTGTAGTGCTTCCAGTCCTCTTAATCACCATCACGACATTTTGCTCTCCTCTCCTGTTTATTTTCACTTATGCTTGCATGTGAGATATTTATTGATGACTTTAATAGAAGTCTGGAGTTACTTTTTAATGCAAGTGTAATGCTGCCGGCAAGGTGGAAACAGGGAGGAGAAGCCAAATCTGGGAAAAGAAATGAGGCGGAGAGAAAATGTTTAGAGCAAACGGCAGACTCCGACTTCAACATCCATGGGGTTTCTCTCCCTCCCTAATTGCTTCTTAATTGCTCTCCAGTATAGCTAACCATCTCCAACAGAAATAGCAAAACAAAACCCCATGTCTCTTTTTTTAAGAACTATGGACTCTGTGCTTCAGCACACAGATTATAATATTATAGAGTTTTGCATCTGCAAATGTTATTAATTACAGAGCTGTTTGGTTAAGTTAGCTAATGTCAGCTTTTGGCAAATGGAGAAACGAGACTGGGAGCTCTGGACAACGTTTTATGCGAGAGTTGTATTTTGAAGAGCTTCCAAAGGTCCGTTCATAAGTGCATGGTCAAGTTGCATGGCCTCAAACAATTTTTATGGTGTAAGAAATAAGCTGCACCCACATTAACATCCATTCTTTTATCAGAGGCATCTTTTCAAATGACACTAGTTGGGCTTTTTGTTTATATTTAGAGCAAAAAAGAGCACATCAATTATTAAACGGGTTTGTTATCAACCAGATTTGACGAAACCACACGAAATATAGTTTCTTTGTCAATGTTATTATACAGTTAAGTGTTTCTGCTGTATTTAGTTTTTAATCACCACAGTAATACCTTACCTCATGGCACTTGACATAAAAGTGATACAGTAGGTGGTATACAGATTTAAAATGTTGATTTTGAATTTTGAATCTGTATCAGCAGATATCCAGAGATGAGGTATCAAAATTGGTATCAGGAGGAAAAACAGTTAGATGGGTGCATGGCTGATTACATGAAAGGAAAAAAAAAAGGTTAAAATGTCAAGCCCGTAACTCATTGTTTAACAGCTTTAAAGGAAACAAAAAATTAAGAGACAAATATAAGAGGCAAGAGAAAGAACATTTACATTTGAATTAAAATGACAGTATGTATGACGAATAGTGGAAACTCGGCACATAAATGAAGACACACGCTACTTTTAATGTTTTATAATCCAAACTGCATGTATTTATGTGGTTTTGCTCAGTAGGACTTGAAGCCTTAACCCGTGCAGATCAGACTACTGTACATAGTACTGTATCTGAGGCTTGGCCCAGAGATAATGCAGAATCCTAGGTTCAGATGGCTTTCACATAAAGTTACAGTATCCTGTGTGTAAACTACCTTTTTTTTTTTTTTACCTTAATCAGATGCTACTGGATGTAGAAAGTTGGAAGAATGTTGTTAGGCCAAATTTCTTCATATAATGTTGTCAAGCACTACAGTTGCATGATATGAGAAAATATGCGATGTGCAATGACGTTGAATATTGCCAAAAAACAACCATATCATTTGTGTAGTGTACTCAGTTCTGCATTTCAGCAGCTCTAAGTATTCTGCTAAAGTACAACAAATTGCTCGTTGAATTTAAAACAATAAAAGGAAACCATTTCGGACGTTATTTTATTGAACAAATTTAACATTGATTTGAATATAAAAGGCAGCTTTAAAAAAAAAAATCCATTTTCGTTTTACAGTGCCGTTTTCTACTGATATTTTGCGGAGTGTTTTTTTTTCTCCTTTTAATATAAATGTGTTGCAGCCTTCTGCTGAATGGTTATAGCACCAGTGGATATCACAAGGACGATTTAAAAAAAAAAAAAAAAAAACTAGGATATATTTTGCTGCCCCACAAGCACTTATATGTCGAATTTCTGAAGTGGCTTGTATCAAGTCGTTACTAGTTGTGAGGACAGATAGTGTTTTGCAGTGGTCAGTTTTCTGCTAGTTTTCAGAAATCGGGCAGTTTTGTATTCCGCATTGGCAGATTTTTTTGTTCGATGTAATATTTTAGTTGTTTGCAAAGGGGAATTCTTTGCAGGTGAAAGATTTTGGGCATGGCGACTGTTTGGTCGTGAAGCCTCAGTGACAAATTGAGCCATGTTTCTGAGACAGAGCTGCTCTGGCTCAGATTGACTGACTGACAGTCTGTCAGTGGAGTCCAGGCTTGTTTCTACAAAAATGTTGAAATTTGAGGTTTTTCATTGTTGTGTGAACAGGAAGTCTCCCAGTGATGCAGGAAACGGAACGGCTACCGTGTTCCAAAAATGCCAGATTCCCAGGGCCTATTCCCCGAGCCCCTGGCCCCGGCAGGAGTCAAAACATCTCCAGCTTTAGAATCCAGGGACACTGTATTTTTATTCTTATTCAGTTTTTTTTTTCTTCCCTAAACGGTTCCAGGAAGTGAAGTGGGAGCTGCAGCTCTTCCTCGGGTCCTGGCTGCGTCTGTTATCCGGACTCTGACCTGATGTTTAGGTTAGCCGTGACGTCACCAGCCCTTCAGTGTGTGACAGTTGCAGAGGACACACAGCTGGTAGCAATGCGAGGGGGGTGGGGGGTGTGGAGATGTGAAGCAGCCCTGCAGTGTGTGTGTCTCAGTCTTCCTGTGTGTTCAGCCCTATCAACCCTGTACTCTCTATACACTCCCAGGTCTACGTGCCTTTGTCCTAACCTGCATCTGGCCACATGTTCTGCCAGTCGTAGAGCTGCGAGAGGTCCACCAAAGGGCCAGTGACATCCGTGCTGATTAGGGCAATGGCATGTTTGAACGGTGTGTTTTTTAGGAATACCTCGGTCTCTGCCTTGAGGCTTCTGTCTGTCAGAGTGGACCCACATATTTATTTACAGAACTCTCCCCCTTCACTTTGCCTCCCGCTCCCTCTGCCGTCTCCAAGCCCCGCTAACAGCGAGCATTTGTAGTTGTGGGAGAAGAAGGAAGGCAGGGAGAGTGGAGAGAACAGTAATGATTGGATCGTTTCTGTCTCTTAACTTCATTCTTGAGATGTCTGCCTGTTGCATTTTTGAATCGCTCCGCAAATATGTATGAGAAGGTCTCCTAAGCCTTCTCCACCTCTCTTCCACTCTGTCAATAAACCCACACTGCAGCTCTCAGCACCCAGCTGCCCACTACTGCACACCATTTATTTATTCACTGGGGTAGCCACACCGCTCGCTCTGCCTCTTTTGCTCTCTCTGTTTTCTCCCCTCATTCCCTCTTTTCAAATTCCCTCTCCCGCGTGAAGCTCTTCATGCTAAGTGATGGATACAAGCCATCAGAGATTTTCCGCCCACTTCCCCAGAGCAGTCATTTTTGGCATCCAGACCTCCAGCTCTGCTCTCCCAAATGTTATTTTTCAGAGAGTTGAAACATTTTCGATTCACATTACCTCCAGGTCAAAGGGCTCCAAATGTCCCAAGACCACAAAACTGTGCTGTTAATGGCTTTGGTTAGGTGAATTGATCCAGTACAGTCACTGCTGGGATAAAGTCAGGTCCTCAGTTGGCGTGGGAACAGGCAAAGGGGGGGGGGGGCTGGGTTCAACAGCAACATCTGTGGGCGGAGAACCGGCGAGGTTATCTCCCATCTATCACTGGGGTAGGGCCTGTTTATTGTTTTACCTTGGGTTCCTGAAATTGAAAATGTTCCCGTCTCAGGGGATTACACGTTGGTTACTCTACAGTGTAGAGAAACGGTTTCTGCTTCTTTTTTTTTTCCCCACATTTTGTCCCACCTCAACATTCATGCTAACATTTTTTTTATCCATTTTGTCCATCACAGTTCTTTACAATACAAATGAATTCTGGCTTTTGTGTTGCAGCGATCCACCAGAGGCTGGAGTCGGATGGTACAGAGAGAGTGGAGGGATCAATGACCCAACGACTGGAAAACATCCTCAACAGTAAGCATCTCCTCATTCACAGTCCAGCCACAAGAGAAATTGCAAATGTTTTGCAAATGGACAGGTTCAGCTTTTGGGACAAAAATATCTTCATATTGTCATACGCTCATTTGCATATTTATGATGTCATTACGCAATAATTTGCTTAAAGCTTAGTGGTTGTGTCAGCAAGGTAGATAGAAAGAAATAGAAATCTTTAACCAAATAATCACAAATAATACAGGATTTTACTTTGCCTTATAATTATTACATAGGTAGCCTATCTGTATAATTCTACAAAGGGAGGGAAAAAGATAAATTAAGAATTCTCAAAGAAGGCTGGCTTGTCCAGGGCCAGGCCAGCTCAGCTGCTTCTTCCTGCCGCCGCGCGTCCCGTCTCCACCTTTCTACCTGCCTATGCACATGGGGAGAGGAGGGGCTGCTCCTCTGCTCCTCACAAAAGATTCAGATAGAGGTGACTGTTTTGGCGGACACAGGAGAGAAATACCTTGCAGGTTCGCTGGACAATAATGCCGACTTTCTGTAAAAAAGTAATTATTTTTTCCACTTTTGTGGAAAAAAAGTCACAATAAGTTGCTAAATCTAGCGACAAAGTCGCCAAGTTGGCAACGCTGTTTTCATGGATACAGACGCTGTGTGCACGGAGGGGAGAGGCTGTGTATGTGTGTGTAGAGTGACAGAGAGACGGAGGAGAGCAGGGAAAGGAAATGCAGCTGAATGAATTAAAAAAAAAAGATTAATAACAAGACGCAATGTGTGGCGGGCGGTGTTGATTGTGTGCCGCACTGCCACTAATTTGTGCGTGTGTTAGAGTGTGGATACCCAGGACAACGGTACCTGCCGGGCCAGGTTCAGACAGATATTTAGAAATGATGGTCTGGCTTGGTCACATCAGCACGATAAGGCATTGAACATTTTAAATTTAAAACAGCTTATTATGTAGGTGGAGAGATTAGCAACTCAACTACCCGAAGCTTTGTGTCCTTGCCATTCCAGCCAGTGGCCGTGAGCGCAACTTCAGCACTACTGGTGGGACCATCGAGAAGAGCAGGAGGTCCACAGAATCTCTTGTGTGAATCTTTTTGGATTTTGTCCTGTTAGTCTGTCTTGTCTGTTAAATGGGCCATTTAGGGTAGACCTATGTTAAAAAGAAATTCTGTTACGCCCAAAACACACCTATGATTAATTAAGACACTAAGTACAACCCTTCTGAACCATGCGCCTGGCGCATGGACCCTTTTTCCGCCGTCAAACTAGCAACAGTAGATTTGGACCACGCCCTAAACGCACACGCGCCAGGCGCTTAACGCTGTGCGCTTAGATTGTTAAAATAGTGCCCCTCATCTCACAGTCTTCCACAGCAATAGAAACTGGCCACTGTGTTATCATGCGACATCATCACGGGAGGACATTGTATCTCCCATTCTCTGTTAAAAGATGATCCTGGTTGCAATATCCTTGATCTTTCTCCCAAGATGTCTCCATTAGTGCATTTGAAAAAGCTAATAGGTGGAGATCTTGAGATGAGATTAGTTGGTCGCACATACATCCAGTATGAAGGCCCACCCTCAAATCCTACAAAAGATTTAAAAAAAAACAACCTTTAAACTCTTTTTTTTGTCTATTATTTAATGACTTTTTTTGTTGCTAATATTTATTTCTAAATAATCTGTGTCTTTGACTTCATTTTTTTTAAGGTAGAGGTAATATTGGGTTACATTTCTCTCCCTGCACATTACTTTGACTTATCTTTAGAGTATATCCTTGGGTTGATTTTAACATGTTCTAATAAAACTCACGGTACTGTATGTTCAGTCGGCTTTGTAGATCTTCGCCTTTCTAACGAGCAGATCACTCAGTAGGACCTGTGTTCCCACCCTCTCATCCCGTACATGATAATGGGACTCCTCTAATGGAGGGTCAATAAGCAGGTCCTTTTCCCGCAGTCTAGAGTAAATAAACCTCCACACCGGACATGGCTTTCATCCCCGCAGCCCCAGACTTGTGGGCCCTTGTGGCCAAGGCCACCATTCACCACCAAAAAGTCATGAGTCAAACACACAACATCAATAAGCCAATCACAAAAAGGATACATATGTTTCATGACGACTCAGACTGGCAAGGGAAAAATGTGAAATATTCCTCTGTTGGGTCCCATGCTGTTTTTTTTTCTTTCTTCAGGGATTTTGTTTTTGGGGGTGGGGGTTTGTTTTGATTAGAAGAACGATTTTTTTCTTCTATTTAACGGCACATCCGAGGCCACCCATGAAGCCCCTGAGTCGTACAAAGGTTCCACTAAGCTGTCTGACTAAGAGATAGTTGTCACTTTCTCCTTAGCGAGCGTAGTCTCCACTGTGTCCGATAGCTCACAGAGCAGGAAGAAAACCAGTGGCCGACATTAAAAAGGAAATGTGGTATCAACATTTATTTTTATAGTATCCCAGTTTCTCATTTGCTCCTGCTTTTTTTCTCTCTCTCTCTCTTTCTGTTTCTTCTCGTAGGAGCGAGTAATACTGCAGACACTCTTTTCCAGGAGGTCTTGGGGCGGAAAGACAAAGCTGACTCCACACGCAATGCACTCAACGTCCTGCAACGTTTCAAGTTTCTCTTTAACCTGCCACTCAACATTGAACGCAATATCCAAAAGGTACTCTATGCACACGCATGTATGTACAAAAGAAACACAAGCACATGTATGCATATTAAGTGCCTCAAAATATATACAACCTCCCTCTGCCTCCACACCAGTGTACTTGTAATGCTGTCATCCGAGCTGTGTGCAGTGAGATATTGGATCATTCAGCATCATGTAGGGGAGAGCCTTCAGCTCTCTGAGTGATGGAGGAGGTGCAAATCTGTTTTACAGTCTGCACTCTCAGAACTTCCCTTTGAGTAGGGTGTTTAGATCTGGTTATCTGTGAGGCTATTGTTTTGTCTCAGTGTTCATGAAACCAATCTTGAGTTCATTTAGCTGTCATAACAGGACATTGTCATCTGAAAATACGGGAACTGAGAAAAATGCACGAGTCCTGTAGGTTAATATTCCTCAGTTATTATAAAACCCAGCAGAGCAATCCTCATAAAACCTAATGTCTCCCATGAGAAGCTTCCCATGCCTTTGAAAGTCCACCACGATGTGTAACTTTACCTCACTTCACTTTACTTCATTTCATTTTTATATTACAGGAAACTGGCCTTATAGAAGCAATTAAATACATAAATATAGACATATTGCATAAGAAAAGCAAACAAACCAAGGATGTAGCTGCCACCACTGAACAAATGTCAAACCATAATAGATATACATACATACACACACACACACACACACACAAGGTGTTGGGAGTAACGCATTACAAAAGTAACACAATTACAGTAATGTATTCCTTTTTTGCTGTAACGCAGTAATATAACGCATTAATTACATTTGGGTAATATTATACCCGTTACATTTACATTTATTATACTCGGGAAGTGTAAGTTTAGCGATACTAGGCTTGAAAAAACAGAGTTTAGGGCTTAGTTGGAAAAAAGGTCTTAAAAAGTCTTAAATTTGACTTGGTGAAACTTGCAGAAACTCTGTATATGGACATCAGGTTTTTTTGTAACTCTTAGTTGTCTCAAGCTGCTTTGAGAACTCTTACAAGAAGAAAAAAGAGCACTTAACATTAGGATTCTAAAGCAGTAGAAACTGTACAGCCGTCTTTTGCCTTTCTAAAAAGTTACTAACTTTGTTAGTGTCTTTTTGCAAACTTTTTATTTTAATATATCTATTCTGTATTTATTCTCTTGATTGTAGCAGTTCTTTGTGTTATTGTTTATTCCCTTTTTAGTATGTTTATTGTTTCCTGTGTGCACCTAATGCACCAAGGCAAATTTCTTGCAAGTGCAAACTTGCTCGGCAATAAATGGGATTGTTATTATGATTGTGAAGCCGCCTTTTAAATTATGAATTGTTAGTTTTTCCATTGCACTGTCTATCCCCAGTATGTCCAGAATGTATATTTGTTTGAAATTGCAGCTTGGATGGCTGTCAACCAGAGGGTGGAGCTAGAGAGGCTTAAATACACAGAGTGTGTCACGATCGCCAAGTTGAAAAAAAGCGTCCTGGGCTGCATTATTAACTGACCTGACTTCTCTCTCTCAGGGCGATTACGATGTGGTCATCAATGACTACGAGAAAGCCAAATCTCTCTCTTTGGCCATACAGAAGTCCCTGTTTTCAAAAAAGGTAAACACATTGTTGTGTTTTTTTATCTCAACAAATGTAATGAAGTAAAAAAAAAAATCACTCTTTGAATCTGCTGGTTTTGCTGTTTTTCTGCTCTAGTGTATGCTGAGGTTGAGACGCGGATCTCAGCTCTGAGGAGTCACTTATTGGAGAAACTGCTGCAGACCCCGTCAACACTGCATGACCAGAAGAGATACATCAGGTCTTTAAACATTTTCATAATCCTGTGGCGGCTATTTCATACCACCCGTCAGAATTTCTCCCGGTTGTTTTGTTGTGGTCTTTATAGATCTCATACTCTTTGATTTGTTTTCACATAACGGGTTCATTACATACTTGTGAAGCAGTTCTTTTTTTTCTTTATCACTATCCTGCAGTGTGTTTGTTTTTTACATTTCTGTGTTCTGACACGTGTCACACAATCTCTACACATTGCAAACAGTCTGTGTACATGAACCATAAAGTCATGACATATCTCTTATACTCTTTCATTACATGTATTTTGGTTTCTTTGATGACTGTCTGTGTCATTGTTTACCATCCACGTTCCTCCGTCTGCTTCTCACTTTTCTCTGAACGTTCACAGTATCCTCTCAGCTTTCTGTTGTCCCATTCTCTTGTTTCCATTTCTATTTTTCCCCCTCTTCCCTGCCTTTCTTTTCCTCTTTTTTCCCCTCCCTCCCCCTGCCCATTCCAACTTGTGGTCTCTCCCAATTTATTATTGTAAAGACCGACCTGTCAGGATCACAGAGACCAGTTCTCAACCACACGGCAACATCTTTCATCCTGCTGCATTAGGCACGGCTCTGAACGCCCACTCAGCTCCTGTTTACTCTTGCCGTGGATGGTGGGAGCTGTCTGCATGTGTGCGTTTTGTGCCTGTGAGTCTTGCTCAACCTTTTGAAAGATGCCACCTAATGAGAAACAAATGAGCGTTTGGTTCATTGGATGACAGCAGAGGGAGCCAGGCCACAGCTCAGAGAGTCATCTGAGAGCCCACAGGTCACTGAGTGATGCCCAGCAAATAAACTCCTGGGAGAGGGATGATTATGGAATTACGACATATGGATAAGAGGGTGACGTGTTTCTGGATATAATTCATAGAATTCGCCGTGATTGGTGTTTTGCTCACTCCTCCTCCTTTTGATGTTTCCTGTGCCTGCAAGCCAGCCCCTCACCAGAAGAGGTGTTTTCCTTCTTTTTTTTTTGTCTTTGAATGCAAATGTTTCACACCTGTGTTTGTGCACGTGTAGGTACCTGTCTGACCTGCACGCTCCGGGCGACCCAGCATGGCAGTGCATTTACGCTCAGCACAAGTGGATCTTGCAGCTGATGCAAAGCTGCAGAGATGAGTTCATCAGTGGCCAGAGAGGTAACTAACTCTCTCTCACACACTCACTCACACACACACACACACACACACTCCCACACGACTCACTTTACACATGAAGTGAAAAGCCCCTATTTAGCGTTTCCAGTCAAGCGGCTGGTAGATGATGGTACTGGTAGCTGAGGGAAGAGAGAAGGCCAGCTGCCTCTCCGTCAAACCAGCTCTCTGCATTCCCCTCTCTGTCACCCCCCCTCCCCTGCTCTGCTCAAGGCCCGCGTGTTTATTTTTTCATGAATGTATGAATAAGATGAAAGTGAGGGCGCATTGGCTTTGGATTTGGGTTTCTGGGCTTGCCATGTTACTGCACACGCACACATACAAACTCTCTCTCTCCCCACTCGCTCACACACACAGCTTCACAGATGGATTGGAACAATTAACCCCAATTAAGCTGTTCCTCTGTTAAATCAACCAGCAGAAAAATGTGAATGTGAAACCGTCCGCTCAGGAACAGCAATACAACAACCACGCTTTTAGACACACACACACACACACTCACACAAAGGCACCCATACAAATACATTGTGAGTGGGTGGCTGCTTCACATAGTGCAGCTGGAACATAAACATGTCTGAGGCTAAGGGTAACAGTGGTTTCCGGGGCTCAGGCTTGATGGATATGGGGGTCGGTGTGCTGCCTGCCTCTCTACAGTCGAATATCATATTGATTGTCATGTCAAAGATGGCCCCTCTTTGCATTCCACAGTAGAGCAACATGTGGCAGGGAGTGAATCTGAAATTGCATGCACATTAAATGCAACCCAGCTATTCTAAAAAATTGCTGGTTTGCAAAAGTGCATATTTAGAGCTAGTTTATTTACTTTATATGCCAGTAAAATATATATTAAATAAAGTTTAAGTGATTCAAGAGAAACATTATATCCAAACAATAAACAATACAGTACTGACCATATGAATAGACACCTTTTTTGCACACGTTTTCATACCTAAAACACGTAACAGGTAATTTGTCAGTGTCTTCCAAAATGACCTAGAGTATATAACTTTTCCAAACAAGTCTCATAGATGTTTCCTGATCTGCTCCATCTATGGTGAAGCTATGTTTAAATTAAGCTAACTAAAGCTACTTGGTTAAGATATCCTTCATATTTAAGAAGAAACTAAACTCAAGGTTAATTTCTAGCATGCAGGACGTGTTGCCGTCATCAGTGTAACTCCACCCCGACCCCCTTGCTAAGACTTTTCTGCGGTGTTGTGAAAATTGTTGCATAACCTCCGCCACCAAGAATCATGATTCACGCAACCACACAAGGCTGCTTTTAAAGGTCCCATGACATGGTGCTCTTTGGATGCTTTTATATAGACCTTAGTGGTCCCCTATACTGTATCTGAAGTCTCTTTTATATAGACCTTAGTGGTCCCGTAATACTGTATCTGAAGTCTCTTTCCCCAAATTCAGCCTTTGTGCAGAATTACAGCCACTAGAGCCAGTTCCACAATGGGCTTTCCTTAGTATGTGCCATTTTTGAGTCTGTAGCTTTTGAGGAGGGGGGGCGCTTGACCAACTGCCACTTTGCTCGTTTGAAAGCCATGATGTCTCTCTCTCTCATGGGCGTGCAATGCAGAGAAATGGGAGGTAACCTTGCCCCTTATGACCTCATAAGATCGGCCCATCTGAGCTTTCATTTTCTCAAAGGCAGAGCAGGATACCCAGGGCTCGGTTTACACCTATCACCATTTCTAGCCACTGGGGGACCATAGGCAGGCTGGGGGAACACAACAACAATTTTCATGCCATGGGACCGTTTAAGGAAAATGTAAATGTAGGTCGTTTTTAAAGGTACTCTCATAAATAAACACAATTCTGTTTACATACTATTTCTCATTAAAACCTTTGAAAACTGAATTTTGGAATGATTTGAATCTTGCATTTACATCCACTTAAGCAGTTTCCTTTTACCCTGTGCCATTTGCATTGATAGTTTCTTGGTTTGTTAATGCCAATAATTGTTGTTGGATCCTTGGAATAATGAAGAACCATCAGCAGAACCATCAACATAGAGCATGCTCAGTTCTCTGGCGGAGTTGGCTGACTGAAGGGCACAAAAACGGTTACTCATACTAATGTTTGAAACCTTTTCATTTATATAGTGATATACAGTGGGTACGGAAAGTATTCAGACCCCTTTAAATTTTTCACTCTTTGTTTCATTGCAGCCTTTTTCCAAAAATCAAAAAAGTTCATTTTATTTCTCAGTAATGTACACTCAGCAACCCATCTTGACAGAAGAAAAAAACAGAAATTTAGAAATTTTTGCATATTTATTAAAAAACAAAAACTGAAATATCACATGGTCATAAGTATTCAGACCCTTTGCCGTGACCCTCATATGTAACTCAGGTGCTGTCTATTTCTTCTGATCATCCTTGAGATGGTTCTCTACACCTTCATTGGAGTCCAGCTGTGTTTGATTATACTGATTGGACTTGATTAGGAAAGCCACACACCTGTCTATATAAGACCTTACAGCTCACAGTGCATGTCAGAGCAAATGACAATCATGAGGTCAAAGGAACTGCCTGAAGAGCTCAGAGACAGAATTGTGGCAAGGCACAGATCTGGTCAAGGTTACAAAAAAATTTCTGCTGCACTTAAGGTTCCTAAGAGCACAGAGGCCTCCATAATCCTCAAATGGAAGACGTTTTACCAGAACCCTTCCTAGAGCTGGCCGTCCGGCCAAACTGAGCTATCGGGGAGAAGAGCCTTGGTGAGAGAGGCAAAGAAGAACCCAATGGTCACTGTGGCTAAGCTCCAGAGATGCAGTCGGGAGATGGGAGAAAGTTGTAGTAAGTCAACCATCACTGCAGCAATCCACCAGTCGGGCTTTATGGCAGAGTGGCCCGAAGGAAGCCTCTCCTCAGTGCAAGACACATGAAAGCCCGCATGGAGTTTGCTAAAAAACACCTGAAGGACTCCAAGATGGTGATAAATAAAATCCTCTGGTCTGATGAGACCAAGATAGAACTTTTTGGCCTTAATTCTAAGCGGTATGTGTGGAGAAAACCAGGCACTGCTCATCACCTGTCCAATACAGTCTCAACAGTGAAGCATGGTGGTGGCAGCATCATGCTGTGGGGGTGTTTTTCAGCTGCAGGGACAGGACGACTGGTTGCAATCGAGGGAAAGATGAAGTTTACAG
This sequence comes from Etheostoma perlongum, assembly GCA_026937815.1. Lineage (NCBI taxonomy): Eukaryota > Metazoa > Chordata > Actinopteri > Perciformes > Percidae > Etheostoma > Etheostoma perlongum. The sequence goes on along the minus strand of CM049379.1, from coordinate 4,480,575 downwards.
GGATATCCTGGACGAAAACCTTTTCCAGAGTGCTCTGGACCTCAGACTGGGCCGAAGGTTTACCTTCCAACAAGACAATGACCCTAAGCACACCGCTAAAATAACGAAGGAGTGGCTTCACAACAACTCTGTGGCTGTTCTTGAATGGCCCAGCCAGAGCCCTGACTTAAACCCAATTGAGCATCTCTGGAGAGACCTGAAAATGACTGTCCACCAACGTTTACCATCCAACCTGACAGAACTGGAGAGGATCTGCAAGGAGGAATGGCAGAGGATACCCAAATCCAGATGTGAGAAACTTGTTGCATCTTTCCCAAAACGACTCATGGCTGTATTAGATCAAAAGGGTGCTTCTACTAAATACTGAACAAAGGGTCTGAATACTTATGACCATGTGATATTTCAGTTTTTGTTTTTTAATAAATATGCAAAAATTTCTAAATTTCTGTTTTTTTCTGTCAAGATGGGTTGCTGAGTGTACATTACTGAGAAATAAAATGAACTTTTTTGATTTTTGGAAAAAGGCTGCAATGAAACAAAGAGTGAAAAATTTAAAGGGGTCTGAATACTTTCCGTACCCACTGTATATAGTGATAGCACAAAAAGTCATGTCGGAGTGTTTGTGATGCTTGGCTCAGTGTTGCCCGTGTGGGCCTCGTTTTGGGTGCTAGCAGGGCACACCATACAAACAGATCAGCACAACTTCTAATCCATAAACTCCATGGGGGGGCGCCCAGATAGCGCAGTTGGTAGAGTGGGCGCCCATATATAGAGGTTTAGTCCTCAACGCAGTGGGCCCGGGTTCGAAAAGGCCAAAAATAAAAACTCCACAGGCTACCCTTTAAGTGGTAAAACAATTGACCAACGCTGTAATTTTTCTGTTAAGTACAGTATCTAAAAAAAATAATAAAAGCATACACACATACTGAAGGTGTGCACAGTGTTCCTTTCTACTCTTGTAGTTTGCAGCAACCAGCTGTCTCCTGTCCCCTCTGCTGTCACACTTCACAGAGAGCCCCTTCACCCCCCACCTCTTCCCCTCACACACACCTGGTAGCTATTTACCATCCCCGGTCTTTGCTGCTCACCTCTCGCCCAAGTACGAAACCCGTGCCTCGTGAAACATCCCTCCACCCAGGCAGCCCACCATCATAAAACCACATCCACTACATTCTCCCGACCCCACTCTTCCTCCCCCTCCCTCCCGCCCTTACCCCTCCTCTCAAATAGCCAGAAACCCCCCCCCCTAACCGGTACCTCACAGCCTACCCCTCTGCTGCTGGCCTCCTCTTCCTCCTCGTATCACATTTACCAGCTCAGTGCATTTCTAAGCCATCTTTTATGCGATTGTGTGATGATGACATCACACGTGGCAGGGATTAGTCTGTGATGGATCAGCCATGTCTGCAGAAACTGATGTCATTATTTTTTCTCTCTCCTGTGTTTCCGAGTCCAGAATACAAGGTCAGAGGCCGTTCCGATAGAGTTATGATTCCATTAATTACCCTATAAATTGCCATAAATGGGAAATGGACCCATCTATCTCTGTTAAAGCAAAAGCCTGATGGTCCAGTTTTCTTGTGAGGAAGCATATCAGCACAAGTTGCTTCCGTATGTCTAAACACTCCCATCATGCCCCAGTGCTTTGACTCTGCCCGATTCAATTCTAAACTTCTAAACTTCCCGAGCAACGCTTCCTTAGCCAATGTCAATACAATTAGCAGGACATTTTGCTCGTAGAATAGGTTTGTCAGTGAACAATTAGAGGGATTCTAGTGTTCGTACATTGGACTGGGAAACATGCGGTTGGGATTTTAGACTCAGTCAGTGCCACTCTAGGGTAAACGTTTTAATTATTACACTACAATTAGCATTTTCATCAAGTGTTTGCATATGTATCAGTTCAGGGTGGTGTAAATAATCAATTTATTTTTCTCTTTATTGTCCGTTGTATCTGTTGCAAATCTGGTGAAATGAATGAAAAATAAACTGATAAACTAACAAAAAACGTTTGCAGAGCAAACCGGTTAGTTTTACCATTTGTTGCTTTTATAACGTTTTGAATGGATTGTGGAGCTCATTTTCATTCCACCTCTATACTATAACATGTGTGTTGGTCAATGTTTCTCAAGGAGCATAACGACTTTTGGGTCTCTAGACCTTTTTCACGGCAGGCATGTTGACATGTCATGGTAGGAAAAGCACCTCTGGATTCAAAACCATTGATGATGGCTGAATTCCACTTAGGAGAGGCCCTGGTGTTGTGCATGCTGACTCACTTAAATAGCTTACTGGGACACTTGAGCCATCGTTATCAATTTCAGCGGTGCTTTTCCTACTATGACAAGTCATAATGTCTGCTGTGAAAAAGGTCTAATAAGGACATAAAATTTGGGTGAAAATACAAAAAGAATCTGTGTACTTTTATTCTGTAACGTGGGAAATAAACTACATTTAAACAGGAGTCAGTAAGTGTGTGTGTGTGTGTGTGTGTGTGTGTGTGTGTGTGTGTGTGTGTGTGTGTGTGTGTGTGTGTGTGTGTGTTTTTAGAGACAAAGCAGATGTGTGTGTGGTCAAGGTCAGTGACCTTTTTGGGAACAGGAACTCATCCGACCTGCAAAGAAGCATTAGACCTGTTAAGGAAGTGAGCAGAGACACATTGTCTCAGTGTCTTCAACACACATACACAGCAATTCCTTTATTTTAACCTAATAATTAACCGTTTGAATGCTTAAGGCAGCCCCGCGCGCGCACACACACACACACACACACACACACACACAATCACTTGTGCATTCTGAGGATGCCTAAGATTCAGCTGACACCTGGATCAACAGCAGCTCTCATCCCTGAAAAAGAGAGGAAAACATCACAGAGACGGACTCTGCACAGCCATGTGTGTGTGTGTGTGTGTGTGTGTGTGTGTGTGTGTGTGTGTGTGTTTTACAGATAATAATAACAATGACTCAATCGAGAATTTCCTTAGATTTTCTAGACTGGATGGCTGTGCTGTGTGGTGTGCACGGCCGGCTCAACCTCATTTGCTCCTTTTGCTTGGGGATTTCTCAATACTTGCTTACACATTACATTCAGTCTGTGACTCACCAGTACACTTTTCTCTGTGTGTGTCAGAGACATGTTTTGGAAATGTGGCCATCCATCTCCCTTCGTTTAGACAAACTACATGTGGGCGTATTGCAGTTTTGCACGAAATCATCTTCTTAGTTTCATTTTCATTGTAGTAAGTTTGATCCCCTCTCATCACTGCAGTGTTTCACTTTCATTCCCGTTTGTCATCTTTTACCCCTTCGGTTATCCTAAAGATATCTCAGATCCATTGCACTAAAGTTATCTCACTAGCCGAGATAAGTGTGTGTGGTTGCAGAGAGACTTTCTCATTCGTCGCTGCTGCAAAGCTCCCTGTCGCCATCTAGTGGAGCTCTGGTGCTCCATTGTGGCCGATGTAAACTCACTTCACCCCAGTGCTCAAAAAGCCCTCAGATATGTTTTTCCTTACCCTGGAAACAAGGGTGCATTCTCTCAGCTGTGGGCCATAGCAGAGATGGATCAGAACACAAATAAAGAAAGGCCGAGAGGGGCGAGGGAGGATTGTTTGGTGTGAAAGCCTGCTGAGCTTTTTGAGGAATGTGGAATTATGAAAATGGCTTATTTGATATCTGAAGTATGTGTTTCTTTTCCCTCCGAGTTCATTTCTCATCTCACCCCCCCCCCTCCCCCCTCTCGTTCCTTTCGTTATGTCTGTCAGTCGGTGTCGGCGCTCTGGACCCAGAGGGGGATAACCGTCCGTCGGCCCTCGGCAGGCTCAGCCATACTGCGTCTCTGAAGAGAGGGGGCAGCCTGCGAACACCACGACCCAGCAGTGAGCACCACAATCACATTACAGCTCACCCACACACTCGGTGCTTGAGAGGGGCTTCCCTGTCTGAGGCGCACTCTGAGCGTGCATTTGTTTGTTTGTGTGTGTGTGTACAGTGCTTAGGGGAATCACATTATAGAAGAGTGATGCATTAAGGAACCACAGTGTGTCTCTTTACATCAGACAGTACAGTAAAAGTACAAACAACTGAAGCCTGGCATGCCTGGAAGTTATAGATGATTTGATTCTTTGAATTACAGAAGCACGCTTGACATTTTTAAGTCAGTGCGGTTTGCTAGTTTATCCTGTAAGTCCCCATCACCTCGCAGAACAGCATAGATATGTATTGTGTGCCAGTGGGTTTGTGTAACACAGAATGTGTGTGTGTGTGTGTCTTTGTTCCAGCCTGGCGCTTTGAAACCCCGCAGCAGGTGCAGTTTGTGGAGAAGCTGTCAGATGTGGTGATCGGTCAGTTGCCCAACTTCTGGAAGCTGTGGATCTCTTATGTTAATGGGAGTCTTTTCAGTGAGGTGAATACCTGAAAAGCTTTCACAGTGACAAGTAACAAATATACTGTATACAACACACAACAAATGGGTTAACTTTTATCACAAAAAAAAACATATTGTCCTGCTTACCTCTTGTGGTATCCAGCCATTCAGATACTTTGATATCCTTCTTTGAGGTTTCTCCTTCCTTCCCAAAACAATGGAGGTGATTGGAATGTCATTTGTGATGCCCAGAATATCTTTTAAAATCCTGACCATCACGTCTGTCCAGAAGTGTCCATGTTACTCTGGAGAATCCACAGAACACACCGTCACACAATGAACAGAATACAAATATTGCCTATGAAGGAAAATAGTTTTTTGAGTGGAGTGGCCCTTTAACTTTATGGTTAAAAAAACAAACCCAAAGCATTGTGGTGACAAACATGACAAGAATAAAATCTTGTTTCACTGCAGCTTTACATTACAGACATGTATTGATTATTGTTAGTGCTGTCAGACGCGTTATTAACGGCGTTAACGCAAACCCATTTTAACGGCGTCAATTTTTTTATTGTGAGATTAGCGTTCTTTTTGGCCTAGCAAAGTTTGTAGTTTTTTCACATGCTGTTGCAACAACTAGTAACGTTAGAAAAACTACAACACCACACCGGATCCGACTAGACCGAAAACAAAACAACAGGCACGCCGCACACACACTGTTTGGGCTTGCGAGCCAACCTAAGAGTAGTAGCGTTACGTTTTGAGTGGATGGCAAGCGCAAGACGCCGAAATGGACGCCGGTAACGTTCTGAATGGAAAGTTTACTTTTTAAAAGTTTCCAAATGTTCCATTGACGGGACCAAAGTGTATGTCTGTGTGTTTTGTCGATGTGAACTGAGCGATCATGTAGCACGTCCAGTCTAAAATACCACTTGATATACTTGTCAATTCTCCCCCCCACCCCCCTTGTCAAAGTATTTTTTCACCCTTTTATTGATGGACAGTGTTACATTGTGTGAGAGATTATTTGCTCCAAGTGAGAATGTTACGTGTGACATTGAACACTACAGTTGGCTATATGCCAATGTTGTTTTCAATAAAAATAAAAACATTTGCACAAAGCAAGCCAATCCACTTTTCCATGTTGATAGGAGCATTAAAATGAGAAAAAAAATCACATTACTCGGATTTCATAACAAACCGTTGACGGATTGAAATTTAATTTGATTTGCAAAACAAAAGTACTACTATTATATTCTCTATGGGAGCTTTTGACAAAAAAGAAATCCCAAATTGTTCATGTTAAGGCTTTGAAATAAATGTTAAAATAATGAAAAATGACCATGCCATGATAATGCAGTGTTTGACCTTGTGGTGGCGTTATAATTAAAAGTGATTGATCTGAGTATAGTCTGGATAGCCAGATCGATAGCCAGATTGATCATATAAGCGGGCCGATATTAGGCATTTTCCAAACTATTGTTATCGGCATTTATAATGGCTGATAAATGAATATTTAAAAAATAAATTAAAAATGGACAAAACACCCTTCAACCACGTTATGAGCGTTGCATAGTTTGTCCACCAGCGGGCGCTCTACAACGTCCCTGTTGGCAACTCTTGTGTTTAACCCTTTAAGTTTGTATTTTTATACTTTTTATTCATCAGAACTTTAACATATTTTGATGTTCCACTGTTAAAAAAAAATAAGTTTCTTTTTAAACTGCATTATCGTATTATTTTAGTGAGGACTCATAAATGACTTATGCTAGGGAAATCTGTTTTGTTGTTTTGTTACGCATTTCTGGAGCTTTTTTTTTTTTAAATGCATCGGCCGATATATCGGAATATCAGATTTTTAAATAACCAAATATTTGTATCAATATTGGCCTTAAAAATTTGGTCTGGCTCTATATGCTGGTGGCCTAGTGGTTATGACTCATATCATTTGATTTTGTGACAAATAAAATTGACCGAGCTTTGATTGTGGCAGGGCACCTTTTGTTGCTTTTCATTACCGTTTTTTTTCTCTCCTGATGATTCCTGTCTGCACCTGCACTGTCAACTATGGAATTAAGGCAAACAAAAAACAGATGACATTAAACATTAGTGTTTCTGTTTTTCTTTCTGCAGACTGGAGAGAAATCTGGGCAGGTGGAAAAATCCAAGAAGAATGCCAGACAGAGACAGAATGACTTTAAAGTAATCTTCGTTGTGACACAAAAATATTATTTTAAGATTCTTGCTCATCGCCGTTTTTTAAAACTAAATCCCACCTAAACCTTGTTTTATAGAAAATGATCGAGGAGATGACCAACCGGCTGGTGAAACTGGTTCGCGGGGCTGTCCTCCCCACCACCCTGCCACACGGGGAGCTGAGTTTCTACGGAGGCTGGGAGAACAAGACGGAGCTCACCGGAACCTGGCTCACACAAATCATACACACCGTCAGGTTTGAATATGTCTCATTGCTTATGTTCAGTTCTGACATGGTTAGATGGAGAAATTTTTTTTTTAACTTTATGTCTGCCATACCATTTAATGACCTCCCTCTCTCTCACTTACTTTCTCTGTTTTTATTTTATTTTACCTTTATTTTTTCAGGCAAGTCAGTAAGAACAGGTTCTTATTTACAATGGTGGGCTGACAAGTGGCAAAGCCACTGAGGGAAAGGGAAGGAGGGCTAGAAAAAAAAGCATTAGAAATACAGTTTAAATGACATAAAACACAACACAGACAGCAGTAAACACAGAGAGGAACATACAGGTACATGAGTCAGTAAGAGAGGGAGAAATTATACAAATGTTTAGCTGGAAAATTATTATGTGGAAAAGCAACTGCATATTTCGGTGAACAACATGGAACATGGAAGGGTGCAGTGGTGACATGGGAATTTTTTTGCACCGGATAGAAGAGTGGGTTGAGTTTTGATAGAGTGCTATTGCAAGCAACCCTGTATATAGTGTCACCATAATCTAACATGGGTAGAATGGGCATTTGAATGAGAGGGAGTTTGGCAGACGGGGAGGGGGGGCTTCTGTAAAGGGAGCCGAGTTTGGCCTTGACCTTAGATTGCAGCTTTGAAATATGGATGAAGAATGAAAGTGCAGTTGCCTTTGTTGTCTCTCGTCCAGGGCTTGTCATGAGGCTCTGTCTGCTCTGGAGATCCCAAACGATTTGCTGCAGGTGATCCAGGACCTGCTGCTGGAGCTGAGAGTTCACTGCCTCATGGTGACTCTGCTGCACGCTACCGAAGGTGAGCAGGAACAGTAAAGGATGGAGGAGGTAGGGCTCGTCCTTTTTAGGTAGTAAGTGATCATCGAAAGATTTTGAAAAGATCCATGTTTGTCCCCAGGCATATGTTATGTTCTAAACAAAAGGCTGATTATGCACCTATGTCATCTTAGTTGGTGAAAAAACAAAACTGAAATACAAATGTTTATAATTCTGTTTTGACCTGGATTTTCGTGTATTTGATTTTTTTCAAGCTTATAAAAAAAAGATTTGTCAAATTCTGAACTACCTACTAATATGAAGCAGATTTTATTGAAGTGTGTTCACACTGGAAAACGTAGTATACTAAACCCAGTCAGTACTGTATGTATCGACAGCTCTAGACCAAGAGGTAAACCAAGGAAGGTCAAATATACTGGTACAGCAAAATCTTCTGTTTTTATTTTTTTATTATTATTTATTTTTTATTCAACTGTAGATTAGGCCTGCACAATTTGGGGAAAATTATGAATCATTTATATCAAATATACATGATCATCAATCAAATATAAATTTTTTTTAGCTAAGAATTGATATCACGATGCTCTGCCACGATTCTTTTCACACAAAGTGTAATGTTTATTGCACACATGATCCATGAGAAAAACAAAACAAATTGGCAGTAACAAACATAGATTTCTTTTGGCACCTGTATAGGGCTGGGAAATATATTGCTATTATATCGATATACGAGGCTAGATATCGTCTAAATTTGGGATGTTGTAATATCCTGATATTACATAAGTGTGGTCTTTTCCTGGTTTTAAATTCTGCAGTACAGTAGAGAGGTAATTTTCTGAACACACCAGACTGTTTCTGTTCAAGCCTGTAAACATAGAGGCTTCAGCGAAGAGGAGGGAGAGCATCGCAGTGCTTGGGAGCGTTTTAAAACCTATTTTATACGGTCTATGTTTAAAACTCATGGAAGAAAGTAGTAGCGTTTGTGATGCAGTCGGCTCATAAAATTAAATGAGAATCAAAGTCATTAAAAAAAAAAAAGTTATTTAAAAATTAAATTGTGTACCTTGTATAACTATAGGGTAGTAATGGAGAAAGTGTTATGAGACTAAAACCAGACATGTTCGGTTTCACTTGTGGTTAGGCATGGTCATTTTGAGAAGAGTGACTGGTTTTCTCTTAACTTCCCCCCCACTCGCATCAAATTGTGGTCTTGTCAGCAAGGGTTTGATTTTATATCATGTTGTGGTTTTCCCGTGGAAACACTTAATTCTGTTCATATTTTCATTTGTAATTGCCCTGTGTGAAAGTGATGACACTGCATATATTGAAAGGCTTTTGTTGTCTGAGTTCAATAAACTGCAGAGAGGTTACTAGTAATTGCCCTTTCTGTTCATATTTGTGCTTTCTGTACACTCAGATGTCAAGACGCTCGCAGAGAAGGAGGACTGGGCCGTGGATAATGAGGGAATCACCAGCCTGGTAAGGATGTGCTGTTGCATCAAGCAGGATGTCATATCATAATGAGGAATTCGAGACTCCACCTGGCAGTCAGATACACATTCAAAAGATACAGACCAATATCTTTTAAGCCTAGCTTAAGGACATCCAAAAGCAAATGGTTGGTTGACCTCAGTGTTCCGACTGGTGTAAGAGTTCAGCCAGATACAGAGGGGCCAAACCGTTTAAAGCCTTGAAGAAAAGCAATAAGATCTTAAAATCTCTCCTGAAACATACAGGAAGCCAATGAAGGGAGTTATATGTTCCCGTTTTCTTGTATCGGTTAACCCTTGTGTTGTCTTCCCATCAAAAATCAACACTTTTTATCAATGTTTTTAACTTTTTCCTACATTGTTGTCCAATTTTTTAAATGTTTGTCACTTTTTTGATGTTTTCAACACTACGTCACACTAACTTATTAACTTTAGTTTTACAGTTATTTTTGGAAAATATGGTCAATAAACCTCATTTAAAAGAAATTATACCTAATGTTTGAAATAGAAAAGCAGAAATTAGGAATTATTTAGACTAAAATTAAAGGAATGGATGTTGATGGATTATCACAGACTGAAATATGTCAACTTTTACTCAATACTATTTCAAAACCACTTCAATTGTTGTTGTTTTTCAAATGCTATAAAATTCAATAAGACCCCTCAAAATTAATGAAAGAGATTTGTACTTGCCAAAGAGCGTTTTGTGGAATCCATCATGTTATTTTGGGTAATTACAATTGGGTATTGAAAAAGAACACTGAAAAACTGGAAAACTGGTCAATTTGACCCGAGGACAACATGAGGGTTAAAAGGCTGCATTCTGTACTAACTGGAGCTTGTTCAGTAATGAATGATCGATTAAGATGGAGTATTAAGAGTTGCAGGAGTCTAACCGAGACGTAATAAAAGCATGAATAACTTTGTCAAAGTCTTCAAGAGAAAGATAGGCCTTCATCTTTGCCAACAGTCTCAACTGGAAAAAACTGGATTTGACCACTGGACTGATTTGCTTTTCAAATTTGAACGAGCTATCAAAGATAAGATCTTAGTGTACTTTCTATAAAAAACTACTTCTAACCATAAAGACACAGTATAATGTGTCTTTGTTTAGTTTTTTTTTCTTGTCATTTTCTTCACCCATAATGTGTTTGCATCCCTGCTGAGGAAGCAGATACAAATTGCAGCCTATTTTCAGGAGCCAGCTTTTGTAATCTGTGTTTTTTTGCAGCCTTCACAGTTTGAACAGTGTGTGGTCCAGATGCTGCAGTCCCTCAAAGAGCCCCTGGAGATCAAACCTGGAGAAACCAATGTGAGCTTCTTACCTGCAATCATCAATGCAAATACAGTAGCAGAAGTATTCATATGATCATCATATCAACAACTTTGGCCTCCTCAATTCTCTTATTGGTTACCACTTTGTGTTTTGGTACATCAGTGTACTCTGTTTGGCCAGTTAGAAACATTTGTTTCTAACCCTCTTTGAATACAATATGTCATCTTGTCAGCTTGTGGGTGTTTCACCGTTGCAGCACACTGCTCCTCTCAGGATCGGTCAAAGCAAAGTATAGATAACTGAACAATAACATAACGTGTAGTCAAATCAAATCTCATCTCTGAAGTCCCAACAGTAGCAGCTGTAGTTGAGAACATTTTCAGTGCACGGGGAACCCTGACAGTGTTTTAATAATTGCATTTCTTTTTCTGTAGTGATAAATCTTCTGTGCACCTAACCAAATCATCATAAACATCTCATCATTGAGCAAAGCAGTCCTAATTACGATTTTAGCAAAAGTAATACAATCCTAATAAAAAAAGAAAGCAATCATATGAGATTGTGCTTACACAAAGAAACCATTCATGATACTGCTCTGTTTTTAGGGTTAATTATTAAACTTGATTCATCTTTAAATGGACACTTTAAAATAGCAATAGTGGAGCCCAGATACACAAAATATCATGGCAATAAATACACACAAAACAGAGTAAGACAATCTCTGATTTGATGTAACTTGAACAGCATAGTAAGACTATTCTGATGTGTCTTACTGTCTTTTCTTCAGGTGCTGCAGTTGGACCAGGTCCAGGACCAGGCCACAGAGCTCAGTATGGGCATCATGAAGGTAAGATCTGTCAGCCTGCAGCCGCAATGACAGATATGGTTCCATTATGGATGTTTTGACCGACACACAAAAAGCACAGAAAGCCGTATTTAACTTAACTGGATTTAAAAATAAAAATTCTGGAAAAAACTAGACATCTCAAACTCATTTAACATGCAGTAGACCCACAGTTCTAGCTCTTAATTTGCTGCCTGCAGATTTCACTCCAAACTTGAGGTGAGGATATGGTTGTTTGATCTATGGATGTCTTGATCAAAAAGAAAGCAGGAGCATTTTAGAATGATGAATATGCAGCATAAACTTTATTTCATATTGTACGATTTAGAGCTTTGACAACCAAAGACCTGCTGTGTCAAAATTCTGACAGTGCCCAATATTTAGACCCACACTGTGACTGATTTGCTGCTGCAGCTTGAGTCTATAGGCGCCTTTTGAAATGGGGGTGGTGATGGGGCAGTGGATACGACACATGTCTTTGGTGTGGGAGATCCGGGCTCGATTCCCATTGTATGATGTAAATAAAATATCTACCAATGTGTCCCTGAGCAAGACACTTAACCACTAGTTGCTCCGAAGGTGCACAACTTCTGATATAAGCCTACAGCAATTGTAAGTCTGTTTGGATAAAAGTGTCAGCTAAATGACATGTAATGTAATAACCTGCACTACTATTGCACCTTATAGTATATACACTGTCCACTGAATCAATGTCCTTATGTTAATGTATCTAGATCTAGGCTATATCTGTTGTGAACTAAGTTAAGGGTGGGAATCACCAGACGCCTCCTGATACAATATCATCACAATACTTACTAATAATACGATACGATTTATTGCAATTTTAACTTCAAATTTTCCCCAATTTCAAATGACGTCCCTAAAAGGAAACTTTGTCAACATCTGTTTCATCTAAAAAGATACATTTCTCTTTGTTCATCTCACTTCAATTTTATTCCTGCAAAATGGGATTGTCAAGCAGACAAACTGACCAACACATATATAATAAAAGATCGATACTTGACGCCTGTGTATTGATACAGTTTTGCCAATGAAAATATCGCAATACTATGCTGCATGGATTTCATTCCCCCACCCCTAAACTGAGCCAGTTCATCATGTAGAGTAAGATATGAAGATGGCGCCTCTGTTGTGAGTTACACACCATGCCTGACAAATGTATTCATGTGTTCAACGCAGGTTTTCATAAACTCCTTGGAGCTTCTGAGCACTAAAACTGATGCAGACATTGATATATCTCAGTAAGTATTTGGATGACTTTTTCATATCTTTGATTATGTTGTGCTTGACTCTGAAAACGTCTTACAATCTCTCCTCTGTGTGCAGCAACATTTCAGTGGACCTGTGCTCTCCAGATCGGTTTACTGGAGTTCACGAGGGCTTTAGTCCAACATCTGTAAGCATGATGTTTTTTTGTTGTTTTTTTTGTATTATTTCCTTTAAACAGTTTGGGGTTAATACACCTGACATCACACATCTGGCAGCGTCACCTAAGCGTGGGCTCTGTCCTTTACACAACAGGACAAACTCGTGTCATACTCATTCAAACCGCAAAATGTTATCAGGCTGTTTCCTGGTTGTGGACAAGAAGTAGATACGTCCTCATTTCCTGTAACTAGTTTGATATGTTAGTGAAGGGGGTTAAGCGCATGGGAGGAGGAGGACGAGGAAGGTGTAGAGTGCTTCTGGTAAAGGGAAATGGAGCAAGGTGCGGACGGGGTTTCCCCAGCCCGACTGTGCGCTGCAGAGGTTAGGCAGCAAAACTCAAGGGCATCGACTGATATGAAAATATCATGATATGAAATCTAGTGTTTGGCAAGTTGCAAACTAGAAAGCACAACATACAAACAAGGATGGTACCTGGCTACCATTACTAGATAGATATATGGTTACATCAGACCACTGAAGTCTCCTATATTGTCTGCAGTCAACATCAACCACATCATCTGTGGTTGTCAACATTTAGGCTAACCATTCGGTCATCCCTCCTGTCTGTGCTTGTGTTTTGATAATTTTTATGCATTAGTGTGTGTTTGTGCTATCCTACTCATTTATTTGTGAGCACCAAGTTGAGTTTGAGACCTTGAGAGTGAGGACATTTCCGCAAAGCAAAGACGATTTTGGGAAGGCGAAGACTATTAGAAAAAAGAGGACAAGTTTGAAAAGTAAGGACAGTTTAGTGAAAGGCAGAACATTTTAGGAGATAAGGACATTTTGGAAAGTGTGTTATTGTTTAAGGAAAGAAGGGAATGTGTGAGGAAAAGTGAGAGATTTTTGGAAGTAAAAACATGTTTGAAAAGTGCAGAATTTTTGACAAGTAAGAACATTTATCCAAAGCAAAAAGATTTTTTCAAAGTGAGGACATTTTAGAAATGGAAGGACTTTGGGGCGGCCTCTGGCTCACCCAGTGGGAGCATTCGCCCCATGTGGGCTGAGTCCTGCACTGGCCCGGGTTCAGGTCCGACTTGTGGCCCTTTGCTGCTTGCCATCCCCCATCTCTCGCCCCCTTTCGTGTCTATCCACTTTCACTGATCAAGGGAAAAGACCCCAAAAAATATTTTTTAGGAATGTATGGACGTTTTTTGCAAAGTAAGGACATTTAAGTTATCTAAGGACACTATTTTAGGAAAGTGAGGACATTTTAGAAAGGTGATGACATTTTAGTTCAATGGAAACATTTGGAAAAGTTGGTACATTTTGTTTGGTACTCGCTTCTTCAATGGGCTTTTTGAGACTTAAGACTTTGTTTAAGGGTTAGGGTTGGGTTGGGTTAGGGATGTAGTTCTGATTTTGACGGTCAGGGGGCTTGGAAATGCATAATGTCTATGAGAAGTATAAATGAATAAACTGTTGTTTTTTCTGTGTATAGGAGCAGCGTCTACTGATCATTCTCAGTAACTGCCAATACCTGGAGAGGCGCACCTTCCTGAACCTGGCCAATCACTTTGAGAAACACGGCCTCACGGGGACCGAGAAAATAACACGAGTCAGTTAAACACTCCAGTTTCTTACCAAAGGAGTAATCAGCTCTGCCTCATACAGCTAATGAGAAGTGTGTTGTCATTAATGAGAAGTGTGTTGTCATTAACAACAAAGCTGATCAGACAGATGCTAAAGATATGACTCTTTTTTTTTAAAAAAACCAAAAAAAACAAAGAGTAAAGGTCATTCTCTTAGAAGCTCAGTTCCACATTTTGTCACACATTTTGTCTCCTTTCTATTCTTCACACATACTTACACACACTCACAATGACTAATGGCTGATTCACAAAGCAAAGAAGTGTATGGTTGATTTTCCTGTAAAAACTGGTGAACATCATTTTCTTTGAAAGACCGATTTAGACGTTTACTTTTCTCATCTTAATAGCATTTAGAGAGCAGGACAGTTTGTCCAAAATTGTCTAACCCACAGCTGCCTCATTGTGTGGCACAGCTGTACCGTTTATACTGGAAGAAGTCAAATTCCCCACACCTTTCATTGGAAGCCCTAACTTTTTAAGCGACTTTGAGCTTGGGAAAAGCGCTATACAAATTCAATTTATTATTATTAACTCAGTTAAATGTTACAAACCATGCATGCACGCGTGATGAAATTGTAAAGCTGTTTGTCTGCTAAGGGAGAAAAGCTCTGTTAACCATTTTCACCATTCAATGACCTATGTCGCTATTGGAAATATACTCTTATTTCTGTCATGATAGCCCAGCCCTATATACCAGGGTTTCCGCGGAGTCTTAAAAAGTCTAAAAAAAGTCTTAGGAAAAAAAAAAGTTTTAGGCCTTAAAAAGTATTTAATTAAGTATTGTGTTCTAGGTCTTAACATTTTTTAAACAGGTCTTCATTTTCCTATGTCGATGTAACGTTACCTCTAATGCTCTTTGTTTTTAATTCTGTGGTCTTGTAGTTCTTTCTTTGGCTAGTCCAGATATGATTTTTACTGTCACACTTTTATTGCATCCAATCAGCCTTGTGTTATTGGTGCGAGTCTCTTTTCGGATAACACCACAGACATAAAACGGATTTTATTCTGAAAAACTGAATTTAGGGCTTATTTGACGTTGTGATAAAGGTTTTATATATTCATAATGGTCTTACTAAGTCTTACATTTGACTTGAGAAATTCTGCATACAGATGATGACACATGCATAGATTTTGATTGTCAGAAGCTCTCAAGCTACAAATGTAGACGTGCCGTTTAAGAAATACAACAATAAGTAGACCAAGATGTTTTTATGTGTATCTATTGATAGATGGATTTATTTGTACAGTTTTACAGTGTGCTTAGACTTACAAGTGACAATAAAAAATACATTGTATGCTCATAATGTATTTCTCCATTTTGTTTGTCCTTGGCCTGTCAGGTGAGTGTGGACGCGGTACGAGAGCTGGATAGAAAACTCTTCGAGGCCTACATCGAGAGAAGAGCTGACCCAATCGCTGGCTCTCTGGAGCCCGGCATCTGCGCTGGATACTTTGACTGGAGAGACTGCCAAACACCTACAGGTACTGTACAGTACGGCCTAACTGATACGACGGGGGAAACCACCCACAGCCACCACTAACTGACCCCGTTAATATCACAAATTAGCCCCAAACGATCCTGTGGGATGAGAATCAGACATCTCTGGCTTGATCTGTGTTGTTGTGGTTCTTATGTGTCATGTGTAAAGTACTGCTCTTTGATGGCTTACTGTAAACACCGCTGAGATCACTCTTTTGGTCCCCCTAAAAGTCTCGTGGCCTTTGTGTTGTGCTGTGGGTGTGCAGCGACGTGTTTGCACACCAGTTCACTTTACTTTTTTTTTTTTTCTTACCAGATGCACCAAAACCCAGGTGAAACTTAAATGTGTATATGTGGTTTACCTTAGCACAGGATGTGAAGCAACATGTTGGGGTGTGTGTTAGAGCTCCGGGTGAATTTTCAGATTTACACAGTTTTAGAAAGGCATTGATCGAAAGTTGGGCCTTGCTCTGGTTTGTTCCTCCCGGTGTGTGTTTGTGCTTCATGTGAAAGAGGAACATTTTGGACACAAAACCACAGTTCTAGGATATGATACTTTCACTTGTTGCACTTTTTGTGTGTGTGGGGGGGGGTTCAAGGCATTAACAATCCAGTTTCAGTACTTTCAGTCTGTTGTGTTTTTTTGCTGTTAGTTTATTCCATGATAGAGTTAAAACTTACACATTAACTATGGTCTCTCCTGTTTCTTCTTCTCCTCACTGCGCAGTGTAAAGTTTACATTATACACTTCCAGCTCCATGTATTTGCATTATTTTGAAATGTGCATGCATCACTTTTTTAAGAGGCAAATATATCATGAAGCAATAATGATCAATGACACATGAAGTCCTCTCACTTAGTCACATTTCTAGTAGGGCTGAACCATATTGTGTTTTAGCATCGACATCGCGATGCGCGATCACAGGATGTTGCGATGTTGACGCTTAAACGTTTTTGCTGCTTGATAGAAAAGTAAACTTTTACCGTTCTCCTTTTGCATGATGTGTGACATGCACGTCTGATCACTTTATCCAACAAACTAGCTGGCCCCGCTAGTCGACCGCAACCTGAATTTAGAGGAAGCAACATTACATTTTCTTTTTTCATATTGCAGTATATATCGCAGGGAAAAATATATCGCAATGTCATTTTTTTCCTAATTTCTAGCACAAATGACTATGGTTTCCAATACATTTTTAATCACTTAAACGATGACAATTTCACTGAACAGCCACTTACATTGACCTTTTACTGTTGTATATACACTATAAACGATACTAGATTGCGGTCTAGGTAAATAACACATGATGACACAACCCTGGTGTGGGCGGAGCTGTGTCTCTTAAGACCTGCAGTTTAAAACCTAGGCAACAGCTCCCAAACATTCTCCCTGGATCACATCTTCATCATTAAAAATAAAAAAATGATGAGCTGTTATTTCATCTGGTGATTTTGACATGGCTATAGAAATCACCCTTATGTAAATTCTCTAAACTAGTGCCAATACAACTCTTGAGTTTTGGTATTAATACTAAAAATTATACTTTCTGTGAAACACCAAATTTCCCCAAGGGGATGAACAAAGTGTCTATCTATCTATATAGCTTTCATTTAGAGATATTTGAGGGCTTTTGAGGGCTCATCACCTTGGCGGGGATCACTAAAATGTTATTTGTTAGCATCTCATCTTCCCGTCTACCTGGAGTTATGTTCACTTTGTGCCTTCTTCTTCCTCAGGTGTGAGGAACTACCTGAAGGAAGCTCTGGTCAGCATCATCACAGTTCATGCTGAGGTAAAAACAACCGACGCTCCTCTTACACACCATGAACTCTTCTCCGTTCTTTGGACAAACGGTGCCTTTAACTAGCTGTTCTTGGTCTCCACACGCTCTGTCTCATGATTCTATCACCAACTCTGTCTGTGTCAGGTCTTCACAGTGTCTAAGGACCTGGTCCCTCGAGTTTTGTCTCGAATTGTTGTGTCAGTTGCGGAGGAGATGTGTCGTCTTATGCAATGTGTGTCCTCCTTCAGCAAAAACGGAGCCCTGCAGGTACAAGCTGGCACGCACTCACACAGTTACAGAGCACTTTATCACTCATAGTAAGACCCTGACTCATAGTCGACCCTCAAACTTGTTGGGGGATTTACCTGTCGTTACTGATAACACCATATTTTAACTGCTGACAGTTGAAGATGTTTTTTTTTTTTGAAAACTCAACCCCCATGCCCCCCTCCTTCCCACTGTCCTCAGGCTCGACTTGAACTCTGTGCTCTGAGAGACGCCATAGCCACTTACCTAAACTCTGAAAGCAAGTAAGTGCAACACACACACACAGACAGACACAAGCATGCAAGCATACACACACATCACACATTCACATAGGGGCACAGACGGGAACTCGCGTTATGCGCCCAATGATTTATGGTAGTGAATGTAACAAACATAAATCTTAGCAGTCACACATCCCTCGCTACAATCCCTATTTATGTTACTTTGTGGGTTATGGAAAGGAAGTGAAAGTAATCTGGTTCTGCTGTGTGCACGCACTGTCGTGTGTGCATGTGTGTGCGTACATGTGCATTATGTGTTCATGTGTGGGGGTCAGTGTGTATGCCAAGACTTATTCTGAACTGTTTTTCTTGTTTCCAGTGTTAATAAAGTTCAAAAAGTTGTAACTGAGCGTCTTGTTTCTAGCGCCAGCTTCAAACTGGCTTTGGACGCCCTGCCTCAGCTGCACAGCGGAGCCGATAAGAAGTGAGTCTCATGCTGGGTGCTAATAAAATAGATCTTTTTGTTTCGGGGTCTTTGTCTTCATGCTTTGATGACGATGGTGATGAATTTCACATGATTTATTGTTTCTTCCGCCAGGTTACTGGAAGAGCTGTTGAACAAGTTTAAAAGCAGCATGCAGCTCCAGCTCACCTGCTTCCAGCCCTCCTGCATCCAGCCTGTTAAGAGATAAACGTGATCCACTCTATCTATCACTACACTGGGCTTCGTTTCTTATCCATGTGTCAATCTTTTCAGTTATCGCTTCACTTGTTAACTCATCGCTGTTTTCCTGTGTCACTTTCAACTTCTGCTTCTCCACATTGGGCACAAATGTCTGTTTATCTAATCTCAAAGACACTAAATGAGTTGATTTCATTGTTACTGTGTAGGGCAGTCCCAGTCATGTTGGTTATGCTAATCACATACGGCCACTCACGTAGCTTACAGGCAGTGTGCAAGTGGCTAACTCTGGCTTGGTTTAAGGAGATTTCTGGGTCAGCTGTGGGACGTAGGTTGTAACCAGACTGGAATCGCTGCTGTCAGACTGAAATACTAGTCCTAATCAAGATTCAAAGTTGGTGTTGATGCTGTGCACTGTGCCATATCTCCTGCCCAATAAAGTAAGAAACTTACTGTTAAAGTGGTTTCATTAGCTTGTTTTGTCAAAACTGCAACAATTTCAACTCAACTTAAGTATTATGTCGTCAACATCTTCCTAACTAACTGAAGCTGTTTTCTTATATGAACTCCAGATATCAACTGTCAAGGAGAATCAGGTGCGTACAGTACATTATCTGGAGTTTCCCTTTTACACATTTAGCACACAACAGGAGATTGTGTGTCAGATGAGTTTTCATCTACTGGAAATACTCTGTTGGGTTTAGGTGAGAGGTGGCACCTGGGTAGAGCGTACAGGAGGCCGGACATGATGCGGATTACACCGTGTCATGGAGACGGTTCGTAATTTGGTCATAAACAACCCAGTCTCTTGTCAGTCCTTGAATTTTGTCTTTCGATGTCCGCGTCGGCCCTTACCGACCGAAGTTCACGAATCTTGACTGCATGATAGAAACATTAACTTGAATTCTCCGCTGTTCATACATTGGCTCAGATTTTGAGAGGCAGTAGTCTCATCATTTCCGGGTTAGCACTCAACCAATCAGATTGGTTGAGTATGACTGCCCGCCTTCCAATTCAATATGGCTCCTCCAACTCACACACCGAACAGACTCGAGTCACCGACCTCGTCCGCACCTTAAGAGAGGGCTGGAGAGAGAACCTAACCTCCTTGGCGGAGATCACTACAGTGTGATCTCTAACTCAAAGTGCTCATATTATGTTTTTTGGCTTTTTCACAACCTGCTCCAAACAGCTCTATTGTAGTCCAGCCTTTACTTCCATGACAAACATGCGTCACTTTGTGACACATATTGTAATGCTCCTTGTTCCAGTACACTCAGTTGTCCTTTGGTTATCAACACAAATTCAACATTATTACATCAATGTGTTCTTTTCTGACAGTAGAAAGCAGTAGAAATTAGGGTTGGCTGGTAATACGGCCATGGGCTCAGTAAGTAGTATTGTAGTAGTATTGCCTAAAAAAATTCTTAAGAGTGGCTGTTATTACGTGAGTGTGGAGGAGAAGGGGGGGGTGGAGATTGCAAGTCGCGCAACATGTGACCATGTCTTGAAGAACGACTTCTGCAGTTTGGCAGCATTTGGGGTTCCGACCTAATGAGAAGGGAGAGGTGTTTCAGTACTAGTGTTTGTCTGAAAGGTGTCGGCACAAGCCAACAGTTTGGTGACGCCGTCTGAGCCTTACGTCATCATTTTTAATTAGTCACAGTAATACCGTATACCGCGGTAAAATAGGGAGGAGGCCCAACTCTGGTAGAAATGGTATGGTATTACATCATTATTATTTTTTTCACAGTTTATCTTTTATCATGTACATTTCCGAACCTAGAATGTATCAAATGAAACCTTGAATGAGCATTTATGTTAAAGAAGTGCTAATTCAACTAGATTTAACGGTATAATTTGTGGTGTTCTGGTTTATGTTGTATGACATTTACAATAATGCTCCATGTAGTCCAACTTTTTGTCAGTTATCAAGTATACAGTTCAGCAAACAGATGTTTCTGATGCCAAGGTCCAGAAAGTGTATGACCTGCATTTTTACATCAATGTCGACTACACTTTGTACATACAGATGTGTTAATGAATGAATGTGGCCAAACCTGTGAAGTCTCTACAAACCGATCACTTATCTTCACACATACAGATCCATACCTCACATTCAAGTGACCCACTTTGCATCAGTGCACATTTGCAGGCAGTTGGTCTGTGTGCACCACGGTTTAAAGCAGCGGGTTTAGGCCATTCATCTCTGGAGCTCCAACTCACCACTTCACTCATGCTGTCTGGCATGTCGGTGTCTAGCTTTCTGGGAAGAGGGTGAGCCCAGGGCGTGTGCAGGGGGTGGGTGGGGGGGGCAGGGCAGCGAGCAGAACAAGCTGTCATTGGATCCTAGAGGAAGACAGTGAGAACAGAAAGTGTGATTATGCGATTATGATCATGGGTGTAGGCACTCGCAGTGCGAACGGTACAGTTGTGGTAGGTCTAGTCACTCAGACAGAGGAGACAGACAGCAACACACCCACAGCTCACATGAGAAAGTTTGACAAAGACACAAGCTTATGCAGCTTATCCCCACTCTTAAACAAGCTCCACTTGTACATTTCAGTAGTCTTTTGGCAAAGGCAATTTTAGTTGTATAGCACCTTTCATCACACAGAAACCCAAAGTACTTTACATTAACAAAAACAGCATACACAGAACAACGCATAAACAGAAGTAAGAATACAGTATAAGCATCAACATAACAAGACAATTCATAAAAGCAAATGATCTCAGGTCATCAGGCAGCTGGTTCCAGAGAACAGGACCATAGCTCATACTTTCTGTCGTCTACATTCATGCCCCATAGAGCTTTTTTCTGTCTTGGTTTCCCATCTGCGTTTAGGGGAAAGCCATGCAGGGCACGCAGGAGTTGTTTTGATTCTCTGAGTTCTAAACTTAGCTCTCCGCCCTCCCACGGATTCATTCACAAAAGTAAGTTCAAAGCCTAAACCCTTATCCGCTCTCTGTTTACAGTAACAGAGGTGAGAAGGGGGAGTATTTGTAAGTATATATTTTTTTCTTTTTCTTTTTTTACATTCACCAGAACTTTGTTCCATTCGGGAGACGAGATGACGAGACCCGCAAAACATTTAGACATATAGACTTTGATCTGACTTGTATTCTGCGTGAGTGGGTAATCAAAAGGAATGGAGACATTTGACACATTAGAGTAAATTTAGATTGAGCTCACCCGGACTGTTTTTGTGACATTTTACCAGTATTAATGCATATGGACTTGCAAAAAAGTCAGCAGACATTACCAAGATTATCGAGAAACAGAATTCACACTGGCAAGGGAATTTAAGAGCTCCATGTTTAAAATGTGTGCAGATTAATTGGATTGTTTCCCCATAGACATGCCCCATTTAGCATTCATAAGCACTATACTATATACATTTAATAAATGGCACATAACACACATTTTAATGTAGGTGTAAGCCGATATAACAACATTAGCAAGTTTATTCATTTACAGTATTAGTCACCAGTTATAACTTATCTTATGAAGATATTTTATATTCTTACTTTACTGTGTTTTCATAATCTGTTACATCAGCCTCCACTTATGGTGGCCCATAGGGGGATTTATAGTTAACCAATATAGTTATAGATAATATAGTTAACCAACCAACATTAATAGATGCTTATTTGTCTCACAACTACATAATAGTTTGTTTTTAAACCATTTATTAATGTTTATATAGTGCTTAAAATGCTTTTGTTGTCAGGCAATAATTGTTCAAATATGTTAACAGTATCATCCAAATAATGACTAATATAGCAAGCTTATTCTTTCAATCAGTATCAAGTCTTAAACATCCTACACTTCATTTTGGTGCGGTGTAAAGTCAGCCTCATGCATTAGTTTCTGCATACAATAATTGAAATTTAAAAAACAAAACAACAACCAATAACTCTAAACCAGTGGTTCCCAAACTTTTTCAGCTCAAGACCCAAAAGAGAAATTTGGTGTCTCCCCGGGACCCAAATTTACAAAAATACACCATGATTCATTGTAACATCTACATTTTTAAACTGTGGACAAAAGACGGAACAAACTATGACTTTAAATGCATGTGAAGTATATTTATTCCATTATAACGAAGCCTTCAGCGCTGCTCTGTTCCCTTTGCATGCCTGATAGATAACAGGGAGAATCATTAAAAACGACCACTCTCACTTGTTCCCATTACATTAGTCTCACACGCTCGAGTAACACAAACACAACACCCACGTTACTGACTCTTCCATCGTCAAAAAACAACGTCAAATACGCACTTTGCTGCCTAATCCACATTAGTAACAAGCCCACCAGACGGACAACAGCGGCTAACAACGACATGTTAGCTAGCTAGCAACGCCGTCACAAATTAACTGACACACAAAAATAATATTTAAAATGCTAATGTACACCAACAGACAACATGTAATGACTTCTCCGCTGTCAAAACACGGTTTCTTGAAGGATTCTTCTTTGCAAAGGAAACATTGTTTGGACATTCCCCGATAATGTGAATGTTTTGTTTGAAGATGTGTGTCCAGTTTATTCATTTTAAAAAGAAGAGCGAGAGAAAACCCCCCCCCACAGCATCTGAGCTGACCAGACCAGCTCATTCATATAAGATTGATATGCATTTTACTCTGCCAATTGGCGACCCAATAAAACGCGTCTGCGACCCATTTTGGGTCCCGACCCTAAGTTTGGGAAACATTGCTCTAAAGTTAACCAGAGCATTTGTGTTTTTCCAATGTGAAAGTTGTATTTAGGTGTTTTGGAGCTCCATGTGACGTTTGTCCTCCAGCAATTTATTGGATAGTAGACAACAATAATAAATTTTGTTGCTGTCTTTATATGTTGGTCAATATCACGTGCAAATTAAATATTAAAGTGTTTCATATCATTGGAAAAAAGACAACCCAATCTATCTACTGTATATCAGGGGTCTATATAAGGACCCATTGGCTGAAAGAGAGACGGAGCAGGGACCCCTACAACAAAGCCTCTACACATACCTGTATATGGTGCATACAATACTAAGGAATTAAAGTATATACAATACAATATACATATTCATATATTTATACATCATGTTTTTAATGTTAAACATACATGTAGCACAGTGAATCCTTAATTTTAACTGTGGATGGCTACCGTACCAGTGGGGCTTGTGGGGCTTGTGGGGTCTGTAGGGCCTGTGGTGCTTGTAGGGCCTGTGGGGCTTCTGGGGCCTATGGGGCCTATAGGGCCTGTGGGGCTTGTGGGGCCTGTAGGGCTTGTGGGGCCTGTGGGGCTTGTAGGGCCTGTGGGGCTTCTGGGGCCTATAGGGCCTGTGGGGCCTATGGGGCTTGTGGGGCCTATGGGGCCTATAGGGCCTGTGGGGCTTGTAGGGCTTGTAGGGCTTGTGGGGCCTGTGGGGCTTGTGGGGCCTGTAGAGCCTGTGGGGCTTGTAGGGCCTGTAGGGCTTGTAGGGCTTCTGGGGCCTATAGGGCCTGTGGGGCCTATGGGGCTTGTGGGGCCTATGGGGCTTGTGGGGCCTGTGGGGCCTATGGGGCTTGTGGGGCCTATAGGGCCTGTAGGGCCTGTGGGGCTTGTAGGGCCTGTAGGGCTTGTGGGGCCTGTGGGGCTTGTGGGGCCTGTAGGAGCAACATAACATGTTGGTGGCCCCCCTGCAGTAACTCTGAGGACCCCCTAAAGGTCCTGGACCCCCTGTTGAAGATCCCCGGTTTATATACACTGGATTAGACTGCAGTTTTCTTTTTTTGAAAATAAAATTTATATTCCTCACTAAAAACACTAAAACACACACACACACTCACACACTCTCACACACTCATGTCTACTGTAGCATGTTTTTAAAGGGATAAGGCCGGCAATATTCTACACACTTTACTGCTTTTCTGCTTTATGTGCTTTATATTATATTATATTCCTTGCTGAAAACATTAACACACACACACACACACACACACACACACACACACGCACACACACACACACACTCATGTCTAGCGTAACGTGGTTTTTAAGGAATGAAGATAAAGCCGACAATATTCTGCACATTTTACTGCTTTTTTGGTTTATGTGCAAATTTGATATTTTTGAATTTTTTTGTGAAAACAAGCATGTTGTAGACGTAACCTTCGACCGGGAGAAGTTGTGATTCTTTTGACTTTTAGCTTACATATAACGGACTTAACAAAGAATCTGTTCATTAAAACCAAAATGAGCACATTGATCGAATATGAAAAGAGTCATTAGTTGCAGCTCTGTACTCTGTGTTGAATTAGTCAGTGGATTTCAAAGTAAAAACATCTCAATTTGTTTTTCACAGACAACCCTATCGAGTGATGGCATCTTCCCTGCTCTTCTTGTAAATTATTTTGTGGCAGTGACGGATGTTTTTGTGGGTTTTCGCGATTGTTTTCCATGGAAGGGGAAACTGACTCTAATCTGTGAGCAGAAGCCAGGAAGGCTTTCTCTCCAGCGCAGCGCGGAAAGCGTGGCCAACTTCTACCTCTCTCTCTCTCTCTCTCTCTCTCTCTCTCTCCCCCTCCCCCCGTGATGTCATCACATGTTTGTGATAACGAAGTGCTTGATTAACCAGCCTCATCCTGCATCTGAGCCACACTTCCTGTTCAGACGCAGCACACACAGCACTGACGTTACCCAAAGAGCTCACACAGTTACGAACAGAGGCCGTCACTCTTTTGCACTTACACGCCTTTTATTATAATTTTTGAAAAACAGAAAGGCAAGCTCAAAACACTCCAACTCTTTCTCAGATTTGATGTCTGATACATTTAGAAAATATACCATGTAAGTGAAATATTTCATACAAAAGTTGTACAAGCTTATCTAAAAATAGATTCCTGAGAGTTTCTCACACAAACACAGCCGGGCACAAGACTTCATTCATAATATACCAAACAGGGGTTATAGTGTCTCCTAGTAACAAAATTTGATCTAGAAGACGTGTTAAATGAGAAAATGCCTACCACTCTCACGTCTGTACAGCAAATATGAAGCTACTGCTAGAAGATTAGCTTAGCTTAGCATAGCCTGGCTCATACCAGAGGTGAAATATCTGCCTCCCAGCACCTTTTAAAGCTCACATATGACACATTATATATTGTTAGCTTTTTTAGACGTGTTGGTGGGTGGATTTTGCTTACTGCACGTTGGCTCCAGCTTCATGTTTACTGTCCAGACTTGAGACTGGTATGTCTAACAATCACCTCAAAGTGCCCATATTATGCTCATGTTCAGGTTCACACTTGTATTTAGAGGTTCTACCTGAATAGGTTTACATGGTTTAACTTTCAGAAAACACCATATTTTTTGTTGTACTGCACATTTTTGCAGCTCCTCTTTTCACCCTGTGTGTTGAGCTCTCTGTTTTAGCTACAGAGTGGGACATCACACTTCTGTTCCATCTTTGTTGGGAGTCGCACATGTGCGGTTGCTAGGTCAGTACTGCTAGCTAGTCAGTTGCAGAGTAAGAGGGCGTACCATGCAAGCAGCTAGTCAGCATTATAACGGGTGTTACAAAGTGACGGCTGGACTACAACAGAGCCGTTTGGAGCAGTTTGTGAACAGTGTTTTCTGTTAGAGATGATAAGTCCCTTTAGGGGGGGATTTTGGGCTTTTTCACTTTATAAATCTATAACGTGCAAAAAAAAAAAAAAAAAAAAAAAATATATATATATATATATATATATATATAACACAATAAAGGTAAGGGAAAACGGCAAAAAACATAATATGAGCACTTTCAGGATCTAAAATTCACCACACAGTTTCCTACAGTACAATCACCTAAGCTGTCAGTTTTCTTTGCATAGTAAATATGAAATGAAAAATATTCATGTTGTCGTAATAATAAAGTAAGGTGAGAAAAGAAATAACACTGCAACTTTTGTTCCTGCCACACACACACTCACTCACACACACACACACACACACACACACACGCACGCACGCACGCACGCACGCACACAAACAATTACTGTCACTAAATGTCCATCATTTTTCTGTATAATACATTGTCCTCCTGTCTCCGAGTTTTCCCGTCTCCTGGGTCAAAGGTCACTGCTGCATCTTGAAGTTTTCAACAGTCACTTGAACCTTCTGAGATCACTCCTGCAGGCTGCTGCTGTGGTGATGTGCGATGGTCCTCTGGTAGTCCTCAGAGGTGCTTAGGTGCTCCGTGACCCCCGGGTGCTCGTAGCTGCGGTAGTAGTGGCTGCCCATCTGCTGGGCGTAGTACTGGAGCTGCCTGGCAAACAGCGGCTCCACCTGAAACACAGGAAGGCCACACAGGTCAGTGGAAGGCTTCCAACTGTCACCACTTTCCATTGCAGGTTGTTTCTATGAGCTCAGATCACTATACAAAATACATATACAAATTTATATTTGAAAAAGTTAAATCTGGGGTTTGAGAAGTGAAAAATAGGATTTTGACAAAAGAATATTCATTTAAAGGTACATTTAGTAGCTTTTTCCAAAGCTCTCTACTGTAACTCTGGGTGCTTCTCCTGGATACAGTTTGCTCAGTTGTCCTAGAGATAGTATGGAACTACAAAAAATTGGCACCTGTATGATTTCTTTTTTTAAATTTTAAGTTTCTGAACCTGTCTGACAAATATTCAACACACTTGTTGCTTAAAATCTGCTCTTCCCCTCTTTAAAAGGGAGAAGATCTGAAAGGAAGGGTACACCTAATGTTCTAAGGAAATGCGACAATAATAACCTGAATATAAGACCTATGAATAACTATCCACAGCTCCGATTCTTTTCAGATGCATGATTTGGTCTGGTGTTGTGCTCACTGACAGCTGTTTTCCTGGGTTATGAATGGGAGAGTTGCTAGAAAACATGCATCAGAAAATTCTGACTCTTAAATCTGCATTAGGGCTGCAACTTGTGACTATTCTCATTATTAATCTATAAGATAATATAGAAGTTAGTCTGCTGACTATTTTCCTGGTTAAGCTAACCCTGGCTTCAGATCTCCCCAGGTTGAAACAGAGTCAGAAAGCTGGTTTGATTCTTCCAAAGATACAATTAGGCTGATAATTAGGCTGAATTGCTTCTTTGTTTTCACTTTAAATCACTAGAAAGAAAAAGGTTGAGATGTGGGCTGTGATTCAGAGGGCTGGAACCGGGCGAGTGCTGAGTCTCTGCAAGACTCGTTCCGAAACTGAATTTAAAGTTTTGACTATGAAGAAGTTCTTACAGACTTTCAAATCCTCAAATCTCATTTTAAAAGTGCAAAATGACAAAACTGAAAGTAATCTATAGGTGTCTGGAAGTGCAATGTGGAGATGTGAGGCATGGCAAATCAAACATTACTTTAATATGAGTGTAGGCCTATAAGAATAATTACATCATTTTTACATTATTGCGATTTCTTTGTTTAACAATGAATTGCTAACATTAGCTAAGGTCTTAAGGGTGTGACTGGTGATGGTAATTGTTGAGTTTCTTTAGATATGCCAAACTGTAATTATAGAAGTAATTATTGGTAGGACTGTAGAGCTAAAGCTATGCTAGTTGTTGCACTTGACCCAATACAATGAGTCAAATATATTTTCCATAGATTATGTTTCAACAATTATTAACAAGTATTACATTATTGTCTAATCAACAGTTTTCTTTTTACATAATAGGGGTTTCTTTGTCAAACCGCAATTGCTAACATATAGCATAGCTGGTAATTGTTGATTCTGTTTAGATATGCCAAATTGTAAGTATATAAGAGACTATTGGTCTCTAACAATTTTTGTTATTGTTTCAATTGTTAGTTGTTGGTACTTGAACCTTTTTGAAAAGGGGGGAAAATGTTTTAGGATAAGAAGCAATGTTATAAATTCCATTATATGGATCACATAATAGTGATATATAACCAAAAGATGTATTCTGGGATTCACTTTAAATTGGTTTTAAAGAGTAATAAATATTTAGAAATTTGACCGAAAGAGACAATTATATTGTTAATGGCAATTATTTCCGAGACAATTAATTGCACAGCGCCTTTTGGAGTAGTTACAGGTCTATATGAGTGCAGCAGCTAGTACTTTAAATGGGTAGTCACCTGGACTGTGAGGGTGCGTCTCTGTCGCTGCGGGTCCAGACACTCATCCCCAAAATGAAGCACGACCTGGAAGCGAGGCAGCGGCCGACCGTGGAGCCCACAGCTCTGGATCTCTGGTAGTCAGGAAAGAGATGAGATCAGATCATTGTCCGCTATTAATATCTAAAATACATTTGAACAAATTCTAAGGAATACAGAAGAATTTCACTTGAAGTGACATGACATTTGGGGTGATTCAAATGGAAAGTCCTGGTCACACCATGTATGCAAATCCAATTAGCTGTCAGGTTTTTTACACAGCTGGGGCTGGCTTAGCATGTGGGCGGGATGATGTGGCTGTGAAGAAGTCATGTGACTGCTCCCTCATCATGAAATACTGCTTAAAAGAGTTGGTCAACCACAGTTGCTAGGGTTGACACAGTGATTTTGACTATGGGGGGGGATTAAGTTCTGTTCTTAGATGGCTTTTGTCTTCAGTAAATGTTTGACTTACAGTAAATGAGCTGTCGTTTTTCTCAGTCGGTTCAGACAAACACCTTAGCCCCAGTGTTGGCCTCTTAAGTACTCTGATACCATTACATAGGAGTCACAGCGCTAAGCATCTCATTTTTTGGAAAAAATAAACATTGAATAACTCAGAAGGTTGATAAACAACACACTCTTATGAAGGTATTTCTAGAACTCTCAAACTTTTTACCTGTTTCTCAAGTTCCCGCTCTTTGTTCTAACAAAGACAGAAGCCACAAAAGACATATCTCATGTACAAATTCTTAAAAATCAAGTTAGTTGTATTGGTTTGGATTGGCATTTCTTTCTGAAATGTTCATACAAAATAACGCGTTCATATTTTCGTGTTTGACTAAAAGAGCAAAAGAGATCTGCTTTTTTCCAGCGGTAGTTAATTAATGGGTTAAAATTTGTGTTTTTAGTGTGCAACGTAAAATATTTGTCATCCAGATGGTTAGAAGAGGCTTTGAGGTGTCCAAAACTAATATCAGAACAGCAGTTAAGTATTATTGAACAGCCGGGTTTTGACGACTGGGCGGCCAGAAACATTTGGTGAATAAAGCGTGGTGTCCAACATGCTTTCAGTATTGAAGATGTTTATCATTTATTAAACCAATATGCCAAACTTTTGCTGGTTCCAGCTTCTCCAATGGGAATATTTCCTATTTTTTGTTGTTAAATGGGATTTGAATATCTTTGGATGTACTGGTGAGTTGATGGCATTTTTCACCTAGACTTATCAATCATAGACAATCAAATACAAATCTCCAAATTCTATGATTATGAAATTAGTTGCAGCCCTTTTCTGCTGTCTCACCTGTCAGGTAGTCCTGTGTGTGGAGGAGTTTACAGGTGACCTCTCTCTCCAGTTTGTCGAGCTTGTCCCCGTACTGGGGCAGTCCTCCCTGCCAGTACACTCGGCCCTGACACAGCCGTCGAGCATACAGTCCGTCTTGGCCCATCCACAGTAACACTCCCCTCTCCAGGCTGGACGGCGGACTCGGGGGACACTCCTCTGACACCCTTTGGGCTGAGAGACTGTCCACAGGCAGGGGGATCACCTCGGGGCCTGCGGGCGGCAGGTAGTGCTTCTCTTCTGGGGTGATGTGGCACCCCTCCAGACTGGAGGTGGTCACCTCCCTCACAAGAGTATCCCGGAAATATACAGACACATGCAGGCGGAAGTCTGACAGGAGGAGAAAAGGATACAGGTAGTGTTCACGTTAGTCTGGAGCAACGGCGCCGGATGTCCCTCGCTTTCCTCTCTCTCTCTCTCTCTCTCTCTCTCTCTCTCTCTCTCTCTCTCTCTCTCTCTCTCTCTCTCTCTCTCTCTCTCTCTCTCTCTCTCTCTCTCTCTCTCTCTCTCTCTCTCTCTCTCTCTCTCTCTCTCTCTCTCTCTCTCTCTCTCTCTCTCTCTCTCTCTCTCTCTCTCTCTCTCTCTCTCTCTCTCTCTCTCTCTCTCTCTCTCTCTCTCTCTCTCTCTCTCTCTCTCTCTCTCTCTCTCTCTCTCTCTCTCTGTCTGTGTGTTGCCGTTGTCTAACTCCATTTTTCTCAGGAAACAACTTCGAGCCAGCAAACTACACGCTACGAAATGTCAAGTTTTGAAGAAAATTTGGATCGTGAAACAAGGCAGACCTGCTTGGTTCTTTTGGGGAATGATTGTAAAGAAGAATACGTTAACGGCATTTCCTCTCTAACTGGGACATTTTGGGACCGATTGGTGGGATTGCTGTGGACGAAGTACACACGGCGATACACTGGTAAGAGACAATTACGTTCCACTGTGTATCCAGCTAATATAAATAGCTCATGTTACTGTATTGTTTGAACAGTTAACTTCATTTAATATTGTAAGTCCCTTCTAGAGCTGATATATGGGGGGGCCGATATTATCGGCCGATATTAGGCATTTCCTGATATATCGGTAACAGCATTTATAATGGCTGATTTAAACATTTTTAAAAAAGGCTTTTTTTAAATATTCATTCATCAGAATCATCCATAATAAAAAATAAATGATTCTGATAAATTGATAAATGAATATCTAAAAAATAAAAACGGACTGTCAACCATGTTATGAGTTTGTCCACCAGAGGACGCTCTACAACGTCCCTGTTGGCAACATTTTTTTGTTAATGTGTTTTTGTTTGTATTTTTATACATTTTATTTTACAGACCTTTAATATATTTTGATGTTCCTCTGATCTGTTGTGACAATAAAACAAATTATTATCATATTACTTTAGTGAGAAATCATAAATAACTACAAAGAACTAATGTTAGGGAAATCTGTTTATGTTTTGTTACGCGTTTCTGCATTTTTAAAAAAATATATATTGGCAGATATATCGGCATATCATTTTTTTTAAATAACTAAATTTTTGTATCGGTATAGGCCTTAAAAATCCTTTATCTGTCGGGCTCTAGTTCCTTCGCTGCGTCCGGAGCTTAGAGCCACCCAACGAAGTTGGAAATGTTTTTTCAAACGATAAATATTTGTATTGGCCCATACGCCACTGCAGCCTAAGGTTTGTAGTTGGAAAACAGGCAAACGGTGTCTTTTGTTATACTAATGTTATACTTTTATTATAATGCCACCATCACTCCACTCAGTGTATTGAAGCACTTTCTAAAAAATAAGTCATCTCTTCAAATGTCATTAAAAGTAGACCAGCGATGTCTGAAGTATCACAAAAACATGTAGTTTCATTAAAGCTGCAATTATTCATTTCTTGTCACTAGGGGCAGTGTATGAGTTTCATGGCCAGTAGGGGGCAGTTCATAATCAAATCTAGCTGACAGACACACAGCCATTACACGCCCCGGGCACTAGAGCTGCACAGGTATCGAAACGCCAGCCTACGGGGTTTAAACTTTAGCCCTCGTTAGGGTAATTATTGTATTTTTAAGCTTAGAAAAACATTGTTAATTTGCATTAATCTTTCCAATATCATAGCAGTGTTATTCAAATCCTTTCTGCAGTTTTGCGTTAGCCATTTCATAGATGTCTAAACGGATGTAGGCTACAATTAAGATACATAGATTAAAAGTTAAACAAATGTCTATATCTTTAGTTATGTAATGTATATGGCCATAAACAAAGCACAGTATTGTACATACTGTACAGACTTGCATGTTGCATGCTACATTTCCAGGCATGTATACATAATGTATATATTAAGATGTTTTCACTGTTAATTTATGTTTTTTGTTTAAAGGATTCTGAGACTGAACAATACGCAGCCACATCGAAATCTACAGTTCAGCTGAGGACACCACTGGACCAACGCTACCCTCCCTCCCTCTCTCCCTTCCTTCTGATTTTATAGCGTGCAGAGAGAAAAAAGTGAAATGAAAGTGTTTACCTGAGAGCGCCTCCGCTGATCTGATGCTGGCGTCCAGCGAGAAAGGCGAGGGCTGGCTGTCAGCAGGACCGTACGAGTAAATGGAGGCTCTGAGCTGGTACCCTGCACACACAGAGGGGCGGACAGTCTCAACACATGCACAGAAAAGCCACTGCCTAGGATGCTAATGCTTATGTTTTATGATTAAATGTTGTATTTATTTTTTAACAAAAAACATACAAATCACGATATGGACACATCACCCCCCACCCCACTTGCCATCACCCCATCCCTATACTTCTTCCTAAAAGCCATAACCACCACCATAACAGCCTACCCCCGGCCCCCGGACTTTCTTCTCCCACCTACCGTGCAATACTATATATAATACCTAAAAGGACACTGGGAATCTGTGCAATTTCATTACAGTGCAATACTTAATATTTAACCATTTAATCTCATTACTGTGCAATAATTAATACTCAGGACTTTTGATACACCAAACTATATTTCTGCATATATTGTATACAATTCCTTTATCTCTCTACTACTTTACATATGTCTATAATTGCTCTCAGGACTGTGCTCCACATTCCCCCCCTCTCTTTTTTTCTGCACTATTTACGTTTTATGTTTTTATATTTTTGTGTTGACACTGTAGGGGTTGCTTAAATCTCATTGCACAGGTACTATTATTATACTATCTATTCTATACAAAAAAACATATTCTGTAT
This sequence comes from Etheostoma perlongum, assembly GCA_026937815.1. Taxonomy (NCBI): domain Eukaryota; kingdom Metazoa; phylum Chordata; class Actinopteri; order Perciformes; family Percidae; genus Etheostoma; species Etheostoma perlongum. Next base: position 4,447,206 of record CM049379.1, on the reverse strand, counting down.
ATATGCTAACACTGTAAGCACATTTCATACACCTATCACCAGTCCATAGCAACCTGGGAGCCCTCCAATATACTTTGCATATTGAGTACCGTACCATTCTCCATGGACGGGCCCTGCCATGGCAGGCTGCGGGGGGGACAGGGACACTGACTGTAGGGCAGCTCAGGCAGGGCGGCCTGTTCCTGACAGTAATCTCTCCAGCCACACTCTGGTGTGGGCACGTACTGTGGCATCTACAGACAGACACACAAACACAAAATCAGTTTACATAATAATAAAGTTAATATAATCCGACTGTATTGGACACATGCACGCTCCAGCTTCCAAATTTAAATTGTATTTATGACGATGTAGCTTCTGTCATTGATTTTGAGTCTTTGTGCTGCCATGTAAAATCCTTTTCCTAAAGAGAATTAAGGGAATAATAATACAAACCTATTACATATATATTTACATTGTTAGTACTTCGATAGTTTGACATAGTTTTTACATGATTCGCACCAAATAAAATGTCTTTTATTATAATTTCAGTATTTCCAACAGCACTTGAAGTCAGCGCCAGTAAGACTTTGAGATGCAACTCGTAAAACTTGTGACCTGGTGCATCTGAGGGCATTCAAGCATGCACGGTATGCTTTCTCATCCACTGTTCTGTTAAGCATCCAACCTCTCTCACTCTCTGCCTTTCTCACTCTCTCGCTCTCTCTCTCTAGCACACTCATTTCCATGTGTATGCAAATCACCTGAGTCTGCAGTGCAGGATAGGGGGAGTGCACCTGATAGCTCATTGGACTCAGAGGACTGTCATCCTGTCGGGGTCCTAAACGCAAGACAGAAATAAAAAAAAAAAAAAAACAATCTTAACACAAACAGCAGTCTACACAGAAAAAGTCCACAGCTGTTGACATCATGCATATGTGACCTTCTCTGGTGGTTTGGCTTTGTGACTCTTTAACAGTTTATTACAGCACTGAGGAGTCAATGACCTTTATCAATCACGGCAGAGAATTTCCAACTTTGTCTCATTAAAACCAGTTTACCATAACAACTTCTAACAATAATACCTTAAACACACACATGTCAACCTATGTCAGATTGCAAGGACCCAGGTTCCATTCTTCCTAAGATTATTAGTAGATGGGTCAATCTTTAGCAGAATAGGTATGCACATAAGAAGCTGGGTCCAGACTAGTTTAATGATAGCCAGACAGATTCTTTTGAGAGGATGGAAGAATGAAGGGGGGTCCAAGACTGGGCTTGGGAGATGGCTAGGGTGGCGGCGTTTGAAAAGATGTCATACATATAAACGGACAGACGGATGGATGGATGGATGGATGGATGTCTGACATGGGAAAGAAGCTTTGTGCTGGGGAAAGACATGTATGATGGTGTTGTGGATATGTCATTTATACATTTGTTTATTTTTGTATGGTTTATTGTTTATTTTTTTGTATGGTCTTGAATATTTTTTGTGATCAAATTTTGTATGGTCTTGAATATTGTGGTTACTGTGCCATCTTTCCTGGGTTTTTGTCTGGGTGTATGTTCATGTTGCAAATTTAATGTTTTATGTGTTTAAAAAAATGTTCCTCAAAAAAAAAAGAAGTGCATCCAGTTTTGGTTAACTTAAAGACTGTAATTTTCATCTGCTCCATTATTATTTAACTCATGCTGTGCCAGAAAGCAACAGTTTAAACGCAGTATTGTGTGATATGTGTGATATATGATATTTGGGACTGACTTTTCTTGGCGCCCTCAGGGATGACGCGGTAGACTTTGTACGGGTCTGAGATGTCCAGTTGGCTCCTCTCCACCAGCTCCTCGAAGTCATTGCTCTTGTTGAGGGCGCAGCGGAGGCGAGTCTTCCAGGTCGGCGGGTCCGCCTTGTCGATCCCCTCCCGAAACTTGCCTTTAAACAGCGCCCAGGCCTGCAGACCAACAACCGGTAACACTTTAAAAACCTTGACTAAAGTTTGGCCTGAGAGCATGAGACACGTAGCCTACCACACTGATCTCCAGCATGTGAGGAAAGTTAATAGAGAGCTAAAACAATTAGGCCTAGTCGATTAATTGAGTGGGGCCTACATACACAGAAAATGAATCAAAAACAGGAAATATTAAAAAAAACATTTGAGACATATGTCTCAAATGTTTTTTTTTGTTTTTTCATTCATAACAATAATGGTTTACATTTTTACACAGTAAGCAGACTAATCGATAATTAACCAAATCGATCGTTGCAGCCCTATTTATGTTTATTGCACATTTCATACACAAAGGCGTGTTTACATTAAATATTAAAAACATTAAATGTGCAAGACAAACTGGTTAATGTCCCTTTGATTACCCTAAGTGATAAAGCCTCTATAATTCATGCTGCATAATGGAAAGCACCATTAGGCCTATATACGATTAAAACATATACTGTAGCCTAAGAGAGAAATGAGAGAAATACTAAAAGTCTCCCTTTATCTCACTTTGAATCATCTGAAAACGATGGGTTTTGTCAGTTAAACTGTATGCTATAGACTATTAAAAAAAAAAAAGTTTGCACACCAGTGTTTCTACTTTTATTCTGAAAGTCCTGTTTCGTTCTGTATTGATTAAACAGCGGAGGGTGCGAGTCTCTTACCTTGAAAAGCGCGGCATCCTCATCACGGTTGTAGTCCTGTTTCCCGGCGTGTTTCCACGGTATCCTGAAGATGTTCTTCTCCTCGTTCTCCCACACCAGCCCGGGATATTTGCCGGAGTCCACCTGCTCGATGAGCCACTGGCGCAGCTTTCCGTTCCCGCTGCTCCCGGAGCCTCCGTAATCCACCTCTGCGTTCATCTCTGTCCCAACACACGCACGCGACAACTGCACTTAGCCCTGTATCAATGCGCAGTGTGCCGATACGTGTTTTGAAAGTAGTGCAAGTTTAGCAAAGAAGGATGAGTCTATCCACGTTCAGTAAAAACTCACTAACCCCGCTCTCCCACGCACGTGGCTTTAATGTGCTTTAGTTTAGTAGGCTGTGCTAATACCGAGCCGCTCTTACCTGTGGAACTCGAAACCCGTCAAGTTTTGAAATCAATCAGTCTCAGAAAGCCCTCATCATTACGGCGGGCCCTCTTAAATCCTCCGGCCTATAGTGAGCAGCGGGAGGGCGGAGACACGGAGCCGGGGATGCTGAAGAGGACGCACCTCTCTCTCTCTCTCTCTCTCTCTCTCTCTCTCTCTCTCGCTCTCTCTCTCTCTCTCTCTCTCTCTCTCGCTCTCTCTCTCTCTCGCTCTCTCGCTCTCTCTCTCTCTCGCTCTCTCGCTCTCTCTCACTCTCTCTCCTCCGAAGCTTATCAGCGTGCGCACAGCGGCCGGCCTCCAGTAAGACACCGGGGGAAACCCTGCCGGCGTCAGTCTGAAGTGTCACACACCCGCACACGTGGAAACTCATAGGACGGAGACAAAAACAATTCTTTGAAATGATAAAGCTTTACGAAATTGGTCCCGCAGCAGAAGTGATGCGCAAAAAAAAATAACCTAAGTTTGTTGTCGTTGGAAGATTATAAAGAAAAAGTGCGACGATACCGCAGACAATTAGACAACAACACACCAGCTAGGATTATTATAAAGTGTGTGTCATACAGGCTACCGTATTATAGGCTACAGGAGCACGAGTTAGAAATAAGAGTAAAGGTTCTATACAAAATACAAAACAATTAAAAATCCTCACTGTAAGGCTCTAAATCAGCTCTATTACACAACATTACTTTACTTAAATACTCAAATCCTGCATTTAAATAGCATACTTAATTAACAGTATAAGAACTAATTCAACTCAAAGTCTCAAAATTAAAAGTATATCTTCTGCAAAATTGGCTCCTGTCAGTGTTAATGTAATAAAGCCAAGGTGCGGCTATAATATGATGGCTACATCATTAGATTATCATTACTGACATCAACCTATTAGAGCTAGGGCCTACTGCTATAGTTTAGCTGGTTGAGGGGGAGCTAATTACTAATAACTATTTAATACATTGTTGGGTAGTCTAATCAATAATGTGACCTATAAAGCGTCATATTTAATAAACAAAATCACTATCTGGGGCTTAACAGGGAGCATGAGGGTGCTGGAGGGTGTTAACCCAGCCCCAGTGCATCTAACTTGGGCTTGGGAGGGAGCATGAGGGCGTTGTTATGTTTTACATTAAATCTTAATCTGTAAAGTCACTGTAGCAGATAAATGAGTGTAGAGCACAACACACAAAATTACCCTCTGAAAAGTAGTGAAATACCTTTATAAAATAGATTCCTACCGCCAAATTGTAATTGATAGGAGTACTTAAGTAAGTTAAGCACTTACTATTACTAATGTACCAATGCCTTTGGGCTTGTAACCTCCCACCACACACACACATGCACGCACACACATTCACACACCCAATTTGTTAAAGAGAATACATTTTAAGTAGAGAACTAGATCCAAAACCAATAAAAAATGTGTTATAACATAATATAACCCTAACATGAAGAGCAAACAAAAACGTTAATGATCAATTAATAAAATATAATGAATGTTGTATAGATTAAACTACACACCACCTCAAACAAACTTTCACATTCTGCTCACACATTAATTACTTATTATTTTTATATTCTATGTTGCTACTTCTACTCAAGTAAAGGATGTAAATATGTCTTCCACCACTGACCAGTTCCACCAAAGACTCTTGTTTTATTTGAATATTTTGTAAAAGGCCTGAAATGAATCAAATTAGGCTTTAATTTGTTTAGCAGAAGTAGGTTTTAACATGTTCTATGCCTTCCCAATCCTTATTGGGGTTCCAGCCTCCAGGTTAGTAACCACTGCTTCACATAGATAAAGAAATATTCACTTGATGAAAAGTTGAAAGTTAGCTATTATAATATCTCTATGTGCAGAGGTTTGCATGCCCTGTCACGGGACTATGTTGAACTACATCAAATATCAAAAATATCAAAAAAAATTCAAACTCAATTGATGGATTTTATTAAATAAAATGCAAATTCATGTGTATGTGCCTATATAATCTGGGGCGGAAATGTAGGTGTCAATCATTAGCTACACATGATGTTATAATTGAGTCTAATTTAGACCATGAACCCATTTTTACAACAAAACAAAAAAAATAAACATTAAGGAATGAAACTGATTTATAGAAATACTGCTTCTGGTACTGTTTTACTGGATACTGATACAGTATTTTTCAGCTTCCACACTGTCTACAGCGAGTAATACTCATATGCCAAGTCAACACAACATAACATAACTAACCGGGGGAGGGAACGCTGCTAAACTGTGGACTGTATGTACATATTTCCTTGGCATCATGCTTGACTGCCCTTGCATGTGTTTTTGACAGTTAGAGGCGAGGACATAACATAACGAGAGGGGCTGAGATAGTGGCAATATAAAAAAAATCCCCCCCACATTCACATGACCTCAGCCTTTCTCCAAACATGACATTCATCATAATATGGATACAGAACAAGTTCCTGCTGTAGCTTTACTCTGCAGGGTTGATGATGAAGAAAAACAGCTGATAATAATTATAATAATGATAAAAATAGCGGTCCTACAGCTGCTTGATTTCAGGAAAGACGAGACTCTTAGAAGACATATCAGTAACACTTTACTTGAAGTTTGTGTGTCATGTCATGTCATGTAATGTCATGAACACATGAACCCTAACCATAACTTGTCATGACAAAACCAAATGACACTTACTTAAAGTTATGTTAAAGTTATGTTATGTCTTAAACGTTTATGACTTCTTAATAATGTTTTATGACACGTTCATGACAGCGTCATGTCACTCTTATGTAGATACCTTCAAGTAAAGTGTAACCAACATTTCTTTCAGGTGCCACTTGTGCCCAGCTCAGGTGAGATGCTGCTTGTTATGCTCTTGCTGCTGCTGCTGGTTTTCCGAGTTAAAAGGTTTTCCATCTCCTCGTCATCATTGAACGAGTTCTTCCCGTATCGTTCCTTCCACCAGGCCTGATACTGCGGGGGGGGGGGGCAGGCAGAGGGAGTGTAAAAGTGAGTCAGATGACTAGATGACAGAGACAGAATAAAAGTGATGGAGGGAGTGACAGGAAATACAGGGAAAGAGGAGGGTAGTTAAAGTTGGATTTCAGTCCTAGTTGTTTTGTTTTTGTTTTTGTTGCTGGTGGTAAGGACAAGTGTGTTTTATGAGTCAGTTGGCTTCCAGTCTATGTCCATGACGTTCCACTTCCAGCTTTGCTCTAGTGCTGCCGAATATTCATCTGGATGTCCCTCTTTTCGCCCAAATGTCCTTCATCTTCTTTGTGTTGGAATTCTAATCCCCAGTGGATTTCTGAGGACTATGGTTCACTGCTCCATAGATCTCTGCAGATTTAAAAAACTAAAACCATTTTTGAACGTACACATGTTCCACCAAAACAAGTTCCTTCCCGAGGCACCATGGCTGTGTCTGGTGCTTAGCGCTGCCCAAGGGGATTGTGATTGGTTTAAAGAAATGCCAATAAACCAGACCACGTTTTTCTTCCATCTCATAATGCTGTGTGGACTAACCAGACCCAGAGTGATAGAGAAAGACAGAATGGCGACACTCCCATTGGACTCCGTTGTATGCTTTTCCCCGCCTACTTCCTTCCAAACATCCATTCAATGGCGTTGGACATCATTCATTTCCATTGCTGACCGTCCAATAACTTCTGAGGTAATTTGATTAAATAGCTACCGCTTTTGAATTTTCAACTGTATATCAGAGGCCCTTTATGATCTTTATTTGTGTGTGCAAAGCGTAATCATATATACAGTATTTTTAACTTGGTAGAAGACTGATTGCCTACTAGTTTTTTAGCTCAACTTCACCAGCTGTGAGGGTATCTCTAGGGGTGAATTGATTAAATAGCTACCTCTTATGAATTGTCAACTCTCTATATTATATTAGAGGGCCTTCATGATGCATATATTTTTATTTTTTGTGTACAGTGCAATCATAAGGGGATTCGGCTGCACAGAGCAGAACAGGCTAAGACGTATCCGACTGCTGTGCACCAACAGCGGACAGCTCTGGTGGGATAGACCGGGGTCCCGCGGTGTACTGCAGGCCTCCGGGAAAAACAGGAGCAATACAGGAGTCATTTAATGCTAACTGTTATTGTTCCCCCACCATATTCCTCTCTTCTTAACACTTATATATACACAATATTCATCCCTGTGCCTTCACTTTGTTCTTGTTTTTCCAATTCATTCATCCAACGTAATGAGTTGCTATTCTTTAATATATTTCATACTTTGTGTATGGCTTAGTCTTAAAATGATCATATTTGTGTGGTCAACTTATGCCTCATCAGAAGAAGTGGGCTGGACACTATACTGGTGCTACTTTGTGATTGAGAAAGCAGAGTAGCAAATGAATGTTCTGTGACACTGTGAGTGATAAACAATAGTTAGGCAACTTTTAATATAGTAGTGTAATAATATAAACTGGTCTATTTATTAACTGTATTTAATATTTATAGTTTAACTTAAGTTGGAAAATAAGCACCTTGTGTTTTTTTTATTTGATCACATGTGATGGTAAAGACCTGACATTCACTCTGGAAGTAAAAAGTTTTTATTCTTGGTGTTATTCTAGGTGTTTTAAACTTGTTGTTGGGTGATTGATTACATTAATGACCGATTATGCCTTTAAGAAAACATTTTTTGTATTACGGACCAGTATTATTCTCCAGACCCTCCTCCGCAGTGCTGTGGAGAAAGGTCTGGCAATGCGAGACTAGTAGGCTTAAAATGACTTCAAACAGCATCTGAAACGCCCTCCCAAGTCACTTTGTTTGTCTGACCATTTTTGTATCTTTCCCAAGCCGACAACCATTTATTCATTCAACCTTCATATGAACTCGCGAGATCAATGAGGGGCGGCCCTGATTTACAACACATAACAAAAGGGACACTAGAAATATTAAACACTTTCTGAATTGAAAAAATGATTTACTGAGTCAATTAGAATGATAAGGATGCAAAAGAGAGTACAATTAAAAGTAAAAGTTTGCGGGTTTAAAACCAGATTTCTAAATTGTCAAAAAGGCACAATGAGTTGATTTTTGAGGAAGTGCTGTAATTTGTTCCAGGAGTCAGGTGCACTAAAGTTAAAAGCGTTTTTTTCCAAATTCAGACCGAGCTTGTGGAACATGAAGTGAAAGCCAGTCAGCAGAGCGAGTCTAATAATGCTCCTCTGAGAAACAGAGAGGTTCTGTAGGGTAGTATGGTACTTTTTCAACAAGAGCCTATAGATAAAGATATACCAATGAGATAAGCATGCTCAATTTACTCATTGACTGTTGTGTGTAAATGAGTGTAACAGTCAAATGCCTTTAAGGAGAACCCCATCCCCATTTGAATGACTATCACGTCTTGTCCCTCTTCAAGTGTGGCCCTTAAGAGCAGGTCTGATATTCATTTCAAATATACCCAGGCTTTTAGTTATATGGGTGCCATATCAATGTCAAATGCCTAACCCCAACCAATCAACCGCTGTGGCCAAGGGTTCTTGGCGTGGCCATAGTGGGATATCGTAAATTCGTGATATGGTCATGGCGTCTCGTTCTCTGGGACTAAGCTACTGACATTACCATGTCAACTGCAACAGGCGGAGTATTCCTGCTGCTTCTGGTTTACCCCGGCATTCACATGCCCAGCATACGAGAATGTTGATGAGATATTTTGGTTTGAGTGTGTTGGTTTAAATGGAGATTAGTTGTTCTGCTGGACCTACTGTATAACACTTGTATGCACAGAGATTGCTTTTGGCACAAAACTGCTTTTAAAAACTAAAATGTGTCAATGTAGCCTTATGTCTCACCTTGCTGCTGTGACGTAGAAGTGCACTCCTCGATGACGGTGCACAGTGATCACTGTGTGGTGTTCTACGTGTCAGATGTGGAACAGGCGGTAGCACCCTGTTAGCCCAATGGTTACAGTGCATGCCACATAGGCCTACTGTGACCACAACGTCCACGGTTCAATTCCAACTGCGGACCTTCTCTCCCACCACTTCCTGTCTGCCGCTTTACTTTCAAATCAAAACAAATATTATCTCTGAAAAAAAAAAATGATTCAGAAGTGGCACCGGCTTGAAACTTTCTACTACAGAGGGTAATATAAACACTGCTTTTCAGTCTGGTGTCTGTGAGCAAGGAGCACCTCAACAAACCGCTGGCCAAGAGCCTTCACATCACGTTGTTTTTTATTAAGAAAGCAGTTAACAATGTCGACACAGTCATACTGAACATCATTTCCCTTTTAGTCTTGCATTGCTAGCCGTATCTCCACAGCGCTGTGACTCTGGCTGCTGCATACATACATACACTTGACCCTCTTTCCATTCTCCATGCACCTTGGAAGTATCTGAAGTTGTGCCTAGTTTTGCATTGCCAAACCTTCCTCCACAGTGCAGCGGAGGTCTATAGCATTCTGGGATGGGAGAGGAACGTGCTCTGGTTTATTGGCATTTTTTAAACCAATCCCAATAGTTTTGGGCAGCAATAGTGCCTCTGCAAAACCACCTTGGGAAGGAACTTGTTTTGGTGGAACGTGTGTACGTTCAAAAGTGGTTTTAGTCGTGCAAGAGAAATCTCAGATTGGACAGATAGTCTAGCTAGCTGTCTGGATTTACCCTGCAGAGATCTGAGGACCAGGTAACCATAGTCCTCAGATTGGACAGATAGTCTAGCTAGCTGTCTGGATTTACCCTGCAGAGATCTGAGGACCAGGTAACCATAGTCCTCAGATTGGACAGATAGTCTAGCTAGCTGTCTGGATTTACCCTGCAGAGATCTGAGGACCAGGTAACCATAGTCCCAGATTGGACAGATAGAAATCTGTCTGGATTTACCCTGCAGAGATTTAAATAGTCATCAGAAATCCACCGCAGTTTAAAATTACAACACAAAGAAAGTAGAAAGTGATGTACATCCAGCTGAATTGAGGGACATACATTGGAATTTCAGGCAGCACTTGAGCAATTCCAGAAAAGAACGTCGTTGATATACAGTAGAGTACGTTGTACCAGAACCCCCACCCCCACACACTGCTTGTAGGTAATTACAGAAACACATTGAATGTCTACTGCTGACAAACAGAAATGAAATCTTAATGATCATAACTTTAAATTGAGATCAGCGGGGTGCACTCACTTCTGTCAGTTCTGTGTTTTCAAACTCCTCCAGCTGCCGGAGGAAGCCTAGGTTGGGCCCCGCACACGGCCGCGCCGCCCTCACCGCCGCCAGAGACTCCACCCAGCCACGACCCGTCACCGTCATGATGTAAGCCACCACCAGAGTCACACTGCGGGACACTCCTGCCACACTGAGAGCACACAGCATCACAGCTTGATGCCATGTAGAAAACACATATTCCATAGAGTGACACATATTCCATAGAGCATCCATAGATGCATAGATTCCATTTTTGTAGATTTTGTCCCACTCAAAAAATTTAAAAGACAAGCCACTCCCCAAATAACCATTCAGGGAGCTCAAAACATGTAGCTTACGGAAAACAATAACTTTGTCTACACTGTTGGAAAAGATCCTAGAAATAAGAGCCAATATACTAATATACTAATCTATGAAGGAATTTTCTGTAATCATTTTTCACTGGTATTTTTCCGTTTTTTGATTTTTTTGATTAACAGAAACATCTGTAAACTTAACAGAAAAGGTAGGCCACTGGTAATTTTCTGCCAGGACATTATCCATTGTCCTACGGATTTTCATCTTTCAGTGTACTTGTGCTACATTGGGGAATTTTGTGTTTTCCTTGTGATTTTGACTGTCATGTCTTTTATACAGATTTTAAATGTCGGTGCTTTAACAAGGCATTATTCTTTAATAGATATGTTGTTGAGATCAACGTGATTCCAAAAACAAAACATCCCGAAACACGTGTGATGTTTTAAATATGCAGAAAGTTTTGAACAATACAGGAGAATAATAATTTCCTTTACTTTAATGAAGACATTTGAACCATACATTGATGCAGAAAAGGGACAAATTGTTGCAATAAAAGTTCACCAGAATGCAGGAACTGATTTTTTATGGGGGGGATGAGCCCCAGACCCCTTTGAGTATGCTACCCCCCCCCCAAAAAAAAAGTTAAAAACAAAACCTACACCCTTGTCAAATTCCTTCTTTAGTGTACAAAGAAGTGAAACTCCTTTTATTTTAAAGATGTGGTTAAATGCTTGATTTTGTCCTGTTGGATATGAGAAAAGATTAAAGGGGATGAAATTTACAATGAGAGTATTAACTCAAATGTTGTTGTTTGGTCACACTGATGTGGTTGAAAAAGGAGAAATGGGTCGATAAAATATGAAGACATCCAGTCAGTAATCACCTCGAGGCAAATGCTCATCACAATGAACCAAAACTTCATCTGAGTATGTGTGCGTCTTCCTCTCAACATCCTTGTATGCACTATTCAAATGACACAGGTTTCGTACTATTAATTCTGATTTTGAAATCAAAATATGAATGGAGAGCACATCAACAATTTAGACAAGACTTACAAGGAATATATTGTTTTCATACACAAAAACAAGACTTCTGATGTCCCAGTGTATTGTTTTTGGTTTGTATCTGTTGATAGTGTCTAAATATATATTTTCTTAAAAAACAAAATTATTTGATCTCAAAAAGCAAAAAAAACAGACTTTGAATCTCTTTAAATCCTGTTTGATCTATCAAATTGAATTATCGTTTTTGTTTAAGATTAAGTACATTAATACATAAATAAGGATTTTAGTATTCTTTATGATTTATTTTCACTCACCAGTGAACGAGGCAGCCCTCTCCTTTCAGTCGGGACTCGTGGATAAACATGATGCTGTCTCTGAAGTACTGGATCCTGGTCAAATAATCAGATTAAACACACTGGATTAAATTGGATTTTAACATCTTGATAATACAGACTTAATATATATACTGTATATATAACCACATTTGAAATCCATTACATACAGCACAGTTCATCTTTAGTAACTGAAGCCTACTCCCCTCTCAAAGTCATGAGCTCCTTCTTGGGAAATCATTTTAGCAAAATCACAACCGATATTGTGATTGTACTGTGATTCTTTACAAATGAACGTCCTGAATGAGAATACTTTTATTTAAAATGCTTTCATATACTGTCTATAGAAGATGTTGGTAATGCTGCTGGTAAAACATTTGTTGGACTTTTAGTTTCTTGTTATTTACACAATGCCACAGATCAACAGATGGTAGATACATCAGATCCCATATTGAGGACCTCTTTCTTATTACGTGGACCTATACATACATATTGCGTATATATATTTCATATAAGTACTCACAGGTTTTGCTTTGAGTGGTCAGCAGCAGATATACACAGGTACGTCATGTCCTGGAGGAAAACAGAGGGGGGGAGAAGTTTAGACTAAAGCAACACAATAGAGTGTATTTTCTGCATTTAACCCAGTAAATTAATGAAAGTACAACATTTAACAAAGTGTAACAACGGTTTTCATTTTGTCAGGTCATCTGTTCGAACACCGGGTCTAACACACTTCCTGTTTCTTGGTGTACGGCACGGCCCCTGAAACTTTGCCCATCTGACCTGCTGTTATGGTAGGTCACGACATAATGATATTCGCTTGTGTGTGTGTGTGTGTGTGTGTGTGTGTGTGTGTGTGTGTGTGTGTGTGTGTGTGTGTGTTTTTGTGTGTTTGTGTGTGTGTTTTTGTGTGTGTTTTGTACTGTGCACCTGGCAGCTGATGGAACATACCGTACAGTGGACAGAAACTACCTTGTCCCGTTATGACTGCACCGCCGCAAAAACCCCAGAGCCCTCTGGGACACACGAACTCTGGAAGTACTCCAGACAGGTTAGCTTACACACACTTAAACTGCTCATACACACACGCCTAATCACTAACAAACATGCACATATTATATTTTTTTTCACTCTGCACTCAACCCATTCAGTTTTTCTTGTGCTGGACAGCTATTTTGTTTATATTTGTTTCTGTATTTAATGTTTTTTTCTTATTTATGTTTAATATGTTAGTGTGTGTGTGTTACCAAGGTCACCAAATTCCACGTAGTTGTAACTTACTGTGTGAAAAAACCTTTTTCTGATCCTGTACATAATGACAGAGAATGTAACTCTGGTGTCGGGAAAATTGCAATTATTGACAGTAAAAGTCACGTTATGCAAACAAATGATGAGATATCTTCTTATATCTTTGCAACATTGCTCTTAAAACTCATCAGGACCATGACACAGTGTTTTTATAATCAAACCCAGGCACAGAAAGCACAAATTAACTCCCAAACAGTGTGCATGCAGCTGGATTTGGATAAGTTGAGAAATGAATTTTCTTTATTCGTAAAAAGACTCTTTTTTTTTTTTTTTTTTTTTTTAATCCATAAAACCGCGTTAATTTATTTTGGGGTATGTTAATTTGAGCCACAAACTGTAGAGTAAAGGGTATGTCTAACTTCTGAGACTTGGTGGTTGCAAATTCTACCTTCCTCTCTCAGAAACCATGACACTGTCTTCCAAGAAATCAATCAGTCAGCAGTTTGACTGTTAGGTATGCAAATACCCCATCCCATCTGCCCATTTGGGCAAAACAGACCTGAGTCATCATTATGTCACAATTCAAAAAACCTCATTCGTCATTTGTATATAAATGCGAGAACAATCCAACAATACAAGATCAAAGATTTGCACAGCAGGTGGGATTAAAGAGCTGCTGAATGAAGGGCAGCACAGTTCAGCGAGTCAGACATCATTTCAAGCCCAAAACCTTATAAAACAAAGAAGTTTTGGTGGTTGACCAGTTTGGGTAGTGATACTGTAATACAAGTTGCTGTTTCTCTTCAGAGCTCTATGAAACATACTAGCATGGACGGAGAAAGTGTACAGAACTCTTGTGAGCACTTTTCATGCTCGCTTTCAACAAGAAAAGATGAAAGTTGTGAAAGCAGACATTGAAGATCAACATTGTCAAAAACAGTCAAACGCAGAAGAGAGAGAATGAAATATCACTGAAATAACATGACAATTCAAATCAATTTCAAATAGGTCATTAGCTATTGTTCTGAGGGGATAACGCCTCTAAATTCAACTTTATTCATCCAAAAACAGATATTGCACATTTTACAGACTATATATTCTTACATCTGTTACCTAATGGAAATCAGTGAGAGCAATTTTCTACTTTCAACCTACCAGGTTCTCACAGTAAAATCACCTCTTTCTCTTCTTCTCACACTCACTTGCTCACGTACACACATAAAAAACATATTTCTCTTCCTTTCACACCCCAATTGCTTCGTCTAAATACAGCCGTGAGAAGCCAGAATCCTTTTTTTTTTAATGCAGTTGCACTTTCAAGACTTTATGAACTTAAAGCTGCAGAGCTAAAAGCATCTTGTGTGAAAAACATCTACCAGTTTGAGGGCTTGCATCTGCAAACACAGCTGCATCACAGACTGAAAACGGCATACAAATTTTCAAAAATTCACCAGGATCCCACACAATATTGAAGTCAATCACAATTTAGTGAAACCTGGTGAATTCCAGCTCTTGTGACTGAAAAAAAGGACTTTCTGTGCAAAAGTTTAAAAAAAAAAGAACATCTGACTGTAACACCAGTTGAAGTGGTCTATTTCAACTGCCTTTGGTAAAAATCTGACTTTTGTGTACATTATGTTACTTTAAACCCTTTTCTCTTCATATATATCCTTTCAAAATGCAACAAGAATAGCCACATTTTATTAATAGTTTGCAGAAGACAATACCTCAGAGGAAATAGATAGAAAATGAATAAGTAGTTAAGTCAGTGTTTTAAGCATAAAATGTTAAAAAATGTATGGGTTTCAGCGTCAGGTTGAAGTCGGTTTTAGTAAATTGTGATATTTTTCAGACTAAGCAATTGGAAAATTAACAGATTGATAGAAAGTATTTGTTAGCTGCAGCCCTAATGAAGAGCCAATCAGAAAAATACAGAGTCTGCTGCCAACTTCTAAAAACTTTCAGAATGAGTAGCTGAGGTGGGAAAAACTGCCCTGGTGAGTTTAGGCGAGGTTGTGTGTGTTATGGTTGGATTACTGTTGGGGTCGGGGGGGTCACACAGGCCGGTAGAAGACACAGAGACGACAGCTCACCTCCAGGATGGGTGCAGCTGTGTCATGGATGGACAGGATGTGGGTGATGTTGTGCTGCGCCAACACCTCCCTGTCTCGAGCATCTGCGGGACACAAAGAAATATCAATCGTCAACAAATCATCCAATCACAAATCACCCCATGTAAGGCCCAACCTAAATTAAGGGTTTTCTAACCAACAACACCCCCCCCCCTTCTCTTATGTCTCCCAAGCAAATGTGGCCTTATAAGTGTTGCTCTTGTTTTGAACTGAAAGAAAAACCGGAAAACCAATGTTTCTAAAACAGTCCAGCAGCTTGTCCCAGAAGCAAGAATCAGTAATTGTTCTAATCAAATTTTGTTCTTCAAAAGGAAGCCAAATGTTTTCTACCTTGGACAGATGTGCCTTGAGCACGATTTTCTCATGCTTTGCAAGTTTGCAGGATGCTGATGCCACCCATACAAGACCAAGATGAGTGTGTGCTGAGCCCTCCTGGCAGCCAAACTAACTCAACTAACACCAATATCACACATGAGTTTGTATAGACTGTAAGACAAATCAAAAACTGATACAATATACATTGGAAAATAAATATACATACTTAATACTCAATATAAATCCTTAAAGGGTAATTTCGTTGATGTTTTTTTTCAAACTGGACCCTGTTTTCCTATGTTTTGGTTTGTAAGGGACTGATAGGAACAACAATTTTTGACACTGATCCAGTATTAAGCATGCACGCTGTAAACTGCAGACACAGACCAAGCTGCAATGTAACCCTATGGAGCAAATGTCCATTGTCAATTTGGTCCACTACTGTCTCTCTAAGACTCTGACACACTAACTCGATGGCTGACCATCAGCTGAAAAGGCAGCCGGACTGACCGCCTCCCCGGGTTGGTCCAGAAAGTTCCTCGGAACACACCGAAGCGACGCCGACTAGAGCGCACGTTGTGCACGTGTGCAAGATGTAATACGTCTCCATAACAACAGGCGGGGCTAATGTGTATTGTTGCCCAAAAAATGATGAATATAAATGAGCTGATCGCATGTGGCTTCTCCCAAATTTCATAGCCAGACCATAAGGGCGGCTCACATTTTAAGTGAGAAATAGCCATGCAGCCGCTGAATCTGTCTTCATTTCAGATGGACAAAGGTCAGTTTAAAAAGATTTCATCCAATTTTGAGAGGCATTAGTCACGCTCATCCCGCTCGTCATTCCCTTGGTTAGCACGCCACCAATCAGATTGGTCATTGAGTCCGACTGCCCGCCTCCCGATTCAACATGTCAAATCGGCCCAAATGAAGGCCGACGGCTCCTCCGACTGACGACGGCACGGAACACACCGAACAGACTCGAGTCACCGACCTCGCCGGACTGTCCAACAGCCGATTATCGGAGTGGTGGTTCAGCGCCTATGTCTGCTGGCTTCAGCGAATGCAATCTCACAGATGTTTTTATGTTTAAAATAAGTATCTCTTACTCTTTAACAGAAAGGCCGACCTCCTTAGAAATCCTTTCCATAATATTGTCAGACACTTTATATATTAATCTAAGCCTGTCAGTGGCAAAACAAGCACTTTCCCTGTTAACTTCCATTGTAGCTTGTTTCACTGCTGCTGACAGCAGCGTTCTCGCTGCATTCTGGACCGATGTCAAAGATTGTTGTTCCCAGCAGTCACTTAGACACAAAAACAACTTTCACTGTCTGCCAGTGACTTGAAGGCCATATGAGTCCACGAGTGTGTTGGTCATGAGATAAATATTTGTGACAGCTTAGCAACAGAGAAAGACAGTGACACACACTTCTGGGACTGTCAGTTGTGATTGAAATGACTATTTTTGTAAGAGTCTATAAGTTGATTTTTAGTAAATCTTACTCATTGTGCCTTTAAACTCTTTCGTCTGTCTTTACTGCTTCTGTAGCTACTGTTCTTCCTTTGTAGGATAGGTCAGGGCTCTTATTACACTGTAGAAGTGTTTCAAACTTGCTCACACTTGTTACTGTATAAAGACAAGAGCAAAGTGGATAAAAGGAGAAGGCCTTGATAACATGAAATATGTCACATTTCCTATATAACAGTGGTTCCTTGAACATGTCATCACAAAAAGTGATACATGTTTTAAGACATTTCCTGTGCAGGCACCATTACATGTGTGCACCGATTGTTTTTTTTAAATAAAAAAATACTTTATGGAAAGATGTGGAATACAACAGGGACACCCCCACGCTGCGGGGCATCCCCTCCCACACCAACCCTCAACTCAGCAGCCCTCAAAATAATTTGTTTCCTCCAGCTGCCGACAGAGAGTAACACACCAACCCTCGTACACACACACACACAGGCCAAAACACAGTGAAATACTTTTTTTTTTCAATCATCAAAATATACTTCAATCATTCTGCTCTGCACTGTGACCTCTTTACTCTATAGAAACTGAGCTCAGTGTAGAATCTCACCACATGCCCCTCCGTATGAGGAACTGAAACATACTCTACTACATTACCCAGATAATAAATCAATTTTTTACTCAACAAAAGGCAGGCCATCTTACCTTTGATATTTCCGAGATACAGATCAGGCAGGATCTACAGAACATTAGAAATCGAGTCAAAGGAAGGAAGAAGAGGCTGTGAAAGTAGAACGAGGTGATTCATGTTTGAATGTTTTTGAAGCCTTTTCAGTTCGAGATTTCATACTGTACCTTATTTATTCCATTACCCATGTCAGCTAAAAGTCTTGAGGAAAGCACACAAAGGGACACACTAAGGATTGTTTTTCACCAATATATATATATATATTTTTATCATGTATCATGTAGTGCTCCAGGAGTGTTTAGCGCCGCCAGTCAGGCCCTCTCACTCGCTGTTACTGCGTCCAATCGTTTTCAACCCGCCCTTAATGACCCAGGATATCATAAAGCATTCAGCGCCTCTACAGCTCACACCCCGAGTGCTACTCGATTGAGAGTGTGCTTCTTGGGATGATGTAATGTAACCTTAGCAGTGCTGCTCAGATATTTATATTTAGACCAGGAGTTGGGTCATGGGACTGTCCGTAGGGACATACCAGCCAGACAAAGATGGTTGAGGGCCAGAGGACAGATGAGAACAGATCCAACATGCATGCCACTATCTGCTGAGGTGTAATACCGTACAAGGAGCCCTTCTGGTAAGGCTCAAAAAACATGCCACTTGCAATAGATCTCAATTTAGCTAATATTCCAGAGGTATATATGAGTTCTCTTAGAACTGTGAATACCCTCATTTAGATGAAAGGTCCTGAAAAACACTTTTCACAACAGCTTGCGGTTGATGTGTCCTGCATGAACACACAATGTTCATTTTCTGTTTTTTCTTTGATAGATGTTCTACAGAAGTTATATATTTTTCTTCCTGCTGGTTGGAAGTGGGTAGAAACTTAGGCTATACATCCAAGGTGATACACTTTGTATGTGCGTCAATCATGTTTTAGCAACATTTCAGTATCAAAATGCAATGAAAGTTGCGTGAATGTTTGTATAGGCAATCAGATCCAAACTTTAACTTTTATCTTGGCACATTTATTGGTGAACATTTTATTTTAAAGAGAAATACTTGAGATTTTTGACCATGATTTTAGGAGTTTTAACTTATGTGTCCAGTTCTCAGTTAAAATTTAGATACTGTGTATCCAGTAAACCAAATGTTAACAATGTCCTTTTAAAATCAGTAAATGAATTAGTGAAAACTTTGATCAGCTCATAATCATTCCCTATAAGTTTAATTAAAGTAAAGAGTGAACCAGCGACTACGCAAACCACCACAGTGGCTCCGGAGGAAAGGGTCAGGGGATCACCAAAGTCATTAGGAGTTATCCTCTGTGGACAATGAACATCTGGACCAAATGTTAAGGCAATCAACCTGAAAGCTGTTGTGGTGTCTGAACAACAATGCTGGATGATGTGTCAAAAGAAAGCCGCCTCGACACTGTTTCTTGATATAAAGTTTATTATATTAAAGATTCAGCAGAAGCTTGGAGAGTGTCAGATGTACACACTCTAGCTTTCAATACCTTAGACATTCTTTATATAGGATATGTTTAAGTCACATGTTAGATAACATATAGGATTTGCTACATGGTAAACCAAAGATCACATCCAAGTCATCACTTTTTAGCCCAAACATCCCTTCCAAAGTTCACTCCAACTCATGACCAAAATACAATGTAAACCCCCTTGCATCAACAGTATTTCATTTAAACAGAACCTGATTCAAGTTGCAATCATTAGATATTACACAGTCACTGTATTTCCCTCCAAAACGTAAATGTCAACCTGTTGGTGGTGCTTCAAGAAAAGCAAGGGCATCAACAAAGTTAGTGGGATTATTCCTCCTCTGGGGACCATGATTATACGTACCATATTTTATGGAAATGCATCCAATAGTTGCTGTTTTATTTTAGTCTGGACCAAAGTGGTGGACTGACCAGCCGGCATATTAATATTGCTGCTAGCATGGCTTAAAACTCTATTAGGCCCATAAACCAAGCAGCAAATGCTCAAATTAAACATAAGCTCTATGGCCTACTTCATGACCTTTTTATTTCATGAGAATTGCTTATATACTTTGTAAATCTAAAGACCCCCCCCCTGTTTTTGGGATTAATATTCATAAATGATCAACAATTACAAACAATACACTGAGACATAGGAACGCGTCCCAGAGCCCAGCCCCTATTTATTTGAAATCATGTCTTAGTGGACATCTTCAGTCACTTCATTTCCAATAAATTCTGCTATATCTTCATCACATCGCTCTGAGGCGATCGAGGTATTTTTAGCCTGGCTTTGTAGTTTTTGTGTGCCGTGTTCCTGTGTGTGGTTCAGTGTGTGGCACACAGCTCAGGCGCACTGACAGGCAGAGGAGAGTGGAGGCGTTTACAAAAAAAGGTGTCTGCAACAGAGAAATTAGTCTGATCAGCTCATAAACAACACAAACATCTCACATTAAACCATTAAACGTGTGTGTGTGTGGGGGGGGCTGTGTTGCACATTTGTGTGTAACACATTTGAGGATGTGATATGGTAATGATTAAACACCATCACTGTGTGTGTGTGTGTGTGTGTGTGTGTGTGTTGTGTGTTTGTGTGTTTGTGTGTTTGTGTGTGTGTGTGGGAGGAGGGGCTGGGGGTGTTGCACATTTGAGGATGTGATATGTTGATGATTAAAAAGTTGTCTTTAAGAAGAAGAGGTGAGGAGTTCCTTTCAAGTCGGATGCCAGTCAATGTGTGACAGATAATCTACTTGGTAGAGGTGCTATTTTTGGCAAACAAAAGTAATATTTATACAGGCAATTTTACAGACAATTAAACTGCTTAGAATATGTGGGGAATTAGGTTTACAACATTAAATTAGTCTAAAGTCTAAACTAGTCTCCCTGCACCCAATTACATCAGTCTGCCAAGGAAAATTATGGAAATTATTAGAAAATCAATCAAATCGCTGGTGTTTTCGAAATATTCACCTCTAAAGCCCAATATAGGTGTTATCTATTTACCCCCCCACCCCCGTGAAAGTTGCCCTTTGGTTTGTTTTCGTACTTTTGTCATTAAAGATTACGTGGAAAGTGCCGATGTGACTGCAGCTTCCTGGATTCCCTAGACAAAAGATCCCAACCTTGCAGTGTAGGCATAGACTGTTAATAGTAATATTAATATCCAGTCTATGAGTGTGGGCTATGCTGGATGTTTAACCACTAAAGAAGAAGAGTGTGGTGCGGACGGCGGAGGAATGGCGTTGTTTCTACCCGGAGGACGTTTCTTTAAATGCAGAAGTGACATTGAGAGAGTCGTGAGAGAGTCATTGCAGTCGTACTGGTAATGACTCGTGTTTTCTGTTTGATATTTGCATGTTTATACTCATATTGACATGTGGACTTTAACCACGGAATGCTGCAGCCAGAAAACAGAAAATGCTTGCCCTGTTTCTTCAGTCGTCTTTTTTCTGTGTTCCTCTGAAGCCTAGTTTGATTTAAGGCCACAGGATGGCGTCCATGTCCATGTCCACGCTGTTGTCCTCGGCTCAAATATCACCCGATTTCAACGTCTTTTATATCACAAATCTGGGTTTCTTTCAACCAAACTGCCCCTCAAAAAACACAGATACTTCCATACAACGTTGTTTGCAAGTAAAAAATGACTTTTATTGAATTGTTGGGGTTTTATCATAGACTGTATATATATAATATATTGTATTAATTTTTTTATTTTTATTTTTTATTTTAATATTAACGGTCTATGGGTTTTATTCAATTTTATAGCATTTGAAAATTTTTTAAAATGGTTTCAAAACAGTATATTGACTAAACTTTATTTATTTATGTATTAATTATTTTATTAAATAATTAATTAATTATTTTTTGAGGGGGACAGATCTAATAATCCAATAATCCAGTATTATATAGTCATGTGAAGATGACTATTTAACCTGAAACCATATGCCAACATCCACACTACAATGAGGTAATTCTACAAGTAGGTACTTCTCTTTCAAATATGTATGAAAAAAATATTTAAAATACTTTGAAATACTGCTTTCTTTTAGTAGTAACAAATGTCTTGATTATTGATCATGCATAGTCTTAAATGTTGATGAGCTTTCCCCTCTATATTAAAAAATAAAAAATATTTCTTAGCAAAAATACTTGTTATTCCTACTCTACATTTTCTATTAGAATAAGGCATTGGCACATTATTTTCAATGTTAAAACTTGGCTGAACCAACCAAGTCACAACCCTGTTGAGCAGAAATCAATTTTGTGTCATGCCAAAATCTTGAAAGCTGAAGCATTTCCCTATGTGACATTTTTGTAATTTCATGACACTCCATTAGAGCAGTCATCGTCGGTGCAGCTTCATGTTTTATTCGTGTGTCCTTGCTGACATGTTCAGCTCAGAGGTGAATGTTTAAAACCAAAGCTGCTGGAACTTTATTATTTAAAGCCAATGTTGTACTTTGTTGTCCTGTTAATATGGCTGTAATTTGTGTCATGTTTGATTTTTCTGGGACTGTCAAATGAAAGCCAATGTTTTTCAGAGCTGTTCTATTCTCGTCCATTACTGCCACAGTCTCCCTGTCTGTGTCCTTGCAGCTCTTCGCTGGCCCCGGGCAGGCAGCATGTTAACGGAGTGGATCTGTACTACGAGCAGACAGGCAGAGGGAAACACGCCGTGCTGTTGATTCCTGGTGCTCTGGGTAAATACAGTGCTGCTCATAAGTTCATGAACCCAAGCTAAAGTTGACTATAATGAGGAATAAAAAAAAGCCTTTAAGGACACCAATTTTCTTTGTGAATGAATAATGTATCAGAAATAAATGTTCTTTCTTAAAATACAGGGGCATAAGTATACACAACCCTATTTTAAATTCCCATAGAGACAGGCAGATTTTTGTTTTTAAAGGCCAGTTATTACATGGATCCAGGATACTATTCATCCTGATAAAGTACACTTGGCCTTTTCCCCCCCACATCATCACATACCCTTCACCATACCTAGAGACATGGGAACCTTTCCATAAGATCATCTCACAATGCAAATCAAACCAGCTATTAGGCTAACTGGAATAAAACCAATGCCAATCTCTAGGTATGGTGAAGGGTTTGTGATAAAAGGCAATTGGTGTCCTTAAAGGTTGGATTTTTCCTATTTTTTTTTAATCAAGGCAATAACAAAGTTCCAAAAGGTGATTTTTTTTTAAGAGAAAACCTCTCCTTCCACAGGGTGCATTCGGACTGATTTTGGACCTCAGCTGAAGTCTCTGAATAAGGAACGCTTCACTGTAGTGGGCTGGGATCCCCGTGGTTACGGAGAATCCCGCCCCCCAGACAGAGACTTCCCCCCTGACTTCTTTGAGAGGGATGCAAAGGACGCAGTGGATTTGATGAAGGTCTTATCAGTCTGTTGATCAGCCAGGGGTGACCATTATTACCAATCTGGATTGCATATTTACTCAGTAACCCCCCTGGTGAGGGGGGGTGGGGGGGGAGGGGTTCATATGGTAGGAAGGAACATGGCTATGTGAATCCGAGAGCATGGATTGATAAATTGTTGTTCAGTTAAGGAAAACTTTGACGCACGATGCTGGAATATATATGGCTGGCATTTCAGAATGAAAAGCATAATTGTGTTTAAAAAAAAGTTGTCACACCAGCTAAATGAAAGCACAGGCTAATACATGGTTTCAGAAGAATAGTGAAAATACTATAATGAGCAAATCAAAGCATTTATAAATGTGAAACAACCCATACCTCAATATGCCTCCTCTGATCTGTACTTTATCTAACAAAATAAGTTTTAACAGTCAAATAGTGTCTAATTTACCCTGAGTGGCTGATTGTCATTCCATTATGTGCCGCATGGAGGAAGCATGATATAGCATCCTCACTGTTTTTGACACTGATTGCTAAACATATGCATGCATATGTATTTTCCATAGTTTACTGCGATTTAATAATAATCATAATTTCCATGTGGGGATTGATGATTCTGATTCTGAAAAGATGTCATTCACTTTTAACCCTGTGAGGACAAAAGACGCACCGGCGAGTCCAAGTGATGTTTGACAACAGTCCCCCTCAAAAAGCGATATTTCAAATTATAATTCCATACTATTTTATTCATATATTATGCTACCATTGTGAACCCAAGACTTTCGTGAACTCATTTCAAGCACCAAAACAATTGAGTGTAGGTTTGTTTTCACAAAAGATTTGAGAAATTTCAAACAGCAAACATCAACTTTTCAGATTTAAGGCCAAATTATCGCTTTACGCATTGCTCTGGAGCTAATCTGGGCCTCACTTTACAGAAGGCTGAGTTTGTTCTGAACATTTCGATATGAAAGACATGTTATCCAGTTATATGCAAATATCCTTAAAATGTGAATTTAAAAAGATTTGTGAAAAAGGGGGCGCCCAGGTAGCTCACCTGGTTGAGCATGCGCCACATGTACAATTGCTCAGTCATTCCAACCCGAGGCCCTTTGCTGCATGTCATTCCCCCTCTCTCTCACCTTCCCTGTCTTCAGCTGTCCTGTCAAATAGGGGCCTAAAATGTCCAAAAATAATCTTGAAATAAAAAATGTATAAATGCCTCTAGACCTCAGAGGGTTGAGAAAATATGTGCTTTGATCGCATACTTTTTGATAGGAAGAATAAAAAGGTAATTAATAGTATTTTCTATTTCATTGGCAGGCATTGGGCTTTGGCAAGTTCTCTCTGCTGGGGTGGAGTGACGGAGGGATCACCGCTCTGATTGCAGCAGCAAAGAACCCCCACCTGATCAGCAAGATGGTTGTATGGGGAAGCAACGCCTTTGTTTCCCAGCAGGACCTCAAGCTTTACAATGGTAATGGGCCCACGTAGTCCCAAACTCTGTGAACTGTGCATGGTGCCATCTTTCTTAACTGTGTATATTGTGTGTCCATGGCAACACATAGCGGTGCGTGATGTCTCCAAGTGGAGTGCGAGGATGAGGCAGCCCATGGAAGAGGTGTATGGAGCACAAATCTTTGCTAAAACCTGGGAGGCCTGGGTGGATGGGATCGCACAGTTTGCAAAAAGACCAGAAGGTACTGAATCCATGTTTCCAAAAACAACAGTGTTACTTATATGACAACATAAGTAAAAAAGACATGCACAGAAAACCCTCCAGAAAACCCTCAAGGGGCTTGACATGTTGGGTTCCCTAAAATAATTCAACGTAAGGTAACATATAGAAAATAAAAACATACAAAACATAGTCTATGCTAAAAGGGACAGAAGAAAGGAACAACTAAATGAGGAGAGAAAATAAAGAATGAATAAAGAAAGAGAGAAAAAGACAAGAGACATGTTAGGCTACTGATACAGTAAAATATTTTGTGGGCAGGCCGGGCTGTTTTTTCGAGTGGGATATGTGAAATTGAATATAAGATTGCAACAAATAGGAGGCAGTGTTTTGTTGAATCAGAAGAAATTGGGCGACTTAGATTTAGAACTTTGTTGTGACAGACTCATTACACAGGTGGAGTTCAAAACTGAAAACCATCAGAAAGAACAAAATCAAGAGATGGAAGGGAACTGCTTTATAGTTATAATGCTATAATTATAATAAAGGAAGTTGTTATGTATATAATTATCAAGTATTGATAATATATAGTTACTGTGAGTTGCAGTGTTTTGCATAGCGGATGTGTCGCAAGAAACACAAAACTGATGGAATTTAGGATGGAAGATGTTTAATTTTGCTACAAGATTTCTACTACTTTTCATACACAAGGAAAGTATGGAGAAGTAGACGGGCAGTCGGACCGTGCAGACATCCGCCAAGACATGCCCTATCTCGCAGTATTAATGCAGTGGTAACAAAAGTCATTTGTGTACCCACCCTTGGATTTGGATCTGCTGCAGAATTAACTGGCTTCTTCCTTGGCCCATGCTACAGTCTTCCACCACGTGCCATAACTTGACGTTTTTTTTTACGTAATCCTGTTAAAAGACAAACGGATAAACTAACAAACTGATCCGAAAACATGACCTTTTTGGAGGAGGTACATTTGAGATGCTTCTTAATTTTGTTATGTTCCAATAAAAGTCAGCTTAAAATAATTGATTGTATTTCTTTTCTAAAATGTCATCTGGTCAGGGAGTATCTGCCTGGAGCTTCTGCCCCTAATCAGCTGTCCAACCTTTATCATCCACGGAGAAAAAGACCCCATGGTGCCCAGCTTCCACCCACAGTGCCTCCTCAAACACATCAAGGGATCCCGGTGAGATAAGATCACACAAACACACACACACACACACCGGCGCACGCACACCACGTCCACACTCACCTGGCAGGCCAAAGACACTTAGGGCCGTATTTTAACAATCTGAAACGCAAGTATCAAACGCAAGTAGCTTTGTGGGCGAATTTCGGGCGCTGTTGCTATTATACCGGCGGGATGAATGACTCTTTTTATTTTTTTATTTTATTTAACCTTTATTTATCCAGGTAAACTGTTTGAGAACCACTTCTCATTTACAAACATGACCTGGGCCCGACGCAAATCTAAAATGGGTTGGTCTGAAGTAGCTACATTACTTAGGTGTGGTTTGGGCGTAATGAGCAACAAACCAATCAGAGCGTTATTTCTCCTTCCCTTTAAAAGCAGGCGTGCTTGTTCCACGGCAGATTGCTATTATAATGGTGGATTTGCTAGACGCACGCTCTTAATACACCCATGGGCGCACGCCAGGAGCAGTTCACAGCCGAGGAGACCGGAGTTTGCAATTTTCTTTTTTGACAAAAATGGGTAACATTTTACAATAAAGTATACAAAAAAGGGCAGTTTCTGTTTTTGAAAGAGTAACAAATGATTAGTAATGATTAGAGTAACAAATGATAAGTTACCCTTTTTCAAAAGGGTAGTTACCCTTAAAAAAAGGGTAACTTTTCAAAAGGGTAACTACCCTTACCTGTTTGAAAAATGGTAACTAATCATTCATTACTCTTTCACAAACAGTAACTACCCTTTTTTGTGTACCTTATTGTAAAGTGTTACCACAAAATGTAAATAAAGAAATGTCACAAAACATACTCTCCGATGTTTTGGGCTCACTCTCACTGAATCACGAGGTTATGAATGCATGGTGATATTTTTGCAATGTAGTATAACATTAGACCGAGATGACCTCACTATAGACGTGATGCATCTCTTCTGTCTCTCCCTTCCAAGCTGCAGCTGCTGGGGCATTTGGGTTAAGTGG
Organism: Etheostoma perlongum; assembly: GCA_026937815.1. Classification (NCBI taxonomy): domain Eukaryota; kingdom Metazoa; phylum Chordata; class Actinopteri; order Perciformes; family Percidae; genus Etheostoma; species Etheostoma perlongum. The sequence goes on along the minus strand of CM049379.1, from coordinate 4,420,247 downwards.
CACCGGCACATGCAGTTCAACATCACATCTCCTTAAGTCCTCTAAAAGTTCCTCATTTATGTCATCAACACATGCACAATTCATGGAAATGGTGTGTAAAACAAGGTCATACATGTATTTTCCTTGTATTTATTTATGGTTTGCAAAAATGGGAACTGCTGGGTCCGTAAGAAGAGAGAAGCAAAATGTATGCGCGGTGTGCACACTCTACATTACGGCCGAGCATGCGCCCTTAAAATAGCATCTGAATAACGCTCCACTGACTGTAGACTAGGATTTTCCTGGTCTGTAGGGGAATTGTTTTCTGAAGCTATGAACCGCCCCCGGGAGCACAAATTAATTCCCTAATTCAGCTGTGCGTCGGGTGCAGAAAAGGAATGATACATGCGCCGGTGTACAAAGTCAATTGCGCTGGGTGCAAGATAGGACCCGTAATGTTACCACAACAAAATAGAAAATACATTATTAGCATGCAATGTATTTTTATTGTCACTTAGAAGTCTAAGCAAACTGTAAAACTATGTGCAGCTATAACTGCATGGCCACATTAGTGTGTGTCAACCTGCAAAACATCAATATGTAGGGCTGGGCCATCAAGATAGAAATAAGAATAGATTTCCAGTAGGACAGTAGGTCATTGATTGGTGAAAATGGTTAAGACTGCACTTACAGAGTTATTTTTACCTTCGCAGACAAAAAGCTTCATAATTTCATCTAATTCACTTATTCACGTACGTGCACGCACACACACTTAAACCACAACAAAGTAACAAATACCTTTTTTTTTGTTTCAAATCTAGATTACACCTGATGCCAGAGGGTAAACACAATCTCCACCTGAGGTACGCTGATGAATTCAACAGACTGGTGGAAGACTTTCTGGGAGACTGATCAATTTATTAACACTGGGAAATGACAACTGATTGCCTTGTGGAGAGGTCGCCAGGGTAACTAGCAAATATGTGCACCTAATGACTTAATTTTGTTATTGATAATTTAATTTGTAGGCCTACTTCTGTATATTTAACTTGCATATTTCAATGTTCATTTTATCTCGTTTACGCTAATGTTACACTGCAATTTTTAAAAAAGCAGTGACATTAGCTCTTAACGAGGTCTCGGTAAAGTTAAAGTTAAATGTCTGCAGCTGCTTACTTTGGAAAACAAACACTTATACAAAGCTAAATTTAACAACCGTTTCAATAGCTGTATTATCACAAAACTGAAATTTAGATTTGGTAAATAGTCAGTAACATTAAATATTTGTTTTGGTGATTACAGGAGTAATGTTAATGATTTCACATTGAAAATGATTTATGAGCATTAATAAAGCTACTTCATACCATTTAAAAGCCCTTTATTTAAGGGTTACCTATGTTACTCTCTTCACCCATTAGCATTAAGCTTTGTATCAGTAGAAACCCGGTAGTATTTTCCAATGACCGTGCATCCCTCCCTCATGTCCTCCTGAGACGAGAGATCTCTGTATTGGGTGTCTGGAAAAAAAACTCAGATGACGCAAAAACCGTTGTTTTACGTCATTGGAGCAATTTTTGTCCAGAGGCTGGGGACTACAAGTCAGCTCGTTCTGTATGTTTTCAACCCGCCCATAAGGTGTTGGACCCGAAGTAAGCTGAGGCGAGCCGAAGTGAGTCGAGTGTCAGCCATCTTGGAGCTAAGCTACAGCTGAGCTAACGCTTTTCAGCGGCAAACTTTTACAACAATTATGTGCATTCAAATCACCGCCCACCGGGATACATAGGTACATATTGGAGAATATAATCAACTAGAGAAGAAGAAATTTTAACAGTGTACCTACTACTTGGTGCACATCTGAATAACAATAAAACTTAATAAAAAAATAATAAAAGTGTTAAGTGTCTTAACCATTTCAGAGATAGAACTTTTTAAAACCTATTTAGGACCTTTCTGTTTCCCAGACACAGCTATGAAGTAGCTAGCGCTAAACCAACCAGACTCCATTTAAAAAACAGTACTTTTAGCGTATTGAGCCAACATACAGTATCTTCACATGTAAATCGGTAAAGTATGTGTTTATTTCCACCAACACTTGAGTTTTAATGGTTGGAAAAGTGTAGAGAAGACCAAAAAACAGCTTTTCATAGTTTTATTTGGTTTCTGTCGACTTTGAATGTAGTGTTATACGATGCTAAAATGACTGTTTATTTACATGTTTCATGATGTAGGTTATCATTATGGATTTAGCCACCTAGCGTACATTTAATGTAGTTAAAATGAGCTTCAAATTTACCAGTTGCAAAATTAAAGTGATAAACACAATAATGCATCAATAATTAGAATTGTTATGCTTATTTTTGCGTATTTTATACTTCTGTACTAATTTATAATGTATGAATTTGACTTGTAACTTAAGTTTTGAGTACTTCTACCACCACTGACGTGTCTTGTGGCGGGTTTTTTTTGGTCAAGAAGATCAGTTGCTCTGGTGCTGCACATCGCATCGACGATCGAGTGCTTTGGCCTGCCATCTTCCAGTCACCAGGAAGTAGCTCTTTCTGTTTCTGTTTGTAGCATAGTAGCTAGCACGAGTCAAATGGTTGCTAGCTAGCTAGAGTTAAACAACAACAAAAAATGACCGAGACCCAAAACGGAGCAGTGTCTGAGGCCATTACGGTGCACAATTTCTCGGAGAAGATTTTGGAGCAGGTGATCCACTTTCATGTGATGAAGCTCAGCGGAGGGTTCTTCCTGTGGGTCGGTTCGAGTCCGGTTCTGTCCAACCTGGCGGTCTCAATGAGCAGCAGATATGTAAGTAAATACAACCAAATGTATGGCTACTAGTTACTACCACTAGTACTTTTATTTAAGCACTGTACATTGGAGGTACTTGTACTTTACTTGAGTCTTTTCTTTTCGGTTCACTCACTTTTATTACACTAGCTAGAAAGCTAGGCTAGTCTTGAGATGTTCTCAAAGGAATGCTAAAGTTATTAATTATTTCATATTAATGGGCAGGCTGTTCAGTCACAGTTTCAGTCCACACTGTAATAATATTAACCCACTCGTGTATGATAACAGAAGTGTCAGTGATTAAAGTGTAGTACATGTATCCCTTTCCTGTGCAGTGGGTATTAAAATATTGTAGGCAGTATTGTTAATCAAAAAGTAGGATTTATGTGGATTTGTATATGCTATTTTTGCATCAGTGTATTACCTGACATATTATCCAAAAACAGACATGCTTATTTTATACATTAACACCTAACTGATTCTGGATTAGATTAGATTAGGCTATTTATTACATTGCTTATTTCTAGCTCCCATGGTTGAATACCACAAGGGAAAGGTGGGAACACATGTTTGTGATCTGGATGATGATAAGTTCCTGTAGTTCAGTATAACTCCAGCACAGTGCCACTGGATGGGTTATGGGTCCTCAGCAGGCAAATTATAATACATCTTTTTCTTGACATCCTGTGACTTTACCACAAACCACAGAGACAACAAAGATGAACACAATTGGGAACACTTGGCCTGACAAACAGACAGTAAAGTAAAAGATTTTGGATATCAGGGATCTAAGGATTTCTGTCGTGGAAGAAAGACCAACCGCTGTTCTGCTCATCATTTGTTTTGTCCGCAGGATTCGATGCCTTTATCTACATTAGTCATGGGGGACCCATCCAATACTGCTTCAAATTCCTTGGCACAGAGATTAGGTAATGATGTGCGACTGTGCATGCATTTTTAATATTGCTGCTAATGTACAGACTGATCTCATGTATGACATTATTGGTGTGTTATCAAGACGTATTCTCACTTTTTTGCGTGTTTATCAACGCCGTTAGGCCTCCATTGACTTATATCAGGGTGGAGGACAGGACTTTCACCCAGGAGACCAGGGATCGTGTCCCGCCTGTCACAACTCCGAAACTTAACTGTCACTTTCTTCTTTTACTGAAGACAACCCTGTTTTTCTTTTCCTAAACCCAACCGCGTGTTACGTTTTCTAAACTCAACCGTCGCTTTCTTCTCACGATAACATGCCAAGTGGCGTGTATGTTTATGCTGTCGTGTCGTTATATTTTCTGGATATTAAAATGTTTTTGAATGTTTTAGCTCATTTGCTAGAATCCACTTATAATCAAGTTTACTGCGAACAATTCTCCAAATCCTGCTGTTGCTAGGTCATCCTTCACGGTAATCGTTTTTAGTGTTGTCCGGGCGCTTGTTAATGTAATTGTGCAGTAAGTGTGGATTGATTTGAAAAGTCTGTGTACTGTGCAATGGTGGAAGAAATAAAATAAAGTAGAAATACCACAGTTTAAAAATACTTCATTATAAGAAATAGTCCAGACTTCAAAATGTCACGTATCACAAGTAAAAGTACTCATTATGTGGAATATTTCCTTCCACAGTTTTGTTAATTATTATAGAATTTTATTTTATTCCACGTTTATCATTAAAAAGTATCAAGTCAAAATTGTACTTAAGTAAATGTACATTCCACCACTGCCATGACACCAAAACACAGGTTTTCCAAAAATAACGCAATAATAATGTTCACTATGATATGTTGAAGATATCTTCACATATTGATTTTCATACCACCCCAACTAACTAACTAAAACCAGAAGCTTCTTGAAATGTGCGAAAAACACACAAATATCCTTTGGAACGCTTGTTTGGTATTGAAGAATTGTAATGAACAGGCTAAAACATAAGACAAGGTCTATTAACCAAAAAATAATTCGGAGTCTCCACGACTTCCAAGACTGATAACTTCAGTGTAACTGTATACTGCAGCAAATCATTTAGTGCTCTTGCTAAACTCAAAGTGAAATAAATGTCTGTTTCTGTCTGTTTTGCAGCAAAGAAGACCAAAAAGCAAGTATTTGTGAGTTACAGTCTCCCGACGACAGACTCCAACCTCAGTCTTTCTGTGGAGAACAGGATCAAAAAGGAGCTGGAGCTTCACCCTGAACACTTTTGATTGTTTTTTGAACAGAAGAATTGAAGTGTTTTGTGTAGAACTGAGGACAGAGCAACAATCAAGTAGCAGGTGCCTCTCCTCTTTTGGACTAACATACATACATACATTCAAAATACTGTAATCAAACTCCCACACAATAACCACAAACGGTCACATCAAGTGTTCTTTTATTGACATAATAAATTAATTGGTTTATTATCAAAACATGTAGAGACCTATGGCTTTTTGTACAAATGCATCGTATTAAAAAAATAACACTTAGAAAACAGCTTTAGTGGGATTTCTTTTCCTCCGAGTGTTTAACTGTTGAAAACATACAAACTAGTAAACCTTACAGGTGCTGTGTGCTAAATATGATATTAAAAATGTAGGATGTTTGGATTCAGGTATATATGGATGAAAAATGGGATGTATTATGTATTCAATGTGCTTATCATCCTATAAATGAATGGTACATGGATACATACCTTAAGTTTGTATGCAGTCCTAGGCGAAATGCGTAGTAAAGTGTATAAATGTACACTAATCACAACTAGGCCAGGTCTGCGCAGGCTACGCTGCTCTATTCTAATCTTCACAAATGTTTATTTCCAAAAAAATTGTAAAATATTGTGCTTTCTGGCTAGAGTTACACATCCTAGGTGCAGGATTACAACATTACCACAGTACAGAGAACAAGGGAGTGAGAGTTGGAGTGGAAATATTTGCTAATTAAGGAGGTATTTCAAGCAACAAAATTGCCCTCGGCAGCATGACAAAATAAATACTGATTTTCTTGAATTACATTCTATGTTTTGTTAAAAAGAACAGAGCCATCACAATAAAGCCATTTAAATCCTGAGATGCGTCATAGGACATCACTGTCCGTTCAACTCTCAGATTTGTTCAGCAGTACCCACAGTCTCTGCAGGCTACACATACAGTCTGCCATGTCTCCGGCTGTTCGTCGCGTCAGACAACCATCATGCACCGGCAGGAAGTAGCAGGAATGCTTTCCTTAAAAAAAAATCAGTGTCTACACTAACCTCATCTCTGAGGATAAAGTGCCACATTGGACTTCTAGCAGAGGGACCACAAAAAGGAAGAAAATACATGTAAAAGTATTTGTGCCCTTTCATGCAAAAAAGAGTGGTTTAGCCAATCCATGGCAGAAAATCACGAACACTTTGATTGTGTCTCTGACATTTAGTGCAAAATAACTTATAAGATGCAGTGGCATCCTCTCTCAACGAGTTGAAACTACAAACCGAAAACTCACAGAGCACACGTTATTCAAAGCCAATCTGCTCTACTCTCCTTCCTCACTTGCCTGCACCCGTAAATCATTCTCGACAGAGCGGACGGCAGTGCAAGAAAATCACCAACACCACTGAAGACTTTTATATTATTTAGCACACGCTGACTTCAGATAAACTTGGTCAAGTTCAATATTTTTGGCAACTCCTGAAGAAATCATATTCACTACAAACTACACAAATGAATTATCGTCACCATCCCAAACCTCAGCATGACATTAATTCTGGTTCATCCGAAAGATTCTTTTTTTCCGTTAACAATTTCCTGTTCAGGTTAAATTCTTGAGCAATAATTATTACGGTAGTAGACTATTGCTATGATGTTCACACCCCATTGGCTATGGCAGGATTTCCAATCACCTCCCCACCGGTGGCCAGGGCGTATGAGGCAGGCACCGCTGCCAGAGCGGTTGCTGCTGCCACTGTCGCGCTCCCAGTGGTTGTGAGGTGTAGCGGCGTGTCATGGACGCGGGAGTAGTCCCCGTCAGTCTTAACGAGAAGGAGGTGCTGCTCTCCTGGATGGAGCAGCGTCTGACGGGTGAAGGTCTCACCGTCAGCCAGGCTCTCCGGCAGCGGCTGGCCCCGCGGCTCGGGCAGCAGCAGCAGGCAGATGATGCACAGCAGGGTGCAGCATGCGAAGATCACGTGATGCAGGAAGTAGCCCTTTTGGTTGTGGAGCTCCATGATGGGTGCGGTGAGCATGCCGAAGCCGGCGCTGGCCAGTACCAGGCCCAGCCCTCCACCCCTGCGCAGAGAGAGAGGAAGTGTAACTGATCGGAGGTGACCAAAACTAACAACATCAAATGAAGTACTTGTCAAACAGGCTCAGAAACCTCTCTTGGTGGAGCTCGCTGTTACCGTGGACAATTTTACCACACCAGCAAACAGCTACAGTGAGCTGCTACCATTGGAGATTAAGATCGTTTTGCCTTTTTTGCCCTTTATAAAATGTTCTTTTGCACAGGATCAAATGTTTTGTGATCATGATTCATCTTGTAGCTAGTTTGCTTGGTTCCAGACCTAAAACTCTTTATTTAAGCATGTCATGAAAATGTCAATGGAGCAATTGAAGGGGGGGGGGTAATCACTTCAGGAAGCAGAGCCGTTCAACAAAGGGGCGATTACTGTGGTGAGCTCTATGGTGGATGTCCCCAATATTCTTCATGTCCGCTTTTATGCGGGGATTAACCAGATGGGAACTTGTCTCTCCAGTTTTCTTTTTTCATTTCTCATACATTTGACACTTTGTGTGTGCAAACGAGTGCAACGCCCTGGGTGCTTTTCATTATGCTTCCTTGTGTCCTTTCTTTTCCTGTGACCAAGAAATCATTCCCCCTCCTCCATCACTGACAGTCTTCCAATCCCTTAAATGCACCTCAAGGAGAGGAGGCTTCTGGAGGAGCTTAGAGCGGGAAAACACAGGGGTATCCGACGCAGAAGTCTTTTGTCGTGTGGCATGACTTATGACCTACCAAGAGCCTGGGTCTGTCCGAGGTCTCTCCCTAAAAGGAAGTTTTTCTCATCACAGAGGTTTCTCCCTAAAGGGAGTTTTTACTCGCCACTGTCGCACTAAATGCACTTGTTCTTGAGGGAATTACTGGAATTGTTGGGTCTGTAAAGTGTCCTGAGATAACTCTTTTTATGATTTGATACGTCCATCCATTCATCTTTGTGTGCTTACCCGGTATCGGGTCGCGAGGGCAGCAGCTCCAGTAGGGGACCCCAGACTTCCCTTTCCCGAGCCACATTAACCAGCTCCAACTGGGGGATCCCGAGGTGTTCCCTGGCCAGGTTGGAGATATAATCCCTCCACCTAGTCCTGGGTCTTTCCCGAGGCCTCCTCCCAGCTTGAACCACCTCCCTAGTGAGGCACCCAGGAGGTATCCTTACCAGATACCTGAATCACCTCAACTGCGCAAAGGAGCAGCGGCTCTACTCCGAGCTTCACACGGATGACTGAGCTTCTCACTCTATCTCTTAGGCAGATGCCAGAGTAAAAGATGCGAGGAAGAGACGCGAGTGAGGGAAGAGAAACATTGACATAATGAAAAGCACCCCATGATTGCCTTTGAGGAGAGACGGTCTAAATAGTTGCACCAGTCACAACTACACCACAAGATGGAGCCAATGAGCAGCATGAGAACAAGAGCTGTGTCGAAAGAGTCCACATGTGGTAATAATAGACAGTATGGAGGACCCTATAGTAATTGTCAAAGTGTACTGTTTTTGCAGTTAGTACACAAGTTATCAATGCACTTTACCATTTTTTCCTATCAGGAAATGTATTTTTTAATACTTGGAGATCAGTTAAGCTGTGAGTTTGGAAACACACTGTCAATTAAACTTAAAACAGCTTTAGACATTTAATAGAGCAATCAAAAAATAAAGGATTACGCACACATTTTTCTGGCCGTGCAAGTTTAGCACACTACATACTCACACCTACTTAGAATGACTATGACAGTTAACATTCAATAACCCACACACAAAACCCCCAACCTCCCCGACATACGCAGAAGAAAGACAACCTACTGACCCTTCCCCCCCCTCTCATATTGCACATATACTGTATACTGCCCAGATTGTACAGAAGAAGTCATTCTGGACATAGTCTAGAGCTTGCCAACTGCAGAAGGCTCCCCTAAGTGTCATATTTTATGTCTGTGACCACCCAGGCTTACCTGATGACAGTAGGAGTGATTTCAGCACAAAAGAATATGCTGAGTGTGCTGACTGCGTGGGAGGAGAACATGCCGATGATGGAGAAGGCCACCGAGAATTTCCTGTTCAGAGTGTCTCGCAGAACTGTCCAGAAGGACAAGAAAACGTAAGAATACCAGAAACACCCAACATGAAGCGCACAAACAAAACAGCTAATTTAACATTGTCCAAGGGGAAGAGAGGAGAGGGACCTTGAAATTAGACTACAATGTATCACAAATCAACAAACCGTACCTATGTCATGGCGAAGGCTGTACTTCCCAATCACTAGATACCATCAGGGAGCATTGGGGAAAAGAGGAGAGAACATGTCATTAGTAAGCACAAAGGGAAGCGCAGGGATGACTCATAACAAGCAAGATAAAAAAGCCTTCAGGAGAACTCTGAACAGTTCAACCACTGAAGCCTGAAATAATGACTACTGTACTGCATATGTAGGTCAGAAAAAGGGAGAATGAGAGGAGGCTCCTATTAGACTGAGAGTTGAACGGCAGCCTGTACTGTTTTAATGGCTAGGATAGTACAACTAACTTTACTGTTAAATTCCAACTTTCTGTTTTGAAATAACTTTATGAACAAATTGTTGTAGTACTTGAACTTTTGCAAAATCTTTCCCCAGATAGCAATAGTCCAATCATAGTGTAACAAGCATAAATAAGCAAATCTGTCAAAAGCTTCCAGTTGTTCATGGATATGCCAAATAAGTGAAAGAACCTATTCAAAATGCTTCTTATATAAATCCATATAAATCTTGCCTTTGTAAAACAAAACAAAAACACAAGCAAAAAGTGTAAAGGAAGGAGTAACACTGTGTTTTTCAGATTTACAGTGTGTTCAGAAAATTACGTCACTCAATGCAGCCTTTAAAACCAGGAAAAGACAAGACTTGTGTAATATCAGGATATTACGATATCCCAAATTTAATAATATTTGATATCTAACCTCATATATCGATATAATATCGATATATTGCCCAGCCCTAGTAGCAAGCCTGGCCAACCAACTTCTTTCCAACATTTGTAACCTAGTGTTACTTCCAAGGCCAAGGGATAGCATAACATTAGTATAGGGAAGTGTATTATTTTGTGGGTTAAATTAGAAAAAGCCTTGTTATGTGAGTCGATCCTGGATGATGCATTATATCAGCGTTTAAAGTAACTTTAGCTGCTCTGGCCCGCTACTGTAATATAGTAGTATTGTAGTAGTAGTAGTAGTTACCAACCCTGCCTTTAAGGGTACAGGACTCTAAAAACTTTGGAAAACACTGAGACATGCCATCGACAGTTGTCATTTCAGGTGCCAAAATCAATGATCGCCAGCTAAAAAGGAGAAGTTGCTTTTGTTTACTTCTGTCTAAAATCCAAGACCTATTGTTCCAAAACAATGTAACATAGTTTAAGTGAGTTTTACTATTGTAAACTGCACAGGTGCAACTCTGGAAAGCTTGACTGTGTGATAACTCACAGTTGAGTAACCCCAGCTGTAGTAGCGATGCCAGGGCTGTTATGATCATGAAGGTGAGCAGCCCTCCACGGCGACCCATCAACCCCACCGCGGGGCAAACCGCCAGGCAAGTTGCCACAGCGATGCCAGCCATAGTGTAATAGTCCGCGTGGCACAAAGCTGTGGGCTGGGCCTCCGGGTCCATCATACTGCGGGCGAAGCAGTGGTGGATCCCATAACCTGTCAGCCTGCACAAACACACAAAGACACAATAAGAAAGTGGAGAGGGAGGTAGTACATGAGACATGCATCTGCCAACAGAGGTTTACACAGAATTAGTGAAAATGTTAACATAACAGTTTAATAAATGGATTTTCTTGAGAGGAATGCGGCTATCAAACGTGTGTGTGAATCAATCCTTTTGGTTATAATATAATAGCAGGAGGGGCAATATTTGTAAGCTCTAAAACTGGAAAATGTCATGGGTTTAACTTGGCAAAGGGCTGTGAGTGTGCTTGTGTAGATCATGGATGTATAATAAAACAGTGTAGATTAGAACCACTTCATTAACCAATCACGTGGTATTGACGGGCAGCGAGGCTTCTGGTGTCATCAATGTCGTAATTTGTCTAAAACGATACAAACGTGTGTCAACGATTCTTGTGTCTAAAACGTGTGTCAACAATTCTTGACGCACGCTTCAAAACCTCGCCACCGAATGTGACATCACTACATAACATGTCATCATTTCCCTTTTTGTGGGGGCGAGCTCATGTAATTCATGCTCTCCCAAAACAATGGATGTTATCTTTGATTAGAAAAGGAACTGTAGCTACCAGCTCGGTCACAACACACTTACGAGTTGACACACAGCACCACAATGTTTTTCCACAGGTTCCTGGTGCTCATCATCTTGACAATGCAGGTCCTCTGGGGTTTGTTGTGCAGCTCCTGCTCCAGCTCTGGTAGGAAACATGAAACGCACACCTTAAGACCTATCCATACAGAAGGTAATGAGAGGCCTGCCGCTGAGGGACCTTTAGCACCGAGAAGCTAATGCGCTGTGGGGCCTTTAGACAGATATAGCATGTCCCTATGCCCACTCTCATCATCATCATCCGTCTGCTCGGACACTTGGAGAGACAGAAACACTGAATCAATCACCAAGGCAGGGGCGGAATAGATGTCGGGGGGGACAGAGGGGAGAGGTCTAAGGTCACTTCTTTAAGAGCCCGCACGATTGCAAGGCAGTTAATTATCCACTTTTTTGATTGTCCATTCATTGTAAAAGTCATTTATCAAGAAAAAATCCCCAAAACTCTCTATTTTGAGCTTCTCATATGTGATTATACTGCCCACAAATACTGTAAATTGAATATCTTTGAGTTTTGTTCTGTTTATCGGACAAGACAAGCAATTTAAAGACTTGTCATTGGGTTTTAAGAAATTGTGATCCACTATTTACTGACATTTATAATGATCGCAAAACAGATAAAACTCTAATGAAATGAAAACTCTGTCTTTGTGTTAGTTGCATGTTCATTTCGTCACACACCAAGAAGCAGCTGCAACATAACAAGTGTCATCTACAATTTAAAGTAATTTGCATAGTGAATCAAACAAAAGAGAGTATACATTCATAGCGAAATGGATTTTTGGATAACTCATTCTTGTTTTACCCCACCTCACCTGTAAGCACTCCACTCGGCTCGCTTGTCGTGTTAACCTGGTTCTTCCTTGCGATGCGCAGCATCATGGCTTTGGACCGCCTGTAGTGCTGGGTGGCCAGCAACCAGCGCAAGGACTCGGGAAAAAGCCTGCAGAGTGAGAGAAAGAGAGGGATGGGAAGGATGAGAAGAGATTTGATTTGTAAGAACAAGAAGAACAAAAATGGGGAAAGAAGGAAAAACAATAGAAGAAAGAGAGTATTGTTTGTCAGTACTGTGTAGTGCAGTGTGTACTGTACAAGCCATTGCCTGGCTCAGCGAGACAAGAATCCCCCCCCCCCCCCCCCCCGCCTCCTGTGGATTTCCTAAGAGGGCGGGACTCACCAGGCGTAGGGCAACATCAGAACGAAAGGGCTGATAATGACAATCTGCAGAACCTGCCAGTCATCCCGGTCCGGCCAATTGCGGCAAAGAGCGGCCACCCCTGGCATCAGTAGCTGCCCGCCCACCATCAGAAAACTGGCCACCATGGTCATGGAGAAGCGCCAGGCTGGCAAACAAAGCTCAATCCCTGAAACGCAGAGAGGCGAGAAAGAGGAAGATTTAGTATCACATAAAATATAGATTCTTTAAGTGTTGGTGCACCAGTGGAGATGAGTAAATAATGTATATGGATGTAATTACCATCATAAACTAGGCAGCAGCCTTAATGGCCTGGAAGATTGTGATGAGTGTGTTTGTTTAATGGTAGGGACAGTATTGATTTTCCTCTGTGACTCCAATTACTAACCCTTCCCATGAGAGCACAGTAACACCAGACCTCTTTATAAACTTCAGATGGACTACGTGTCAAAGTTTTTAAGACGGTTCAGCTGCTTTGTAAGCGTTTTACTGTAACCGTCCCTTAATTTCCCCCCGACCAGGCTCTCTTCCCCTCCCCTACTGTCTGTAACATGGTACAGTCCAGATGGCCTAGCCCATATGGCAAGGTCTTCTTGAAGGTGACCATTGTCGGAGGGAGGGAGGGAGAGCAAGCAGGGGAGAACTCACTAACCTGGCCTCGTGTACCATCACTTCTTATTGTGGAGGAAAAAGAAAAAGAGGGGGAGGAATGGGAACGGGAGGGAGGGAGGGAGAGGAGAAAGTAGGAATAGAGGGGTAGAATACAAATGACTTTCACCCTCTAAAGGACTTGAAAAAGTCCCTGCATTCATCAGTGGAATCACTGGAGGAATGATAATAAAGACTAGCAAGACTCGGGAGGCATAGGGAGACACATGGAGAGGGAAGGAAACAAAAACAAAAGAGATGAGAGAGATGTTCAGATGAAAAACAGACGGCAAAATAATGAATTTAGAACAAAATGCAGGGAGAAGGAAATAAAGGTATTCCTGCAAAATCCTTTCATCTGTGTTCTTTTCAGCCCCAGACAGGCAGCTTTTAGAGTTAAATCTCCCTGCAGGAACCAAAACAGATGAAGGAAATTACACTGACCCGTAATCCTTAACCCTCTTTGTCTCTCTTCACCCTCGTCTTTATTCGTCAAAGAAGAAAGGCAGAGAGTCTGTCAGCAATTAGTGTAAAAAGTATTTTGACATTTTTCTAAAGTAAAAGTAGTAATACCACGATGTAAAATATACCCCAAGGCTCACGCTCCAATTTGGACTTAGAGGGGCTGTACTCGAAATACTGAAAAAAATAAATAAAAGAAAGACCAAAAGAGTTCACAGGATGTTTCGCTACACGGTGGTGAACAAAACAAAATGTCTCCCATGTTCAATAATGAACAAACTGCCTACACGTTAGGGGTGGGACAAAAATGTCGATACGGCGAAATATTGTTGTCCTTCGTGCGATACGATAATCAATATGCTGGCGACAAATATAGATATGTAATTATTAAAATGAAGCCCTCTAAATAGATTTCCCTGTTCCCAGCATCGCTACTTAAAGGTCCATGTCATGGAAATGTCAATTTATGAGGTTAATAACATTAACATTAATATGTGTCCCCCCCAGCCTGCCTATGGTCCCCCAGTGGCTGGAAATGGTGATAGGTGTAAACCGAACCCTGGGTATCCTGCTCTGCCTTTGAGAAATGAAAGCTCTGACGTCATAAGGAGGTAAGGCCCGTACACACCGGGACGAATATCAGCGGGCGTTATTCGTCAGCGTTTTTCGACGCGCGTTTTTGTGTTCACACCCAAGCGATTTTCGCTGACGATGAGCCGAATGAACATGCAAATTCATTATCTGTCACTAGATGGCGCTTAATGTAAAACAGAAATACCCCCGTACATAGGGTGGCGCTGCGCAACTTAGCGCTTCTGATACTCGCTTGCAACTCAGAAGAAGAGCAGAGAAGAATGTTATGTTCCGAAACCAACGAGACCAGCAGCTCAACATTTATTTTGGACATCGTGCTTTGCTTCTTCCTCGTCTTGTGGCAGTGATGACGGTGGCGTATGTCTTCTTCGTTTGTGTGCTCGGTAAGACCGTTTTGTGCTTGAGCGCCCCCAAGTTGTGTTTTACTGTAACTTCAGAAGCACAAGACACGTGAGCAAAAGGGCCGATTTCATTGGTCGGATAGTTTTTGACACGGCGCGTCAAACCAAAAAAACGAACCCGAGGCGTTTTTTAAAAAATGACGCTTTTATGCGTGGCGTTTTTCGCGTCGGTGTGCACACTCTCATTGACGCCCTTTGTTTAGTCCCGACGCGTTAAACGTCGGCGAATATCGCGCGCGAAATTCATCCCGGTGTGAACAGGCCTTAAGGTTACCTCCCCTTTCTCTCCTTTGCCCCGCCCAGAGAATTTGACCCCTCCATTAGAGAGAGAGACATCATGGCTTTCAAACGAGCAAAGTGGCAGTTGGTCAAGGCGGTTTTCTGACAGTTTGGACTTGCAAAAAAAAATTCTGGGCCTTGTAGAAAGGCATTTTCTATGGGCCCCACCCTGTAACCACAGCTATTCATCCTAGCATCTTTTTGGGCCCGCTTCACATGAGGGCCATTGGTACCCCTTTTCCCCCCAGTCCAACGCCCCTGTGTATCATTATAAGATGTATGTGAGTGAAAAGTGGTGCAATCCCGGACATGTGAATGTGAAGGAACGTTTCTGTAGCACAGACATTGAACTGCTGGCTGTGGGGTTTTGTCCTTACTATTTACCGAGGGAGTTTAGGTCCACCATAAAGCTGTTTACATTCCACCATCTGCTGATGCGGAGGCAACTGCTGACGTCATTCACACCACGGTCTCACAACTTCAGACGCAGCAGCCCAACGCCTTCATCGTTATCACTGGGGATTTTAATCATGTTTCTCTGGACAAATTCCTCCCTGACATTCAACAATATATTGACTGCCCCACAAGAGACAATGCAACTTTTGACCTCCTGTATGCAAATGCCAAGGATGCTTACAGTGGCACTCATGTACCACCTAATACATCAAATTCTGTGAGAACATCACCATGCCCTCCCGGACTGTAAGCCATGGATCACCAGTGACCTGAAAGTCATTCTTAATGAGAAGAAGAAAGCTTTCAGGTCATGGGACAGACAGGAGCTAAGGGAAGTACAGCACAAATTGGGGGGTAAACTGAGGGAGTGTAAAAACTCGTTCAGAAGGAAGCTGGAGGCCAGTCTCCAACAGAACAACATGAGGGAGGTGTAGACAGGGATGAAACAGATCACCGGGGTGTGGGGGAGAAGAGGACAAACAGCCATGAGAGGTTTAGCTCACAGACATCCCCTATACCCCCTCATTTCCACTCCCCCCTGCTTTTCATTCACACCTGACCAGGTGAGGAGACAGTTTGAGAGGCTTCAACAGCGCCAGGATGCTGGCCCGGACCGCATCAGCCCCAGTGTCCTGCAGACCTGCCCCAGTCAGCTGTTTGGTGTTCTCCAGTATCTCTTCAACCTGAGCCTACTGAGGCCACAGGAGAGTTCTTCTCTGGACCATTTACAGTTTGCCTACCAGCCTCGTCTGGGAGTGGACAATGCTGTCATCTATCTTCTGCAGCAAGCTCATTTGCACCTGGATGGCGGTGGCCATCCAGGTGCACCATCCAGCCACTGCTACTAGGTGAGAAGCTGCGGCTGATGGGTGTCGGTGCGTCCACAGTCTCCTGGATCACTGACTACCTGACAGACAGACCACAGTTTGTCTGCCTGGACCGTGTTCTGTCTGATGTGGGAGTGAGCGGTAGGGACTCCACAGAGGACTTATACACCACAGACTTCCAGTACAACTCAGAGTCATGTCACCTACAGAAGTTTTCTGATGACTCTGCAGTTGTTGGGTGTATAAGGGATGGACAGGAGGGAGAGTAGAGAGCGCTGGTGGATGACTTTGTGGAGTGGTTTGGTAAGAACCACTTGCTACTGCACATGGAAAAGACCAGAGAGATGGTGATCGACTTCAGGGGGAAGGGACCGGCTCCGCAGCCCCTTTGCATCCTGGGAAGAGACGTGGACATGATTGAGGAGTATAGATACCTGGGTGTCAACATTGACAATCAACAGCACTGCTGTTTTAAAAGAAGGGGATAAACAGGCTCTATTTCCTAAGGAAGCTGGGATCCTTCAACGTGTGCAGCAGAATGTTGGAGAAGTTCTACCGGTCGGTTGTGGCCAGCGCTCTGTTCTCCTCCGCCGACTGCTGGAGGGGAGGGCAGCAGCATCGGAGCCAGAGACACAAACAGACTGAACAAACTGATCAGGAAGGATGGCTCTGTTATTGGCTGCAAGCAGGAGACATTTGAAGCTGTGGTGGAGAGGAGGTCTCTGAACAAACTGTTATCTATCATGGATAAGCCCGACCACCCTCTCCACCCCACACTGGTCCAACAGAGGAGCACCTTCTCTAAGAGGCTCCAACAGCTTCGATGTTGCACGGACCGCTACAGGAAATCATTCCTACCACAGGCAATAAAACTTTTTAATACTTCATCACTGGGTGCTAGATAAGATTCTGAGACATCACAATACTGCACTAAGTGCAACTTGCACAATAGGTTTATCTACATATTTAACATTACTAGTTAAGAAACTGCACATTTTTGTATTCTTAACTTGTATATATTCAGATATTTGTCCTTGTATTTTATCCTATTATTATTTCATGTATACTGTATGTATGTATATTGCATCCTAGTATTTCATTTATATTCATATTCTGTGATTCCCACCACTACACATATAGTGATAGTGACATGTTAACTGTGATGGATGTTTAAAGAATGATTTTGAAGTAATTCAATGATTTAGGTTTCTATTCTTGTCATTATACAAAACAGGATTGCACAATGACATGTATTGTAGTCCCCTCTATGCTACAACATATTTAATAGATATTCAAAATATAAAATAGAATACATAGAGATACATACAGTATCTATCAAAGCTTCCCAAGATGAATATGTTGTTTCAACTTGTTCCGCTGCCCCAAAGAAACAACCCAAAGAAACATGAATGTACCTTTAAGTTAGATTATTTTAAGTTAAATTATATGTTTTATACATACGGCATATAGTAGCATTTAAATGTTGTACCTTGGTGTACAATCAGGGAGTTGTGCACACAGAACAATGTTTCATATATTAGTCGATGATGATTAATGTTTTGTATGTGAAACCTTATTCTGCAAAATAACTAAAGCTGTCAAAATAATGTAGTTGAGTAAAATGTTCAATATTTCCCTCTGAAATGTAGAGAGTATGACGTAATATAAAAGGAAAGTGTACATGTACCTTTTAAAATCCTACTGGTACAGTCTTTGCATGTTCTGTATTTCCACCACTGCTGTGACTGATCTGACAAACAACACAACCCTGTGTCTCTGTGGTACCGCTGGTTCCACAGCAGTCAATAGGCATGGATCAGACACACACACACACACACACACACACACAGAGTAGATAAATAAACTACCTTGGCAAAGGCAATGCATCTCTAAACCTACCAAAACAAAAACAAAAACCACTCCCCAACTCTCTTGGGACGTTTCTGATCCCGCTGACTCTACTGGGATATCAACACTCTCTCTCTCTCTCACACACACACACACACACACACACACACACACACATTCACTGGCAAGAACCTTTTGTTCCAGCTGAGAGGGAGAATGGCTCTCCTTGTGCTGATTATCTCATTGCCCCCCCAACCCACCCCACCCTTCTCCTAACTCTTTCCTCTTGCTCATCAGGACTGAAGTGGCTCCCTCAACCTTTGTAAAGCCACCATCCCCCACTTTTACCCACCCTCCTTACCCCCTTCCCCTCCCTCCTCATCCTCCTTTCACTGAGCAGCTTCTCCACTGTCCTTACATCTGAACAGCGGCAGACGGGAGTGGGAACCAAAAAAAACATAATGGAAGCAAGGGAGGCTAGAAACAAAGAGAAGGCAACAAGAAGCAGCTGATCTAATGGCCAAACTCATCTTTGATGACAAATGGCTGACAGCACCACCACTACACACACTTTCTGTTGTCTGCTGCTCCCTCGATAACCTTGCCCGGGGCATGAGAACAAGGCGCAGAGACGATTGGCTTTCTAACAGCATGAGCTCAGAGCCTCTGTGTGTGTCACAGAGAGTGTGTGTGTGTATAAATTGGTTTCAATTCATCTTGTAGTTGTTGAGATAATAGCGTGGAAGACCAACCAACTGACCTATAGACTTATATTACCGTCTCTAGAGCTGCTAACATGGATACAAATGCCAAACATTAGCTAATCACATCTTATTAAAGGTGAGGATGTGCTGCCTTTCTCAGCTTTATATCATTATAAATTAAATACCTTTGAGATTGGAAAAACAAAGCAAGCAATTTTGAAATAGTCAGGCCCTTGTGATGGGCATTTTATTTACTACTTTGTGGCATTTTTATAGAACATGCCATAAACAGAATGAATAAATAATGAAACTGTTCTACTGCTGTTTAAATGAATGACTTCCTAGAGCGGCAGGGATGGAAAACAGACTTGACAAAGGCATGGCATGACAGGACAGTACTTCTCCCCTGCTGAAAGAGTCAGCAGTAGTCCCCCCTGCTCATAACACACACACATACACACTTTTTTTTTTTTTTTTTTTACATATACTGCATGTCTCTGTCATTGCTTACAAGTATCTGAGGAGCAGAGACAGAGAGGAAGAGACAAAGATATTAACCTTTTCCCATTGGTGTAAAAGCAACTGCAGCGTAATTCCTTTGGGCCCAGCAAGCCTCACTCAATAAAAACAAAACAATCTTCTGAGCACCACATGCTCGCTCTCTGTTGGCCTTGACAAGTGGCTCTGAAAATCCTTGTATCTTAAAACAGCAGCTCCAGTCAGTTGGGATTTATAGGATGTACACTCTAAAAGCATTCCAAAACTGCTTCCACTGCAGCACAATCTACTTCTTTGCTATTGTTTGTTCCAACCCTGAACTGGTCTCAAGTCATAATATGTGTCTGAACAAGTCTCAAGTTCTTGACAAGTCAACTGACTTTATGCAAATGTTTCAGGTCTCTGAATGGTGACATTTAAAACACAGCATTTAGAAAGGTCTGGTTTATGTTGTCTTTTTCATTTGTAATTGTTCCAGAATCTTACCAAGTCAAAACACAAGTCAAGTCTAATGGCAGTCAAGTCTTAGTGATGTCACGTCAAGATTAAGTTTATTTGAATGAGGCCAGTCCATCTGCCAACGCAAAGAAAAAAAATATATGTATTTTGCCAGTAGTCCTACAAAAATGTTGAACCTAGCCTCACTGTTGTAGGAATGCAATGCAAACATGATCCAGCAAGCAACAAGTCCTCCAAAACCCTACACCGATGTAGTTTGTTAATTGCGGCCCTCTAATACAACCCACAGGAGCATTTCATAAATTAGGAAATACAACCTCATATCTAAACCAGAGAACGTAACTGTCGCGGTTTTCAACACATTGGTAACGTTGTGAAATGGTTGCTATTTAGTTAAGTCTAGAAAAAGATTGTTGTTTGGGGTAAAATTTCACTTCACTTCCTGTTACGTGACGTAGGTCCATTCGTCCCAAAAAAGAAAGAAAAACTTGGTGTTTACTGTATATTCTGCTTGAAAAAATGACTTATGTGGGTGTTTTTTGGTAGGACAGTTTCCAACATGAACTTGAATGCTTTCACTTGTTATTTATTCTAACGATCGTTACAACGAAAGACGATAGCTGCCGTGATAACTTGAAAAACAGTAAAATCCTTCCTCGTAATGTTATAAGTGTTTTGGTGTACCTGTTTGGTACCTGAAACAAACACGCTTCCACCATAGCTTATGTCTGACTGAGTCCTAGTCTCAAACCTTTACCTCTGTTCCAAACACTCATAGTTACTGTCCACAACAGAGCTGTATGCCCTACTTCTGTGTTACACTATAGGCCGTTTTATGGTACTCTTTCGCACTACCATTTCATCACCCCCGCGGACCCCCGCACCCCTCTGCGTCTACCCCAGACCCTACGCCGTAGCCGTAGACGTTCACCGCTCGAAAAATGTAACTACGCATCGAGGCCATGCACGTCGCTTGGCCGTGGCTTGGTAGCGTTGCATTTCCCCCGACTCATTTCCTGGTTCTCCTTCTCCATAAACAACATGGAATCAATGAGAGGGTTAACTTTTCCTGCTACAGATATCCCAACCGTGGTCAGAAAGCACAGTGGAGAGACTTCGTTTCCCGCACTATAGCCTCTTTCCGACCAAGTAGTTACAGGAACGTAGTTGTAGGAACAGTCCTCTCATTAACTACTTTTCCATTTGCATTCTCACTGGCCAAGTGGCCATAGGAACAGACCTTTTGTTATTATAACAGCCATCTAAAAAACAATGATTCTTGGGAACATAATGAACTTATGGATCAATGGCAGAGAAGTTGACTATGCTGCAGCAGTGGTTTGAGACGTTTCTGTGGACGTTTGATGCTTTTGGAATCCATTGTAACAGCTGTAAACTTAAGCTCTGCTCTCTGCTTTGAAGGAGCAGCTTTTAAAGCCATTGGAGTATTTCATACTCAGAAGATAGAGTTTCAGTGTATTCCTGTCTTTGCAAACGTTCTTGGACAAACAGCACTTGTAGTACATAATATTATAATATTTTCCAGATGAGTTTGGGTAATAGGAAGTATAAAAAAGAAAAAGATACGAGGAGAAAAAAAGCTCCTTCCTTCCAGCTAGACAACGGTCGTGAGGTAGGTGCTAAATTACAAACTAATAAACCCAGAATGCAACGACCAAATGTGCACACAACACACAAATCAACACATTTACATTAGCAGAGCAAACTAAAGCGCCTGCTGGCAGCTCCAGTGGAGTTTATTATTCGCTGCATGCTGCAGAGAGATAACCGAACGATGAGGGATTTCAAATGAGCCTCGAGAAAATGAGAAAGTGAGGGTGAGCGTGCTGGTAGTGATGAAATAGTAGTGAGAGAGAGAGAGAGAGAGGAGGAGGATGGGATGAATGAGGCAGAGGAGAGTTGAGGTGCTGGAATTAGCTACAGAAATGTGGTGCTGCGTTTACAGTGACAGAGGGTGAGAGGAGGGAGAGAAGAGGCATGTGGAAAGAGTATTTCTGTGGGAAGATGGGCATGATAAGATGGAGCAGTGTAACCACAGTACACACGCATGCAAACATACTGTACAATCATCCATAAATAATACAGTATACATGTGCTACATGCATATTTTGTATCTCTCTCTCTGATCTGCTTCCCGCTGCTGCAGCATATTTAGCACTCAGCAGTCTACCAGACTCTGATGTTAATGTGCTGGCTTTCAGTGTTAATTTGAGGGGTTTTACATCCATAATAGCTGTTAACATCAACAACACCCCCCCTTCCGTTTTAGCACAACGCAACAGCATTATGATGCTAAACATGCAGACGGGGCAACCATCATTTAAGGGCAAACCGTAATATGTTTTTGACTGGCAAAGTAATTCATATTACTTCAATTAACCTTGATTATGTTTTTCAAATGCTGGAGAACAGGGGCACGTTCAACCTGAAAACGGTGTGCAGCGTTTTGCTTCCATTTCCGTGTTGAACGACATGGTTCCTCGGAACGGTGTGAAACGGAAATCAGTCACACAGTCCTGTCCAACTTCTATTTGTGGAGATGTTGCCACGCTGTTTGTATGCACAAAAACTGCATGATGCGTTGTTATGAACTGGCATTGCTTACAATGGCTAACCTGGCTAGAGATAATAAAAACAATGAAAATCCGAGTTGTACGTCATTCCCAGCTTTGGTTTTCGAGTTCTGAGGTAAATGGAACGCACTGAAAGTGCTTGCACACTCAACAGTGTTCAACACATCCCCGTTTCAGTTTTTTTTTTTAAATGTGTTGCTACGTTTTGTCGGGGCTGAACGTGGCCAAGATGGAAGGCAATGGGAAAATCACTTATTGCACAAAAAACTGCGCACACAACTATGGTAAGAACAGTAGGTCAAAGTAGTGAACAGTGCAGTTGATTTGTTAACTGTGATGGATGTTTTCTCTTCCAAATAAGATTGGCTAAACTGTTGTCTTGGTTACAACCTGTGTGATTGTCTGACTGCTCGCGTTTCTTGCCTTGTAGGACTTTGTTTTAAAGATGTTTGCCGCAATCCCAGATCTAACCCTGAGAACGCCCGGAAGCTAACGATGGGCTCGGCCCTGGGTCCTCGGATGGGAGACGGCAAGCTTAGTAAGTACAGTTTTCATTATATGTCGACCAGGGGCGCTGCCAGGAATTTTGGGCCCCATGACAAAAAATCAAATTGGCTTAGTTTAATAATTTTGTGTTACTTTTTACTTATTTTTTGGGGCCCCTGCCAGTCATGGGCCCTTGGAATCGTCCTAACGTTTCCCCCCTGTGCAGCGCCCCTGATGACGACTCTATTTAAGTGTATCCAACTTGTACAATTAGCTTCGGGCCCTTAAAACTGAGAGACTACGTATAGTAACCTCCTACACTCTTATATAATAAATACGTACATTTACTTAAGTAGTAAACTTGGAGAATGCCACTTTTTAAGCCCATGGAGGTTGTTTTTTTTAGGATTAGCAATTCTCCTTAACATTCCCGTGCAAATTATATATTGCATCTTTTTAGTTTATGCATGTGTAAATAAAGAAGCAAATAAACAAATACTTAAGTGCAATTGTATAGGTACTTTGACTTTACTTGAGCATTTTAATGTTGTGCTACTGTATTCTTCTCTCCACTACATCTCAGAGGGAAATATTGTACTTTTTTTAAAACTATCCAACACTATATAAAGTAGTTAACATATGCTCCACCTTCACCAGCTGTAACATTGTAACATAAAATGCTACGTATGTGCTAATATTCCTTGGATATGATAAATGTGATAATCAAACTTATTCTGCCTAACAAGTACTTTTACTTTAATACTTTAAGTACATTTTGCTGTTAATACTTTTGTTCTTTCACTTGACTAAACTGTGAAATTAAACATATGACTTTTACTTGTAACAAAGTATTTTTACAGAGCAGTTTTGATGCTTAAAAAGATACTTCTCAACTGAAATTGCATGAAACCAGGTTGTTTTAACCGAGGTTATGCTGCAAGATTTTTACTACATTAAAGTTCCCTTTTGTAGACTAACAGTATTTTAACAAGCAATATTAAAAACATATCCAGTTTATTCCCATTCATTCTTGTTTATTCCCATTAATTCCCATGAAAAGTTTCCTTTTGAAAATTCCCAAACTTTTGCAACCCTACTTCTTCAACCATTATTTTCAGATTTTTCTTTTCTTTTCTATTTTCTTTCTATTCTCTGAAAACCCAATGCACTGGACTACAGAGCCAACAGAACAAAACAATGTGTCACCGCCAAAATACTGACGTCCCGCAGGGTGACCGGTGTTCCTCTCTCGGAAAACACTAGAAGCAGAAACAAGGTACAGTGATGAGACGTTTCATATTTCTTTCTGCATCTGTGTGTTTTAGTTAGAATAATACATAGATACATGTGTGGGTTGCATTGCCTCACAGCTAATGTGTTAGTACAGTATGTGTTCAGCCTTTGAGGATGTGTTTATCGGTGCTGTTATTCTGCATTAGTCTTTTTTACTATTGACGGGGCGGTTGTGTCTATTAAATGTGAGTTTACTTCATAGTTGACTCGTTCTGTGGCAGAGAGCCGACTGTTCCTCCTACTGTATTCATCTACACCTCACACAACCAACAGACACCTCACGCAAAACTCACACAGACCCGTTTTTGTTGCTCTTCAAAGTGCATGCAAACAATCTGTTCTTTCACACAAACAACAGAGACACACACACACAGTTACTTATCCCATCATTGTCAACACCGAGCACACCAACAAGTGACATACAAAAAAATTGCCATCCCATTACAGATACATTGTTTGGCAAACAGACTGAAATAACAGGAGGAAAAGGACAGTGTGTGTATGTGTGAGGCATGAATGAGCAAACTGTAGAGACAGATAAAGAGGGAGAAAAGAAAGGGTGCCCTGGATTAACAGTAAGAATAAATACAGGCCTGAAGTTCAAATGTATGGATAGTCATTGCATTAAATCTCAATAATAGACAGAAACAAAATCCCAATTACATGTTTTCCTCCACCCAGTCACCCCATACTGTGAGAGTCTTTATATTGTACCCATCATATACAGGGCTATAAAATACCATTCCACGCATTATTAGTGTTTGTTTGCCTTTGTATACATCGCAGATTAAATCCAACTCTCAGGAGTCTCTCGGCAGACGACTCGGAGGCGTCCATTTTGATTGTTTGTGTAAAGAAGCAGTTCAGCAGAGCTTTATCTGGAACCCCCTGCAGAGAGGTACAAAAACCCGCCCCACCACCCAAGCTTAAAGTCTGCCCTCACTCCACGCATAATGTATGACTAATCTCCTACTGGCCTGACAGAGAGGAGGCCTGCACAGGGTGAGGAAGAGGGGGGTGGCAGCAGGGAGAGGGGATAGCGGGGAGTGCAGTGCGGGGGGTTTAGTCACTCTCTGGGAAAATGAAAATGCTATTAGCCGTTTGGTGTCACCTTGGCCACTGGCTATTATGCAGAGCCACTGAGATGACATACTGTAGCGGGAAATATTTTAGACAGGCAGGTAATACAGGCCTGCCTTTGCAGGCAAAGTCTCTGCACCAACAAACAATAAGAATTAAAGCAGATAATGTTAAATAGTTGCATAACTATGTAATTTAGTGTGTAAACAGCATACTAACCGAAAACACCCCCCCCCAAAAAACATACTCCTTAAAAGACAACAGATGTATGGCAATATGTGAGAATAAAAGCTGTCAGATTCTGGTCAGTCTGCAGGGATTGGTGTTGCTATAGTGGGACACAAACCAAATATTTCCCAAAAATAGGACTTTCTTTTTTTCTCCCATATGTCGCTTCCAGGGATCCATACTGTACTACTCTGGTACTAATTATGAGATGAAATAAACACAATAAATGATGGAGCAGGAATGTGGAAATACAGTAGCGAGGAAAGCAGAAATAAAAAAAATGTACATGTAAAAAAGCAGACAGGCCGGAGCAGGTGACAGTATGTACTTACTGAGCACGTAGAGGGAGAGAGCGAGGCCCGCCAAGCAGAAACCCTCAAAGAAGCGCAAGGTGCTGAACATGGTGACGTTTACAGAGAAGGCAACACTCAGACCAAACACCAGCATGAAAAGCACCGAGAGAATCAACACCGGGGTGTCGACCAAACCTTTAGAAAGAGAGAGAAGCAAGAAGGAGAAAGACGTAGGAAAGTGTTTAAAAAAACACGTTCACAAACTGAGAAGAGAAGCTAGTGATGTGAAAGGGATTATTCCAGTCATTGTTTGCTTCAGACTCTGTAGACTTCCTTTTTTAAGGGTGGGGGGGTCAGTAGGTCAATGGGTCGGGTCAGAGCTGAGGCCTCTTTGGCCTGCACATTTTCTTTACATTGTTTCCATGGTTACTGATCCCAAACACAATGCAGGGACTTTTTTTCCCACGAGGCAGACCACAGTGAATATACTGGACTTTACAGACTGACTATCTCCACCAGGCTGATACAGTATACTTGGTTTTAATTGTCCATGTAGGTCTGTAACAATTAATACATCATTGTCTAATCATATTTTTTTTTACACAATTATGTATTAATTATTACAGGCCTACAGGCCTTTAACGGTTTAACCCTCATGTTGTCCTCAGGTCAAATTGACCCGTTTTCCTATATCAATGTTCTTTTTAATTAACCAACATAACATGATTGATTCCAACGCTCTTTGGCAAAAACAAATCTCTTTTTTCATTAATTTTGGGGTGTATTATTCAATTTTATAGCATTTGAAAAAATGTATTTAAAAAAATTAAAAGTTGACATATTCCATGTGATTATCCATCAACATACATTCCTTTAATTTTTGTCTACATAATTTCTAATTTCTGATTTTCTAACTCAAACATTAGGTATAATTTCCTATAAATGAGGTTTATTGACCATAAATTCCAAAAATAACTAAATAACTAAAGTTAATAAGTTAGTGTTACGTAATGTGACAAAAAGTGACAAACATTGAAAAAGGAACAAAAATGTAAGAAAAAGTTAAAAACATTGATAAAAAGCGTCAATAAAAGTGCCGATTTTGACGGGAAGACAACACAAGGGTTAACCACAACTGATTGCTAACATTAGCTACTGGCCTAAGGGGTTATGACTCATGGGCGATTATACCCTCCTTAGGGGGGCGTAAGCTCAACATTGTGTCAAATTGGTCGTTATCACTGGGACTTATTAAGTGTCAGGTTTAGTTGCATCATGGTGTTAACAGTGTCGTTAAAAAAAACCTTAGCTGACGTTGTCATTCAGTAGCTAGCTCAGAGATTATCGGCTAGTAAAAATACAGATTTTACAGTTTATTTATGCACAAATTTAAAGTTCACAAATAAACTCTATTCACTTAAACCATTTTGTGATAGAGGCCGAAATCTTATACCGTTTTTCCACTGCATGGTATCTACTCAACTCGCCTCGACTCTACTCGCCTTTTTTGGTTTTCCATTATGAAAAAAAGTCCCTGGTACCTGCTAACAGGTACTATTTTTAGTACCACCTCCGTCGAGGTTCCAAGCGAGCTGAGGCGATACCAAAAGGTGACGGCAGACTGCTGATTGGTCGGAGAGAATCGTCACTAATCACTGCGTCATCATTGCTAGCGACAGATGGGGGTGTCCTCAATAAACACTCTATGTTTAAGTAGTTTAGCCAGCGGTGTTTTTTTGCGGTCTCCAGCTTCTTTTGAAACTAATTTGTCTTCTGGCTTCATGCCACAAATCTAAAGAAACACACCTTCGACGTTCTGTGTGTGTGTCGAGTTAGGTCACGGCAGTTTCCTGCTATGACGACCAGCCACGGCTCGCCTCATGAGGCGGTACTAATCTGCAATGGAAAAAGGAGGATGGGGCACCGCGGGCGAGTTGAGCAGGTACCATTAATGGAAAAACTCCATTAGAGACAAAAGCCTATACAAATAAACCAAAACTATCTGCGTGGCTAGATACGAGTAGATGTGAGAAAATGTGTTTTTTTGTAGCTCAGAGGAACAGATTCTAACTAACAGAAGCTTTAAAGTGGCACAAAATGGCCATAAAAGAGGCAGCTTACCAGTCAGCCATGACACCCATCACTAGGTAGCCAAATATGGAGCCCACCAGCAAAGAGAACTTGGCAATGTGCACCTTCCAGGCTGAGTCACACACCAGGTTCCACTGAAACAAGAGAGAAACACAGAGAAAGGGCAACATTAGTCGACTTTTCAGAAAAAAAACACACAAAAAAAAGATAAAAGGGAATTCATTAGCAGCTGTTTTTATCTGAAAAGCTGCACAGAACCACAAAGACGTGGGTTTTCCTCATCAGAAGTCTGTCAATCTCTCCGACTCATTGTTTTGACAATTCATGAAGGCTGATGAGTGTGCAAACATGGTGCAAACACTTTTGAAATATTCGACCGTGTATCTCGAAGGCAAAAAGAGAGAGCATGTGTGTGAATGTGGGCACTTGGTAGGGGTGCACAATATATCGACTCAATATCGTTATCGCAATATATCGAAAGTATTGCAATAAGTATGTCATATTTTGTGGAGCGCTGCGTCCCGTCTGTTGGCTGTGTGGCTTAGTTGTGTTTGATTTAGAGCTTGAAACGCTATAATGATCATGTTTCATTGGCCAGTTACCGTGCCACTTGCACCTGTTGTCCACTACGTGACAAACCCTATGGAGCGTACTACGTGTGAGACAACAAAACGGAACAAATCCGAGAAAGGAAGAAGAAGTTGTGTCCTGTTATCTATATTTTTATACTGTCCAACCAGTAAAACATGTCCTGTTCTGTAGACATGGTCTTATTTATTTATTTATGTTGTACCAGTCTAATATTACCGTCAGTTGTGTTGAAAGAAAACTTGTTTAATTTGTTGTATTTAATGTATTTTGATGCGCTTTACTGTAACTTTTGTAATTTAACATTGATGTTGTAATATCACATTTTGTCGATATCGTGCAACCCTAGCGCGTGTCCATAATAACAGAAATCAATAGCTTTGCACTCTTTCCTCTGAGGCCCATGGGTCAGTGCAAACTGCACCGCTGCGGCTCTCAGCATCTGAAACTCAGCCAGGGACACATGTGGAAGCACGATGTGTACTCTATGTGCACGACCCTGAAAGTGTCTAAGGAAGAGTGCAGCAGAGCGAGTCAGCTATGTCAAAATAGTGTTTGGTGTTTAACAATGACTTACAGCCAGACTTAAATTAGTTATTAAAATTCTGTATTTTAGACATGGAAGGATAGCCCCCGTTCCTTCCACTCTCTCTACAAGTTGTTTTTTGGCTCAGGATTGGCTCCACTGTAATGTGATTAAACAATCTTTTTTTTTTTTTTTTTTTTTTTATGTGCGGAATATAAGCACAAAGCTGAAATAATGAAGTTTCGTCTCCTATGTGACAGTAAACTGAATATGTTCGTTTTGACGTTTTATAGACCAAACAACTAATCGATTCATCGAGAAAACAGATTAATCAACTATAAAAATAATTGCAAGTTGCAGCCCTAACAGTATTCAAAACATGGATTCAAGATTAGGTTATAAGGAACATGAAGGCCTTTTTATGTCAGTGCTTTAGTGTGATATATATAATCCCAAATAAATTAACAATTAATAAACAAAAAACTGCTAACAGAGAAAATCTGGAGCACCGGGTCCCTGGAATACTGTGCAAAGATACACTGATCTTTGTTAAGCAGATTGGTATATTGATACAGGTTCTTTAATGTCATTATAAATATCAGTGTTTCTGCTATTAGTTACATTCACAAAGTCAGGACGAGTCCGTGTTCTGTATCTGCAGATTCACCAAGGTGAGGTATCGGAATCAGTCTATGGAGGAAAAAAGGGTGCATCCCTGGTTCTATGGCGCTGAGACAGTTGGCCACTTTGCCTAATTGGTAGTCCAACCTTGCACAAGTTAAGTGTTTAGTGAGTGGAACACAGGGCATTGAACTCAACATCACTCGGATTCTTTTATATGTGATTTTATAGGCCTATTAATTTGATGTTGTCTAACTGTTGAAAAATATTCTCATTAATAATGTGATACTGACTTGCCATGCCCAAAACACACACACACACACACACACACACTCTCACTATAGTCAGTAACTTGTCAGTTGTCTCAACCTCTGCTCTGCTCTTAACTGAGACTGTCAATGATGAAGATGATGGTGAACAGGGAGCTGTCTCCTCTGTCAGAGAGCAGAGAGATACAGTGTGGTTCTATCATGGTGCTCAGTCGTTACCTTGGTAACAACATTCTGGCTAAGTCCCGTCTGCAGCTCCAGCCTCCACTCCTTGCAGGCGCACAGCATACCGCCACTGTCGTCGCCGTATTCCTCCCTGATGGTGCCGTTGCCTTTGAGTTGCAGCGCGGGCGCGCCACCGGGGACGTTGACCGGCGGGGTGTTCGTGGTCCAGTTACTCTCGTTTGAGAGAGGTTGCACGCACGTGCCATTAGGCTGAGCCAAGAGGAAATAATCCGAAAACTGGCTAAAGCCGATGAACAATGCCGGTATCCAGGTCAGGACCACGAGCTGCTTCTGATATTTCCCAAAGCCCCCCAGAGACGGCAGAACCGAGCCGTCGATGTGCGGAAGCAGCCGGGGCACTGGGTGCTCCAGCGGGGTGAAGCCGTTCTCGGGCGGGTGGTCCTGTTCCTCCGGCCGGCCGCCTGCCATCACGACCCGGCCACAAAGAGAGCAGCTGTGCGCAACAGCGGGTGAAGCAAAGCCCCCGCTCTGTTGCCGTCCGCGCACTCTGCGTTAAGCCCTTTGACACAAAGGAAGCCCACGGCTCAGATAAATCCTGCGTGTATCCAACAAAAGCACGATCCAAATATAGGGGTCTCCGGTCCGTGCAGGCGTGCAGAGGCACAGAATCACCGAGCAGTCGTCCTCATGGCGAGGGGGCTTGAAGCGACCAGGAGATGTCCGAGTGGAGAAGCTGCGTTAGGGGGGAGAGAGCTGTGGAGAGGCTCCCGGTGAGGAGTGGACTCGGACAGACAGGCATGCTCACCAGCACGGGCTTTGTATTCCACGAGTACAGCTCCTACAGCGGGATCCATCCATGTGGGACTGAACTGGGCCAGGCCTGCTGGTAGTGTAGAAGTGAAATATGGAGCTACATCCACAATCAACTAAACATCTGCTGGTCCTTCATCCATGTGCGCCACAGGTCTCATACCTATCCAAACGGTGACCTCCTGGAGGTGCGCATCACTTTAGTCTCTGAAGTCTAGAATCTGCGAGCTCCAAGTCATCACCGGTCCACTTTGACGGTGTGGAGTTCACAGACGCGGTGGAATACGCTGCTCGGTTTTGTCGCCGTCTTGTCAATGGGACACGGTGTTTAAACCGGGTTTGTAAGCAGAGATGTGGGGTGGGGGGGCCCAAGCCCCAAGCCCCGCCCTCCCTCGGTCGCGCTATGCGCTGCGATTGGAGAGCCTTCAAAGGGCGACTGCACCACTGACGGGCATCTGCAGGCAACAGTGATCCCCTTTGTTCCGCCTTTGCCCTCTCCACTAAACATAAAGCTTGTTATGATTAAATCATTCACGTTTTGCATCGAGACACGATGATTTAGCCATAATAAAAATGAGCCAGCCGTGATGTTGCTGGAGTTTTTTTAAGGCGATACTGTGCATTGTGATGGTTTACCGAACGTCCCACGGAGGATTTGCGTCATATATATGTCATATCAATAGGCAGTTATTTACTGGTTTGAGGACACAATGGAGGATGTCAGTGTTTTTGGATGATGGTGCTGCTTGTCAGACGCAAGGGGGCGTCAATAGATCACAGTACGCGCTCTTGCATTGTTTGTCTCTATTAATCAGATAAATATCACCAGAACCAGACAGGGAATAAACTACACGCTGCTGGACTGTCGAACGGACGAGGAAGCCAGGAATTGCGCCTCAAATGTCTTTAAACGGATGTTGAGGCTGTTGATTTGGCAGCAGCTGCTCCCAAATGACTTGAGTGTGAGTGACCTTGTGTGTGTGTGTGTGTGTGTGTGTGTGTGTGTGTGTGTGTGTGTGTGTGTGAACCTGATAGCAAACGGTTTTATCCCCAGTGCATCTGAAATATATGGAGCTGGTATTCAGGGTGCGGCTGACAGTGTAACATATGTGACAACTTGTGGTCAGCTATCAATCATCTCTCCCTTTGTGTGTGTGTGTGTGTTTGTGTGTGTGTTAGTGTGCCAACCACACCCATCATGGCTCAGGAATTCCTTAGGGCCCTAGGCAGAATGCCATTTGCTTTCATTCCAAGAAATATATTAGAAGATGAAAATCAATCACGGTATTTGTGTATGTGGGATTAGCCTAGTTTAGCATAAAAAATGGAAGCAGGGGGAAACAATTAGCCCACCTCTGTCCAACGTTCAAAAACTCACACCAGCACCTGTTTTCCACACAAACAAACGTACATGTGCCATTAGTATGAGGAAACAATGAGATTTTAACTGTGTCGGGATCGGCTTGGGCTCAGACATAAACACTGCTCTGTTGGACGCAGGCGGCTGGGACAGAAAAATGCGGCCCGCTGCTTATACTCTACGTTACACACTTTCACTGGCAATCTGGATGCAACTGCTGCTGAAAGCTAGCCTACGTAATTCGAGGTAATAGTTAGCTTTGCTAGGTTTAAAATATATCTTTGTCCCATAGATATATTACATATGAGACAGGCCGGGAACTGTCAGTCACATAGCCACGCCCTAAAACACCTGCTGCTTTATTGTCAATTTTAAAAACAACAAGACCATAATTCAAAAAATTAACATCAATCTGTGTTGCAGAAGACTTAAAACTAGCGATTGAGACCATAATATTATGAAATTGTTCACTGAGGTAATAAATCAAGTGAGAAGTGACTTCTACAGAAACCGACCTCCTTTTGCAACCGCATGTGTCTCGCCCCCTGCAGGAACTCAGATAGAATGCAGGTTTGAGGCACTTCCGCATTTGCAGCACTTTGCCGAACCGAATACTTTGTCCATTAATATTTACAGTCTATGGTTGTGTAGCCATTTATTACTGCCGACCTTTTTTAAGCTGTACAATTTGATTTTTAAACATGTTTAAAAAATGACACCACTCAAATTAAGTGTGACAGTAATAAAAGGAGAACATGATGCTAACTAAAACACATTTACAAAGTACTTTACAGATGTAGTATTGTTATAAAATATATTCAAAAAGATAATTAATACTTACAAGGTCATGTAAGCTATGCAAAATCCAAGATGAGAGGTGTGGAAGCCTTCACATACAGTAATAAAAGACATGATGTAAAATTAATTCATACCAGTGGCTTTGTGTGTAAAACATTCAAAAATCAAAATATGATCATGCACATTGAGAGGAAGGTGAATAGTAATGTAAAAACAGAAGACAAAAAGCAGATTCTCAAAACATGCAAAAGAAGTGGTATTGTCTTTTAGATTTAAAGGAATAGTTTCACAGTTTTGGGAAATGTTTT
Organism: Etheostoma perlongum; assembly: GCA_026937815.1. Lineage (NCBI taxonomy): Eukaryota > Metazoa > Chordata > Actinopteri > Perciformes > Percidae > Etheostoma > Etheostoma perlongum. The sequence goes on along the minus strand of CM049379.1, from coordinate 4,387,037 downwards.
CTTTCATACACCTGAGGGTGTAAGTGTTTGGGAAAAGACACTCCTCTCCTCAACCAGCGTAGCATGGAGAGGGTGGGAGACGTTGTTTTACATGCTAACCAACTTAAAAAGCATCCGCTTCTTTTCCACCGCCTTCAGAGAGTCCAGCTCAATTTGTCCTCCGATCACTGAGCCGGCCCTCCTGACTGCAAAGCAAAGATTAGATCAATATTGGAGATATTACAAATGAAAGATGCTGAGGCCATTATTCATGCCTTTGTTACATCTAGGCTGGACTATTGTAATGTACTGTTCTCGGGAGCCTTTTCGTTTTGTGCTCCAACATTATTTACATTTTTATTGTACCGTTTGTAATTTAATTGTATTCTTTTTGTAATGCACTTTGATCAAAAGCGCTCTATAATTAAATGTATTATTATTATTAAACTGGCTTGTTAGCGTCCGTCCCGCTCCGTCCCCAGCACACAGCAGAAGATCTTTTTCTTATTCTAAACTATTTTGTATATGAGAAAAAAGTGGCATGATCGCTTCTGGTATCCTTTAAACCACCGGTCAATGAAGGGAATAAAGGAGGAATAATTATAATTAATAAAGTAATTTTAAAAATATGTCCAGGCACTCAAGGTTGGTTACAAAAAGTGATAAAAGGCCTCTAATTAACAGGGCAAGACATGTAAAATATACAGTATACATTCACATGTTTGTTTCTGTGTCTGTATTTATTGTTTATTCCTTATTAATGTTTAATATGTTCATGTATGTATGCACCGATCACCAAGGCAAACTTCCCGTGCAACTTACTTACAATAAACACCTTTTGGATTCTGCTTTCTGCAGCATCCTGTTGCAGACTTTAAAGCCTCTGAGTTTAGTTGCACTCAGACATATTTAATGAACTCAGTGAAATGGACGATTGTTAAGAGAGGCTCCAGGATCTAAACCACTACATTATGCTTGGGAAAACCGATATGTAAAATAACATGATTACTATTGTGGTGAATGGGCTCAGGCATGCAAAAAACACCAACATGGTCCTTTAAGTCATGCAAATAGAGTTACATCAGAGACGATCTGTTCTCTACTGACATTCCTGGAGTGAGATAATTCGTCTGTACACGCGGAGGTGGAGTGCATTGTTTGTCTCCATGAGACCAGTGACCCACATTGGTTCAGGTGTCAAGTGACAGCCCTTCGCTCCCACTCACCCCCTCCCCTCCTCTGTGTCCATACCCCAGGAGGCATATCCATGTCACCCTGCTGCACAGGTACACTTCTGTCACACAGGATCAGTGTGTTTCAGCAGCCTGCTCTGCTGTCCTACGGCCTTAAACCAGACAGAACTACACACACTGGACACATATCTTCCTATGTGCGATACCTTCTACAGCAGGGGTCTCCAACTTTTTTTTAAGCCAACTGAAAGAAAGAGAGGCGGAGCAGGGACTCCCTACTGCATATGTTGTATAAAATGAAGTTGCCTACAATAACGTGCGCCCTAAAGCCTTTATGCCTTTTTTGCATAGAATACTAAGCTATTAAAATAGCCTAATAATTGCTAGCATGATTTTAAAAATAATGTTTTAATGTTAAACATACACTACCGGTCAAAAGTTTGGGGTCACTTATACATTTCCATACCACTCCATTATAGACAGAATACCTGCTAATTTGGGTGGGGGGGCTGATCTTTAATGCAATACCTACATTGCCCATTATCAGCAACCATTCATCCAATGTTCCAAAGGCACATTCTGTGTACTAATCTATCATTTAAAAATAAAAACTACAAAAACATTGGAGAACCATTTTACTATTATGTAAGCACATAATGTAATCTGATTACTGCCCTGGTTAAAAAAACAATGCAACTGATCTCAGCTGGCATTCTGTCTACAATGGAGTGCAATGGGAATTTCTATGTGACCCCAAACTTTTGACCAGTAGTGTACATGTGGCACACTGAATCCTTAGGAGGAACTGTATCTGTGGATGGCCTTAGTGACTACCATACCTATGGGCCAGTAAGCAGTGGGGATTTATATTTGCTAATATTATGTTGGATTCATGTTAAGACTTTCCTTTTTCAAAAAAACATTCAATGCAGGGGGACTCTGAAGACCCCCTAGGGGTCTCGGACCCCCTGTTGAAGATCCCTGTTCTATAGGTTTAAGGTGTATTTAGATTAGTACTGTTTAGGTTCAATGTCAGCACAATATTATAAAAAACATGGGCAGCCATGTTGAAACGGAGCACAAAGCTCTCGGTTCCCACCGTTTCCATGCACAGTCACCTCTTTCACCTTTTATGCAAAGTCCCTCAAGCGACGAATGAGTTTTGCCTTTCTTTTATCCTCCCTTATCTGCTCATTCTCTTTTTCTGTCACTCTCTCTCTCTCTCTCTCACACACACACCTGCAAAGGTGTTCTTTCTTTCTCCTCCCTCCCTATGATTCAGTGTGCTCTATTAAAATGTAGGTCTGTCAAACCCTCTAGAGTCCTGACTCCTTCCTTTTTACGAACGTGTGTGTGTGTGTGTGTGTGTGTGTGTGTGCGCGTGTGTGCGTGCTTGCGTGCGTGCGTGCGCGTGTGCGTGTGTGTGATTTCTGGTTGCTACATACTGAGCTCCACCCTAACGTCCACCGCAGAGTCAGTAGATAATTTAAAGTTTGTGCAAACAGTGTGTCTGTGTAAACAAAACACATCCAAAGGACACAGGCAAGTTGCAAGTTGCAGCCATTTTGTGCTATAGTGGACAGTAATTGCATGTCTTTGTAGATGAAAGGGCTGTTTGTCTTTTAATTTCCCCCTCTTTATCATTTTCATGAACCAATTTGGGAATTCATTTCAGATCCACTCCTGGCTCAGCCGCTCATGTTTGGTTCCAGTAGCTGTTTGCATTTTGGATCCAGTTCCAAGCTGATAAAAATCCAAAAACTCATTAAACTCAGAGTCTAATTCATCTTCTAATTCTCTCTTTTTGTTTGTACCAGCAATGATACATGCACAGAATATTACCACATAGCCTTTCCGATAAAGAGTCATTTTTCTTTTTTATTGTTGTCTTTTTATCGCTGTTAGTCTCTTATTTGTATTCATCCTTTTTGTTGTCTTGCTTTTGTTTGGCCTTACGTTCTGTTGTCCTATTGTCTTCTTGTATCCTGGGTTTGCTTTGTTGTTTTAAAGCGGCTCAATCAATTATGTAGTAATTATGTACTTATTGTTTTATAATAATTATTATCTTATTTGTAATTTGTCTGGGAAAAGTTATGATTCTAATATAGATTTTTCCCTTGAAGTTACTCATAAATTTAGCTTCATAAAAAATCTTTAAAATAATAGATTTTAGATTCAATAGTATATTTGAAGAGCATAATTACACACAAATGCAATAAAGCTAATAGGATACTAAATGTGTAGCTTAAAAGAGGATAGACATCATACTGTACATTTTAGTGGCCACTTGATAAAACATTTAAATGTTTTCTTTAAACCTGCTGAATATTTTTTCTGTATATATGGAAACATAATTGATTTAGAATTTACTCTGTGCACCACCGGATTATATCTGGATGTCACCTGTACAGGCCAGTAGCCCGCAGGGTGCTGAGCAGAGCAGCCACAAGCACCAGTGCATAACCGGCTGTGCTTTTAGTTATTATGTGAACTCTTATGTCAACAAATGTGATCACCTTGACATATATTTGGCATTCAGCTCAAGCGTGTAACAATCGAGTCTGTCTTTTATCTGCATGAGTCACACTTTTTACTTTTCATAAAAGATCCCAGCAAGCATTACTGCTTTAGTGCGTAACTTTTTTTTACATTACATTACATTCAAGCCATTGCCAAATGAGTTGCTACAAAGCTAATTAAGACTATCAGCTCCACACAACTCTCTCTGTATTTCTCAGTATGGCTATTTTCTGGAGATTGTGGCGTCCGGCGACTTTTGCGCGCAGAAACACGAGTGAAGATAATTATTTCTTCCAGTCCATCATGTTTTTTAATCCTCTGTGCCCTCATTGGCTACTAGCAACTGCGTGGAGGAGCAATCACAAAGGCTTGTATCATGCAACAACAGTTTTGTTGTCATTAGTTACAATTCCTCATAGGGGAGACAGAAACTACGCACTACAGCTTTAATTTGGTGATTATCAGATGAAGACATGTCAAGAGCTCAAAGCTAAATTTGGTGAAAACGCAAACGCTTTTGACAGCATTGATGTGACTGTATTTCAATGTCAAGCACATCTTCAACCAAAAGAAAATGAAATGTAGCCATGAAGGTGTTTTTTCTTGGAAACCATGTCCCTGGTTTCCTATACCTTATCGATATGGTTGAATCGTGAGAAGAATCCCAGACACGCAGCCACACCCTGAACACCAGCAATTATCCCACTTAATCATCAGCACCCCTTTTGATCCTTTGGCTTAATGACTAAAAACTTTTCCCTTGACACTGGCACACATCCCAACAGAAGATGCCAAGGGCCTGACAAGATCAGACAACCTCTCAGACAGGGAGAAAAAAAAAAAAAAACATTAAACGGCTCTTCCTCTTACGGAGTGTCAAAGTGAAAAGAGATGAACTGTCTGTACATGCAGTGATACAGTCTGAGTCAGCACAACACTGCTAACAGCTGTGTGTGTGTGTGTGTGTGTTGGAATAAGGGGTTTCATATGATAGTAGGATTATAATAAAAAGCACTCCTCCCTTGATTCCTGTTCATGGGTGTGGAGCCGGTATCCGCCCAGGAGCTTACCTCTGCTCGTCTGTGGGACAGAGTGATCGCAGGGCGTTTTAAATATTTTAACATCAATCTGAAAGGTTATAACGGCTCAAGGAGCACATTACAGGTGTACTCGGTTACATGTTGTACTTTGTGATATCGTTCCAAAGCATGCACTTTGGAACGATAGTGCATGCTTTGCACAAATGGACTTTTTTATACACAAACAGTCCATTTGTTTTTGTTTGTTTTATTCACCGCTAAAAGTAACTGTGAGCCAGTACCATGCAAGAACTCAATCAGTAGAAAGTGAGATAAAGATGCCAAAGTTCAAGTATTTAAAATGGGAAGATAAGACGGCATGAATGACTTTCTCAGATCCAAGACTTATAGAGGAAGTGCCTGATCATGGACAGGATCCAAACTTGGACAACTTCATTTATCTGTTTAATGACTTGCAATGCTGGATTGAATCCTACTTTAAGATTTTGAATGTCCATGCATCACAATATTTACATTTTCTGACTAGGAGCCGTTTAACCAAGGGAGCTTCTGCACATACACACAGTCACATTGCCTTCGATATGTCAGGCACCTTTTAGTAACCTATTAACGTGTGCAAGCCTTATCCTGTCTCTAGTGATCAGGAATGAAAGGAGAGGGGAAAGGGTGGGGACACTGGGCCTACGCCTCATACACACCTTAAAATTATATTACTCATTTAACCTGAGTATAAAAAAGACTCACAAACAGTAGATTTGTTGAATGCAGGGATTAGTTTTTATACGTTTTTAAAGGCTTTTGTGCAGCAGATTATACATGCACAGGACAATACCAATCTCAGTCTTCTGTCCTGATTTATATTAAATCAGGAACCAAAGTGATGCTTTTGAAAAAAGTTAGGCCGGCGCTGGAATGCTGTTTAGGTTAAAGGTGTGTATCGGGGTGAGCTTATGTACAGGCAAAGGCGTGTTCTTGAATTCGCCACGGGGAATAACAAGAGGATAAGGTGGGACCTTTTTTTTTTTTTTTCCCTGAGAAAAATGTCAGAGCAGCTTATTATCTTCATGAATCACTCACGGCGAGCACACAAGAGCTCCAAGACTAAGTCGATAGTAATAAAAGTGAAGAGCTGGAATGATCGTCATGTCCCGGAATAAAGATGGGTAAAAATTCTTCTACACTCAGGCTTCCAAACCAAGTCTGCAATTATGTGGATAGAAAACAACTGTTTGCAATAAATCCAAAAACTGCAAACGAACACAGTAATAAGCTCGTTCCTGCTTCTCCTGCCTTTCGTACTTTCACTCATGCAAGCTCATACCTCTCAATCTCACAGTCTTACACACAATCACACACACGCTAAATTCCTCAATGGCTGCTGAGTTTATTTGTGGTGTACTGTAGGCAGACTGTCCTTGAAGTGAAGGGTCAAGCGCTTGGCAAACACATGATCTTATTGCTTTTATTTATGACTATAATTATCATTATTATTGGTGCTAGTGGCCTGTGTCAGACCAAAGTCTGACGGCTTGCAGATGAGCTGCTTCTGTGCTAAGGCATACTTATAAGTTTTAAAACATGATCGGTCTTGACTCAAAAACGGCAAAACACAATTTGGATTCACCTGTATCTGTGCATTTCTTCTTTCTCCTTCGTGTATTGTGAATTCTGTGCAATTTGTGCTGCTGTTTTGGTGATACATCCCCATAAAAATAGTTTTGATCTCAAATGAAAACCAGACCAAGAGTCTCCAGCCATGCCAGCAGCTCTGTGAGGCTGCACTGGGGGCACAGCAAAGCTCGGCACTTTGAGCTCATCAGCATGCTAACATGGCTCCAATGATAATGTTAACACGCTGATATTCAGCAGGTACAATGTTTACCATGTTCACCAGTGGCAGACTCAGGCTGTCTGAGGGGCAGAGGAGAAATAAAATACAAAGGGAACACCAACTGCATGCAGAGGGGCACCAGCACGCAGAAAAGGCTTTTAAGCATGTAATGCACTGCATCATGTTTTCTCCACTTCTTGTTCCTAGATACTTGCCAATAGCATGACCCCCCCCCAAACCCCCAAAAAATCCTTTTTGTGCTGTCTACCAAAAAAGAAAATTAAGACTTTCACTCAGGAAACGAGTGTTTATGTCCTAGAAGTAAGGCGGCCGGTGTTTTAACCCAGACCAAAAACCTTTTTATAATCTTAAGTTGTTTTGATGCTTAAACTTAACTGCCATGTCGCCACTTGACAGTGACCTTTTATGGTTAGACTTAAACGAACACGCTGCCTTATTGGGACTTTAGCTTATTCACTGTATCCCCCAGAGTTCGATAAGTCCATACATACCCTTCTCATCTCCGTGCGTGTCTGACACATGACACACATACTAACTGGGAACTATATCCTCAGAAAGGCGAAGCATGCTACTTCTGCTGGACTTATCTAACTCTGGGGGATAAGGTGAATAAGCTAAAGTCCCAATAAGTTGGCGTGGTCCTTTAACATTCACGAGTGTCACCTGGTGAACGGTACCCGGCTCACAGTCACCTTTTGTCGCCTAAACCTTTCCGTCATGTGACCGGTCAGTGTTGCGTAATTTTGTAAGATATCATGCAAATTGAATACTTCTTTAGTTCCATGAACCTGTCATGAGAATGTGTGTGCTTTATACTTTTCCACTCAGCCAACTCTACAGTCTACAGACTGTAGATGAAGTCATCTTTACCTGATCTCTGTTTAAATCCACAGGAAGGATATTAATATGTTTAATGATAAACTTGCACCCCTAAAAGTAAGAAAAGGTGACTAGGTTTGTAGATGGAGCATGGATGCAATTGTAACAATTACTTCATAGGCATCACACACTGAAATGACAGCTAATCACTTACCACTAAGCCAAAAGATCCATCAATGGACAGTATGGATGGACCTGAATGGAAGCTCACACTGATCTGTACAACACTGTGTGCATTTAAGTTAGGAAACATTTGTATTGCTTGGCATAAGACATACTCATGATGCCACTATATCAGGATGATACAGTACATTTAAAAAAAAAGAATAACATTTGACAGATTGAGTTACTCAAGAAAAAGTGACTGTGAACACATGTTGCAAAGAACACATCTGTAAGTTTGTAAAACTGTAGCTTTGCACAACAAATAAATTAGGGCGTAAACAAAATAAGTGTGACATGAAGAAAGCATTAATCAGTCAATCAGGGTAGGCTTCATAAGTTTATCTTTTTCCATTTATCATACTTAGACAGTCAATACAACCAACATTACTGTCATTCATTGACAGTCAAACCTGTTTTTCTGCTGAAACCCACCCATTGGCTGGAGGCATTTAAGTGTGTGTGTGTGTGTGTGTGTGTGTGTGAGAGAGAGAGAGAGAGAGAGAGAGAGAGAGAGAGAAAGAGAAAATGAGTTTGTCTCAGTGAGAGAGACAGTAAAGACAGAGGATGAGGGATTGGGCGTGCTGTAAAAGTTTGAGGCATCACCCTGTCATTCCAACAGTTTGCCTTGAAGCTCTTTGGAGCTCCTTACAGCTGTCATTTAAAAAGAGAGTTATTGCAGAATGCAGATGTTTCAAAAATATGTAAGAAATACCATTAAAATACATACAAATTATGAAAATGAGAAATAATGTGAGAAATATGTCTTTGATTTTTATGTTTTTTTGTTGTTTTTTCAATGCATTTATTGTAGCTCCACTGGCAAACGTTGTGCATACCAGGGCACACACACATGTTCTACTTCTATTCTTGTGAGAACATTATGTATTCTGGGTCCTTCCATAACCATACTTGTCTAACCACACCCTAACCACAACATTGACCTCATATTAATCACTTGTCTTTACTTTCTAAAATTGTTTTTACGTTTTAATGTCCTAGAAACCCTTGAACAATGTCTAATCCTTTAAAAAAAAAAAAAAAAAGTTCAGAATTTTTAAAATAGGCCTATTTGAACTTCCCAAAGATGGCCTCACTTGTCTGAAAGTCAAATTGGTCCCTGCAAAGACAGAACTAACAAACGCACTCTATGCCTCTAAGCTGAGTTTGGTTTAGAGGGGAGTGGCACTGAGATTTTTTTTGGCTCAGGAGGTTATAGGGAGAGTCATAGAGGTGTGGTCACCACCTCCAAAAACGATCCTCCCCTGCCGTTTGGTTGCAGTCTGCATCAGAGAGAGCAGGGGCCCGGGGTGGTCAGGTGGACAGAGAGAGAGAGAGAGAGAGAGAGAGACTACCCTACCTGCCTGCCTGCCGAGTTTCCCTGTAGTTTCCCCAGAGTCGCTTTGGCTGCCGTTTCCGTGTCAGAATGAGTATGTACGGGTCTCAGAAGGCCCTGTACACGGGCCGCAGGGTCGGCTCCAAAGGGGACTTGACTGGCGTTGGGACTGTCCAGTACTCCCGGAGCGAGATCGTGCACGGAGGCGGTAATGGATACGAACCCTACATGGACGCAGAGTACAACAACTACACCTTTTCAAAGTCATCTGGAGGCGGCATGGGGGGCGGAATGTTACGCGGAAAAATGAGCGGTACGGGAGGCGAAATGATGAGCGCAATGTCGGGCGGTATGGTTAACGCCGCTATGTCGGGCGGCAGAGGAGGCGGAACGATGAGCGGTATGGGAGGCGGAATGATGAGCGGTATGGGAGGCGGAATGATGAGCGGTTCTGGAGGCGGAATGATGAGCGGTATGGGAGGCGGAATGATGAGCGGTACGGGAGGCGGAAAGTCGAGCGGAATGATGATAAGCGGAATGCCAAGCGGAATGGTGAGCGCCGGAATGTCTGGCGGAATGGGAGGCGGAACGAGGTATGATTTAATTTTCTGGTTAATTTTCCACTATTTAATCAGCTCTCCTCTCGCGGCCACCTGTTGCCTGTTTCTGTGACCCAGGGGGACATTTTGTGTCGCTCTCTGCAGGGAGGATGCATGTCAGCCTGAAAGTTAGTTGCTATTAAATATTAACAATGCAGCCTGTTGTATCCCAGTGTTCATTTCGGCACTGAACACCTTGAGCAGACATAATAGTCCTTATAATATAAGTAGGCCTACAGGGAAATGATCTATTTCATTGAGTTTTGGAACAGTGTTAGTGACTTAATGCTCCACAAAAGTTATTGACTCTGTCTGCATGCAAGTTAAAGTAAGGTTGCATACTTGTGTACCTGTATTACATCCATAGTATGTTTGAAAATCAGCTTGTTCTCTGCACATTAGCTTCCCACCTTGGAGAGAGAAACACTGAGTTTGATTTATAGCTCACATTGAGCTAAGTTCCCTCTGCTGCCACAGCTTAACACTCAGTTGTTCCAGAAACAAACGTGTGTCAGTGATGTTTTACATGATGAAAGAAAATTTTTAGTTTCTGAGGCCAATAATGTCTTATTTATTTTAAATCATGGAGTTTCTGATATTTATTAGTGGGTATTTATGTGGGCCGTCTGATTAGTGAAGTAAAGTGGTGGCAGTGGGAGGAAAAGCCACAAAAAGGATTCAGTAGTCACAACTAGACAGATCATCTGATTGGGCTGATAATTAGGCAGTAGAAACTTATGATACATCATTGTCCTCAGACTAACAAAGTACCAAAAAAGGTTGGATAATCTTTAGTGTAAAGGACATATAAGTGTGCAGATGTTTTGATCCTTTTTCTGTTCATGTTTTTCGGTTTTATCTGTTTTTGCATCCAGCACCTTGTTGTTTTGTGGAAGTGTTTTAGAGGAACTTTTGCTCAATATGTTGTTAATGGTACACATGTCGGCTGATAAGTAACATTGCAGTACAGAAATACCAAAGATATGTTAGACTTTGTTTAGTAACAGTGACCTTTTTGATGATTGATTCTCATCAGATTGTTCATGTCATACTGATATATTGTTGTCAGTTATTATCAACTCCCAAATGTTGAAATCCAGTCTGGTCTAAAGCAGAGACACCAACTTAACCTCCTCTGTTTTCAGTGAAACTACTGCATGTGGTGATGATAATGATGTTTTTATTATTGTGTCATGCATTAACTATTCCCAGCCCGTAATAGCTCATAATACACATAAAAATGGATATGAACCAGCTCCCAAATGCCCATTTAAAAAAAAAGTGTTTTACCAGTTACCATAACTTACCTTTCAAAATGTTTGAGATCATTTTTTCCTTTCTGAGGTACATAATAAACGTCATTATTTGAATTTTTATTTGATTTTCACTAATATTAAAGGCACTCTAAGTGATGTCACGCATTTTTTTAAGCTTTTTTTTTTTTTAACTGTGCCATGCACCTGCACCCAAAGCATACACAAACAGTGTTCCAGCATTCCAGCCAATTACCGACAAGAGCGATTTGGGGGGGGTTAGTACGTGGAAGCACGGAAGGGAGGAGGATGGGATGAGGAGGAGGGAGGGGCGAGCAAGCCTTGTTTTGTTTGAAAATACTTTGAATGTCAATACGAAGTGCCGTCACCCAACATCGCTTAGAGCACTTTTAATGCCTTAGTACATGTCCCTCCACAGAAAAACTCCCAAGAGATTTTTAGTTACATATAAACCTAATTCTAGAAAATTGCTAGGACAAAAAATGACCCCAGAGCAAAAGTGTTTTAAGTCACGCAATGCTACATGTGATAATCAGGACAGGACGTTCATCCATGCTGTGGTTGCCACATGACAAATCTTCAGATCAGGAGATGATTTAACAGGCTGGGAAAGAGGAAAAAACACACACTGTGCTGCACAAAATTATATGAACTTTTTCTGACTAAAGTCAACGTTTTGTTGTAAAATAATGACAAAAATATTCAAATGACTCAACCCGCCAATAGAAAAGATAAGCTGTCTTTGGTGAAACTGCACATAACTCATTACATCACATAGTAAAACAGTCAGGAAGCACTGGTGTAAACTGTGATATTGGGCCTTATATACAGATAATGCAGCTGAATATTATTATAGTAATGAGGTAGAGTTCACTCTGCCACCCCCTGCAGTGGCTCCGGTTCCATCCACCAGAGGGCCATGGTCCTGCAGGCCCAGTGCCAGGAGTACCTGAGGAAAGCCGAATACGCCCTTCAGTCTGTGAGTCCCGCTTTTTTTTTTTGTAGCACTATTTTTGGGCTCTTTTCCCTACAGTTGTGCAAATTGAAGCCTGTCTGAGTCAGAGCTCTTTCGGTAGGATTTTATTTCAAGAGAAAAAGCATTGTGTCTCGTGTTGCAGCTTTACTTCAGTTGGCAGAAAGATGTAAAAAGAAAGACTGAAATAGTGTTTGGTTGTCAGAGCATGTAACAGGAACCAGACTGATAAGGAAACCAAGTTGTTTTTCTCTCTGTTGGATCTGTTTTTAGAGCCATATCCCCTTGAGCGACATTTCAACAGTCACAGACACACACACACACACACACACACACACACACACCTCCTCAACGTGATGAGCAAGTTCTTGTGAATGATTTGTTTTTCTGCAAAGTTCACCAGAAGTGTAAAAGCCATCATTGGTGTGTGATTTATTAGCTGGTATCGCTAGCTCTGACTAGCTAAATGAAATACAAATACTGAATATCAATTTATTAGTTCCTTTTCAAAAGTCATAAATCTCTCCAGTTTCAAGGTTTTTCTCGTGGAGTTTTTTTCTTCTGGAATTTTTGTCAAAATAAGTAGGAAAACTATCAGATTATATTAATAATTTCACAGTTTTCCTATTTATTTTTGGTCACATGCCACCCATCATTAAAACTTTATGTGTACAAAAGCCTTTGTTATATAATATTTTTATCTGTTGGATTTTTTGTCTTAGTTTTTCTTTAATAAATCTTTTCACTTAACACTGAATTTGTCAGATTTGAGTTGACAGGAAAAAAAATTCCTGAAGAAAAAACGTGGATCTTTTTGGTTGGTAGACATTAAATATATTAGATAAAACTAGGATACAAGTGATGGAAATTGTTGGTTGTTTCTCAAATTATAAATAGAAAAATCCAACATTTTGGGAATTTCAACATAGACTTAAACCTTTTGCAGGGAAATGTATGGATGCATAATTTGCTTTCTGCACAGTGGTTTTTACAGCTGCCTGAATGCTTTGTGTGCGTCTTGCAGGGCAGTGCCCCAGCTGAGTCAGAGCGCTACATGATGAAGGCCAAAGAAACCATTGAGCAGCTTAAGATCTGCGATGGACCTGAGAGATCTGGGACAGCCCAATGACAACATAGTCAGGACGTAAGGAAGACTTCTCCCTTTCATTTTTTTCTAAAATGATTTACATACAAGTATTACCAAATGTCCTTTCTCTCTTCCTAATCTGTAGTTTGGAGATATGTAAAGACCAGCTGAAGGGGGTCCACATGGCCATCTCAGGCACCACGCACAGGAGGAGGAGCACCAGAGGGGGCTCCGGAGGCTGGGAGGAGCCGGGAAGGAGCTACCAAGACGCTATGGCCTGGATTGCACAGCAAAAGGTGTGTATGCACACGGACACACACACACACACACACACACACACACACACACACACACACACACACACACACACACACACACAAGGGGTGTGAATCTTCACTGGTGTCACGATTCAATTTGATAACGAGTTTCCTGTCAACGATTCGACTCAATATCTTGATGCATTACGATGCGTCACCTCCTCATTTTTATTACATATTACTACACAAAAAATTCAAGCAGTCAGATATGTATGAACTTCCCTTTTATATTGTATCTGCTCTTAAAAAAATGACACTTCCGTAATGCAGCAGAGTCTGAACACAGCAGACCAAAGGCGAAAACAAAAGAAGCAGCGAAGAGAAAATCAATAAGTAATATCAGTAAGCTGTAATCGATTTATGGTCTGTCACTGCCACACACACACACACACACACACACACACACACACACACACACACACACACACACACACACACACACACACACTAAATGTATGCCTAAACCCACAGTTTAAAGACCTAAAAGGATATTATACATGATTAAAGACAACATGTGCATTTTTTAACCATACAGTATCTATTCATGCTGCAGTATGTTTTTGCACATAGTTGAAGAGATTGGGTTATTGATTAATTAAAGATATGTAATATTAAACATTTACAACTTAGATATATTGTTTTCTTTTCATTTAAAGACATGTCAGTCAATTTAAGTGGGATAGGAGGTACTAGTCCTGGCTGGTGATTTTTGAGGGATGACCATTGTGTTTGCGGATAAGTTACTTCAGATTCCAGTGGTTGGCCTCCACAAAAAAAGTGGACATAAACATAAAGTTTTTGGGAGCTTCTGCAGTCAAGAAGACATTAAAAGGTTTTGTTTTGCCTTCAATTCTTAAAGCAATTTTCTTTCTGGTAGATTCCTGAGATGTTTTTGGTGAAGAGCCTCGTAATCATAAATTCGCAAAATGAAAAAAAAAATTAAAATTCCTGACCCAACTTGTTTCTCTGCCACCACCTGGTGGTGACAAGAACAAATATTTGGAAACCCTTACATAACCCTAATATTGGAAACTCCCTCTCTGGGCTGTGAGATGTGTGTCAGAAGGGTTTTGCTGTCTGCCTGAAAATGAACTAAAATAAACTAAAATGAAGGAAAAGTTTAGCTGCAGCAGTGTTCGTATTGTTATTGTTTCTGCTGATCAAATATGATTTACGTTTTTCAGCGTCTGATCGAAACGGCTTCCTGGGGAGACGATCCTGCAACCATCGAGCAGCAGCTCATCAGCCACCAGAACTTTCACAGCTCCATCCAGAGGGCCAGTGAGGTGGAGCGAGCCAAAGACGACCTGGTGAGTTCAGCCTGCACATTTATCATCACAATGGCAAATATGGTATTGTTGGAAACAGAAGTCCCAGTAACGTAAATTTGCTAGAGAGCGCAAATAATGCACATCCCCCAAAAGCTCTAAATGGTATTCATATCTCAATGAATTAAAGTCGGGATCTGGATCTGCATCACAATGCACACAGTGATGGATAATCACAGCATACATGAGGACTTTTTTTTTATCCCCCCCAAAAAAAAAATAAGAAAAGAAACAAAATGTTATTCATAATGTAAAGAAACCCTTTAAAAAGATGCCCGGATGTTATGAACACAACCTACACTGACTATAAAATGTTCAAGTGAATATTAATTAAATATCAATTAATGTGACTTTCATATACCAGAAAAAACACTTAAAGGGGAATTAGTAAATTAGTAGGTGATATAGAATTGGTACAGTACTTCAGTAATTTACTAGTTAGGATAAACTCACAAAATGCAGATTAATAAAAGAATAATCAAAATAGAAGCAGTCAAGTCAATAAATCCTTATTTTTTTTGTTTATAAATATCACTGGATCCTACATTTCCAATGTTACAACTCCATAGCATCTTTTTGAGACCTCCCTAACTGGTAAATGCCCACATATTTCACTCCAAAGGCTATTTTAAGATAACTTCTGAAAAGTGTCGTGCACTAGTCTTTATCAATGAGAGGATTGTTCAGGTGCCGCTAGAAATTCTGCGTGATATCCCTCACCTTCCTCCTTCTTTGTATTTGTGCAGGGTAAATCCAGACAGCTAGCTAGACTATCTGAATCTGAGTTTTCTGTTGCACGACAAAAACAACTTTTGAAGCTACAAGTTTCTACACGAGGCCAATTTGCAGAGGCACCATGGCTCCGTCCGGCGCTTAGCACCGCACAAGACGATTATGATCGGTTTAAAGAAATGCTAATAAACCAGAGCACGTTTTTCTCCCATCCCAGAATGCTGTGTGGACTAGCCAGACCCTCTTCCGCAGCGCTGTGGGGGAAGGTCCTGCTATGCGAAACTAGTCTTTAATTAACTGAAGTTGATTTTCTTGCCACAGATTAGGAAAGGAGACAAGGGAAATGTTCACGCTCTGGATCAGGAATGGGACAGTCTACAGGTAAAAGAAATACCAAAGTACTCTGTTGGATAATCACTACTTGTGTTGTGTATTTCCAGGTCTATAGTTGTATCTAAACGTACTCTCGTCTCTCTTGCCAGCAAATGTCGATCGGTCGGATCGAGCAGCTGCAAGAACTCAAGCGCGTCATTCAGGACATGTCCAAAGAGATCATGTGGGTGAACGACAGGGAGGAGGAGGAGCTGATGTTTGACTGGGGAGACAAGAACATCGACCAGTACATCCCAAAGAAGCAGGAGAGCTACTCGGTTAGTAAAACCATTAAGGTATCCAAGGTTCAGCGTGATCCATGAGAGAATTGGGTTTATTTTGATGCCTTCACACTACAGAAATCCATGTTTCATTTAAATTTTTAAGAACTTCTTTCTAGCCGATTAACATTCTTGGCAATCCTGTGAGTCTAAATCACACTAATGCCTTTTTATGGAGTTAATCTGCGTCTCATAAGGGAGCAATCATCTGTGATACATTGGATCTTTTGGCAGCTGCAGTCAGTCATCCACTTAGAGCAAAGCCACAGATGTTGTTTGTGTGATTACTAAACCTCCTCTTATGTAACAGAAGCTGATGAGTGCTCTGGAGGACAAAGAGAAGGACCTGAATAAGCTGACAGCCAGAGTAGATACCCTCCTGAAGAAAAACCATCCGGCTTCAGACAAGATTGAGGTGTGGACCGATCCCTTCATCATCAGACCATACACAGTGTTTTACATGCATTCATATAAGTGGGAGCCTTATTGTTTATTATACTTCTGCGTGGCAAAAGCCGTGGAATGATGTTTTCAGGTTGTCTGTCCATCTATCCAGTTCTTATGAAGGCAATATCTCAGGACCCCCTGCAGGGAATCTCTTCCCATTTAGCACAACTGAAATGGTTAGATTTTGGTGGTCAAAAGTTATGGACTGACAGATCTCACATCTGTCCCATTCTCTAGAACGCGACATCTCAGTGACGCTTCAAATTTGCCACACACGTCCACTTATGTCTAATAGGATAAATTGATTTTATATCCAAAAGGTCAAAGGTCAGCTCTACTGTGACATCATATTGTTTTACAAAAACACTTCTCTGGCCCTAATTAAACACCGTAACTCAGGGACAGAAGGGGAATTGTGACCATGCTTCACATTTGGTTGGATACTGAGTTGATGATGCCAATCTTGGCCGCCCACCTTAAAACTATGCTGATTGTATTGATTTTTTTGCGTGTAAAGCATTCATGTTTTGACAAAACATACACTTCAAAGTCTTCCCTACATATATTATGAGTCTGGACGGACATGGATGTAAACTGCAACTTGACTGGTTGGTGGACGCAGACAACCACAAGGCGGTTTCTTTATTTATTTTTTTGTCTTTGTTTTGTAGGCTTACAAGGACACTCTGCAGACTCAGTGGAGTTGGCTCCTTCAAATCACCAAGTGCATTGACGTTCATCTGAAGGAGAATGCAGCTTACAGCCAGGTAACATGATAAAACATTACACAACA
Source organism: Etheostoma perlongum (assembly GCA_026937815.1). Classification (NCBI taxonomy): domain Eukaryota; kingdom Metazoa; phylum Chordata; class Actinopteri; order Perciformes; family Percidae; genus Etheostoma; species Etheostoma perlongum. Next base: position 4,369,873 of record CM049379.1, on the reverse strand, counting down.
TGACACTAACTAACACTGTATGAAGCCCCTATAATGTATTCCTTGTCATTTCTTTTATGTATCTCAGTTCTTCAAAGAGGCCAACGAGACGTACAGCATTCTGCAGAAGGAACATGAGACGGTGCGTAAGAGGTTCACCTGTGACAAGAACACTTCACTGGACAACCTAGTGGAGCTCCTCAAGGGTCTGGAGGTACAAACGCTTTTTATTTCTCATATAATGTCAGAATGTCTGAGTCTGCTTTAATTGCCGTGAGCCGTTTTGACCTGTTTATTGTGTCTACCTTCTATTTTATTATTTCCACATTGTATATTTTATTAGTGGTCCAAGCCCGAGGCTGAGAACAGCTTAGCTTTGCTACCGCGGTTCCTACAGCAGGGTTGTGGAACCCTATTGTTTTCCTGAAGATTATTCTGTTGACAAAGTCCTGCTACAGCCCAAACATGGTGTGGGGGTGCTATTTTCAGGACTGGTCCAGAACCATGCACTGACCTGGGACAAAAAAATGTCCACCACTAGGTGACGCTATAGCAGAGATACGTGTTAGGCACTATAACTCCCAAACCATGCATCACAAATTAAAAATACACATATCCACGCATTCCCTGAATTCAGCTGAATCTCCTGATATAGGCCACTCCCATTTTTCTAGGCCGTTCAACCGATCTGCATGAAACCTGGTAGGTAGCATCTCCAGATGGACCTGACAAAAATTTATCAAAAGAATTTTGATACATTTAAGAATGCGCAATTTATGACCAAACAAATTTTTCTAGCTAGCTACCAAAACATGAACTTTATCATATCTCGGCCAAACTAAATGCTATCAGCAAGAAACTTGATATTATACAGTATGTCAACATCCCACTACGATGCTCTGTACCAACTTTGGCGAAGATCGACCATTAGCTGGCGCTAATTAAAGTTTGTTTTTTGTAAAATAACTCAATGCATTTAAATAGGAAATTTCCAAATGCAATGTCTCTGCCACAGAAAATGCTATCAACACAAAACTTGTGATGCTAAGCATGGTCGCTCTGAGGCTCTGTGCCAAATTCGGAAAATATCAGCCTTTAGGGGGCGGTATAATAAACGTTTGTTTTTTCGCAAATAACTCAATGCATGTAAATCGGAAATTTGCAATTGCAAAATCTCTGCCACAGTAAATGCTATCAACACGAAACTTGTGATGCTCGTTCGGCATGCCACTCTGAGGCTATGTACTAAATTTGGCAAAGATCGGCCATTAAGGGGCGCTATAGTCAGACCAGTAGACTAGTTTTGGCCCTTTTACTCAATCAATGTTAATGGGATATTTGCAACGGCAACATACCACAGACCTTGCGGCTCACACCTCTCAATATTTACTGACGTTTCCCTCCCCACCGTTACGCTTTGGGTCCCGCTTTTGTGTTCCCCGGGTCATTGGGGGCAATTTGTGTCGGGGGTGACAGGCGCCCGGAGGCTTGCACCTCGTCATAACTTCAGTTCTAGTTTTTATTTTATCCCCTTTTTCTGTTTGAAAAATTCATAGAAGAGCTACAGTTTGTAATTATTATTTTTGATCTGCATTATTATTGTTACTGATATCCTTCTTTTGTTTTATTTTAAAATCTCCAGAGAGAGAAAGAGAAGATTATGGAAAACAAGAGGCAGGTTCAACATCTGGTCAGCAAGTCAAGGAGCATTGTGAGGCTGAAACCCAGAAACCCTGAAGAGAAGAGCAGCAGCCCCGTCATCGTCAAAGCCCTGTGTGACTTCAAACAAGACCAGGTCAGTTTCCGTCGGCCACGGTCGGCTGTACAGCCAATCCATCTCATTCTGAAGGCTGTTTTCATTTTTCGTCTCATCTGATCAATCCAATACTCATAAGAGCTGCCAAAACTGGTCAAAAATGACATTTGAATGCTTCTAAATAACATATAGGTATGAAGGATTATGTCCACAAGATGGCAAAAGTGCGAGATATACATAACTACTTGTGTTGGTATATTTTTGTAAACACAACATTTATTTTAAAAGATCTACATACCTACACATTAAAAAATAAACTAACGTTAATAAACTTATACCATATACCGTGAAATACAAAATAAAGACCTAATAGACCTCTCTCTGCGCCCTCTGCATTGCTAAACAATTAGGCCTAGCAAGCAAGCTAGCTTACTAGCCAGCCGTCCATCCTCTAAAAATCTAATGTTTCATTCACACTCTCTAAGAAAGATGAGTGACAATTTTGTTAGGCTAATTTTCTATAACCAGTGTGGGATGAAGGCATGTTGTGTGGGTGGAATTATGCTGCGTTCCAGACACAATTTTTAGCCTGTAAGTTACACAACTTCAAGTCACGGCTTACGACTCATGACTTGGCAACTAGCGTTAGCCAGCGTTAGCTAGCAGCTACCTAAGGCTGACGTTTGTTAGCGGTTTCTAGTCGGCCACATATTTTGGGCTTCATTTGATAAACATAACCTGTAGTAGTACACAATTGTAAGTGTATTGTTTTGATTACAATGTGCGTAACTACTTTACGTTGCCTATTTATGTCTATTTATTTATATTTCTCTCTGTTTATCACTGGCATCAACAGGGGTCCTTATTGTTATTTATGTGTGTGTGACGTCAAAAACTGTAACTGGGAGTACAACTATCTGGTAAAAGTTCACGGGTAGTAAGTTACGGGTTTGACTGCCGTTCCAGGGCACTTTTACGGGAAAACACGGGTTACTTTCCAAGACTTGTCTTGTTGTGCCAGATTTGATTTGCTTATATAATTGTTGATGGATTGTATTTTTATTGGACTCTGCAGAAGGTGATCTGTAAGGATAATGAGGCGATCCTAAAGGACATCAGTCAACGCAGTAAGTGGAACGTGACAGGCCCGGGAGGACTGGATATGTTGGTGCCCTCTGTGTGCCTGATCGTACCGCCTCCCAACCCACTCAGCATCAGTCTGGCCAACAAGTAAGTCTGCATTCACACAGCCTTCATCAACCCACAGACGGTGCGGCAAAAACGCAGGTATTTGCATTCACGGTGAACGGGGGCAGTGTGTTAAGCCTGCTGTGGAGATTGCCGCAGGCTTAACGCAAACTGCAGTGGCATGTGGCGAAAAGTTGTGACGACTCAGCTTTTGGAGAACGCTGCTGTAGCCAATCAAGTAACCGGCGATCAGAGTTGTCAGTCGGTTGTGAGGCAGTGTCAGAGTTCTGTACACTAAACTGGAAACATCACTGCCTCTATTGCTGCCACAAGAAAGTTTTAAAAACAACATAGTACAGTTGATCTGATCTCGCTCGTCTCTTTTCTTCTTCTCTTTCTCCGTGAAATGAAGCAGCCTTCAAGTATGGTCGGAAATGCCGAGATCTATAAACGATCTGACGGAAAACAGTAAATGTGAAATATAAAGTCTAATTATGCTACTTGGGGGGGGTGTTAAATAACACGACAGGATGTCACACAAATGGGCCATTTAAGTGACACTCCCACACCGCAGCAGAACCCTGCAGAAAATTACCGGATTGTTTTTTTTGGTCTGAACGCAGCCTAAGATGTGAAAATAGTTTGCTTTTGAAGAAGATACGAGATATCTTGTATCTTACATGTAAACTCTGTCTCTGTGTCATCTAAAAGGAACGAACAGTACTATGATGCCATCCTGCAAATCTGGAATCAACTGTACATCAATGTCAAGAGTCTCATCGCCTGGCAGTACTGCCTCCTGGATATCAGAAAAATCAACTCCCTCACCATCAGCATGGTACTTGATAAAGAAACTCTCTCTAACCCTTTCTCTTTAATGTGCTCTGCCTTCATATCTCTTGGCAGTGGTGGAAGAAGTATTGCGATCCTTTACTACCATACATAGCACACTGTAAAAAATACTAATGCATTGAAAATGTTACTTAAGTGAAAGTATGTAAGTACTATCATCAGGAAAATGTACTTAAAGTATTTTATTTCATTTATTTTAAGTATTAAGTATTTTGTGTGCAAAAGTCTTAATTTGTAGAGCTCCTAGTAATTGAAGCTGTCAAATGAATATAGTGAAGTAAAATGTTCAATAGTCTGTCTGAAATGTAGCGGAATAGAATAGATAGAATTGGTTACATTCCATCATTGCATTTATTTGGTGTTGTATTTTTTTTAAACATAATGTTGATGTGTGTTCAGCTGTCCAGCATGCGTCCCGAGGAATACCGCCAACTTATCAAGAGCCTGGAGACGCACTACGAGGAGTTCCGAGTGAACAGCCACGGCTCCCAGATGTTTACTGACGACGACAAGAGAGCCATCGAGAACCAGTTCACCGGAGCCCAGGACCACTATGAGGAAATAGTGGTGCAGCTGCCAACTTACAGTCAGTATTACAAAGAATATACACCTCACACAATGCAATTTTATTGTTATTAGCAACAGACAAGAGGACGGTTTTCCTTAGAATTTAATTGACTTTTGGTGGTGAGAACTTTAATTTAGTTTTGCATGTTTATATTACTTTACCAATGAAACAGATTTTTTGCGGTCAGAGCATTAATAATACAGCAATTCAGTTTGTTTTGTTAGTTTCTGGTCAGTCAAGACCAATCTGAGAATGTGTTGTTTGCTAGGTTATTATGCATGAATGCAAATGAAATGTGTCCCGCCAATTTCTAACTTCTGTATTATTATGGACAAAAAAAAAATTCCAAACTTGAACATATGCAATGGCATCAAATATTTTAAGGGGAAAATAAACAACGTTTTTGTAAAAAAAAAAAAAAAAAAAAAAAACCCTGCGTCAAAAACACGTTTTTTTTTTAGATTTCATTATAATTTTAGAAAACCCACTGTGTTCTAGACTTCATTTTTCAGTATGGAGTTCTCCAATGTTATTTACATGTTCTAACATTGGAGAATGCAAATCATGTTCTGTTTATACGAGAGTCTTCAGGGCTGTAGAATCATGTTTTCCTCCACCAATTATGAACAAAAAAACATATCTTGTGTCTACTACTCACAGTTGCACAACAGGGACAAATAGAAGTGCAGCAGGCAGCCGAGCAGCAACACCAGCTGATCATAATACAGCAGCATCAAAACACCGCCGCCGAAGCAGAGGCCGGGAGGCGAGAAGAGGAGGCCTGGAGACTCAAAGAAGAGGCCAGGAGGCGCGAAGAGGAGGCCAGGAGGCGCGAAGAAGAGACCAGGAGGCGCGAAGAAGAGACCAGGAGGCGCGAAGAGGAGGCCAGGAGGCGCGAAGAAGATAGACTAAGAGCGGAGCAGAAAAAGAGGGTAAAAGACGTGAAGGTGGTGAAAAAAGAGATTAAGCAGGTTGAGGTGACAGGGCTCAAGACATCCTCCCGCAGCTTATCTGAGCTGCACGCGCTCAGACTGAGGCTGGAGGGCGCCGAGGGCTCGCTGAGTCAGCACGTTCACATCTGCTTCGGTGACAACGGGATGCACGACTGTGGCCTCAAGATCTCTCAGTTAGAGGTAGGCACAAGCAGAGCTGTAACTATTCCAAATGTCATTCGTGTATAGGGTCAAGTACCAACGACTAACACTTATATATAGTCCGTCCAATAATCATTTATATAATTACAATTTGGCATATCTAAACAATATCAACAATTACCAGTCATACACCTTAGGACCTTAGCTAATGTTGGCAATCAATTAAAAGTGGTTAAACAAACAATCTACCATTATGTAATGATTGTTACAGGCCTGGGCACAAAACACTGTTATATACAAGAAAAACAGTCAAGCTTCTGCTTTTTTGTTTAGTTTTGTTGCTTTTTTCAAGTTTTTTTTCCACTTTATTTATTTATTTATTTATTTTACTTTTTTTGGCTCTGGGCTCTTAACAAATCCCAAAAGATTGTGCTTTAATTAAATAAGTATAGATAAGATATTAAAATAAGTATAAATATAAAACAAGTATATCTCCAGTCGCTCTCCACATTGAGTACGTTTTCAATGAACTACTTTTAACTTTTACTTCATTAGATATTTGTACTGGTAATTTAAATTTTTAATCTTGTACTTGAGGAAAAGTTTATCAAAGTAATGGTACGTTTTACTTAAGTAGAACATTTTTGTACTCTTTCCACCTCGGCGTGTGCGTGCGTACTCCTAAAGGCTATATTGATTTGGTTGTTAAGGTACGAGATAAATCGTCCCCTTAATGTGATTTATGAATTACTTACTGACATTTGTTTTTGGTGTATAGTTTATTTATTCTGTGTGTGTATGTGTTTGGTGCCCTGTTGGCTTCTGTGTTACTAAAGAAAAACCCAATTAAAGGTAAATAGCTGTGGTAGTTTTATTCAGTCATCATTAATTACAACATAATTATATAAATATCACAGAGTAAAGTCAAGACAGTAAACAGTGACTGAAAGGATTAGGCTGAAGCAAAACGTATCCCTTTCTTATCGATTAAATCTACCCACCCTAAAGGAAAAAATAAAACAAGATGTAATTAAAGAAACAAGAAAAGTAAAATTCAAAATACCTCTCAAATGAAAAAATAATAATCATCAAATACTAATTGATCACTGTGTGTGTGTGTGTGTGTGTGTGTGTGTGTGTGTGTGTGTGTGTGTGTGTGTGTGTGTGTGTGTGTGTGTGTCCGTGTCCGTGTTCCGTGTCCCTGCAGACGGTGCAGCGTGACATCCACTCGATGCGCGAGGAGTACTTGCGTCTGAGGGCGAGTATCTCCAAGGAGCTGGAGGGCATGGGTGATTCAGATAAAGCCGAGTTCCTCCGCAGCGAGATCGGAGTCATCGACCAAAGACTGGACAGTCTGGAGAGCAGCTCATCAGCTTACCTGCAGCGGTAACTGTTTTATAGTATTTTTTTTTTGTTTTTTGGCTTTGATTGTTAAGGAAGTCTCATTGAGGTCAAGATCTCTTTGTGGTTGTTTTGTCTGAAAATGTCTTATCTGCTGTCATGTCTTATGTTTTGTGTGAAGCCCAGGAGGAGTAGCTGATGTTCTGCTTCAGCTAATGTGGATCCGGGAAAAAAAAATCAAATGTTTAGAAAGAAAAAACACATTAGGGCTGCACAATTTATCGCAATTTTATTGAAATCGCAATGTGGACTTGTCCAATATTACAATAGAATATTACAATGCAATATTTGTTAAAGAAAAAATATGTGTCAAACCATTCTAAAATAAAGTAAAAATCTCTACTTACTAAATAACAGTAAATGTAAAGGAAGCTATGACTACACATCGTCTAAATAGATTCTGTCTCATTTTCCTGGAATGAAGTTTTCCCACTATTCCATCATTTCCTCTCCATCAGGCTACAGGCTCTAAGAGACCTGCTGCAGTGTGTGGCACAAGCTGAAGACATAGTGAGAGTTCGCGCGAGGCAAGGCTGACGGAGAAAGAGACCACCTCTCTGTCTCCCAGTGAAGTGGAGGATTACAGTTTGACCCTGAAGGTGAAGAACTCTTGCAATAATCGCTGCAGTTTTGCTGTCATTTTTACAGGTGTTCTTCTGCCCCATACCATACCTTACAACCTGGGACAGAAAACCAGTACATGGCTCAGTGTTCACCCGAGAGTCCCACTGTGTTGCATTGTGTGTAGTTACACATTGCCAGACCTATCTCCACAGTGCTGTGGAGTTGTAAAGTGATGTCATTTTTATAACTTACCAGACTTACTCACTGTTTTTTTGCCTTTACCCGTTTAGTCATTGTATCCTCATTATTTGGTGATTATTTATCTAAAATTGCATTGTGTGATAAATACTTTGTAAAAGCACCAATAGTCAACCCTGCAATATCAACCTGCAATATTGGCATTGATGTATTTGGTCAAACCTATCGTGATGTTAGATTCTTTTTGCCCAGCTCTACTGTGGTATAAGGTCTGGCTACACCATAGATACAGTCTGGGATAGGGATACTTTCTTTAAACCAATCACAATCATCTTGGGTGGCGCTAAGCTCTGGAGGAAAGTAGTCTCAGGAAGGAACTTGTTTTGCACAAAAGAAAACGCCACATACAATATTAAATGAAGTTAACTGTTCACACAATACAGTGACATAAGCTATTTAAATTAGCTGGATACATGGTTAAACATGTATGTATGCTCTTACCAGTGTATCACCGTGTGTACTTCGTCCACAGCAATCCCACCAATCGGTCCCAAAATGTCCCAGTTAGAGAGGAAATGCCGTTAACGTATTCTTTGTAAATCTTTAGAATCATTCCCCGAAAGAACCACGCAGGCCTGCCTTGATGCATAATCCAAATTATCTTTGAAACTCGCCATTTTCAGCAGGTCGCTTGCTAGCTAGAAGTTTGTTGTTGTTTCCCAGAGCGAAGGGATTTTGCAAACGGCAACACACAGAGAGCGGAATGTGGGCTTTATCTTGGAAATGTATTTCCATTGAACCAGAATACATTTGGTGTATGCCTTGGTATTTAAAAGTATCTTGATAAGCGTTCAGGGGTGTCCCATTTGACTGGTGTTTCCTGTGTGTTGTTGACATGTAGAATATTAAAGCAGAGCTGGACCAGAAGAAGGATGTTCTGGCCTCCATGGAGGCGGCGTTAGCCAAAGCCAGCCACTGGAACGGGCAGGTGGGCGGACCCTTCCACAGGTGTGACATGATGCTGGCCAAATACACCGAGGAGGTGGGCCAGCTGTCTGACCGCTGGAGACGACTCCAGGGCCAGATTGACACAAGGTATGTCTCCCTGTCACAAATATATACATTTTATATCAAGGACCCATGTTCAATCCATGTTTCCCAACAGTTATCTATAACTAGACCTGAGGACCTAAAAGAAGATACAGACATGGGACAGGGCTCGAGCAGTGTGTCACATCGTTATCTACTCTGTGGTCAGCCAGTTAATCACTCACGTAGAGCTGCAACTATGAGTTGATTGCTAGAAAAATAAGCGCCAACTATTTTGATTATCGATTAATCGTTACATTTTTCATGCAAGTATGGCAGATAATGCTGTTTTCAGCCTCTCATATTTGGAGATCTTGTGCTCTTTTCTGTTTTATATCATACTAAACTAAATATTTTAGGGGTTTTGGACTCACAATGTGAATTCTGCAACGCAACTTTATTTATAAAGCACCTTTCATGCAAGCATGCAGACCAAAGTGCTTCGCAGAACAAAATGACTATTTGTTTTTATAGTTTTTAAACAAGACTAAAAATTACAACAATAAGACAATACAATGTTAAAAATTAATAAATAAAATAAACACCATAGTTGAAAAAAGGGATATAAAACCTGATGAGTAACACTTATAAACTAATGCTATAATATTATTCCCGAATGAAATGCCAGATAAAAATTTCATTTCTTTTTACAATTCATTCATGGGTTTACAAGTGCTTGTTTTGATTATTGAAATGTGTCAACATTCATGTAGGAGGAAATAAAAATGCAAAACATTCACTGGTTTGTCTTTCTTGCATTTATTCTATAACTTGTAAATTGAATACCTTTGGATTTTGGACTGCTGGTTGAGCACACCCATTTCTTTTTTTGTGATCACATTTTTATTTATTTTTATATATTTAAGAAACAAACGGTAAAAAACAATTACAAAAAATACACTGAGACGGAGAACGAGTCCCCGGGCCCAAAAAAAAAAGTAGAAAAAAAAGGTAAAAAAGTAAAAGGAGGGGACAGACGGGAGGGAGACAAAACAACACACGCAGAAACAGACACACACAAACACACAAATAAACACACACACACACACACACACACTGTTTTGAAAAGTTAAAACTGAAAAACATGCAAGATATGGCCCTATACTTTGAATTGCTTGTGTTTCTTCCTCAGAGTCCAGGATCTGCAAGTGTATCATCCTCAGCTGCAGACCTATAAGCAGACCAGCAGCTCCCTCACTGACTGGATTGACGCCACGCGCAAAAAACAAGACGCCCTGCAGACCACCAAGATAGAGAGCATCCAAGCACTGACAGACCACATTAACAAACAGAAGGTCTCCTGCTCGGCTTTTCATTGCTATTGATTAGCTTTCTCACTGTGTTGAGTGTCCATGTCCTCTGACACCTTTTAAATTATTGTGTTCTCAAGGCCCTGAACTCGGAAATCATAGCGAAGAGGGAGGCTGTAGAGAGTGTGCTGAAGGACAACGAGACTTGTGTGAATTCTATCAAGGTAAGCTGGCCTGCATATAATTCAATTCAGTTTTATTAATAGTATCAAATCATAACAAAAGTTATTTTGAGACACTTTACGGATAGAGTAGGTCTAGACCACACTCTATAATTTACAAAGCCCCAACAATTCTAGAAATTCCCCCAAGAGCAAGCATGGTGCGACAGTGGCATGAGGAAAAACTTCCTTTTAGGAAGACACCTGGGACAGACCCCGGCTCTTGGTAGGTGGTGTCTGACGATGCCGGGTGGGGGTGTAATGCACAGTGGCAATAATAGTCACAATAAAGATAATGGAACTACCAATGGTAGTGGTAGACCTATATAACAGACCTCAAACTCATCAGCATAGTTTGTTTTTATGACTAATGTATGCTTGTTTTACAGGACTATGAAACGGACCTGGCCTCTTACACCTCTGGTTTAGAGACGTTGCTCAACATCCCCATCAAAAGGACGATGCTGAAGTCGCCGTCGATGGATCTTAATCTGGAAGTAAAGAAACCAAATATTTTTTTTACTCATTTAAAACACTGCAGCATCTTTGGCATAGGGTGACAAGGGCTTTCCCGATTACCTTTTCTGTGCCTTAAAGCTTAGGTACTAATCAAAAGGGAATATCCGAATGGGGGGGACTGTTCACTCAGGGGACATATATACATTATTGAAGGAAAAACAAAATGAATATCGGAACCCTAAAATTAAAAATTGAATACCTATCCAATGAACAAATATCCAAATAGTCGAATATTCGGATCCAGCCCTAATGGTGACCCACTAGTATCTGACAATGTTTTTTTTCCTTTTAGTCTTGTATGTTAAATGAAAGGATCACTGGCATTTTTATGAATCAGTAAGGTAAAGTGATGTATATTGAAATGAATCCTTTCCTTGTCTTTGTCTCAGGCTACACAACTGCAGACCCGTTACATGGAGCTGCTCGCCCATTCTGGCGACTACTACAAATTCTTGGGAGAGCTGCTCAAAAACATGGAGGAGCTCAAGGTACTAATATTGTTTTTTGTACTTCTGTCAATATTTGTGCTTGCTTTATATATTTTTAAATCACATTTGCGTTTGTGCTTTGTCTTACTGAATAGATTTTAGCTGTCTGCATTTTGTTAGTTTGTGTTTAGCTTTTATCATCATCCTGCTCAGGGACATGGGAAAACTAGCAATGGCTAAATATGTCACGTATACATAATGAGGATGTCAATTAAAGCAACACTGAAGCACTTCGCCCGCTTCGGTCGTCCTACAGGTTGGAAGCGGAGTTGTCCATTGCGTTACATTATACAAGTTTGCCAGATCGGGTAGTGGATCTGTAGTTCGAATGAGACATTATGACAATTATGTCAAGGTAACACATTTTAGTGTTGGAAATTCAACCTATTTTCATTAACTTAATATGAAAACAAATTATCTTAATTAATGAACATACCTTGATTTAATAGTTCTTCCCAGCTCTAGAGCCCACTTCAGTATCATTATTTTTCAGTGATTTGGTTTTACAACCCACAAACTTACTGCAAGACTAATGTTGTGTTTACAGCTTGTTGCGCTGGCCAAAAAAATCAATAATGGAGTTTTAAGGAAACTATGAATAATTATTTAGATGTTTGGTGATTCCATGAATCAGTTAAACACATTTGAATCAACCATCCAAGTACACTGTGATGAAGTGTTTTTATCACAAGTACATTGACACGTAATCCTTAAAACTACCTCTGCATTCATCTTTGCTGTGTCTTGCTTTCAGATTCGTAACACCAGGATTGACCTGTTAGAGGAAGAACTTCGCCTGCTGAGGGAGAACATGCAAGACCGCAACGCCAAGAACAAATCCCTGGAGGACGCCGTTTCCCGTTACCAGCGGGAGTTGTCCAACATGCAGAATCAGATGCTGTCGATAGAGGAGGTGAAGCAAAACACTGCGCTGCAGTGTAATGCCACCAAGGACAGCCTGGACACCACTAAGAACAAGCTGGCGGACCTCAACGATGAAGTGACACGTCTCAACTACTTGCTTGAAGAAGAAAAGAGGAAGAGGAGGCTGGCAGAGGAGCGCTACACTACGCAACAGGAGGAGTACGAGGTGGTGCTGAGGAAAAGGCAGAAGGAGCTGGAGACGATCAACTGGTCCAAGATAGAGGTGGAGAAGAGTGAGCTAAATAAGGAGCATGAGATCCAACAGCTGCGGCGGCAGCTGGCTGAGGATGGAGAGAGGATCAAGGATCTACAGAAGGAGATGTCAAAGGTAAGGAGCCTATGCAGTACAGAGATCAATAACTTTAAGCTCAGCTACGAATCCCAGATGAATGTCGGCCGCACAGACATCCAGATGCTGGAAGCCCAGAGGGAGCAGGATGCAGCGGACTTCCAGCTGCAGTATGACAGGATGGAGGCAGAGAGGAGGAATCTGGAGGAGGAGCTCAGGAGGCTCAGATTGTCAATGAGCCAGGCTGAGGAACACAGGAAGAGGGCAGAAGAAGAGGCTCACAGTCAGCGTGCTGTCATCACAGAGGAAGGGCGTAGGAGGAGAGAAGTAGAAAGTCAGGTGGAGATGCTGATGAGGCAGAGAGTTGAGGAGAGCAGCCAGTATGCAGAGGAGCTGGCTGAAGTCATGAAGAGTTTGCAGGAGAAGAGCGAGGAGCTGACCTACGTTACACACAGCCTGGAGGAGGAGACCCGCAGGAGGAGAACTATAGAAGAAGGGCAGGGTGTGCTTGAGCAGACTTTGGCTCAGCTGCAGTTGAAGCTAACAAGTTCGTCAAAGGCTGAGACCCAGCTGGGGGAGTGCAAGGAGGAGCTTCTGAAGATGCGTTCAGAGCTGGAGAGGGAGAGCCGGGAGCGAAGCAGAGTGGAAGAGAACATGAGCAGGTTGCAGGGACGCATGAAGGACCTTCAGGCTGTGAGAGATGGGCTGGAGAGCCAAGTGGAGAATTTGAGGAAGGCTAACCAAGAGGAGGTGTCCATAAGAAGGCAGGTAGAAAAAGAGCTAGAAAACACGACCATGACCATGACAGAGTACACCAGCACCATTACCACTCTACGCCAGAGCCAAGAACATGCCAGCACGTCAGAAAAGAGAGGTGAAGAGGAGCGTCTTAGGTTACAGGAGGAGCTGGAGAGAAGCTTGAGACAAAACAAGACCTCTGCAGAGCATGTGGCAAAGCTGAGCGTCGAGCTTAAGGCCCTGCAGCAGCAACTCCTCCAGGAGCAGGCCAAAGGCAAAGAGGCAAACCTCAAAAACGAGGGCCTTTACAGAACTATAGAGGAGAAGAGTAAGACACTGATTGAGAACTCTGTTGAGCTTCAAAGGCTAAAGGAGATGACAGAAACCCAGACCAAAGAGAGGCTGAGGCTGGAGGAGGAACTAAGGGCAACGCAACATGCTAAAGATGAACTCCTGAGATCCAAACAGGGAAGTGATGATGAGCTGTCTTCCCAGATTACTGCCCTGGAGCTGCAGCTGCAGGCCAGTCAGCGAAGCAATGCAGATTATCGCAACCTGGCCTCAGAGCTCTCCTCAGAGAGGGAGAAACTCAAGCTGGAGACTGGGGAAATACAAAAGCAGGCCACCGAGGTACATGGAAGTTTGGCAGTTAGTCCTGGACTGCTCTCATCTTTCAAAATCAGAATTCTTATTTGGATCAATCAAGTAGTTATTAGTTTCTGTAGCCAAACTTTTGCTTGCATGCTGGAATACCGCTAGATCCCCTGTAGATGCCTCCCACTTGGTGACTCTGATTTGAACACATTGATCTGTATGTGTTTGAATAAACTTGCATGTCAATCACTTGCATGCAAGCATAATCTGTGCCTCTCTGCCTCCCGACCTCCCCAACCAACTGTCTCCCTGCCCACACTGTGCAAAGACATGCAGTCTGCATGCTTTTTTGCCTTTCTTTCTTTCTTTTGTCCGGAGAGATGAACACTGTCAGTGACATAATTACCTCTGGTCCTTTGGTCTTATACAGTTTGATTATTGTTTATCGTATTATTGTAGCATCTCAATGGTCTTTAAGACACATTTTGGAAACTTGTAAAAATAGCACTGGTATACATTCAAATTCAGTCAATCAAGCTTGGTACCCATCAATTGACATTATCTAGTTGTGCTGTTTTGCAAATTTACAGAATGTGGTCAGTAACCCTTCAAAGTGTTTCTTTTGAGGTTGTAGTTGCTATAAACAATCTAGTGTTGATATAGTTTGTCTTCAGGATTTGGGAAGGTTGATTTCACCATGAAAACTAATTACATTTTGTTTAATTTTTCTTAAAAGATTTACTACTGTAATGTAATGCCATTGCCTACATACCTTTACTTCCCGGTCTTGTAAGACATTGCCTTGTTTTCATGTTTTTCTAAAGGGAGTTTTCATAATATATTGCTAACTGAACAAACAAATTCTATTTCGGCAGTATGCATACAGACTTGCTATTCATGTGTTTTGACTATTTTTTATAATTAATAACAGTTTTTGGCTCATTCCTTTGTTATACATTTCATATTGTGCCATTTTTGGGTGTAGTATATTTTTAATGATGCAGAATCAGGACAAAAATACACAAGCTACAGCATGAACAGAAACATTCAATTTTCTACATCACTTCTTTGGCTTTTAATTAAAATGTGAGCCAAAATGTGACCTCCCTTAAGTATTCTGCTGCTAAAAAAAACAAAACAATAGAGCAAGTATGTTTGCTGTCCTATTTGATAGTATTAAAGTTGTCCATTTTTGGTTTACTACTAGTACCAGTACAAATTTAGGTGCAGTTCATTTTGGTAGTAGTTTGATTTCTGATTTCATTTTTATTAAGGTCCAAACTCCCAGTGTCATTGATTGTACAATTGTGTATAACGATAAAAAATTTGGAAGAGAAATGTAGGGTTCTTTATATACAGTAAATTATGAATATATATCCAAGTTGACTAACCTTTTCTTTCTGCTTTTCCCCTTTATTTTTCTTCAGACATCGGCCATGATGCAATCCATTCAGTCCCAGTACAGTGAGATTGTGAATGAGCGAGATGCTCTTTTGCTAAAGCTGCAATTGTCAGAAAAGGACAAAGATCGTTACATAAGGCTAGAGGAGGAACTTAGTCGCATTAAATTGTCCCAAGAGTCTGACCTTCGCAATAAGCAACGTCAACAGGAGGAGATTGAGAGGATGAAGAGGGATTTAGGTTACTGGAAAGACAAGTATGAAAGTAAGGAGGGCCTGATCAGGCAATATGATACAGACAAGGAACGTCTGGAGAGGGAAAAGAACTCTTTGAAAAGTGAGATAGAAAGGCTAATGAGGGAACTCAGGGAGCTTGATGAGACATATAAAAGTAAACTATCAACCATGCAGAAAGAATTGCAAGAGGTGGCCATTGTCAGAAGAACCATGGAAACTGAGCTGACAAGAGTTAGAGAGCCCCCAACCACGGATGCCTCCACTTTGGTTTTTGATGGAGTCCGTAAGCCAGTCACTGCAAACCAGCTGCTTGACTGTGGTGTTTTGGACAAAGCAACATTCAGCCAGCTTGTAAAGGGGCAAAAGACTGTCCCTGAGGTGTCTGTGGACAAAAAAATCAGTCTCAAAGGGACAGGCCCAATTGCTGGGGTGGTAATTGAAGGTCCGAAAGGTTCAGGGTCTATTACTGCACCCCAATGCAAAATGACTTTAACTGAAGCCAAGAAAGAGAATCTGCTGCCATCAGATAGTGTTGACCTGCTACTAGATGCTCAGGCTGCCACAGGCCACATAATTGACCCCAGAACTAATCAGAAGTTGACCGTGGATGAGGCATGCAATCAAGGTGTGGTTGATGAAGAAGACAGAGAAAGGTTGCTAGCAGCAGAAGCTGCAGCTGTAGGATATTTTGGTCCTGGAACAAGCAAACCCCTTTCAGTATTTCAGGCCATGCAGAAAGGACTGATTGAAAAGAACACAACACTGCGTCTGCTACAAGCCCAGGAGTCTGTGGGGGGCATCCTAGATCCCGTACTCAGTGTGTTCCTTCCCAAAGATACAGCCATTGAGCGTAATCTAATTAATGATGACATATATCGTGCTCTAAATCAGAGGCCTGAGCTCTACTTGGACCCAGAAAGTGAGGAGGGTGCGAGCTATATGTCAATGAAGAGGAGATGTAAGGTAGAATTACACACAGGCCTTCTGCTACTTCCTATCCCTGAGAAGGTACACCCCTCCAAACTCATCTTTGATGGTGTTCGGAAACCTGTCACAGCCAAGCAGCTGCTTGATTGTGGTGTCCTGGACAGTCCAACATTTAAAGCTCTAGAAAATGGGAAGAAAAATGTCCCAGAGGTGTCTGTAGACAAAAACGTTAATCTAAAGGGGACTGGGCCTATTGCTGGGGTTGTAGCTGGGAGTCAAGGAAAAATGTCTTTGTCAGAAGCCAAGAAACAGCTGCTCCTGCCTAAAGATAGTGCAGATTTTCTATTGGAAGCCCAAGCTGCTACAGGTCACATCATTGACCCCAGAACCAATCAGAAGCTGACCGTAGAGGAGGCATGCGCCAGAGGGTTGGTGGACATTAGAGATAGAGACAAATTATTGGCAGCTGAAGCTGCTGCTGTGGGATACAAGGATTCTAGCACAGCCAAGCCTTTCTCAGTGTTTGAGGCCATGAAGAAGGGATTAATTGACAGGAAGACTGGCCTACGCCTGCTGCAGGCCCAGGAGTCTGTGGGAGGTATTCTAGATCCCAATCTCAGTGTGTTCCTCCCCAAAGATACAGCTATAAAACGTAACCTTTTGGATGAAAACCTCCGTCAAGCTCTTAACCAGAATCCTGAATGTTACCTTGACCCAGAAACTGAGCATGATGCCAGCTATGGAGCCTTAAAGAAAAGGTGCAAAACAGAGCCTCACACAGGGCTATTACTTTTGCCCATCACTGAGAAGCTAGATCCTTCCAAACTGATCTTTGATGGTGTTCGTAAGCCAGTAACAGCACAACAATTGCTTGATTGTGGGGTGCTGGACAAACCCACACTTAACCAACTAATGAAGGGAGAAAAAACTATTCCACAGGTGTCTGTGGATAAGAAGATCTTTTTAAAGGGGACAGGATCAATTGCTGGTGTGTCAGCTGGATTCTTAGGGAAAATGTCTTTATCAGAGGCCAAGAAACAGATGCTCATTCCCCCAGATAGTGCAGATTTGCTACTGGATGCACAAGCTGCCACAGGACACATCATTGACCCCACAACCAATCAGAAGCTGACAGTAGAGGAAGCATGTGCCAGAAGACTGGTGGATATTAGAGATCGAGATAGACTCTTGGCAGCAGAAGCTGCTGCTGTGGGCTACCGGGATCCTAGCACAGCTGAACCTCTTTCAGTGTTTGATGCAATGAAGAAGGGATTAATTGACAGGAAGACTGGACTACGTATGCTGCAGGCCCAGGAGTCTGCTGGTGGCATTCTAGATCCCAATCTCAGTGTGTTCCTCCCCAAAGACACAGCTATAAAGCGTAAGCTTTTGGACAATGACCTCTGTCATGCTCTAAACCAAAGTCCTGAGTGTTACATTGACCCAGACACTGAGCGTAATGTCAGCTATGGGACTCTAAAGATGAGAAGCAAAACAGAGTCTCACACAGGCCTGATGCTTTTGCCAATTACTGAGAGGAAAGACCCTTCCAAATTAATGTTTGATGGAATCCGTAAGCCAGTCTCAGCACAGCAGTTGTTTGAATGCGGAGTCCTTGACAAACCTACACTTGACCAACTAGTGAAAGGGGTCAAAACTGTCCCAGCAGTGTCTATGGAAAAGATAGTCTATCTTAAGGGGACTGGACCCATTGCTGGGGTAGTAACTGGACGTGATGGAAAGATGTCTTTCTCGGAAGCCAATAGACAGATGTGCATGCCCCCAGATAGTGCAGCTTTGCTTCTAGAAGCCCAGGCTGCCACTGGCCACATCATTGACCCTAAAACCAATCAGAAGCTGACAGTAGCAGAGGCATGTGCCAGAGGAGTGGTGGATATTAAGGATCGAGACAGATTATTGGTAGCAGAGGCTGCTGCTGTGGGCTTCAATGATCCTAGTGCAGCCAAGCCTCTCTCAGTGTTTGAGGCCATGAAGAAGGGAATAATTGACAGGAAGACTGGGCTACGCCTGCTGCAGGCCCAGGAGTCTGTGGGAGGTATTATAGATCCCAATCTCAGTGTGTTCCTCCCCAAAGATACAGCTATAAAACGTAACCTTTTGGATGAGGACATCTGTCGTGCTCTAAACCAGAGTCCAGAATATTACATTGACCCAGACACTGAGCATGATGCCAGCTATGGGACTTTGAAGGAAAGATGCAAGACAGAGCCGCAAGCAAGCCTACAACTTTTGCCAGTCTCTGAGAAATTTGACCCCTCCAAACTACTCTTTGATGGTGTCCGTAAGACCGTCACTGCACAACAGTTGCTTGATTGTGGGGTCCTGGACAAACGAACATTTAAACAACTGATGAATGGGGAGAAAACTGTATCAGAGGTTTCTGTGGATAAGAAGGTCTTTCTGAAGGGGACGGGGTCGATTGCTGGTGTTGCAGCTGGACCTTTAGGGAAAATGTCTTTTACAGAAGCCAAGAAACAGAAAATCATGTCCTCTGACTGTGCTGACCTGCTACTGATTGCTCAGGCAGCCACCGGCAACATCATTGACCCCCAAACAAATCAGAAACTGACTGTAAAGGAAGCATGTGCTAAAGGAGTAGTGGATAAGGATGATGAATCAAAGTTGTTTGCAGCGGAAGCTGCTGCTATAGGTTACAGAGACACAAATACTGGCAAGCTCCTCTCAGCAGGCCAGGCCATGAAGAAGGGATTAATTGACAAGGACACAGCTCTACGTATACTTCAGGCTCAAGAGTCTGTAGGGGGTATTCTGGACCCTGCCCTCAGTGTATTCCTAGCCAAAGACATTGCTCTGGATAGGGATCTCATAGATCAGGACCTATCCCAGGCCCTGAATCGGTATCCTGAGTGTTATATAGACCCAGACACCCGACTAGCAACCACCTATGTATCTCTGAAGAAAAAATGCAAAGCAGATCCAAGCACAGGTCTTTTGCTTCTCCCTGAACCTAAAAAGCCATTAACTGTCCAGGGTCTCAGGGGCCAGGTGTCGGTCATAGATCTAGTGGATGCAAATCTATTAGACCAGTCAGATATGGACAACCTGAGGGAGGGCAGATTGACAAGCCAGGACATTGAAGACCGTCTGCGCTCCTACCTGAGAGGTTCCACCTGCATAGCAGGAGTTTATGATGAGGACAGTGATAAGGTGATGTCCATCTATGAGGCCTTGAAAAAAGGACTGTTGCGACCTGGGACCGCTCTGGAACTGCTTGAGGCCCAGGCTGCCTCAGGTTTTATAGTTGATCCTGTCAACAACCAATACTTGACTGTCAGTGATGCCTACAATAAAAGACTGTTTGGCCCAGAGTATAAGGACAGCCTGCTATCTGCAGAGAGGGCTGTGACTGGTTACAAATTGCCTGGTACAGACAAGATTATCTCCCACTATGAGGCCATAGAGAGAGGTCTAGTGGAGAAAGGTCATGGCATCCGTCTACTAGAAGCCCAGATTGCCAGCGGTGGTATCATTGATCCTGTACACAGCCATCGTATTGACGTGAATGTAGCATACAAGAGAGGTTACTTTGATAAAAAAATGAACAGCATTCTGACTGATCAGAATGTTAATACTAAGGGTTTCTTTGACCCCAACACAGAGGAAAACCTAACTTATCTGGAGCTTAAGAAATGCTGTATCACAGATAAGAAGACCGGCCTCATCCTTTTGCTTATCATGAACAAGAAAAAGCTAGAGTCGACTCTGAAGAACACTACGAGAAAGAGGAGAGTGGTAATTGTGGACCCAGAAACTAATAAAGAGATGACAGTACGTGAAGCATATGACAAAGGGTTTATTGACTACGAAACCTTTGTGGAGCTGTCCGGCCAGGAGTGTGAGTGGGAAGAGATCACTATCACTGCTCCAGATGGTTCCACACGGTTTGTCATCATTGACAGGAAGACTGGAAGACAGTATGATATTACTGAGCTGCTTGAAACGCGAGTAATTAATCAATCGGATCTTGATAAATACCAATCACGTACCATCACCCTTAATCAATTTGCAGATATCATCAAAAACAAGACCAAACATGGATCATCTTCATCATCATTATCATCATCAACTTCAAGATCATCAGCAGCCACAGGTACATCTTCAGTGATATCATCATCAGTGACTTCAAGAACATCAGCATCCCCGGCTACATCTTCAGTGACATCAACAACTTTAAGAACATCAGCAGCCTCAGTTCCAGCATCAGTGACATCCTCATCGTCATCATCATCATCATCAGTCCTGTCAAGACCCTTATCACCTACTCTCGCCAAGATGACCACAACAAGAACTACCACTGTCACAGAGCGAAGTGCCACATCCAGCAGTTCAGCCCAAGACTCAACTGACTCCCTTAGGAATATATACAGCGTATCTACCAACCTGGCCTCTCTTGCTGAAGCTGTGGGGGAACAGGAACCCGTGGGTGCAATCTTTGACACAGACACTTTAGAGAAGATATCCATCACAGAGGCTTTGAATCGAGGTCTGGTGGATTCCATCACTGCACAGAGACTGCTGGAGGCTCAGGTCTGCACTGGAGGACTCATCAATCCCAAAAATGGCCGTAGGCTAAGCATCCTAGAGGCCACCCGCCTGGGCATAATAAATGACGACATGGCCCTTAAGCTCAAGCCTGCCCAGAAAGCCTTCTTTGGCTTTGAGGATTTAAAAACCAGGAAGAAGATGTCTGCTGCTCAGGCCATGAAAGAGTCGTGGCTACCATATGAGGCAGGGCATAGGTTCCTGGAGTTCCAGTTTGTAACAGGGGGGCTTTATGACCCAGAAATGGGCTGTAGAAGAACCATAGAAGATGTTGTAAAAATGGGCTGGATGGATGTGAGTGCAGGCCAGAAGCTCCAAGACATAAGAAACCACACAAAGAACCTGACCTGCCCCAAGACCAAACTTAAGATCTCTTACAAGGAGGCTCTGGATAATTGTTTGGAGGAGGAAAGCAACGGGTTGAAAATGCTCCAGGCATCATCTGTATCTTCCAGAGGGATCAGCAGCCCTTACAATTTTGCCTCTGGCCCAGGTTCCAGTGCTGGCTCCAAGAGTAGCTCACGACAAGGCTCCCGCAGGAGCAGTGTGGACCTAGGCACCACCTCCTCATCAGCTTTACAAAGTCTTAGCTTGAATAGCTTCTACGCCACATCCAGCAAATAAATCAAGAAAAATCCCTGCACATTCATGCTCTTGCAAATAAATCAGTTTCTTAAAATTATACTGATTGTTCTGATAGGACCTTGTGTGTGTTGTATATGATAAGAAACATGCTAATATAATGTTCTTCATCTGTTTGCATAGTTTTAGATTTTAGCTTTGGTGTCGCTTATGCTTTTAAAATGCCATAGTTCAAACAAATGGTCGTAAAAACAAACACTACCAAGATGTTTTTTGTGGAAATGGACTAAAGGGTTTTCAGATTTAAAATAAAGTAGATGTTAATATAATTGTGGGTGCCTTTAAAATATAAAATGATTGCCATATTATTGCATACAGTTATTACAAATATTATTTGCAAAATCTTCATGGAATGTTATTTCTTAAAAAGCTTTGCATTTGTAACAAAATGGTGTTATGTATACATTTATTTGTCATTTTAAATGCCTGTTTTGTGAGGGGAAGGATTTAAGGTTTGGTTAAATACATTTAGCACATACTTTTTTTACTGAGACAGTTATTAACCGTTGTTTTATTGCTCTCTAGTACTTTTGATTTTGTAACAGTTTCTCAATATCTCAAAATAAAACTGTTTTACTTATATGGATCCATGACTGAGTTTTTTAACTTTTTATGGTGCATACAATACTACGCTATTAAAATAATAATTGATAACATGTTCATATATTTTACATAATGTCAAAATGTAGAATGGGGTGACAGTAGCTCAGTCCGTTGGGTTGGGAACCGGAGGGTCACTGGTTCAAGTCCCCATATGGACCAAAAAGTACGGAGTGTGGAAGGGTGGCTGGAGAGATGCCAGTTCACCTCCTGGGCACTGCCAGGTGCTCTTGAGCAAGGCACCGTACCCCCCCCCCCCCAACCGCTCAGGGCGCTGGTTCAGCTGGCAGCCCACTCACTCTGACATCTCTCCATTAGTGCATGTATAGATCCTGAGCATGTGTGTGTAATTCAGGTCTGTGTGTGATTACTAACAAAATGTGTGTACACAGAGTGTAAATTGTAATTTCCCCACTGGGGATTAATAAACAAATTAAATTAAATTAAACAGTGAATCCTTAAACTTAACTGTATCTGTGGATGACACATATATATATATATATATATATATATATATATATATATATATATATATATATATATATATATATATATATGCTACAAGTCAAACACAACAAAGGCTGTCAGTTGAATGGCGTTTTGAGCTAACGTTAGCAATCAAACTATCATAGTTAGCTAAAACATTTTTGAAATGATTTCCATCTTCTGTTATTGTTTGTAATGAGAAAACTTTATTATTTCATGGGTTTCACAAATCTCAGAATGCCATATTTTGCTGTAAACCGTTTAAATCTGAGCATGCGCGACTCAAATCTGCACTCGATTTACATCGGGGAGTGTATGCGTTCATCATGATATCATATACGCATGCGCGAACATCTTGCACACGCGCAGGACGGATCGTGTACCGACAGTGACAACAGGCAAGACTCTGTAGCTAACGTTAGCCGGCCGTAAATATATTTTTTAGATATGTATTTGTCTGCAGTGCCACCTAAATATATGTTAACCGAGTAGTCTTGCCGTAAATGTAACAGAAGCGTCGTCCTTGTTGGGCCCTGGCCGTTGGCTGAAGTCATGAAGCTAGTTAGCTAACTAGCTAACTAGCTTAAAGCTGTCTGCGTGAAACACACCAGTAACGTTACAAGGTAGGAGTAATATTACCTGTTTAATTTAACAAACATGTATCACTCCGTTTTGCTAACCTACCCGTGTTGATATACTAGAATTAAATACTCCACTGCGCTGTCTTTGTCAGCTTCACATTTATAATTTGCAACAACGTTAACGCTAAAAGCAGTATTAACGACCCGCTATTCAGATCCTTTACTTCAGTAAACATACCCCACTGTAGAAATACTCTGTTACAGGTTAAAGTTCTCCATATAAAATAGTGCTTAAGTGATGTAGCCCAAGTATAATTATGAAAATGTAGTTTAAAGTATAAACACCAATTATACCAGTACATTATTATTATTATTATTATTATTACCATTGTCATTACATTATTACTATTATTATCATTAATATTATTATACATTACATTATTGTTATTACTCATGCATTAATATGAAAGCAATGTTTAACTGTTGTATTTGGTTGAGGTGGAGCCTAACTATTTTGTTTTGGACTTCATCTAATAATTGTTTTTATTATGAATTATTCTGATAGGAAGTTTCTCGATTAGTTAACGTTAGTCCATACGTTGTTTTGTAAAACTTCTTCAAAATTGTGAGAAATGCTCCAAGAGCCCAACGTGACACCTTCACGGTGCTTTGTTTTGGCTATTCAATATAGTCGAGAATTCAAGATTATTAAAAAATAAAAAAACAGTAAATCCTCACATCGTTGAAGCTCTGAAGCATACATTGTGTTTGAAATGTATGCAAAATAAATCTTATATCGTTAAGTAACTAGTTACTAAAGCTTTCAAATAAATGTAGTGCAGTTAAAAGTACAATATTTCACCCTGAAATGTAGTAGCGTAGAAGTATAGCAGTAAATGGCATGGCAGGGAAAAAGTACCTCAAATGTGTACTCAAGTACAGTACTCCAGTTTTAGTATTTTAGGCATCCTTTTTGCCTCTCTGTGCCACAACCTACACACTAATGGTTTTTGGAAATGTTGCGTTTAGGCGTCACTGACCAAAATATGGCTGACGACCCTCAGAGAAATTTCCGCTCTGCGTATTATGAGAAAGTGGGCTTCAGAGGAGTGGAGGAGAAGAAATCTCTGGAAATACTGCTCAAGGATAATCCTCTGGGTTAGTAACAGTTTATATTCACACATACACTTAACATGGCTTACATGCTGGATGCTTTAACGTTATTCCTCATTTGTTTGTGGTTGAGTTTTAGAGCCTGCCAGTCAGTTCTCGTCCTGTTACCAATGCTGTCACTGTTCTAACAGATCTAGAAAAGCTGAGCACCTTCAGTCAGAGGTTCCCCCTCCCTTCTATGTACAGGATCCATGTGTGGAAGGTATTGTTGGGTAAGACACATCACAGTAATAGTGTGCATTTCCAAAAGTGCATGTACAATAAACAAATGTGATTTATGTATAAACTAGTCTACTCTAGATTCCTCCGGTGCCGCAGAACATTCTGCCAGACGTCACTCTTTTCGGCCAGATGTCCATTATTTTCCGCATTTGCTGTGTTGGCAATCTCGGATGGATTTCTGAGGACTAGGGTTACCTGCTCCTCAGATGTCTGCGGGGTAAATCCAGACAGCTAGCTAGACTATCTGTCCAAAAAAAGAGTTTTCTCTTGCAGAACTGAAATAACTTTTGAACAAACACGTTCCACCAAAAACAAGTTCCTTCCCGAGACTATTTTTGCAGCGGTGTCAGGGCTCTGTCTGGCACTTAGCACCACCCATGACGATTCTGATTGGTTTAAAGAAACACACCACAGCACGTTTCTCTCCCATCGCGGGACGCTGTGTGAACTAGCCAGACCCTCCTTCACAGCGCTGTGGAGGAAGGTCTAGCAATGCGAGACTATGCATGAACTAATGATGCCAAACAAACAAACTCTGCTGTTCCGGCAGGAATCCTTCCTCCCCACAGTGACTCTCACACTCTGGTGGCTGGCTACAGGAAGGAGCAGTACCAGGACATCCTGGAGGCTCTGGAGGTGATGAGATACATCAACTCTTCCACACCCTCCACCCACGTCTACCTGCGCATGTTCCAGCTGGAGAACCAGGTGCTCCCGAGATGCTCCGAGACCTCCGCCCCGGTAAGATGAAGCACATAAATATATACTAACCCTACCTTCCAACAAACTTGCTTGGCAACATGCTTGGCTGGAAGTTAGCACCAAGCCTTTTATTATGAATTCAAAATGATAGATTCATGAAACAATCTTTACCACAAAAACTCTTTGGTTTTCAGTTCCACATCAGTAACCCACTAAGTAGATCTATACTCTGGACCATAAATAAACAGGAAAACCACAGACTTGCATTTAGCAGTGGGAATGTGTCCTAATCACCCAGCTGTTAGTGTAAGAGCCATGTAGTGTTTTGCCTTTGTAACTACTGTATGTATTAGCCCTAATTAGTGACTCACAATTACTTAAATGTGTTAGACGCTTAACTATTTAAAAAATAATGGTCCATCTAGTTGTTGCTTTTTTGATTCTTAAGAATATTTTTGCTATAAAATCATTCATAAAGCTCTTTAAAAGGTAACTACAGTTTTTTTTCAGCCTGGACCCTATTTCTCTATGTTTTTGTGTCTATGTGACTGAGGTGACTGGAACAACAATCTTTGACATTGGTCCAGTATTAGCCAGATTGCTCCAGTTAGCAGTGGCAAAACAAGCTACAATGTAAGTTAAAGGTCCCATGACATGGTGCTCTTTGGATGCTTTTATATAGACCTTAGTGGTCCCCTAATACTGGATCTGAAGTCTCTTTTATATAGACCTTAATGGTCCCCTAATACTGTATCTGAAGTCTCTTTTATATAGACCTTAGTGGTCCCCTAATACTGTATCTGAAGTCTCTTTTATATAGACCTTAGTGGTCCCCTAATACTGTATCTGAAGTCTCTTTTATATAGACCTCAGTGGTCCCCTAATACTGTATCTGAAGTCTCTTTTATATAGACCTTAGTGGTCCCCTAATACTGTATCTGAAGTCTCTTTTATATAGACCTTAGTGGTCCCCTAATACTGTATCTGAAGTCTCTTTTATATAGACCTTAGTGGTCTCTAATACTGTATCTGAAGTCTCTTTTATATAGACCTTAGTGGTCCCCTAATACTGTATCTGAAGTCTTTTTATATAGACCTTAGTGGTCCCCTAATACTGGATCTGAAGTCTCCTTTTCCAAAATTCAGCCTTGGTGCAGAATTCCAGCCACTAGAGCCAGTCTCACAATGAGCTTTCATTAGTATGTGTCATTTCTGAGTCTGTAGCTTTTGAGGAGGGGGGGGGGGACATCATGGCTTTCAAACTGCCACTTTGCTCGTTTGAAAGCCATTATGTCTCTCTCTTGTGGGTGGGCCAAATTCTCTGGGGAGCAAAGCAGAGAAAAGGGAGATCGGCCCATCTGAGCTTTCATTTTCTCAAAGACAGAGCAGGATACTCAGGGCTCGGTTTACACCTATCACCATTTCTAGCCACTGGGGGAGGCAGGCTGGGGGGACTCATATTAATGTTAAAGAAAAACCTAAAAAAAGCCATGGGACCTTTTAATATGACAATTGTCCAGCTTGTATTTACCTTCACAAACATGCTTGTTTTGCCACTGACAGGCTCAGATTAATATGTCTGACAACATAATGGAACGGATTTCTGAGGAGGTCGACCTTTCTGTTAAACAGTAAGATCCTTGTTTTAATCATGAAAACATCTGAGAAATTGCATTCGCAAAATCCACCAGACTCCGTGTAAACAGTCCTTTTTAGCCGGTTCCAGTGTTCCAGTGTTCCTATCAGTCACTTACATATGAAAACATAGGAAAATAAGGTAGTTAGCCTTAACGCTGGAAACAAAAATAGTTAAACAAATACACACTGTGTTCTGTGTATATTGTGATAAATACCACTCTTTTCAAATTGCTTCCTTTATTCTTCGGTGCTGTAATGGATGATCTGGATGTGGTGTGTTGCTTTTTTCTTTCAGGATGAAGAGGACGAGGACTTCCTCTCCATCAGCCGAGCCATGGAGGAGATCGTAGACGATCCTGTTGATTGCTATTGGCTGATCAAGTCTTTCGTCAATCAGTTCCACACAAAGTTTGGAGACTCAGTGCCCCACCTCGTGAGTGTTACATTTTTCTTAACTGGATGTTTTTCAGACCTTTCGGCTACTATTTGTTGGTCTTCATCAGTGGATGGAATTCATTCAAATTAAGCTCGCAAAACACGTCCCATATGTGGACCCCATGCTAAGAATTTTTCATCAAACTTGAAAGCAAATTGATTACAAAAATGATGAACATGAACGTGTCATAAAACAAAAACAAGTAATAAACTTTTAAGTAAGCGTTATTCGGTTTTGTTATGGTTAGGGTTCATGTCTCATGAATGTGTCATGACAGTGTCATGTCACTCTTATGTAGAGACCTTCATGTAAAGTGTTACCAAATATTGTAACAAGGGCATCTGCTACAAAAGTGGATGGTGACATGGGTCTAGAAATGATTGTGACTGATACAGTACTGCCCCCAAAGTCTTAGGCAGGTGTGAAAAATGCTGTAAACTAAGAATGCTTTCAAAAATTGTATTTGTAAAGCAAAATGAATCAAACTTTTGTAGGTTGTTTATTTTTTGTCTTCATAACCCTGGTGTCGTTTTGAACACGCATCAGGGCCCTCAGTGATGAAAACCATATGATGTGTAAAGTTAGTTTAGAAAGAGGCACAGTTAAAATGATTATACTTCATGACTCCGGAGTTTGGATCACATCAATTTTTATTATTTTTTTAAGTAAGACTGTTGTCTCCTTCTGTTGTGTTGCGGTGTAGCCGAAGAGCCTGGAGCATTATCTGAGTCAGGAGGAGCCACGCCTGCTGGACCACCTGAAGAGCTGCGGAGCCCTGGCCCAGCTGCCCTACGGCCTCTGGTTCAGACGCTGCTTCGCTGGCTGCCTGCCCGAGTCCAGCCTACAGAGGTCGCTTTACACACACACACACACACACACACTCTCTGATTTTTCTAAATCTTTCTTTGCAGCTGCCCGTGCTAATATTTAGGCTTTTTGCATGATTCTAGTACTCAGATCTTTTACTTAAAGTAGCAAAGCTACAGTGTAAACAAAGTACTCTGTTACAAGTAAATGTCATGCAGTCACATAAATTACTGAATTATTGATACATTAATGTGTTCATCTCTTTAGTGTTGCAGCTGACTTTATTTCCTCTATGTACTGATGGGTCGCTTCACCTTACATTAGTCATCATGAATTTTGATTTTAAGCACTGGCAGCCCACTCTGACATCTGTTTGTGCATGAATAGGTCCTGAGCGTGTATTTCAGGCCTGTGTGTAGTGATAACAAAAACAGAGTGTAAATTGAGTCTTGATTACCAAAGAAAAAAGCAGAATACCAACTGTCATAGTTGAATGTTTCCCTTGGTTGCTCAGCTTGAAAGCTACAGATTGAGTGAGAGTCAAGAGACAGCCTTTCTATGTCTGAATTAACTGTCACAAGGGTAAATTTATCTCTATCCTTCCCCTTCAATACAAATGATGAGACTTTTGTTACATACTAGTCAAATGAGCTGCGCCCTTTGATTATGTTTAGGGTGTGGGACAAGGTGATCAGTGGCTCCTGTAAGATCCTGGTGTTTGTGGCCTTGGAGATTCTGCTCAGCTACAAGATCGTGTTGTTGGGAATCAGCCGGCCCGGAGGCGTGGTCAGGTTTCTGTGCAACGTGAGTTAACAGCTTATGTATACTTATGTTGTCCACCAAGCAGAAATGCATTATTGTTGTCCTGGCAGTAGGCATCTGTGTAAAACCTCACAATAATCCCTTTCAGATACCGCAGGAAAACACAGACGCCATCGTGACTAAAGCTATCGACTTGTGGCACAAATACTGCGGAACTCCAATGCACGCCGTATAGCCACATGGAGCATACACATCTGGGGCCAGAGGTGCTTTTCCCAGGATTTATTCCACAGAGACTAACAGACTGGGGATTCGTTTCTGCATAACTGAACTGAAAACTACTTGCAATAAGCCTGAAGACTTCCTGAGAATTCCCAGCTGTCAAACAATATGATGAACTATACATGGAAAGGACACTGGAAACAGCTGCTATACAGAGTGGAGGTACAAGATCTGTTTGGAAAAAAGCGAGGAAGCATAAACTTTTTAACAAGTTTCCTTCTTTAAGAAACCGCATACATCATAGAAGACACAATAAATTAATACCCACATGCAGTTTTTCTGCTTTACAAATAGAAACATTTGAAAAGTCTCACTTTCTTTGCTATGTACAAGTTTTCATAATTCTGATAACTGTCTCTCAAAACATTGTTTACAACATACAAGAGACAGTAATATTACCGACGCTTGTTCACAAACACACACAGAGCAACCAGTTGTCCCGTTAATATGGTCAAAACTGGCAATCGATGAACCCAATATGCACTGTAAATAATAACGTGAGGTGGCAGGGTTTCCATATTCTGTGTCACCAAAGGTTCATCTCAGACAATAAAAATGAAATACAAAATAAGAGTCTACTTTCTTGTAGTTTGGCAGAGAGTTCGGCAACATTTTTACTCTGTCTACTCTGTATTAAACTCAAGTTAATTTGGCAACTTTTAAATCTGTGTAAACCATATTGCAGGCACAGTGACAGTGGGTTACTGAACGTTCAACAGCAGTCACTCTGGGATGCATTCAAGATTGCGACTTCCACAGCAAGTCAAGTTGCTTTGGTTTAAAATGGGGATCTGTAGTCTGAAGTGTTTTGAGCTCCTGAATGCAGCCCACGAACAGATGTACAAATGAGGTGAAAATCTGAAATTATTGCTCAGTTGATTAATGTGTTAGGAGATGTTCATTTTTACTATTACTGGCGTGTAGAGAGCATTTTAGGATTTTGTTTAGGATGTAAGGTACTTTTGTTTAAAGATTCAGCTGCCTACAACAACACAAGTTCTCTCTGGCAAAATGAGATAAACCATCACGGAGATGTCATCTGTGAAATAACACTGCGCCAACACAAGCACGCCCCCAAGAAAAATCAAGTCCAGTTGAGAAAGGAGGGAGAACATGGAGAAAGGAAGGAACACAATCCCTGACCTCACCTTCTGTTCCCATCCTCCAAGTTGGCACTGGTTCTGTGTCGGACTTCCAAAAGCCTTTTTAAAAAACTAAAAAGTGCTGCAATGTAAACTCGCCGCCACTTCATCTTTAAAAAATAAATAAATAAAAATCTTTTGAAAGAAGTCTTTCAAAAGAAGTCTGTAAAAAATCTCCACTAAGGGAAGACGCCAGTTGAGTTTAATTTTTTACTTGTAAAAGTGTTCGTTCACGTGTCCTGCGACGGCCGCAGCACACGAGTTGTGCTCACGTCCAGCCCGTCGGTTCGAAGTCGACGCTGCAGCAGTTAGAAGAATGAGGGCAGCAGGGAGCAGGCTCCAGACTCGAGGCTCGGTGTGGGGGTATTAAGCATGGCCGAGATCTGACTAACCCATCTTATGGCCGATGAAACCTGCAGGGAGAAACCACAACGAGAATTGAATAACTTGAAATGCCGTTAGTTGGTTGTTCACTATACCACTAAATCTCCACATTTACACATATGCCTTTTTATGACATACTAAGCCTTTGCATGGTGCTTTTTATGACATAGTAGACATATAGTACGTCTTTTTGACATACTATGCTATGACTTCCAGACTTTATGACATACTATGACTTTTTATGATTTTTTTCGACATCTATACTATGATTGTTTATGATGCTTTTTAAGACAATATATTTTGACTTTCATGACATACCATGCTAAGATGTTTTGGCATACTATAAGTTTTACAACATATAACGTACTATGAGTTTGAAATGACATTTTTACGACATAGTATGACTCTTTTATGAAATTTTTATGACATACTATACTATGACTTTTTCATGACTTTATGACATACTATACTAAGACTTTTGTGACATACTATACTAAAACTTTTATGACATACTATACTAAGACTTTCATGACATACTATACTATGACTTTTTCATGACTTTATGACATACTATACTAAGACTTTTTCATGACTTTATGACATACTATACTAAGACTTTTATGACATACTATACTAAGACTTTTTTATGACTTTATGACATACTATACTAAGACTTTTATGACATACTATACTAATACTTTTTCATGACTTTATGACATACTATACTAAGACTTTTATGACATACTATACTAATACTTTTTTGACTTTATGACATTATATAAGACATACTATACTATGACTTTGATGACATACTATACTAAGACTTTTATGACATACTATAATAAGACTTTTTCATGACTTTATGACATACTATACTAAGACTTTTTCATGACTTTATGACATACTATACTAAGACTTTTTCATGACTTTATGACATACTATACTAAGACTTTTATGACATACTATACTAAGACTTTTATGACATACTATACTATGACTTTTTCATGACTTTATGACATACTATACTAAGACTTTTATGACATACTATACTAATACTTTTTCATGACTTTATGACATACTATACTAAGACTTTTTCATAACTTTTATGACATACTATACTAAGACTTTTATGACATACTATACTAATACTTTTTTCATGACTTTATGACATACTATACTAAGACTTATGACATACTATACTACTTTATGACTTTTTTATATAAGACTTTTTATGACATACTATACTAAGACTTTTATGACATACTATACTAAGACTTTTATGACATACTATACTAAGACTTTTATGACATACTATACTACTAAGACTTTTTCATGACTTTATGACATACTATACTAAGACTTTTATGACATACTATACTAAGACTTTTTTCATGACTTTATGACATACTATACTATGACTTTTATGACATACTATACTAAGACTTTTATGACATACTATACTACGACTTTTATGACATACTATACTAAGACTTTTTTCATGACTTTTATGACATACTATACTAAGACTTTTATGACATACTATACTAAGACTTTTTCATGACTTTATGACATACTATACTATGACTTTTTTATGACTTTATGACATACTATACTAAGACTTTTATGACATACTATACTAAGACTTTTTCATGACTTTATGACATACTATACTACGACTTTTATGACATACTATACTACGACTTTTATGACATACTATACTATGACTTTTATGACATACTATACTACGACTTTTTCATGACTTTATGACATACTATACTATGACTTTTATGACATACTATACTATGACTTTTATGACATACTATACTAAGACTTTTATGACATACTATACTAAGACTTTTATGACATACTATACTAAGACTTTTTTATGACATACTATACTACGACTTTTATGACATACTATACTAAGACTTTTATGACATACTATACTAAGACTTTTATGACATACTATACTAAGACTTTTTCATGACTTTATGACATACTATACTATGACTTTTTTATGACTTTATGACATACTATACTAAGACTTTTATGACATACTATACTAGACTTTTTATGACATACTATACTAAGACTTTTTTTATGACATACTATACTAAGACTTTTTATGACATACTATACTTTTTCATGACTTTTATGACATACTATACTAAGACTTTTTCATGACTTTTATGACATACTATACTATGACTTTTATGACATACTATACTATGACTTTTATGACATACTATACTAAGACTTTTATGACATACTATACTATGACTTTTATGACATACTATACTATGACTTTTATGACATACTATACTAAGACTTTTATGACATACTATACTAAGACTTTTATGACATACTATACTAAGACTTTTATGACATACTATACTAAGACTTTTATGACATACTATACTAAGACTTTTATGACATACTATACTAAGACTTTTATGACATACTATACTAAGACTTTTATGACATACTATACTAAGACTTTTTCATGACTTTATGACATACTATACTATGACTTTTATGACTTTATGACATACTATACTAAGACTTTTATGACATACTATACTAAGACTTTTATGACATACTATACTACGACTTTTTCATGACTTTTATGACATACTATACTAAGACTTTTATGACATACTATACTAAGACTTTTTATGACATACTATACTAAGACTATACTAAGACTTTTATGACATACTATATGACTTTTATGACATACTATACTAAGACTTTTTATGACATACTATACTAAGACTTTATGACATACTATACTAAGACTTTTATGACATACTATACTAAGACTTTTATGACATACTATACTAAGACTTTTATGACATACTATACTAAGACTTTTATGACATACTATACTAAGACTTTTTATGACATACTATACTAATACTTTTTCATGACTTTATGACATACTATACTAAGACTTTTATGACATACTATACTAATACTTTTTCATGACTTTTATGACATACTATACTAATACTTTTTCATAACTTTTATGACATACTATACTACGACTTTTATGACATACTATACTAAGACTTTTATGACATACTATACTAAGACTTTTATGACATACTATACTAATACTTTTTTATGACTTTATGACATACTATACTAAGACTTTTATGACATACTATACTAAGACTTTTATGACATACTATACTAAGACTTTTTCATGACTTTATGACATACTATACTAAGACTTTTATGACATACTATACTAAGACTTTTTCATGACTTTATGACATACTATACTAAGACTTTTATGACATACTATACTAAGACTTTTTCATGACTTTATGACATACTATACTACGACTTTTATGACATACTATACTATGACTTTTGTGACATACTATACTATGACTTTTTCATGACATACTATACTAAGACTTTTTCATGACTT
This sequence comes from Etheostoma perlongum, assembly GCA_026937815.1. Taxonomy (NCBI): domain Eukaryota; kingdom Metazoa; phylum Chordata; class Actinopteri; order Perciformes; family Percidae; genus Etheostoma; species Etheostoma perlongum. The sequence continues at coordinate 4,335,717 of CM049379.1, read as the reverse complement.
TATGACATACTATACTAAGACTTTTATGACATACTATACTAAGACTTTTTCATGACTTTATGACATACTATACTAAGACTTTTTCATAACTTTATGACATACTATACTAAGACTTTTTCATAACTTTTATGACATACTATACTATGACTTTTTTAATGAAATTCTATAACAAATTTTACTATGACTTTTTGATGACACTGATAAACTTTTGAAAATGTTCACTATATTATACTATGACCTTTTGACTTTTAATGACATTTTCACGACATACTATACCATGACTTTTTTTTTACATACACAATGACTTTCTATGAGTTATTTCATGACATACTATACTTTTTTTTGTCTCTTTCTTCTTTTAAATGTTTTACAACATCATTTTCAATGACTTATTAAATTCTTTTGATATACTATTCTGTAATTTTAATGATGCTTTTCATGACTATATATATCGACTTTTTCATGACATACTGTACTATGATCTTTTGAAATTTTTCGTCATACTATGATCTTTTGACATCTATGACTTTTTTTATTACATTTTTACAACAAACTATACTATGTCTTTTTGAAATACTTTACTATGACTTTTCATGACATATACTGTTACTTTCTTAATCTTTTGACATACTATTACTTTTTGACATGTATGACTTTTTATGAATTTTTTAAGACATACTATACCATAACTTTCGACTTTTTTGACAAACTAGAACTTTTTTATGGCATACTATAATATGACTTTTTCAATATCTTTTCATGACAATTACTTTTTTATGACTTCGAGGTCAAACTTGAATCCTGGACCTCTGTGTTGAGGCATAAACCTCTATGGAAATGTCCGCCTGCCCTACAAACTGAGCCTACCCAGCCACGCACTTTGACTTTTTCTAATGAAAAAGGTTAATAAAAAGGTTTTAAATTTTACTTCAAGATTCCTGCATATATCCTGAAGTTTGTGTTACCTGGTCAGATGACGGCTCGACTCATGCACCTCCATCTCTGTGCTTTTGAACTCATTCAGCTCCTTTCTGATGGCAGCCTGAACAACACACAGATAGACACTAATTTACACACAGTGTACATGTTAAGACTACTTAAATCCAGAGTTAGTTAAACATTCTTTGGGTTTCTGTGCGTGTTTTTGCATTTAACCTTATCAGCAGCTGTTAGCCGAGTCCATGGCTTGTCTGCTCTCCTGTCGTAGTCCTGAGCCTCGGCGACCTCCACGTAGTCACTGAAGCGGATGAGGATCTTCGCCTCCCTCAGCTCCTCCACTGTGGGCCTCTGGCTGAGCTAAAGGGTGCAAGAAAGAGAGGTGTCAGCAGCCCAATGCCCTACAGCATGCATGCTGAGGAACATGTCTGTCTGAGGGTCATGTTTGTGACTGGACGTAGCTGGTTCATTTTTCTTGGCCGGAGTAAAAAAAATTAAAAATAAAGGGAAAGTAAAATACAGAGAAAGTACATTATACAGAACATTTTTTTTCTCTGTGTAATGTTTATATAATATATTTAAAATAGAGAAAAAGTTAGTATAAAGAACTATTCTTTTTTCTTATTTTTATGTTGTATAAGTTCAATAATGAATAAATTCAAGAAAGCACAAATGTTTTCTATCCACCTTTAGACTCAGAACTGCACTGAAGTAGACATATTTATATTATGATTTTCTTTAAAAGTTAATAAATTATTGGATCTGCAACTGAAAAAAAATCTATGGATGCAGATTAGTGGCTTCATCCACCAATACATGTAATCAAATATACTGTATGTCATTACTGTGCAACAACAGTTATTGAATGTGATGAGAACTGAGATGGAGATGAACACAAGCACACACACAAGCGTGCACACACACACACACACACACACACAATAAAAGACTTATCGAAAGTGTGTCAGCAACCATGTTCATATTTACAGCTGGTGTCATGAGTCATTTAAACATGTCCACTGATGTGAAGACGCTCTTTCCATCTCCACCTCTGTTGTACCTTTTTGGACAAATGTCTCTTGATCTCCCTCTTCTCCTCCTGCTCCTCCAGATCGTTTCGAGCTGCAAGGATATAGAAAGACACACACACACACACACACAAAATGATAGCAGTCCAACATCACTAACCCTATAAATAATATTTTTTGGTAGAAGTGATATTTCTACATGGCAAATAATTTACTAGTAAGTGTTGTAGAGTCATAGAAAACCAACAGACCCAACGGTCATGCCATGCTGCTCATTCTGTGTCATTGAATCTGTAATTGAAAGGGCCATGTTCAAAATAATAGCAGCGTTGTGTTCAATTAGCGAGGTGATTGATTCTGTGAAGAAACATGTGTCAGTTATGGCCAATATTGAAGGAAGGAAGCAAATGTGGTGCATGCTGGTTATAGTGCATTTCACGCTGAAATACTCAGCAAAATGGGTCGTTCCAGACATTGCTCTGAGGAACAGCGGACTTTGATTAAAACGTTGATTGGAGAGGGAAAAACATCTAAAGTAGAGCAGAAAATGATAGGCTGCTCAGCCAAAATGATTTCAAATGCCTTGAAATGACATCCAAAGCCTGAGAAAAATGCAAATACTGCTAATTTTTTTAAGAGCCTAATATTCTTTTTTCTTCACTTTCTGTAAAGATATAACATTAACTTGATCAATTGTGGTCATGTTTTGATTTGGAATTAATTCATTTAATTAAAGAAATGGGCAGTGTTCCCAATGCATTGATATTATGGAATTAAAAGGTATTCTAAGGATTATGAGCATTATTCACTTTTTCTAAGCACACTGCTAATATTCTGAACACAGCTTTAAATACTGCACACACACACACACACACACACACACACACACACACACACACACACACACACACACACACACACACACACACACACACACACACACACACACACACACACACACACACACACACACACACACACACACACACACACACACACACACCGTATCAAGGTTACTTACGTTTGAGTATGTTCCTCTGTTCCAGTTCCTCTGCTGTTGGTCGTTGACTTAATCGCCTGGAAAAAAATAGAAGTCTATTGGGTTTTGGATTTTTTGTCTGTCATGCAAAACCTTGTGCAGACAGAAATGTTTCTCTGTGGACAGACTGGGCAGAGAAGCTGACCGTGCATGCAATGTCAGTTTTTATGAGGCTATATTTTGTGAATTTACAGGCACTGACTCTAAGGTGGTGCATCGATTTATACAGTTAGTAGGATGATTGATCAAGAGTGAGAACAAAATGGAAGGGGAGGGGTAATATGATGCCTAGAGCAGGAGGCTGTGACCAGTGAGGGTCAAAAGAGAAGCCAGAGAGAAGGAAAAACTTTACAGTACATGTTTAGAAAAAGGCACCAATGTCACTAGTCCTCTATAAGAAATTGTACCAACAGTTATGAAACCGGGTTGCTCCATCCCACGCTTAGGGCCGCCCGAGACGTTTGCGATTGGTTTAAAGAAATGTCAATAAACCAGAGCACAGAGAACAGAGGCGTTGTGGCTGTAGAATCTCTGCATGTGTGTTGTTAATCCGGCGACTCACCTGGTCAGTTTCGTGGCCGTTTGTTGCCGGGACTCGAACCTCTCTTGGTCCGACTGCATCGGCAGGATGTTTTTGTCCTCCAGCTCCCTCTTCGATGGACGGTTACTCAGCTTGATGGCCAGAGAGTCCTTTCGTAAAACCTTCATGGCCAGTACGCCTACAATGGTTGCACAAGAAGCAAGACAAAGACACACACACACACACATCAAAATCGCAAAACTCAATACTATCAAATCACATTAAATAAAAACTGCAATACAAATAATTTTGGAACCCAAGTATCTTCGGGACAAAAGCATATCGCCCAGAAAAAAAGACTTACTTGTAAACAATGTATCATCATCATCTTCCTCCTCATCTTCGTCTTCCTCATCATCGTCGTCGTCTTCTTCTTCCTCCTCCTCCTCTTCTTCTTCTTCGTCAGGCAGGTCCTCGTAGTCCGCCTCGTTGGGGAGGTTCTCTTTGTTATCGTCACACTCGATCATCACCGTGGGAACAGCGTGCATCATGGAGCTGCAGGTTGGTGGGAAAGGGCAAAGGTCAGAGGTGTGGGCTCAGCATCGCATGTAGGTGTGAAATAACAGCAGCTGGATGTGAGAGGGTGAAACGGGTGAGAAGCCCATGAACGCAGAGACGGGATGTGACCAGTATGCTTTTATTTATACGGACACCAGAGCTGATGAAAACACTTCCGTTTTCCATTTGCAATAGTTTGGAAGAATATTTCTTCTCTGCGGTCATTTCAGCAGAAGAGTTTCAAAAGAAAAGATTTAAAAGTAAAACTTAACTCAAAAAGTACATCATGCCAATGTGACAGCTCCTCATCTAAAGTTATCCACATCATGTCCTCACATGAAAAAACACCACTTTAAATCTGGTGTTTACCAGAGAAGTGCTCAGAATTCAAAGAGCACAAAAAAAGCATAAAAGATGACTAAACAACTAGAGAAATTTTAGTCGACTCAGATCAAACCGACTGATTAGTCGACTAATTGACCTAATGGGGCCAGCTCTAATATATGGCGGCATGGTGGCTCAGTGGTTAGCACTGCTGCCTCACAGCAAGTAGGCACTGCAGAGTTCAATCCCCGGGCCGGGCCTTCCCAAGGGCTCTAGTTTTCACCCCAGCATAGACTCGCATGCTAGGTATTTAGGACTACAGGTAAAACATTTGCCGGCTGGCTAACACTGGCACATTTACAGATAAATAAATCTTATTAAACCTAATAAATAAATCTGATTGCTTATATGTTTGATCCTCACCTTTCAAACCTCTGCATGGTGAGGGCCAGGGTCTTATTGAGCTCCTCTATGATTCGGCTGGGGGGGTGGAGGGGTAGCGCCCCGTACTGCAGGGAGTGCATTGGAGCGTGGCTGGGAGGGGGGCACTTCTGGAAGGCGAGCAAAGAGGGCTCCATGCTCCCTGCAGGTACGGAGATCATGAGTTTCTTTGGAGGTAGAGGAGGTGACAACTTCGACAACATACACGGTAACTTCACCGGGGCACCGTCTGCACAGAGAGGATGTGGAAATATTAGACACGCATACAAAGAGTCACATAGGCAGTTTATGAGCGTGCACAAAGACAAACATACCTATAATGTGATTAGGTAGCCTGTTGAAGGGTTTGGGTGGCAGCGCAGGAGGTTGTTTGTGTAGCGCGGGGGGTCTGGAGAGCGTTGAGTCAGCGCCGTCAGACGGATACACAGTGGACTTCTTTGTGGATTTTGGGCCGTGGTCCTGTTGACACGCACCTTCACTTGGCATCTGGAACTCCAGAGAGCCTGAGGAGAAGAAACGCAAAAATAAATAAAAAACAGTCCGAAAAAACAGATGCTACAATGTGAGGCGGGAGATGAGGAGACAATGGTGGCGAGGCTCTGCTGCCTACCTACAGCTGCGGAGGCGCCCTCCATCAGCTCAGTACCTTCAGACTCCAACATCCCGGAGGAGAGCAGCAGAGATCGCCCGTTCTCCATCTTTGCCTCCTCGCGTACAGCTGGGGAAGAGCCGTCTATACAGACAGAGAGGGGGGGACCAGGAAAATGTGAATAAAAAAAATTGTGAAAAAAGTGAAAGACAAACTGAATTTATAAAGGCTGATTTATGCGTCTGTGTTAAATCAACATGATCCATATGTTGATTTAACACAGAAGCATAAATCAGCCTTTATAAACGTAGATATACGTGGAGACGCTACGCCGTCGCCTGATGTGCACCGTTGCATCCCCCCCCAACTCATTTCCTGGTTCTGCTTCTCCATAAACAACATGAAATCAAGGAGAGGGTTAACTTTTCCTGCTACAGATCTTGGACCATGGTTAAAAAGCACAGGGTAGACACTTTGTATCTCCTAATATACCTTTCTAATGTACTCGCTCCAAAGCCAATCATTGTCACTTTCTCACTCGCTCATGCACATGCCGGCCCTGCTATTCTCTTAAAAAGCTCGACGCACAAGTATAAACCTCAGGCCCCTTACGTAGGCTACGGCGAAAGCAAAGCGTGGAGCCTCCGCAGAACTATAAATCCGACTTTAGGCAGAGGAGGCAGTGTTGTATCCCTAGATCAACTAACAAACGGCAAAAGCCAACTGGTCGTTTTCAGCATTTCTACTTTTTTTTTTTTTTTTACTTTTTTAGTGATCACCTTTGTTTTCTTGCCCCTCACCTTTCTCATGAACCTCCTTCAGCACTCCTTTCTTGATGAGCTCCTCTCTGCTCTGGCGAGTGGACATCTTCCTCTCCAACACTGAGGAAACAGAAAAGACATGACGTCATCAAAAAAACAAAAAAAAAAAACAATTAATTAAACTTTTTCAAAGTTTAATGGATGACTTTTTAAGAACTTTTCAATACCACCTGGGATGAAATTAGATGTCAACTTTACGACCATATAAATGGAACATCAGAGTGGAGTTAGAAAATAAGTATTTACCAACTAATGTTACCTGATCTTGTACTCCAATTACATGAAATGAATAAAATCAATATCAATCATTTATTCAACATTGATTGAATAAAATCTTTGTCGCATTTAGAGCTCTTGTGCTATAAAACTAAAAAAGAATACAGAAAGAATATTGCATTTAAGACTAATACTTTTTAAGAACCCGCGGGAACCCAGAATTATTTTCGCAATTAATCGATTCGTTGTTTGGTCTTTAAAATGTCAGAAAATGGTAAAAAAAAAATGTCAATCAATGTTTTCCCAAAGCCCAAGATGGCATCCTCAAATGTCTTGTTTAGTTCAAAATTCAAATTTATTCAATTTACTGTCACAAAGAAGTGAAGAAACTAGAAAGTATTGACATTTAAGAAGCTAGAATCAAAAAAGGTATACTTATTTTTAAAGTGCTCATATTATGCTCATTTTCAGGTTCATAATTGGATTCAGAGGTTGCACTTAAATAGGTTTACATGGCTTAATTTTCAAAAAACACAGTTTTTTGTTGTTGTACTGCACATTGTTGCAGCTCCTCTTTTCACCCTGTGTTTTGAGCTCTCTGTTTTAGCTACAAAGTGAGGCATCTCACTTCTGTTCCATTTTTTAATACACTTATTAAAAAGATAGATTAGAAAGACAGTAGCGTTCATGTTTACACGCGGACGCCATCTTGAACAACAGTCACGACCAGTCGAACCACAAACGCTGTGCAACCAGTAACATGGCTCATACACAGCGTTCATGGTTCGCCGTTCTTCATAATCTTTATGTTTTTAATAAACTGTCTGTACACTTACAAAGTTCTCAATGCTTGGGTTTACAGGTAGGGACTAGGGGTGGGAAACCCCAGAGGCCTCACGATACGATATCATTGCGATGCTTATGTCACAATACAATATAATTGAGATTTTAAACATATTGCAATATACTGCGATATATTGCAGTTTTATTATTTTAATATTTTTTCCCAATTTCAAATGACATCCCCAAAAGGAAACTTTGTCAACATCTGTTTCATCTAAAAAGATACATTTCTCTGTTTGTTCGTCTCTGTTCATCTTAATTTTATTGCTGCAAAATGGGATTGTCAAGCAAACAAACTGACCAACTCATATATAATAAAAGATTGATACTTGGCGCCTGTGTATCGATACAGTATTGCCACAGAAAATATCGTTATACGATGCTGTATCGATTTTTTTCCCCCACCCCTAGTAGGGAACCTCATTACGCTACCGTTGAAGTGTGGTGCTATTTTGAGCCTTGTTAGTGGTATAAAAAAATACCCTACGCCCTGAAAGGTAGCGTTAGCAGCTAACCACCCGTTCGCGCTAGCTTGTGTCTCAAGCTAGAGACACATTCGATTAGCATGTAAACAGATCCCAGAGAACGATCGACTCGGTACACATATGTGAAAATCCAACCTTTAAGGACACCAATTTTCTTTGTGAATGAATAGAGTATTGTGAAGAGATAAATGTTCTTCCTTAAAATACAGGAGGTATAGCTAAGTACACCCTTATGTTAAATTCCAATAGATTTTATTTGTAAAGGCCAGTTATGTCATGGATCAGGATACTATGCATCCTGATAAAGTTCCCTTGGCCTTCGGAATTAAAGTAGCCCCCCCCACATCATCAGATACCCTTCACCATACCTAGAGATTAGCATGAGGCAAATCAAACCAGCTGTCAGGCTAACTGAAATAAAACCATGTATATCTCTAGGTATGGTGAAGGGCTATTTTAATTCCAAAGGCCAAGGGAACTTTATCAGGATGCATAGTGTCCGGGATCAATAAGATAACTGACCCAAATAAAAACCTGCCTGCCTCTATGGTTAAAAGATTCTTATCATACTCATCTGCTTCAGATTTGATACATACTCATACTGTGCATGAGCATTATGTTTTCATCTACATTATTGCTAAATAATCAACAACAAAAAAGTGGATAAAGAAAAAGGTGTTTACAGTATGTACTTATCATTTATCTTGCATCATTCATGCCTTTACTTTCTTGGTCTGGGGCAAGTAGATACCGGCGTTTATAAAGTTTAAAGATGTACTTCAGCCAAGTCCACCTTTTTCTACCATACCTAAAAAAACCCTGATCTTAATGTGAAACCTACATACACCCCAAAAGGCCCATTATAATACATATAATATACAGAAAACACATGGTTACTTTCTCTGTATCACACCACGACAAACTATGAATTCCAACATAATCTAATGCACCTGGACAGAATGATGGCAAGAGTCCAGCAGTAACACATGGTGCTCACAACGTGCATCTACCTGTATATGTGTGTGTGGTAAAATGTATATTGTGTTTTATTTGCATAGAGAGAGAGGAAGCAGCCTGCTGCGACAGCTGGGAGAACAGCTTGGCTGCAGCCTCTCTGTTGTGTGTTTGTGTGTCTCGGTGACAACGGGATGTAAAACCATTCAGCCAGCTGAGAAACAACAACAGCTCCCATTTCTCCGTCCAAATTAAATGCTTTCTTCTATTCCGCAGTTTGCTACTGAGTGCAAATTGTAGCTGAGAATCAGACATATGTACTAACATCCACATTTGCTAACATTAAGGTAACTAAATGTAAAAGAGACGACACAGCATTTAAAGCTCACAATGTGCATCTACCTGTATGTGTGTGTGTGTGTGACGTTAATCAACTGCAGTGAATGTTCCCAATCAATGGCACTTCCACAGCTGTTGTGTTTGCCTCCCCCCCCCCGATGAACACTGTAATTAACAGCTTTGAGTCGTAACGTTCAAACTGAGAGGAAGAAATATATAATGTGTAAATGAGGAATTGGCTTGATTTTTCCACAAACTCTGATACTTCCTTTTCTTCAGTTAGTGTGGAAGAAGTACTTAGATCAATTACTTAAAAGTAGCGATACCACAGTGTAGAATTACTCTGTTACGAGTAAAACAACTGCAAAATGTCAAAATGTTAAGCACAAGCACAAAAGTATTAGCATCAAAATATATTCTAAGTACCTAGAGTAAAGGTACCGGTTATGCAAAATCTCCCTGATCATCACAATAAATATAGTATTAGTGGATAAAAATGATTGATACATTACTGTGTTCATCACTGCATTAATGTTGCAGCTGGTAAAGGAGCTTATTTTAATTACTTTATACACGGCTGGGTAGTTCTTCTGGATGTGCCTCTTGTAGTTTTACATTTATATTTAATTGGGTATTTTCATTTCTTACTAAAAATCTGACTTTTGGTAATATTTTTTTATATATCTGATTTTTTTTCTAACGTTAAACCTGTGTAAAGGTTGTTTTTAATGTACTAAATATACTGTCAATAGAAACAACAAACCATAACACGTTCATATTTTGTAAAGAAAAGTATGAATTTCTTTTTCTTATCTTTCTTTTTTTATTTAAGTGTTGATCACTGGTGCTGCACCATTACACTCCTGTAATAATATCACTTCCATAACAGTGTGTAAGTTTAAAAATGGTATACAGTTTGTAATGTATGTACGTATGTATGTACAGTATGTACTGTATGTATAGAACATACACCACACTATGACTGTGTTTATAATTGCCCTCTTCTTAACTGCTGGCAAAGCACTTCAATTCTTCCTGCGTGCCATTGCTCTTCCAGAGGTCAGTTAGAGATGGACACTCCTACACTCCTACGCATCTTTTAAATCTACTGTTTTTCGTTTTGTTTTTCTGATGATAGTTACATTTTCAGTTTTATTTGTATCTGCTTTGTATGTTTAGGCTTATGTAAAACACTGTCTAAATTGTGTCTTAATTGTTCCTTTCTTCTGTCCCTTTTTCATAAACTTTTATTTTTCTCTTCATGTTATGGGTTGTTGTATAATTGTAGCGAACCCAACGTGCCAAGCCCCTTGAGGGTTTTCTGAGTTTCCTTTGCATGATTATGTATGTATCATGAATAATTGTTGTGTTATTTTTTTTAACATGTACTATATAAATCAAATTGTGCTATATAAATAAAAAGCCTTGCCGTACATTTTTTTTTTTTTTTTTTTAAATTACATTCATTTTGCAAACCTTAGTGGAATTTGCACACTTCTACTGCCCATGATATAAAGGGCATATTTTTTTAACTACTTTAGCCACTGAAAAATTGTCACCCAAGAGAAAGCTCAGATTGGACAGATAGTCTAGCTAGCTGTCTGGATTTACCCTGCAGAGATCTGAGGACCAGGTAACCATAGTCCTCAGATTGGACAGATAGTCTAGCTAGCTGTCTGGATTTACCCTGCAGAGACCTGAGGACCAGGTAACCATAGTCCTCAGATTGGACAGATAGTCTAGCTAGCTGTCTGGATTTACCCTGCAGAGCAGTTAACCAGACCTTTATCTGCTGGGACTAGGGCTGTGCAATTAATCAAGTTTTTAATCGTGATTTTGATTTCACCTCCTAACAATCACACAAACGAAATCATTGATAACAGAAAGGATTATTTTGCAGGTTACATTTTGCAAGTAAACTCTTATTTTGTCTTGTGTTCTGAATGACAAGCGCACCTTTGCCCCTCCCCTTCTGTTTGTGGTGTCTGGTGCGAGAGCATAGTCTGCAGTGTGTGAGTGAAAATGGCGAAGGGCAATAAGCCGCGTTGGGTGAGTAAAAAAAGGGGAGATTAAATTTGGTTGTCTGGGAAAAGTTGGAATTTGAGGAATCCGATGTGGAACAGAAATGCATCATCTGCAAGATTTGCTACAAGGTGGTGTCTGCACCACAAATCCGTTTAACCACCTGGAACATGAGCACAGAGTCGCCAATGACCAACCAACGTTAATAATGACAATGAAACAGAAAGAGAAGACAAGCCCAATGACAACGCCTGCAACAATAGTCTTTTATAAGGGGCAAGATTACATCCTCTTTCTCTGCTTTGCCCGCCCAGAGAATTTGGCCCACCCATGAGAGAGAGAGACATCATGGTTTTCAAATGAGCAAAGCGGCAGTTGGTCAAGGCCACACCCCCAGCCTCCACCTTGCCCCCCCCTCTCCTCCTCAAAAGCTACAGACTCAGAAATGGCACATACTAAAGAAAGCTCATTGTGGGACTGGCTCTGGTGGCTGTAATTCTGCACCAAGGCTGAATTTTGGGAAAGAGACTTCAGATACAGTATTAGGGGACCACTAAGGTCTATAAAAAAGAGACTTCAGATACAGTATTAGGGACCACTAAGGTCTATATAAAAGAGACTTCAGATACAGTATTAGGGGACCACTAAGGGGACTTCAGATACAGTATTAGGGGACCACTAAGGTCTATATAAAAGAGACTTCAGATACAGTATTAGGGACCACTAAGGGACTTCAGATACAGTATTAGGGACCACTAAGGTCTATTAAAAGAGACTTCAGATACAGTATTAGGGACCACTAAGGTCTATATAAAAGAGACTTCAGATACAGTATTAGGGGGACCACTAAGGTCTATATAAAAGGTCTATATAAAAGAGACTTCAGATACAGTATTAGGGACCACTAAGGTCTATATAAAAGAGACTTCAGATACAGTATTAGGGGACCACTAAGGTCTATATAAAAGAGACTTCAGATACAGTATTAGGGGACCACTAAGGTCTATATAAAAGAGACTTCAGATACAGTATTAGGGGACCACTAAGGTCTATATAAAAGAGACTTCAGATACAGTATTAGGGGACCACTAAGGTCTATATAAAAGAGACTTCAGATACAGTATTAGGGGACCACTAAGGTCTATATAAAAGAGACTTCAGATACAGTATTAGGGACCACTAAGGTCTATATAAAAGAGACTTCAGATACAGTATTAGGGGACCACTAAGGTCTATATAAAAGAGACTTCAGATACAGTATTAGGGACCACTAAGGTCTATATAAAAAGAGACTTCAGATACAGTATTAGGGACCACTAAGGTCTATATAAAAGAGACTTCAGATACAGTATTAGGGACCACTAAGGTCTATTAAAAGAGACTTCAGATACAGTATTAGGGACCACTAAGGTCTATTAAAAGAGACTTCAGATACAGTATTAGGGACCAAAGGAGACTTCAGATACAGTATTAGGGGACCACTAAGGTCTATATAAAAGAGACTTCAGATACAGTATTAGGGACCACTAAGGTCTATATAAAAGAGACTTCAGATACAGTATTAGGGGACCACTAAGGTCTATATAAAAGAGACTTCAGATACAGTATTAGGGGACCACTAAGGTCTATTAAAAGAGACTTCAGATACAGTAAAGGGGACCACTAAGGTCTATATAAAAGAGACTCAGATACAGATGACCACTAAGGTCTATATAAAAAGACTTCAGATACAGTATTAGGGACCACTAAGGTCTATATAAAAGACTTCAGATACTGAAGGTCTATATATTACCGGGGGAGGTCTATTAAAAAGAGGTGGGGGAACAGGCAGATAAAGTATTGTGTTTGCAGTGTTCTAACCTGCAGAGGTCTGCTTGAACTTTTCACTCTTCTTCTTCCTCCATTTCCAGGGTTTGAACAGACGTCCCAGGGTGGCAAATTTGCTCCGCCGCCGAATGGGAGGCGTGTGTGTTCCTGGAACCAGCGAATCAGAGCGCATCGCTGTCAACCTCTCCACTTCCTCAGCTGGAAAACAGAATGGGAACAACACGGTCATCAAAAAGCAGGTAAACAACAAACATGTTTTTGACTTGCTATATATTGTGTTCATAGTGTTTCTTTTATCCATGACACAACAGCACAAATAAAATATATGAGTACTAGGTACTTTGCAAAAAAATATAGGATATTCAGCTACAATGATTAGCTGATTAATTGTTAATTACCCCTTAATTAATTACACCCTTAATGTCAGGGGTACTCAGAAAACTCCATTTTGACATCTTATGCAACGCCTTCCCTATTACATCATTTTAGTGCCAAAATCCAGACCAATGAGTGAAATGCAATGCTAAAAAGGGCACACTAATCCTGGGATTGCCCAAGGATCAAAGACATTTGGAAAGATGTGTTTGATCTGGCCAAACAACCAGAATGTCCAATGGTGTGTATTCTTGGCAAGGTTGTCTAAAACTCCAATGCTTGATAATGCCTAAGAAAAGATGGGATGTACTGTACACCTGTAATTGTCTTGATGTGCTGAAAAAAATGAAATGGCAAAATAAATTCATATTTAGCTAAATAAATAAGTCAGTTCTCTATGTAAAACCATTCTAAATTAGGCACTAAATAGGTTAGTAATCACAAAAATATGAGTTTTTAAAGGGACATAAGCTCAAGATGTACAGGACTGGATAGCACATTATTTTAGGTTGCTTTTCTTACTCATGTAGAATGTAAATATCGATTTAACATATTGCATATTTTCTGTAATACTGGGCTTCTTAAATCCATATATGAGGAAAACAGATGGTCACTTGTTTTGTGATTCAAATGTCAAGGGACACATTCTCCCAGGGGGCTGTGCATAATCAAGTTAAGTAAAGCTTATTCTCTTCATCTCACCTAGACAAGAGGAAAAAACTACCACAGAAAAGCCTTGTGGAGGCAGGAGAGTGGAACATGAACCGAGTGTAAACAAGAAAGGTTACAGTGAATATCCACAAAACATTTCTACTTTTTTAAAACACTTTTAAAGAAAACAATAGCACATCCAAAATATTCTTCTGTGCAGGTGTGTGGGGCAAAACAAGGACTTGAAGAAGAGAAAATCCCACACAACGTTCCCATCCCTCTGGACCGTTGTCAAGAGTATTTTCGAAGGTCCAGAAGATTTTTGGAAAAATACTGGAAGCATGAAGAGGATTTTAGAGAGGTTTTAAGGAGGATGTCATGTCGGTCAGTCTCTCTTTAGATGTTACCATCGAATACTGAATGCTGAAAATGTCTTTTTAAAGATTTTTTTTAGTCAAGTAAGTCATGGCTACAATAATATGGCAACCAGTTTCAAAAAGACGGCACTGAATTTAGAAAAATAGTTACAACTACACTCATCCAAGTATGCCTAGTATCAAATTTAATAAGCATTTGGTAATAGATGAGTTCTGAAAAGAAATCTTAACAAAAATCTGTTTAGGCACCCATTAAAAAAAGAAAGATAGACATTTTAAAGTGCAATTTTTTGCAATGTGTTTGTTGCATAAGTTGATTTCATGATGACCATGAGCACGATGCTCTAGCAGAAATGTACAGAAATATTTGGTTTTGCACCTTTTTAAGCATCTTTATTGTTCACATTTTTTATTTGCACTCATATATATATATATATATATATATATATATTAGGCACCCATATATATATAAACACATATATATATACACATATATATACACAGTGCAATATATATATATATATATATATATATATATATATACACACACATATATATATATACACACACATATATGACCACATATATATATATATATATATATATATATATATATATAATATACATATATACAGTTTGGTTATTCAGACCCCTTTAAATTTTTCACTCTTTTTTCATTGCAGCCTTTTTCCAAAAATCAAAAATGTTCATTTTATTTCTCAGTAATGTACACTCAGCAACCCATCTTGACAGAAAAAAACAGAAATTTAGAAATTTTTGCATATTTATTAAAAAAAAAAACTGAAATATCACATGGTCATATGTATTCAGACCCTTTGCTTTTGACCCTCATATGTAACTCAGGTGCTGTCTATTTCTTTGATCATCCTTGAGATGGTTCTACACCTTCATTGGAGTCCAGCTGTGTATGATTATACTGATAGGACTTGATTAGGAAAGCCACACACCTGTCTATATAAGACCTTACAGCTCACAGTGCATGTCAGAGCAAATGACAATCATGAGGTCAAAGGAACTGCCTGAAGAGCTGACCATTGGCAAGGTGTCTGGTCAAGGTTACAAAAAAATTTCTGCTGCACTTAAGGTTCCTAAGAGCACAGTGGCCTCCATAATCCTCAAATCGTTTGGGACGACCAGAACCCTTCTAGAGCTGGCCGTCCACTGAGCTATCGGGGAGAAAGAGCCTTGGTGAGAGAGGCAAAGAAGAACCCAATGGTCACTGTGGCTAAGCTCCAGAGATGCAGTCGGGAGATGGGAGAAAGTTGTAGTAAGTCAACCATCACTGCAGCAATCCACCAGTCGGGGCTTTATGGCAGAGTGGCCCGTAAGGAAGCCTCTCCTCAGTGCAAGACACATGAAAGCCCGCATGGAGTTTGCTAAAAAACACCTGAAGGACTCCAAGATGGTGATAAATAAAATCCTCTGGTCTGATGAGACCAAGATAGAACTTTTTGGCCTTAATTCTAAGCGGTATGTGTGGAGAAAACCAGGCACTGCTCATCACCTGTCCAATACAGTCTCAACAGTGAAGCATGGTGGTGGCAGCATCAAGGTGTTTTTCAGCTGCAGGGACATGACGACAGTTCGAGGGAAAGATGAATGCTGCCAAGTACAGGGATATCCTGGGCGAAAACCTTTTCCAGAGTGCTCTGGACCTCAGACTGGGCCGAAGGTTTACCTTCAACAAGACAATGACCCTAAGCACACCGCTAAAATAACGAAGGAGTGGCTTCACAACAACTCTGTGGCTGTTCTTGAATGGCCCAGCCAGAGCCCTGACTTAAACCCAATTGAGCATCTCTGGAAACCTGAAAATGACTGTCCCAACGTTTACCATCAACCTGACAGAACTGGAGAGGATCTGCAAGGAGGAATGGCAGAGGATACCCAAATCAGATGTGGAAACTTGTTGCATCCGACTCATGGCTGTATTAGATCAAAAAGGGTGCTTCTACTAAATACTGAACAAAGGGTCTGAATACTTATGACCATGTGATATTTCAGTTTTGTTTTTTAATAAAAGCAAAATTTCTAAATTTCTGTTTTTTTTTCTGTCAAGATGGGTTGCTGAGTGTACATTACTGAGAAATAAAATGAACTTTTTGATTTTTGGAAAAAAAGGCTGCAATGAAACAAAAAGTGAAAAATTTAAAGGGGTCTGAATACTTACCCACGTATACCCATATATATATATATATATATATATATATATACATATATATATATACATACATATATATACATACATATACACTTCCAAGGTGGTATTGCAGGGTATTGAATCTCAATACTTTTTTGGCAAAGACCATAATGTGTTCGAAGCATCAACAACTGTCAAGTGCTAAATGCTGCCATTGAGTGTTAGGTCAGATTCCTGATCTGGTTTGCTTTATTCTTAATCAGAAAGTTCCTCACTTAAATTATTCTTAGCAGAATGAGCCAAGGAAACGATGACCACAAACAAAAGCTAGACAGTATGTCGGTGGTAAGGAAGGAAAAACAAATCAATGTGAAGGAGTAAGCAGCTGCAGACAGGATGAGAGGTCAGCCTTCACGTGGCCTTGTTACAAGAAGGGATGTCAGTTCCGATCTGTCCCAGCTGGGCAGCCCCCATCGAGAGGCCCTTCAACAACAACAACAATAACAACAACAACAACAACAACACCCCCCAACCCAACAACCCCAAACTCTCTCCCTGGTCCCTCCACAGCTGTCCCTGTGGCAGGTCTGGGTAGCCCCCTGGAGTGAATACGGAAACAAATAAAAGAAAAGGTTTCTCTCAAAGCAAAATTCACAATTTCATCAATATTTAAAGTAATGAAGAACATATTAGTGCTTTCACGTCAGGAGAACAGGGCTGCACGATGAGGAAAATGTGTTTAGATAGATAGACTTTGTTAATCCCAGACTGGGAAATTACTGTGTTACAAGGCATACACACTCACTCCCATACAGAATTTACACTAAAATATTATAAATAAGATAAAAAATGATATAAGATAACAAAAGATCAAAACACCAGAACACCTACTGGAAAAAAGATACTTAGAGGAATAAAAAGAATGTACATGTATATACTTGTGTAGAATGAAATTTATATCCTACATACATAGTATATATTTTAAAATATAAAATGTATAATATTAAATATGGAGTAGCCAGTGTGCAAGTAGCATAATAGTGCACTATTGTTACACAGCTGTGAATTATGGCAGGAGAGACTTCCTGTACCGTCTTTACGCCATCAAAGCTGTCGGAGCCTCTTAGAGAAGCCGCGCCGCTGGTGGCCCCGTGTGGCCCAGTGAGGACCTGTGAGGCCCAGTGGGGACCTGTGTGGCCCAGTGGGGACCTGTGTGGCCCAGTGTGGCCCAGTGGGGACCTGTGGGGACCTGTGTGGCCCAGTGGGGACCTGTGGGGACCTGTGGGGACCTGTGTGGCCCAGTGTGGCACAGTGGGGACCTGTGTGGCCCAGTGTGGTCTAGTGTGGCCCAGTGGGGACCTGTGAGGCCCAGTGGGGACCTGTGTGGCCCAGTGGGGACCTGTGTGGCCCAGTGGGGACCTGTGGGGACCTGTGTGGCCCAGTGGGGACCTGTGGGGACCTGTGTGGCCCAGTGTGGCACAGTGGGGACCTGTGTGGCCCAGTGTGGTCTAGTGTGGCACAGTGGGGACCTGTGTGGCCCAGTGTGGCCCAGTGGGGACCTGTGTGGCCCAGTGTGGCCCAGTGGGGACCTGTGTGGCCCAGTGTGGCCCAGTGGGGACCTGTGGGGACCTGTGGGGACCTGTGGGGACCTGTGGGGACCTGTGGGGCATCGTGCTATTGATTCACCCTGTTCACAATTTAATTTTTAAATAACTTTGATTTGCATTTAATTTTACAAGCTGACTTAATCACAAACGCTACTACTTTCTTCTGTGAGTTTTAAACAGAGCTCTCCCTTCTCTTCATTAAAGCCTCTATGTTTGGAGGCTTTAGGGGATGCACAGTGTGCTGTAGGTGCCTATTTGTTTGTTTTTGTCATGGCCAAAAAAAATCGTGATTCATATTTTTCCCTGAATTGTGCAGGCCTATTCTGCATTAAAACAAATGAAATAGAATCATTTCTAACATTCTTTTATTGAACAAATTAAACATTTAATTGAATTTAAAAAAAAAAAAAAAAAAAATCACAAAAAAAGAATAACTGGTACATTTTAAAGAACAGTTTTCTTTCAACTAATACAAAAAATGGTGTCTTTCGCAATTATGTCTCAACCTTTGTCTCAACTTATTGCGCCAGTGGATATAAAGAAACGATATGTTGTGCAGCTCTAGAGGAGCGTTTTCATCTCTGAGGTGATTACATCGTGGTTTTGAGGGGTCATGTTGAGCCCTCCTGACTCATCTTTGGCCCTGTAAACAGAGCGCCCTACCCCTGCTGAGGTTGGCGGGCCCCTAAGCAGCGGAGTGAATCAGAGGGCTCAGGCTCACACTGCAGGGAGACATTCTTTCAGTCAGGCCCGGGGTCTGTTTTCTTGACTCACTCAACAACAAGCTCAGAGCAGCCAAACGTGATGACTGGGCCTGAAACCGCTCACCGCATTAGCTGACTACTCCCGGCTCTCTGTCCATTCATGTTCTGGATTAACTGGGTTTATTTGTGGTCTTACTGTTGGAAATTAATTATAATTAATCAATACGTGGTTGGGTTTTGTGTTGAGAGTAGGCACATAGATATTAAGCATCAATCTTCTGCACGACTGTATTGATCTGTGGTTGGAAAGTAGCTTGATAGATTTTCCAATTAAATCAACTTGTAAATTATTCATATAAATTCAGTGATTATAGCAACATCTTTAGTCTTGAGTATGACCTTACCAAAGCAATTAGTCAATTAATGAAATAGCTTCAGAAAGAATTATTTTTCTAACAGTATATTCTGCTCATTTATTAAGCAGAAATGCCAGAAATTTACTGATTTAAGATTATGAAATGTGACTTTATTATTTTTCCTTTTTTATTATCAGTTATTTGAAAGTCTTTGGGTTTTAGACTGTATTTTGGTTTTAGGCAGCAAATTGCAGGCAT
Source organism: Etheostoma perlongum (assembly GCA_026937815.1). Lineage (NCBI taxonomy): Eukaryota > Metazoa > Chordata > Actinopteri > Perciformes > Percidae > Etheostoma > Etheostoma perlongum. The sequence continues at coordinate 4,316,286 of CM049379.1, read as the reverse complement.
AACTTTTGGCTCAGGGAACAGGCAATTTTTACAGTACTGATTTTATGGATTAAATTATAAATAATCCCCAATAAAAATAACCATTAGTTGCAGCGCCAATTAAGGTCTTGATGAAATAAGACAGTCTGCTCGTAAAATTGCTCGTTTTTAATTAAATCGTGAACAGCGTGAATCGAGATTGCGATTTTATAACGATTAATTGTGCAAGCCTACTCTGGGTCTTGACTCAACCGAACATTTTTAGCAATCTTCTTCATGACTGTATTGATCTGCAGATTTTCAAATTAACTCCATTAGTTGATTGATTGGACGCAGTTTACGGCCAGCTGGTCAGAGCAGTAGAAGATGCTGTGAGCGTGATGACACTACTGCTGCGACAAGGAGTCCATACATTGATTAGTCGATTGACAGCAAACTAATTAAAAGCAATGTTGGTAATCTTGTCAAGATTAGACTGACAAAATATGTTCTTGTCATCTCGTCAAGCTCAGTTGGAGGCTGCGCAGTAACGCTCAGCTATCACTGGAAAAGAGCTTCTAATATTCTTCACTGGTCTCCGTCCAGAGCAACGGGATCTGTTGGCCCATTTCTTTAACTCTCTATGTTTTTTGTTTTTTTTTGCAGGATGGTAGGGGAAGACACATCCCTGATTGGCACACATTCTGTCCCTGCCCATAACCAATCCACTCTTCTTGCCTAAGCTTCTCTTGCCTAAACCTAACCAACCCAATCAGAGCAGGCAACGAGTACTAGCCTTTTAGAGTTGATTTCCCTACTGATATTCATGAGTCTTCTCCTACAAAAACAAAAACAAAGTGCAGCTGGGAGGGCATGAGAGGGGAGGTCTCCAGGCTGCAGCCATACCTGACTCAAATATCCTTTAGGTCCCGGTGATTATTTGTGAAATTGTGCAAACAGCCTTTTCAAGTCATTTGAGAAGGAAGGAGTGGTACCATTAAGCTCCCAAATTGACACTCGTCTGAGAAATGGAGTTTCAGCTTTACCTTAACGCTAAAATATACAATGACTGAGGAAGCCTAGTGACGAGTCCATAGCAACAAGTTCACGTTTTGAATTTCTTAATACCCAGTGTGCTTTGTTTAATGGTCTTTTTTTTTTTTAGAAGTAACTTAGTATTTGAAGTAATGCAGTACTGCAGGAAGTGTGCATTTAGTTTCCATATTACTGCGTTTCGACAACGTGAGTAAATCTACTGAAATGGCCACCATAACAGTGGAGTATGATGTGTAAGATGAGATAGCAGATGGTAGTGATGTATGCCATGGTTGTAATAAAACAAGAGCTATCTACATCTACTAAACCAAAACAGAAGGCATCAATAAATTGTTGGGGAGGGTAGGTGAATGCCTCAGAAATGGATTAAAAGGACCGAAATTACTTTGTTCAAATGAATAACCAAATATACAATTCTAAAATGCACAGTAAATATCTTCACAAATTGATTCAACAGGCTTTTAAAATACGTCGTAGTTCTTTGCAGGTCACCACGAAGTAGTAGGGTAAATGGAGTTAATTGAAGGACGGTTTAGGGCTGATATGAGTGCTGCTGTAGAGCAGACTTCCCCCGGCAGGCAGGGAGCGGCCGCCGGCAGATAATTATAACACTAACAACCATAATAATTTAAATAACAGAAGAGTAAAAACACCTGGTTTTCCCTCCGTGTCTGTCTATGTGGTAGTAAACTGGACCGTGTTTTCTCACCGTCCAGCGGCTCCACTCCCCGGCAGTTGCGGCAGATGTGTTTGATCTCTTTCCCCAGCTGGCAGTGGATCATGAACGGCATGTTGTTGTTGTTTGCGGCGGGCTCGTGCTGTTGCTGCTTGCCGCGGGACTTCGTCCTGCTCAGGCAGAAAGCTCTCCTTCTCTTTCCCGGTTTCTGTTCCTCGGACACGGCTAAAGATGGGGAGCCGGTGGCAGAGCCGAACCCGGACCATGAACACATCACGTCGCCTCCACGGCCCGCCATGTCTGAGCTGGACTGCAGGGCTAGACCATGAGCTGGACCCTTTGCTGCGCTCCGCTCTGGTGGAGGGGGTTTTAACTGGTTTGGAGCTCTATCCACTTATAACCTTTACTGTCGATGCTTGTAACAAGTCACCCACTATTGAAACTACTACTAGCACTAGGCTACTACTTCCGCCCAAACCTTACAAAATAAAAACAAATACAAAATATTAAATGATTAAAAGATGTGGCACTCCATATTCTTAACAAGAAAATATACAATACGATAATACGTGAATAATCTTGTTTTGACAAAGTCCACAATCTACTCTGGATCTTTCTTCGTTAAGTAATGTGTATTTTATTCGTGTAAATCGATATATTTCTTGGTCTTCTTTACTTTGTTTTGAAGGCTTACTTCACTTCCGATTTTAGCCCAGTTGCACTTTGACGCAGGTTACCTTCCAGATTCAGCGTCGCAGTGTTAGCCAATTAGGTTGAAGCGCCGGGAGATTTAGATCAAAAGGGATTAGAAAAAAAAAATCAAGGTTGATATGATTTATACACCTCAGGTTAAAAACTACAAATTACCTGAGTGACACAAAAGCTGAAAAAAATTTACGTACAGCAATAAAACCCTCTGACAGGTCCCATTCATCTTTTGTTTTATTTAATATTTTTTAATAAGAAGAATTAAATTGGTTTAAAATCCTCAACTGTCCTTTTAACCTCTTGTCCTTTTTCAGATTAACATTACATTTAATGCGTATATACATAAATAAGACAACAAATCTGTCATAAAAAGTACATAGAAATAATATATATAAAACGTATACATATAATACATATATTTCTACTTTTATTATACATCATATATCATATATTTACTTTTGTATTACTGGTTATTTTAAATTACCACCATTTAGTTTTATGAATCAGCTAGACTCTTGGAACTCTTAAAAAAAATTAAATTATTAAAATTATGACACAAATAAGATTTTAAAAAGGGATTGATTACATTATTTTGAATTAATTTGCACTCAGACTCACAAGGTTATAAGCCCACAGCAAGTATTAAAAGTAGCCTAATCAATAGGATGTTAAAATAAAATTTTCCTTCGGGATGAATAAACTATCTATCTATCTATCTATCTATCTATCTATCTATCTATTATCAATCCTGAACTTTATTGGAAAGACACCTCTGGAGAAGTAGTAGTAGACTACAGAAATACAAGGGTGAAAAATACTGGATGAAATTGGTTCTCTAAATAAACAATAATTCATGCATTTTTTTAATAAACATTTGTCTTTCTTTTGTGCTATCCATACTAAGGGACAGAATTAAGAGCTTATTGTACTGCATCTCATGTTCTGTGCTAAATTTGAAATGCTATTTTTTTTTTAAAAGTTGCTTGTTGGTTATGTTTTGTGGAGGCCAACGAAGGGTCACAGGCTGTAGCTACAGATCTCTGCCAGCAGGTGGAGCTCACTCACCGGTAACACTGAAGAAGACATTATTTTGTCTCTGTCTCAAAGCAGTGACAGACTGAGCCACAGGGTGCAGACTGGTGAGGAGTAGTCAGCGTCTAATCAGAAGCGACTCAGTTATCTCCTCCATGTTACAACACAGAGGGGGTATCCAAGCGTACAAAGCCTTGGACACATATGTACATGTGTGTGTGTGTATGTTTGAGGCTACACATTAGATGTAATTTATCATTTTACTCATGTACAATGTGTGTGTGTGTTGATCATGTATTTTACATAACGCTCAGATCAAAAGCATACAGTACGCTGCATTTTCCTAGCTGCAGACGATGATGAGTCACGAAGGCTTTCAAATTCAAAGTTAGGTTGTGTATCACAAGAGGAAAGGTGAAAGGTTTAGTGAACAAGATCCAGTCTAGTGAGCCCTCTCTTTCAATAAAGTATCAATCCTCCAGTCTTCCTCTTAGTTACAAGCAGTGGTGAAGGACATATTCAGATGCTTTACTAATTTAAAAGTAACCTACTACTATCACACTGTACTGTGATAAGTGCTGCATTGAAAAGGTTATATAAGTATAAGTAAAATCAGCAAAATGCAATTATGAAGTATTAAAGGTAAAGTAGCCAATGCAGAGACATTACCCCTATGATGGTTATACTATTATATATGATATCATGAGTTACTATTACACGTTTTAACGTTTTAATATAAAAGCAGGATGTCACTGTTGTAGATGGTTGAGGGGGCACTCATTGTTTTTAACGACCTTGTATAAAATGGCAATCATTATTTTTTTATTATGGCTTAATCTACGGATTTTTTTCACAATTAATCAATTGATTTCTAAATGTTCTGAAAATAGTGAAAAATGAAATGACAATTACCCAGAGCCCAAAATAACACCTTCACACTATGCTTTGTTTTGTCCAACCAATAGCCTTCCTCCACAGCGCTGTGGAGGAGGGTCTACTAAGCAGAAGGTGACGGACATCCGGCCGCAGAGAGGAACATCCGGTGGAATTTCCGGTGGCACCGGGGCATTCCCAGAAGTGGATCGTGGTAGATATCGACTAGCCTCTCATAGACACACAGGGGCGTCGGACTGGGAAAGGGAAAGGGACTGAGTACCCAGGGCCATCATGTGAGGAGGGCCCAAAAAGATGCTAGAATGAAGAGCTGTAGATGCAGGGAGGGGCCCATAGAAAATGCCTTTCTAAAGGGCCCAGAATTTTGTGTTATATGCCCCTGTAGACACACAACTGCTTTATGAAGAAGACAATTAAACCCACAACAGTTCTTGACTGAAGTAGAAACAAGGACCAAGTTAGAAAGACAATCTTTGCTCCTTATCTCAAGTATCACACAGGTTGCATTCTCTACTCTGTTGGTCTCATTCTGATGACTGGCCTGACTCATACCACCCCTTTGTTTCTAATGAGGAGGAGATGTGAGTCTAGAGCACTGGTGGTGTAGGGCTGATCAATAAATCCATAGTCTCACTCTCTCAAGGTCCTGACACACTAACCCTATAATCGGCCATCGGACAGTCTGGCAAGGTCGGTGACTCAAGTCTGTTGGGTGTGTTCCGTGCCGTTGTCTGTCGGAGGGGCCGGCGGCCGACCTGACCGTAGAGAGTTAAATAAATGGACCAACAGATCCCGCTGCTCTGGACGGAGACCAGTGAAGGATATTAGAAGCTCTTTTCCGGTGATGGTGGACAGGAAGAGATGGGGCTGCTCTACCTCCTGAGCCACATCGCCCAATCACAACTCAGAAGTACATTAGGTTAATTTACTATTTTTAAGCTTGCAGTAATGATACAGCATGCTGTAGTTGGGTAATTCCATATGTGCCTCATGAAGCAATAAGGTATCATGTTCTGTACATGTATGTCTTCAAATTAATATTGGTCCAGAGTTGGTTTGTAAGTAGCACGCGATATAAGTTATTTGAATGCTGGAGCTGCACTCTTCATCGAGGTAATGTCAAACTTGTATCCTGAGAAAATTAATACACCACTATTTCGAAACACAACCTTATTTGAAATAAAAAAAAACGCTCACAGTGCAGTATAATTAGATGAAGCTTTATTTTACTTTTTCATATTTTGACCTCTTCATACCCTTAGAAAGATATCTCATTTCATTCCACTATGCCTTGTTAATCTGAGTTTTAATCCAGAAAACGGCATTAAAAGAGACAAGAAATAGAAGTGCAGTGGGGACGAGGTGTCTTTTAGTTCCTGTTCCCTGCACACATGAGGGGCTCAGTGGGGACACAAAGGGTTGGCAGGTTGACATGTCTCAATGTGACAAGTCCAAGCACCTTCTGAATCAGAAATATACCACCTCATACTTACATACAAGTACAGTCAGAAATACACACCCACACACCGACACCCACACACACACACACACACACACACACACACACACACACACACAAAAGCATGAGACCACAGGTGTGCTTGTCACATCAGAGATGGCATGGCAGACAGCCTGTGGTGTGTACAGCTGTCAGATCGTTTTCTGTCTGTGAGACACTGCGCTCTTTACATCTGTCTCACCATAAACCGTCCTGTCCAACAGCATCTATCTTCAGGTTCCAGCAGTCTGAGCACATACTCCACATGAACCGTCCACTCCCCGGCTCAGCGGCGTCCCCACGTCAGCACACAGTAAGACTTATCTCTGTGTCTTTGTACTGTGATGGAGAATCGTCTCACCTTGACCTGCCTGAGCTGTGAGTCACATCTTCACGTTGTTGAGTCTGCCTGACAACTCTAACAAGCCTCCACGCCCACTCTGAAGCTCGCTAACAAACTCATCTAGTATTAGAAGAATGTAAAAAATAAATTTTAGTTTAATTTTTGTAAAGTATATCTGATTGTGGCATAGGATGGCCATATGTTGGCATGTAATTAAAATGCACGCCACATTAAGACACGACCAATGGGAACAACAATCATTGACATTGGTCCAGTATTAGTGAGATCGCTGCAGTTGGCACCGGTGAAACAAGCTACGATGTAAGGTAACAGGGCAAGTGTCCAGCTTGTATTTACCGCCACAGAAGTGCTTGTTTTGCCACTCACAGGCTTCGATTATTATTCTAAGTGTCTGACAACATTAAAGAGATTGACCTTTAAAAAATATTTGAGACCTTTCTGTTTAACCCGAAACAGCTCTGAGGTTGTGCTAAACCCACCAAAAAACATTTAAAAAAACAATACTTCTTGCGTGAATAAAGCCAACATATTTTCACATGTAATTCTGTAAACTATGTGTTTATGTCAACTAAAACAAGAGTTGTGATGGTTGGAAAAGTGGAAAAACAACCCAAAACGGCTTTTCACAGTTTTATGTTGTTTTTGTCGACTTTGAATGAAGTATATTTTACAATGTTAAAAAGGACTGTTTTTATTATTATTATTATTATTATTATTATTATTATATATGTATCTTATTTACATGGAGTTTTGTGGGTTTAGCAAACGCAATATCGCAGATGGTTTATATGTTTAAAAAAGGATCTCTTACTCTTTAACAGAAAGATCGACCTCCTTAGAAATCCTTTCAATAATCTTGTCAGACATTTAATATTAATCTGAGCCTGTCAGTGGCAAAACAAACAATATCTGCTTAATATTGGACCAATGTCAAAGACTGTTGTTCCCATCAGTCACTTAAACACAAACATATAGGAAAAAGGGTGGCACAATTGCATGTTGTAAGACTGCAGTTTTTTCACTCAGAATCTGTACAGAACAGTACTGCACCAACTCATATTTTTTAGCATCTCAATAAGATGAAATAAACCTACAATTTTTAAAAGTGGTGAAAACTAAAAGTGGTGAAAACTAGAGAAAAATCCCACCAGAAGGAATGAGAGCCACAGCCGATATCTTCAGATGTCTTGTTTTGTCTGACCAACGGTCCAAAATCCAATGATCATAAATTTACAATAAAACAAAACATACAAAAGCAACACATCTTCACAATTCAGAAGCTGGATCCAGCAGATATCACCCATCTCTGATGATTCAACAATAACTGATCAAATGTCAAAACTGTTGTGTGTCTCTCTCTCTTGTAATTCTACCAATGCAACTTCTGCCTGCTATGTACACGCAGCACCTGGTGCTGTGTAGTTACTCTTTCTGAGCGGTCCAAGGTTAAAACGTGTTTTAAACTTGTGTGTTCTGTACAAATTGTAAAACCCTTTGAGACAAACGTGCCTTTCCAGAAACAAATTCCCAGATACTGAAAAATCCAAAGACTTTATTGGAATTACTTTCTACCAGAGCTAGACAGCAGTGATCCTTTGCAGTCATTTGTCAGTAACCTGAAAGACGTGGGGTTTCATCTATGAAAGGAAAAATGATCCTTCCTAAAAGTGTTCGTACGCCCAAAAGCCAAAAACATCTGTAAGCAATGTTCCCTTTATAGATCACAGATTACCCACAAGTACGCATACGTGAATCAGCCTCTCATCCCTCCCTGAACACGCCCATTTTTAACCATACAAAGTCAATGTAAAGCACCTCGTGAATGCAGATCTGTATGTTAATGACCCTGGTAGTTCTTTCGTAACGCCAAATCATGAAGACTGGTGGTGAAAAACTTCTCAGAAGCTCGGGAATTGCTGCAAATTGAATTATAACAGCGGCCTGTTCTCCACAGTGTAGGGAAACCTGATGTATAGACTACCTATATTAATAATACCTTCCAAAACGGCAGGCATCCTGGGACAGCTTTGATATACCAGACATATATGATAAGATACATAACAGAACTATATATTATATCCAAGCCTTGAAGACAAAGATGAGGATTATTTATCATCTTTACAGTATATAAAACACTTAGCTCTCAACCATTTCCCTCTGGAAACAGCCGGTTGCCCACAGAGTGGCAAGGACCTGTATTTAGACCGGGAAGGCACGGTTCTGGCATGTTGCATTCTCTACTGGACCCAACAGTACATAGATCCAAGAATGCAGCTTTAGGGACTTTAAATCAGCATAGTCATTGCCATGGTCTCTGAAGTCTCTATCTCTACTGATTCTGCCATTGGCGTAATCCTCCTGCAGGGCCAGCAGTGACCTCATGCAGCATTACGCACGGGGGTCACCACAGTATTTATATGTTTACAACTATTTGTGATTGTAGACACCTTGCCAAAATCTCAGCATCAACTAGTGGTATCCCCAACCAAGAGATACAATTTTAAGATGGAAGTCTAATAGGCAAACACACTTTTATTCTCGCTGATTTGTCACGAACAGTATTAAAGTTCGGCCCAATAACGAGGACAGTGGTCCTTATTTATTCTTTTTCTTCTGGCGTGTATAGTAGGGTCCCCCCCCCCACCATGGCTTGTGTGTGTGCACTGCTGCTCGGGTTAAATAGAGGTCTTCTAAAAGAGCCAGATCTGCCATTGTCAATACGTGATCAGCTGACGACTTCTCTTTCTGATACATGCTGCACCGCAAGTCCACACTGACTCAAAAACTCACGTACACGAGGTCAGACCACATGTGAGATTTTTTCGCAGCCTACGCTCACGTTCAAATTGATAAATGCTGAGCATTGCGTAGGAATCGGCGTACGCCAGCCCTACGCCTGTTTTAAATGAGGGCCAATGTCTCCAAAATGCGCGTACGCATGGGTCAGAGTTTGTGTGTAGGATCGCACAGTCTCCCGTCAAGTTTTTTTTTTTTTTTTTTTGATAAATCACAACCTTTGCGTGGGAAGTGGCGTAAACACATTTTCAGCCACGTTTTGTGCGTACGCCACATTAAAAATGAGACCCCAGGACATTGGGAAAACTCAACAGCGGGGACTCTTTGCAGAAGTCCTTTGTCGATGCTTTGAAATCCCAAATTCCATTCACCTCCACTGTTTTAGACTAGCTGTAGGCCTACATTTGTTTGTACATTTTATTTGCCACTTGGATGGATTTGCACATTCTTTCCTTTGTATTTTTTCATCTTTATTTTTTATTTAATAGTTCTTGCATTCTACCCTATATATTATTTCTTGTATATTCTGATTGTGTGCTGTGTGTCTTATATTTTGCTGCTGTAACACTGAAATATCCCAATTTGGGAAGTCTATCTAATCTAGTGACTGACGTCTCAGGCAAATAAAACCTTAACTATCATCCTCTTGGGTAAAGAGGTTACATTCATAATGAAGTGAGATCAGTTTTAAAAAAATTGAGAAAAATTTGCAATTAGTCAAAAAGAAAAAAACTTAAATGACATGATAGTGAGAACGTGAAAGTAGATTAATGTTGTTTAAGTATGGACACTAGTGTACACTGGCACGTGTCCATTGGTTACTACACAAGTATGTGAAGGTATCCGTAAAACTATATTTATTGATAATGTGGAGTTATTCATTATACAGTAATTATTTTATTGTATTGATAATATGGAAGTATTAATGTAACATTGATTCTTTTGTTTCACCTTTTTTTGAACCCCAGGAAGAATAGTTGTTACTACGGTAACAGCTACTGGGGATCCTAAATAAAGAAATACATTATCATTGCCGTCTTTCTGATTAATTGTCATACTGGATGACCACATGACCTTCCCTCTTCTCTATTTCTGATGACCATCCATCACCCCTACATGCAGTATCACCTCCTCATCCCATCTGATCTCCATCAGGCAGACAATATTAATCATCCTCTGGCCTTGATAATGCTGTTGCTAATTTAGGCCCCTCACTGTTGGCTCCAGTCCTGACAGAGATTCGGTATGCAAAGTTAATGTGCTGCTCTGTCGCCAAGACAGGAGAGGTGGAGACCAGGTGGAGCCCTAAAACAGACTCCCTCTTCCATTTCATCTTCATCACTCTGCTCCTCTCTACCTCCATTTTCCCCATCGCTTCTGTCACCCAGAATCTGATGCTCTGGGTGTTCCTGGGTGACAGAAGTTAATTGTTTGGATTTGATTGGATGGAAGAGGCATACGGCGTGGAGGTGGTGTTTTGTAGTTGATTATCTATACGGCTGGGGTACTGCCCAGTTTCTAACTCTAGCGGACTTCACAGCATGGCTGTTCTGGAGACAAACAGGAAGTGTGATGGGGCTAAGAGACGTTTCTTCCTCTCGGCTTCCAGTTGTCATCATCACTCTGGGAGAGAAAATTAGAGAGACGTCTAAAACCTCTTATATCATCTGGGTGGTAGTATTATTATTATTAGGGTTCTGCTTCTAAATTCAAGGCTTTTTAAGACCTTTTGACTACCTCATAGAATGCAAATGTGATTTAATACCCTCTACACTGTCATATCGGTCAAAGAATAGCAGAAAACCCAGTAGGGACCGTGAGACGTACAGCGTTTTATTACGTACATGAATTTATTGACATTTATTGTCAGTAGTTCACAGCTGTATACGACATGAGTTCATAGTAATAAAATTACAGTAATCAATTAACGTGACCTGGGCCCAGATAAGTGGCAGAAAATTAACTGATGGCTTAATCAATTCACAAATAATGAAATAGGTTTAGTTAGAGTTGTTGCTATAAAATTGACCCTTGCTCATTAGGAGTCAGTGAGAACGCAAATGTCCCAATCAGTTGTACCGGACACATAACAGGCTTTACCCTGCCAGCTCCTTAATACAAAGTCTGTGTAATGTCTGGTTGAGCCTAATATTATAATAACAACAATATATAAATAAACAATACAAAATTAAATTTTTGGGGTGGAAATACCTCAGTCCCCGGTTCCCCGGTTCAAGTCCCCGTACGGACCAAATGCCATGAACAAAATGATCTAAGATGCACTAGAAACAAGGCTTGGTTAATAACTTGCAGAGAACCAAGACACCGGTTGATTGCATTAGACTCGTTCAGTAGCCTGGTGCGCGGTCTTCAATCTACAACTCTTCAACAACTCTTTTGGTGCTGCTTGGCTCGCGGTAACCCACTTCCTGGCTGATTCTACCGCCACTCCAGTAGAGGCGTTAATGAGGTCAAAAAACAAACAGGATTGAGTTGGTTCATTGACGTATGGCACTTCTTGGTTCTCTCGGTTCAGTGACAGGAGTCGGGTTAATTAACCAGCTCTTTGGTCAGTTTGTCAACACTACGGCTCATCAGGGCTCGGTTTACACCTATCGCCATTTCTAGCTACTGGGGAACCATAGACAGGCTGGGGGAACTCATAGTAATTAAAAAAAAACAAATTCATAGACATTTTCATGCCATTGGACCTTTAAAGGGAAACTCAAGTTCATATTAGGAAGCAGCTTAAGTTAAATGTGAAAATCACCAAATCTGGTTTAACAGGCTTTTCTCATTACATGAGCTTCTGTGTCTGGTTTGGTCTCTTGTTATTTTCTCCATGTGTCTCGAGATTTGTTAGCACACCAGGGACAGGAAATGCAATAAGGAAGGACAAAGGAAGTCTGCGACTTCAAAAGTGACACCAAGTTCAATGTTTTCTCTCCTTCATACAGTTTATTGATCTCCATCTCGCTCGCTGCCATTCATTGTTCAAACACCTCAACACTCCCCCTTCCTCCCTCCCTCCTCTCTGTGACTTTCAGCACATAGTTGGTCCCACTATGTGCTGAATTAATACAAAGTGACAGATCGTGCATGTGCGTGTGTGTGTGTGTGTATGTGTGAGAGAGAGATAGACTCTGCATATCACTGGGTAATGAGTCTCCCTCTCTTCCCTATCTGTCTCCTGTATGCGGCTCATCTGTTTTGATGGTGGCCTTCATCACTACAGACAGCATACTTGAGAAAAACGAACAAACGCAAAAGCACTGAAACGCAGAACAGCTACCGTTGAGGTTCCTTGCCTCTCTGGCTGTATTTTGTTTTTTGGTTGTATATTTTTGTCTCTGCCCGAGGACAGCTCCTGCAGCTACCCCCCACAGCAAGGTTGAACCACAAGGGGACACACTTAAAACTACCACAGGGGGACTCGCATATCAAAGGAGAGGCTTGCAGACTGGCTACAAAACACAAAAGAGTACAACACAGTAGGCGCCCAATAAGGGATTAAGACTGAAGAAATTACAGAATGCACCATGCACAAGAAATAGAGCCTGACCTGAATTAGACCTGAATACTATGTTACTAGTATGTATTGTGAGGGACTTGAGAGAAGTGGGAGAGGGAGGGTGGGTACAACCAAATGATAACTAAGACATAATACTTCCTGGGATAAGCCAAATGTATCAAGACATTGTGAATCTTGTCATGAACTGAAATGTACTCTCATTGCAATCTTTAATTCCAATATAATTAAACTAACCCTATATCTACAGCAACACATGACATCAACAAAGCTATCCAATGTCCAATCAATGTCCAGCATCTCTATGTGGTTACAATAAAAAGAACTCAAGCATGATAAGCATGAGAGAGGAAATGTCATGCACTGATGCTACAAAACACTTCACAGACTGAGGATACACAACAGGGCGCTGGTATCCAAGTGGGTTTACCTTGGAAGCCACACTTCTATGCGCTCCTGTACTCTGACATCACACCAACTAAGAGACTTTCCCATAGAGACGCAAAGATTATTTGATGATTTAGTTTAAATAGTTGTCAACTATTAAATTAATCGTCAACTATTTTGATAATCTATGTCATTTCTTATGAAAGAAAAGTACAAATTCCTTGATTCCAGCTTCCTTAATGTGAGTATTTTCTAGTTTCTTCACTCCTCTGTTACAGTAAACTGAATCTTATTTGAGTTATGGACAAAACAAGACATTTGAGGACATTATCTTGGGCTTCGGGAAACACTGATCAACATTTTATAGACCAAACAGCTAATTGAGTAATCGTGAAACTAATCGACAGATTAATCGATAATGAAAATAATCGTAAGTTGCAGCCCTACTTTCCCACCATCTTGATTGTCAATTTAGGTCTGGTTTTAGGGTTTTTTCTCTCTGCTCAATGGTTAGCTTGTCTGAGCTGAATGGACAAACCTGCGTGCCAGCGGAGGAAGAGTGAGGGGTTTTGTATGTTTGGTGGGAGGAAGCACGGCAGGAAGTACTCCTCTGCATTTAAAGCTCTCAAGCTTCCTCCTTGTGTCCCTTTTGTATTCTGCACAGGTAGTTCTACCATGCAGATAGCAGTGGTGTGTGTCTTAGGGCTGCGCTATTAATAGCAACTTTATTGAAATCGCACTATGGACTAGTGCAATATTCAAATTGCGTTATATTTGTTCAAAGGTAAAATAATTGTCAAACCATTTTGAGTTAAGTATTGTGGAACTGCAGATACAGCCCAGCCTATAAATCATATCCTTCAAACTAAATCCTTGCAAAAATGACATTATAATCTATTTAAGTTTATTATTCAATGCAAATGAGAATAATGATACAAAATTCCCCACAATATCGTGAATCATATCGCAATAACAGCCAAAATAATCACAATTAGATATTTTCCTCATATTGTGCAGCCCTGCTATCTGTGCATGAGAAAGAGAGAAAAGAGTATAACTCAGATAGTGGGAGGTGGTGTGTGTGTGTGTGTGTGTGTGTGTGTGTGTGTGTGTGTGTGTGTGTGTGTGTGTGTGTGTGTGTGTGTGTGTGTGTGTGTGAGCGTGCCGTTCCCACCATATTCTATGGATGACAGCCAACTCTGTTTCTTTTTCACTGTGCCAGTCTTTATGTTGCCACAATTCAAACAGCCTGCCACCCTGTCCTCCTCCTCAGACTCTTCCTACTCCTCCACCTCCTCTCCTTTGAAACCTCTCTGTCTCAGTCTTTCATTCACGTCTTTATTAGAGCTCTCTGTGTTTGAATGAGAGCGTGGTAATGCCTGCGTCTTGGTCTTTGTGAGAAGCGCTAAGCTCTTACTGAGCTGACCTGGATTGACGTTGCTGGAGCGGAGCGGTGCTGCCTGGGATCTGGACTGGCTCGAAATGGTGGAGTGCAGCAGGAACGCCAAAAGAAAGGCTTTGAAATGGATCTGGTCTGATTAAGTTGCATAAAAAACCTGTAATTTAAGGTTATTCTTATTAGCTTCCTTAACCATGATTGACCAGTAGGTCCATTATTACAAATGCGTGTTGTACTTGAAAATCATTACTCAAACCCACAGAACTCCACTTTAATATTGCACTAATAAAATATGTGTTGTATTAAGACTCGGTTATTTAACTACATAGTGTGAACCCCACAGAATATTTTTTACACTCTACAGATCTTTTCAGCTTATTGTTTTGGTTTTACCGCAGTCCAAAACTAATTTCAGCTTTGTATTTAGGAGCTGTTTTTCAGCAAACAACCTCTGAAAAGCACACTGTACTCTACCTGCCCAGCACCAAGCAGTGGAAAGACAACGTTAGAGACCAGTTGGTGAAGAAAGTAGAACATGTAGCAGCTAAAGAGCCAGATATATTTCTCAGGAGAGAAACCAGAGCCAGAAGGACATTTAACCCAACAAACTCATGTTGCACCGTTTCTACTGGATGTGTAAGTAGGCAAGTGTTTGCCAACCCATTAGCCAAAGTCCAAAGGCCAGAACACATCAGCTGTCTGTCCATCAATTTGTTTTGGAGCTCATCTGCCCCCTAGTACAAATTAGATAATTTGTCATTGCCTTCCAAAATTAGAAGGTGTTTTCTGTTCAGTCACCCCATCTGCAAGACAACATCGCTCGTCAGTGCCATCAGAAATCCTTACAAAAATGATTCATACAACCGTGTTGTGAGTGTGTGAGATTGGTTAGGCTCAGGTACAAAACCTATGTGGGTACGGTTTTGGGTTCGGCACAAAACTACTTGGTTAAGGCTTGGGGACAATTGTTGTCAGGGTTCAAATAAAAATAAATGTCAGTTGGAAACAGCAACCTGACAAGATTAAGCTACATTCTTTGTCGATCCATTCTTTAGCCCAGACCACCCTCTGATGGTATTTTTAGTGCTAATAACAAATATTTTACTGTTAAATACTCAAAATATAGCTCAAATTAAGTGAAGGAACAAGCAGATAAGATAAGATATGTGCAACACATAAAGCTGTGTCTAACTACTGTATAAAGCCACTCAAGGGGAAATTTGGAGACTAAATAATATACAATGCTTAATTATATGCTTATTAGATTTAGCAGATCAACATCTGTGAGCAGATTAATGTTTTAAAATTGCTGTTAAGTCTCCCCAATCTGTTTCTAATATGAATAAATCAGGTCAATGAAGGCCTAGAGTAAAGCAAAAGCAACTAGCAGTAATGATTCTGCACTGATAGCAAAGAAACGACCTGTAGTGAAGTCATCTCATCCTGGTTCAGCACTGAACCTGGATGAAGAAGGTTGAGATTAAGAGAACAACAAGCTATGTGGTAAAAGACCCGGTGAGAAACCTTTATTCACTATATCTACCTCATACGCATCCGACACACACACACACACACACACACACACACACACACACACACACACACACACACACGGCAAGGATGCATATTTACACATGCGCGGATTGAATATTTGTCACACATGAATGGTGACACACATCAAAGCAAAGAGTGGGCTGGATTTATGCTAAACAACAGCAGCTAATCACACAAACATGAAGTAAATAGGAATGAGGGGAGTGGGTAAGCACAGGGCTGAGAAATATATGAGATTAGAATAAAGCAATTCTGGGAGGAGGGAAAGAGAGAAAAGACAACAGAAGCAAAAGTTGACAAATATCCCTCTCCTTACTTAAAGCTGGCAGTGCCCACTGGATTCTTGATGATGCCACACCAGCCTCATGCAACTACAGTCAGCCTGCTTTGTTTTTAATAACCACGAGAAGCACCCCAACCCCCCCTTCAGATTCAGATAATGGCCATGGAAAGCCTGCCACAAAGCTCCAGGAAATAGTGCTACTCATATCAGGGAGGCTCGGCTAATCTGGCTAAGAGGAGGTGCTGCGTTCAAACAGGAAACAAAATGGAGAGGAGGCTTGTTGAGGGCCAGAGAGAGGGCAGCCGAGAGAGAGTATAAGTAGGTAGGTCTGAGCACCATGAGTCATAAAGGTCTAAGCGGGCTAAAAAAAGAGGAAGCATGTGAGTAATTCCTGATCTCATTAAGATTTACATAAGACTGGCTTTTCCAAATACTGTACATTTCTTACCTTTGCATTAGGCCGAAAGAAAAGAGAAGCTTTAAGTTTAAAGCAAATCTACACCTCATGTTATACCTTTGCATAAAAAATAAACAGTGTAGAGCCTTTTAATTACTGACTAGCAGGCATGCTTAGCAGAACAGTTGTGGAAAAAGAGCACATTAAGACAAAGGAGAACAATAGCCAGACAGGGGAATTTTCTACATTTGGCATCTGGAAAATATAGGCTTGATTCTAGCCTAGACTGCCAGGCTATGTGTGACATAGGGTTTCTCACATTGGCCAATTCTGGGGGAGGGTCGAACTCAATTCAGATGCAGTAGGTCTTTAAAAAAGAAAAAAAAAAAGCCCTCTCATATATTTAGGCTAATGTAGATGATCGCCAATAGAGGAATGCCGATTACGTGCAAATCCTCCGGCTCTGTTCGCCTATTCCGCTCGGTGGCATTTTCAGCACCGAGGGGCAGAGGACAGCTCCGCGCGGACGGGATATTAAAGCAGCTTCCTTCAGGAATGAGGACGGGAAAGAGGTTATGTGAAATAATAATAATAAAAAAGACAACAAATTGAACGTAGATCTAGCTGTAAATCCATACCATGATGCTGACCAGCCATGCTTCGTGACAGCATACCACCGTGACCATGGCAACAAAGGAAACAATAACTTATCTGCCCTGTTTTCGTGCACACAAACTGGGATTAAGCCACCACGTTTGACGAGGATCTCGCATGCCGGAGCATGCATTCCTCACCCTTCTCCAAATGCAATAATAATAACAACAACTGAGTAGCCAGAGGCGGCCAAGTTTGCACAGTATTTCACTGCAGCCGACAATCAAGGCGGAGTCTGGTTGGAGCAATACCAATCAATGGTCCTACAGGGATAATTAGGTTTCCCATATAGCCTTGCACACCGCATATCACACACGCATAACTGGAATAAAAAAACAGTATCTCCTCTACGTGGGAAATTCACTGTGTGGTTACCGAATAGCCTACCCAGGTGCAGCTGAGCACCATGGGATACCGTCAGAGCTGCACAATGAAAGCCCAACGTCATGCTAATGCGTGGGAACTGTCACTAAACGATGGAGCGATTTTCTCACAGCGAGCACCGATTCCCTACGATATCTCCCCCCCACCCCCCTCCGCGGAGGCTACTAACACACCCAGACATGACGTGGGAGAGCATCCGTGTCACTGGCTGGCTGCCTACCTGTCTCCAGGTGTAAAGAGATCCTCGCCTCGTTGATGTAAGGCGTGTCGCTCTTGGACCGGACCCTCCGGATAGGTCTGCGGTCTACCTCCTCCTCCGGGGCCGCCGCCATGTTCGGCCTGCCGGGCAGCGTCCACTGGCGACCGGCGGGACTGCGAGAGACTCTGCGCCGCAGCAGCCACTCGTGCACCCGCCCGGGCAGACGGTGTAGGAGGGGGGCGGGCTATTGTGATGGAGAGAGAGAGAGAGAGAGAGAGAGAGAGAGAGAGAGAGAGAGAGAGAGAGAGAGAGAGAGAGAGAGAGAGAGAGAGAGAGAGAGAGAGAGAGATGGTAGGCTGGATGAGCTTCTGTTCCTTTCTTTTACTGTAAGTCAGCTCCACCTGCAGCTCCAACTCCACGTTTGGAACACATTGTCCAATGAAAAGAATCCCACCAATGACGCATTTAACCTCTCCTGTGTGGCTCATATAGCCTATAGTATACAGTCAATAAAGTTATTTAGTATTCAACAACAATGTTGGTAATTGATTAAAATGTCATTCTATCATCAAGCCAAAACTATCTCTGGTTCCAGCTTCTCAAAAGTTAAAATTAGTTTGTTTCCTCTGTTTTATATCATTGAAAATGTAGTCTAATGTCTTTGCGTTTCAGACTGTTCATTCAGCAAAATAAGCACTTTGAAGATGTCGCCTTGGCATTTGGGAACTTGTGAACTATTATTTGATATTTAAAATTGACAGAATAATGAACAACCGATTCATCAAAGAATAATGTACGTATAAGTTGATAATGAAAAAAAGTATTTCTCACACCATCTTTAGTTTCAAAAGGAACTACAAGGACAGGTCTATATATTAAAAAAGGTTGATAATTCACTTGTAGTGATAAAAGAAGAAACTCAAAGAAGATAAGAAATATAAAGTTCACACTTGATATTGAAATGTCATTGGTGAGATAAAACACCCATTAAAGTCAATATGCAGACTCAAAACCTGCTTGGACACAATTTGGACCTTTTTTAGTCATTTTGTCAAACATTTGAGTTTTGTGCTGCTTGTAAATATAGCAAATGTTACTTCTTTCTGACGCCACAAGCTAAAACAGGTTTTCTTTTAGCCTGACAACACCTGCAAGACTGGCCAATAGAAATGCATTCTGGTTGGGATAAAGAAAGTGACTCAGGCTCAACCACAAGAGGCACCTGTTCTAATTACAGGCTGAGGAATACATAATGGCAAACATGATATAAAACAAATGCATTACCGGCCGCAGCATTCTGACAATAGCACTGTGAGTTAGAGCTGGGCAATATATTGATATTATATCGATATCGAGATACGAGACTAGATATCATCTTAGATTTTGGATATTGTAATATCATAATATGGCATAAGTGTTGTCTTTTCCTGATTTAAAGGCTACATTACAGTAAAGTGATGTCATGTTCTGAACTTACCAGACTGTGTAAGTGTTGTATTATGTGTTGTATAATTTGCTTTTACCCACTTAATCATTATATCCACATTACTGATGATTATTTATCAAAAATCTAATTGTGTCAATATTTTGTCAAAACACCAATAGTCAACACTGCAATATCGTCGCGGTATCAATATTGAGGTATTTGGTAAAAAATACCATTTAACATTTGATTTTCTCTATATCGCCCAGCCTGTGATACAGCCTATAAGTAAAAGGTTACAGTCAAAATCTATATCAAACACAATATAGCTGCTTTTTCTTTTACCAAACCAACTTTTGTGCAGTATTAATTAAATATTCACTATATGGACCAGAAGAAGAAATGCACTACATAAACTGTGAAAAAAAGAACAAGCTTTGGTTTAGGCACAACCTTACTCAATGGAAATACCACTTGAGTTTAGTATTACAATAATCAAATTGTAATGTTAGGAAAGTCTAATGTCAATTTCTTCTTACCTGCCTCATTAGTTTAGCACATAGCTGCTGCAACACTGCAAGTTCCCATTGTGACTATAGACATTTTCAAAGGTAACAACATAACCATACGGTACTGCACATGTTCGTTACTATGGCCCAAACTTGACTTCCGGCAGGCTTCTGCCAACAAGTAAATTGCGTTAGCTTGTTACTGTAGCTAGTGTTGGGCTTTTAATTCTGCCCAAAGGTTCTTTGTTAGGAAGGAAGATCCACAAATTGCAGTTGGAATATGAGATACTTTATTACCACAGAATATTCTGGTGACAAGATATAAGTGAGACACAGAGAAGAATCCCAGCAGCTCACCCAAGTTTGTCCGTCTTCCTCTTTCTGGCTGCAATCTTTTATACACTCATTTCGGACTCACAGAACAGGTAGCCTAGCAACTTAACAGGGAACATCTGGCTTCAGTGGATACCACACAAGATCAGACGAGCACATCATTTTATCACAAGAATTATAGACTACTCCTTTTTCTGGTGTTATCTTTTCAACCGCAACCTTTATCTGAGGTTCTTTTACACTGAAACATTTACTCACCCTAACTGAACACAACACCCTCAAATGATGAATATAATTCACACAATATTAAGCAAAGTAATTATAAATTCCAACAATTCACACAATTTTAAGCAAAGCAATTATAAATTCCAACACTAGTTAAAATGATTAATAGTTAATAGTGTAATTAAGTCGGTTGTTTTATAAAAGTATAAACTCATGGTAGTTAAACTTAGTTTATATTGCAAATAGCTCTAATGACAAAGAGATTGAATACAAGTCAGACAGACGTAAACTGGGATTCTTTTATTACGATTATTATCTGGGCTTGCCAGACGAAGAACAGAAGCGTTACATGGCCAAACTCAAATGCGATAAAGTTACACTGCCAGACCAGTTCAACAAAATGATGAGAAAACATTTTTTCTCTACGGACTTGTCTGATTTAAATGTAAATGGACGCTGGCATTTATAGCTCTTTTCTAGTCTTAACTACTCAAAGCTCTTTTAATAGTACAGGAACCATTCATACACATTCATACACTGTGGCCGAGGTTGCCATACAAGGGGTTCAGTGTCTTGCCCAAGGACACTTCAACATGGGACTGCCAACCTCAAGGCATAGCTTGCAGCCTGGATGCATACAACTATTTTCATTCCAGAAAAGTTAAAAGCATCCTAACCTATAAAAATGGACATACCTGTGTCGTTTACGGGGAAATCGAGGCAGGTCAGACACTTTGCAAACTCTATGCTACTTCGCCAGGATTGTTCGACAAAGTCCGGCGAAGTACAAAACGGCCATTGCACCTGCATAGCAGAGTATGGCCATAACATTAACGGTACATTTGACAATAGCAGTTGGATCAGCCTTTTCCATTACTGCCACTTATCCGTTTGATAATTGAACGTCTATCTGGATCTTTGCAGCAATGGTGAGGTGTGTAGTCATGTGGGCACTGCATTATGAACACAAAAGGCCCCCAAAGGCTATTATACTCAGGTACAGTTAGGGATGCACTGTCTCGGGCTATAATCGGCCAGTCTTCTTATTTGGACCCCACTACAACACCTGGAGCTTGATGTGCCTTATGACAATGACTTTGCCATCACATATATGCAAAGGTTACGTAGCTTCTACTTTAAACTACATGGAAATGGTCTCAAAAGCAGCTCATTAGTATAGAATCAGAAAATGATTTATTGCCAAGTCACGCTTATAATTTATTTGCCTTGGTGGTTGGTATTTTCATACATAAACGTTTTTAACGTTTATGTATGAAATAAACAGTAAATACAGAAACAAATATGTACAATATAACTGATAGATACAATTTGATAACTGTTTAACATTGAGAAAAAAAGAGGCTGTATGGACTAGTGCAGGATATGCAAATGTTTATGATATATAGAGTTTATGTGTTTGAATGATATAGAAAATGAGTTTCATTCATAAAGCCTCAGAGAAGAGGAAAAAAAGCTCTTTATTGAAAATATCTGTAGATGAGGATTTGTTTGTATATACTGTAATAAAGTATTTATTGCTAGTTGTTGGTGTTCATTACTGACTCTATACTGTATTACTGAGTTAGCGTTACTGGGAGAATAAGTTACAGATGAATCGGTGCATTTCAATTGTTGCATATGGTAACTTACTGTAGCTTACTTTGGATTTATTGTGAGCTAATCTGGATTAAGAGCATATACGGTTTGTTGAAGCAGCGAATGTTATAATCACTCCTGCTTTACTTTGGTACCGGTGGTTCCCCAGATTTGAAAGCGCTGCACAAACGGTCAATATTTTGTCTATAATGCAAAGACTTATTGTTTCTACGTTCTAACATGCTGACCGGCATGGTGTTCTGCAAAATTCTGTAACACCTCGGTCTTCCTGTGGCCCTTTGCGCGTGGATTCTCACTCGTGACATTTTTCTAGAGTGTCGCCTCTAATTCTGCCCGTTGTTTTGTAGATGCTGGTACGTGGAGACGGACACATTTGGTGGCAATGTATTGAGGAAAACTGAAGCCTGAATCAGCCGTTACATGGTCTCCTTGTTCAAGTAGGTCAATCAACCCAGAATTTTTTGTAATAACCTTGGCACTAGCACAACCCCCCCCAGACTCTTATAAAAATGTAATAGCCCCTGTTGGACTAATGCCAATTAGGAACTTCAGTGTTATGTGACTTGTAGTGGGAGTAGATGATTGCTCGTGTTTGCAAACTAGTTGGCCTCTCAATGAACACTTGACTACGGTGTATTATACATCTGAAATGTTGGAAAGTTGTAGTCTTGAAGAGAGTGGGTAGATTCCTTCTGATATATTTTCTGGATTGCCACCGGACAAGGCATTGGAATTATTTAGCCATCACCTCGAGCCATTCATGGAAGATGTAAGAGTTCAGACGCTTCATCAGGACCACAAGGAACCGCTCAGGAAGGGTACGTATGGTTGAGGATCATTCCATTTTGTTGTCAGGTACGTGAAAAACACGGAGGCAGATGGTAGACCGGTGTAAAAATGAATGTGCTTGTCATTATTTTAAATAAAATCGGACATGCTGCCAGACATATCATCTTGTAGGTGTTTTCCTTGAGAATCCAGTTTCTTCTCCAGTAAAGCCAGTTTTGTCACTTTTCCCAAAGTTCTTGTCTTGTTCTGTCGATTCTTTGGGACATTTTTGTTGTTGTTTTGAAGTTTAAGCTTTCTCCGACATTTTTTGTCACCGTTTGACATTTTCTAACTTTTTCTGAAGTTCTTTTTCACTTTTTACAATGTCTTGGTGAATTTTTCCTGCCTTTTTTGGACGTTTTTGTGTTTGTTTTTTTCTCCAACATTTCTGTCACTTTTTTCAGTGTTCTTAAATCTTTTTTGTTCTTAAAATGCTATGAAATTAAATAAAACACCAAAATTCAATAAATATAGTGAACTGATCAGTTATTTAACTTGTGAGGAGCGTCGTATGGAACCATCCACTTATTATTATTTTTTTTTTACAACTTGGTTAAAGGAAACCCAAATTTCGGGTTTAGAAACTTTTGGAAAATGAGTCAAATTTGACCCCGAGAACAACATTAGGGTTAAAATCAATTTAATTCAGACATACAGCAAAAAAGATGAACGTAGTACAAATGCTCCCTCTGCTGGTCCTGTCTGGTTCTTGTTGGGGTTATTATCTACCTCGCTGGCCCTCTTCATAGGCTCATTTCCTCACACACCAATCCACTTACTACTGCTGCTGGGCTAGTGGATGAGGGGAAACCTTCGTATTATACATCCATGGAGAAAACACCCGACTGAGTTCCTGCTGACTCCAGCTGATAGTCCTGGTGGAGCCTCTATTAATACATCCATGGGCTGAACCTGACGAGCCAGTTGGTTTGGATTTCCGTGTTATGTGATAACATTACAGCAATTATCGTGTGATCTCGTAGATATCGCGAAAATCCAGCTGCCGTGCAAGGTAAGTAGCTAGCGTTAGTTAACGTTAGTAAAACACAGTTGTAACAACATCTAGAACTCATTCGTAAGTATATAGCTTAAGCTAGCTATAAGAACCATGGGCACGCCACTTCACAGCGTAATGTGATGCTGGTGAAGACGTTGCCGTTTCCTTGGATACGAGCACTAGCTTGTTAGCGTGCTAGCTAACTTCCATTACCTTCTGACAGGCTTTTAGCTTAGTTAGCTAGCATATGTTAAAGCATAGACAGTTCGAGAAGGTTAAACCCAGCTAGGTTAACGACAGGCTCCGGTAACTATTTAGCTACGAAGGTCCATGCTTGTTATTGTGTTGGAAAACTAGAGTGTTAAGTGAATAAAGCTTTGCAGCGTTTGGGGCTTTCTTTATTTTTGTACCGTTTTGGGGCTTTAATCCACAGAAACACAGTGACATCTGGTGGTTTGCTAAACGTAGTTAGCTAGGCTATATTAGCACTAGGCTACATTAGCTCTTCAAGACAGGCAGAGAGCAACACCTCTATAATTTAAAAGGTTTTAGTCTCATATATGCAATACAAGTTCAACAAGCCTGTGTGCTATTATGAAATCTAATACTTTTCATCAAAAGTGATGCATTAAAAATGCAGATAGTATCGTGCAATATGTTATAGTAACGTTAAATTGATTAAGCATTATCCCAAAGGTTTCACAATGTTACTGACACAAAACCTTAATGTACCGTATTGGTGTGGTTTTAGTTTACCTCAGTTTAGCGCAAAGGCATTTCCAGATCGACTGAAGACTGTTAGACTGGGACAACAGCCGCACAACAAGCATTTAACGTTTCACAGGCTTTTCTTTGCTAATCCAAACAAAGATGGCAGCCGGAAGTGACATTTCTGAATTACTTGCTCGTTGTGTTAAAGTTTGGCTTGTAATTATTTGAAGAAAAAATAGCTTTGTGTGCAACAGTTTCAATTGTAAAATCTGTGATTACATGGGTTGAAATGGGTCATATTTTCTTCCCTATTAGCCAAAGCCCGATGATTTTGCTCCAGTGGTCCTGTAGAGGCTTAATAAACTCTCACCTGTATGCCCACTTGAGAAGGCTGCGCGGCAGCCAAAGCATGGCGAGACCCAGTTCAGGTATTCCTTTTTCATCCGTTTCTGCTTCTGTTACATGCTCATCCTGACGAGCAATTATTATATTAGTCTTCCACAAATCCCTTAGCTTTCATTATTGTCATTCTGTGAGTTATGTTATTTGTGTTTCTGGGCGTGTTTCTGTTCAGATCTGGCAGCATTCAGGGAGATTTTCTCCAAGGCGAAGGATATTGCCATCATCACCGGAGCAGGGGTGAGTGCAGAGAGCGGAGTCCCAACATTCAGAGGAGCAGGAGGCTACTGGAGAAAATGGCAAGCACAGGTATGCAACTATATTATCATATTGATAATGAATACCTATGTCGGTGACAAAGTGTTGGTCATTTTAAATACCTATTGCCATGTAAAATAAAGGCATTTTAAATTGGTGTACCATGGATATTTTTTGAAGGCAACTCACATTTAATATTTTCGTGAGACTATATTTCAACCATGCAATGAATGAGCCCTTCACAAGATGGAATATATTATTATTGAATCATATACTTGATATTTTATACATCTGTAAGTATAATGCATTTCAATACGAAATGGTAGCACAAACTACAGCCTCCGAAATGATCATGCAGTTGAATAAAAAACTCTCTAAAATATTTTCAACAACAACTGAACACTGTAACCTTTGCGAAGGGATTATTTATTGCAGGACTGTGTTAGATTGCATTAGTTTTAGCCCGGTGGTCCTGATAAACTGGCAACTGAGTGTATTCTACAATGCTAATTTTAATTTCTATACATTTTCTGTTGCTTATCCGGGGCCGGGTCGCAGAGGCAACAGGCTAAGCAAATTAGTCCAGATGTCCTTCTCCCCAGCAACATTTTCCAGCTCTTAATTTTAATTTGTCAATCAAATATGTGAGAAACAACCCCCCAATTCTTTCATTTATATAGCAGCTGACAGTCCACCTAAGGAAACGAAACATCGTTCTCCAACTGCATCTGTGTTTACAGATCAATCTATCACTCTTTAATGTGTGAACAATGGCAAGACAGAATATTTGAAAAATGTATTGTACAATTCTAAGAGTCAAAAACAGTGCCAATCTGTCAAAAGAAGTCTTTGCTGAGAGTGCTTCAGTCCTAGTCAGATTGAGAAGTCTATTTTAGAGTCACTCTGAGGAAGTTCACTGAAAGTTTTACTGCGACTAAAAATAGTCTGATACCCGCATATCTACTTCTTTGGGAACTTCATTGCATTTCTGAAGCTGACTGGAAACAGTGCCGTGCAGACAGCTCTGTGCTCTGTTGCCTCGGTTGCTGTTTCCCTCGATCTTCCATTGTTTTGCCAACATTTCCAACAACCAAAAACAATTCTGAAAAATGAGCTTTGGTGTTAATAATTAACTGTGGAACTTTTTTGAACAGCACTTAACTTTGTCCGTATTAATAGCCCTTTCTCACGATTTTTCATCTTTAAGGAACTTGCCACCCCAGAGGCCTTCTCCAGGAATCCCTCCCGTGTTTGGGAGTTTTACCATTACCGCCGCGAGGTCATGCTCACAAAAAATCCCAACTCTGCCCACCTGGCCATCGCAGAGTGTGAGAAGCGACTGAGCAAACAAGGACGTCAGGTTACAGTCATCACTCAAAATATCGATGAGCTCCACCGCGCGCCGGATCCAAAAACATGCTGGAAATTCACGGCAAGTAGAAACCGCTGAAGAAAGTCAATATCTAGTAATCTATTCTTAAATATTCTGGTACTCTGAGTATTAAAAAGTAATGTTTTAAGTACAAATGCCAAACATTCTCTGGTTCCAGCTTCTAGATTTTGAGGATTTGATTTGCTGCTTTTCCTTTATTGCTCAGACACAACAGGAAAATGGATAGCATCACTCTGGATGAGCATTTATCACCATATTCTGACATTTTATAGGCACTAATAATTAATTAAGAGTATAGTTATTTTTAACAATTTTCATTACTGATTGATGCACTGATCATTTTCAGTAGTTGATTAATTGTTTAGTCCATAAAATGTCAATTTTTTATTTTATTTATTTTTGGTATGTTGTCAGTGTGTTTTTTCCTTTTTCTTTTTCTTTTGTATTATTAAATAATATAAAATTCTAAAAAAAAATTGTAGTGCAACAGGAAAAAAAAATAACGTTTTTTTTTTTAATAAATGAAGTTTTTAAAGATTAATATATGTACCTTTTAAGACTGGAGTAGCTGGGGCGTACACATTTTTTGGCATTCTTGTTGATATAATACACAAAACAATTGATTGTTGAAATAGTTTTTTGTCTTCCAACTAATTGACTGAGTTGTTTCAGCACTAAAATGTTGTCTCTTCTATTATTAATCCAGGAAGTCTGTTTAAAACCCGCTGTATGAGCTGTGGTCATGAAGCAGCCAATTACAAGAGTCCCATCTGTGACGCTCTGGAGGGCAAAGGGTAAGAGCTTCATTTGGTGTCGTTTGGTTGGATTGGACTATTTTTCTCAACAATGTGAAAATGTGTTTGCAGAGATATTGATCATATTCATTTGAGAACAAAATGCCAGAGAACAAAAAAGCCAGTGTCAGTCTGTCAGATGTCAGCAGCTAAATAACAGCTGACGACGCGGTGAAAAGGAAAATCTGCGACCAAATGAAATGTCACTTCGACATTTAACATTGACGTTTTTAATAGCTGAAATGTTCCACCAATCAATCGGACTGTTAACAGCGATTCTGATTAAACCTTTAGTCATAAAGATGATGTAAACGTCTCACTGTGTTAAAGGTGAATTAAAGTGAATATGAATACATGAATAAATAAGATACAACTGCATACAATTAAATTAGTAATTGAAAGTATCTCTTTCAATCGCACAGTGAGTTTGTTTTCATGCTAATCTATTTTTGTGGTCATGATTTCTATGTTTGTAGTATTTTTTAATGATATTATTTCTAGTTTATTTAATTACTTTATTGTGTCAACAACACAGATGAAACGTAATAAAAGATAAATCTGACAAAAGAGCTGTAATTCTGACAATGTTCTCATACTGTAAACCTATTAAATTGTCAACCATATCTTGTCTAAAATGGTTTGGATTTACTAACTTTTATGTATTTGAAGTGTACACTGTGCAGCTGTTATATAAATATCATATAGGGACTCAGTTTAAGTATTACATGACATGAATTTATCAAACTGCCTCACTAGAGCTCCAGACCCAGACACAAATGACGCCCAGATCCCTGTTCTGCAGCTGCCCAGGTAAGTCACACACTCATGTTCTCTTTTACTGCTCTGCTCTTTTCAAATGAGGTTATTCGTTTTGACAATACGTGCATTTGCGTGTGTGCGTGTGTGTTCAGATGTGAGCAGAAAAGGTGTCACGGTCTCCTGAGACCAGCTGTGGTTTGGTTTGGAGAGAGTCTGGACTCAGACATCCTCACCCAGGCAGAGAAAGTGTTGGACAGCTGTGACCTCTGTCTCGTGGTATGTGTATGTGTGTTCCTGACTTGGCCAACCTTTCGGGGACCCATTTCAGACTAAAGGCCAGTTAACTGGGGATGGCTTGTCCAATTGGGGACAAAAGCTGTGTCCCGAATTGGGAGAAGGCAGATTTTTGAATCAGTGGTTAGGGTCAGTCCCCAGGAAATTAATATAAAGTCAATGTGAAATACCCAAAAGGGACATAAAGTTATAAAGTGCTTTAGATCTACTGCCAAATTCACTAATGTACTCACCACTTATGTTTCCATACTCAATATATGTACAACACTGCTGTTTTTTGGAGGAATATCAACGTGTTGGATGTTAAATTTAGTACTGTATAAAGGTAAAACATGATAGCAAGACTGTTATACTAAACTAATATATTATTATTGATGTAGACATTTTCTATTAACGCTTTCTGAAACTAAAGGAACTTTGAAACTATCACCTGAACTTTTACTTTCACTCACTGTTCAGAATCAGAATCAAGTAGGTTTTCACGTACAAGGAATTTGCCTCGATATTTTGATGCATAACGGTCACAATAAATATATTAAGAGAAGAGGAAAAGCAAGTATTGCAAGTTAAGAATTCTAAAAAGCTTTAAACAAAAAAAATATGTTGACTAAGGAGTGTGCAGATGTTCACATAATATAAAATAGTAGTTTACTTTGTTACTTCAAGTTTTCAATAAAATCTCACTCTCCAGGTTGGCACGTCATCCATTGTGTATCCAGCGGCCATGTTTGCTCCTCAGGTGGCAGCCAGAGGTGTCCCCGTGGCCGAATTCAACATGGAGGACACACCGGCCACCACGCGCTTCAAGTACGTGTCAACCAATGTCAAACAGTCAGACACTCGCATCATTGATCATCCCTAACTAATGTCACATTTACGGCATAGACAACATTTCTTATAATCTTTGTGTTTCAGGTTCCACTTCCACGGCCCCTGTGGGACCACGTTACCCCCCGCGCTGGGACGCCACGACACTGAACCAGAATGAGTCCTGGACGTCAGCTGCACAAAGACCATGACGGTCCAACACTGGAGGACTTAATTGGTACAAATACCAAAAGAAATAGGTTGAATATAATGAAGTGTGGAGACGGTGTTCATGAAAAATAAGGCCAACAAATTCAAAGAGGAAAGGGGGAAACTGTTTGTTCAAGCTGTCACACAGATACAATGATAAGAAAGTTTACCATATTTTATTTATTTATTTTAATTTCATTTACATTTAATTTAAAGCTAATGTATTTTGTCTTTGTGGCTTCTTTCTTACATTGTTTCTTTTCTTCCTTAGGAGATAATGACTTGATGATTGATTGAAGTGATTTAATTTCTGCTAAGGAACTTCTTCTTTTTTTCAACACTGAATATTGAACATCACACCGGTGCTGTGTGCTCGCTGCTGCAAATAGCAAATTTAAGAGTTATACGTGTGACAGTTTTCCATAAGGGATTACAAGACGCCTCTATTTAACATCCTCCAGTCTCGCATATACAAATCATGTGGAGAAATAGCTGTTCATATGTGAAACATAACAGTTATATTGAGAAAGCTTGGGAGAAGTAGAACTTTTTTTGAGATGATTTGTACGTGTTTGTTCAAGGGTGTAAGTTTGGGTTCAATATTGGGGGGGTTTAAGATCTCCACTTTTGAACAAAATTCAACTTTTGCGGATATCAAACAATTCATTTCCTGCATTCTGGTGAATTGTTTTGCAACAATTTGTGCCTTTTCTGCATCAAGTTGTGTTTCAAATGTGGTATTTATCTAAAGGAAATTAAAGGTGGCCAGTTTTGATTATTGGGGGGTGTTACATGCTGTTTATGAAAGGCAATGTTGAAAAAAGCAGTGACACAAATAAATAGCATTGAGATTATATTATTATTGATTAACTACAATCAAATCCTTTTCTATTTAATGAATCCTGAATGTCAGACAGTAGGGGGCAGTGTTTAGCTACAGCTGGGTCAGTGACTACACCTCCAGCTGGGAGAAAAAAAGCGCCTCCTTCCAAAGGATCTGTGGGCTCTGCCTGGGATATGTGGTGTTGAATGTATGGACCGTGGTGAATTTGTGTATGATGCCTTCCAGTGGTGAGTAAGCTCCAGTTAAACCAGCGAAACCAGTGACTGTGCATTCCCTGAGCCAGTCACACAGGGGTGTATGTTAAGGTTTGGACTTAATTGAAACAGCATGTTCATTTGAAATAAATAAATGTACAGTCTAAAACTGCATGAGTTGTTAATGAGGCAACAGTGTAAATCAGAAATGATCAGCAGTGTGTGGTGATGGAAGTAGTGTAGGAGTGTGTATTAACTGTACAGTACTACAGTATATGTTCTCTGTTGTAGGCGTTGTTGCCTTGACTAAAGATTAGATTGGGCCTGACATTTCCACCCAACCCCCCTTCTTCCATTGTCTCAACATAAACACACGCACAGGCCAGCGATATGCGTTTGTGCATTATGGGACTGTTCTTTATAACAGTGAATCCCACTCCTGCAGTTACCAGGGGCATGAAGTAGCTCACCTAATTTGAAAAAAAATCTTTGGTAATAACACCAAACATGCACACATTTTTGTTGTGAATGGATGGGTCAACAAATCATAAGACTTAAACACAGGAGAACATGCTGTTCATTCCCAGTTTACTACTGACAGTTGACAGTTTATTGAAAAGCATGACCATGATCATTTCCTAACCTTAACCATCTGTTTATTGTTGTAACCATTGTTTTGCATTGACTAACCTATCTCCACAGCGCTGTGTAGTAAGGTCTGGCTACAACATACGTACGTTCCTGGATAGAAGAAAAAAATTATTTAAACCAATCACAATCAGCCCTGAGCTGCGGATGCAGCGACGGTGGCTCTGCAAAACAGAACATTAGTGGAACATTTGTACCTCGCAAAAGAAAACCCTACATAGAATATTAGCTAAAGCAAAGACAAAAAAGTTAGTGCATTTCAAACGGCTCCAATGGTATGAAACGGTACACACTTCCTGTCTCTTAAGGGGCGTGGCCTCATTTTAACGTGTAGTGAACACTGTGTGGATGGATGAAAAGTTATATTTAAATAATTTAGTAATATGTTCTTTTTCTAACGTTAGATATTAACACCGCTAAAAGACATATTTACCATCACAGAGATTAGTTTTGTTAGGGCGTTAACGACACAAACTGAGATCTTTCCCTGAACCTAACCAAACCTTAATCGGAGCGTTGTCATATCATAAAACAGATATATTTTTCATCAGTGTTTTGTTACAGAAGCCAGCCTGCCGATACGGGTGTCACATCAAGAAATGTTGGCATGTGAGATTGAGACAAACATTAAAAAAACACCCCTTTTTAATGTGTAGGATCCATTTGTAGCATGATAGTTGATGAAGGGCTACTGGAGAAATGACGGCTGTACATCAAGCAAAAAAAGCTTAGGAACGACTGCTCTATATGTTCCCTAATATAGACCATGTGACAAAACCAACCCCCCTAATCTGCTGGGGATAGTCGTATTAGCCACAAAAAAAATCTCATCTCTTCTTTTCCTCCTTCTCCTATTTCTGTGTTACCTTTTTGCAGAGCTGGTTTTCCTCTCTGTACATCTGCCATGTGTGTGCTGTTTGAGACGCCGTGCATCCCTCTGTCACTCTCTACTTCCATCCCTCCACAGCTACGCCTCCATCACCTGCTCATTAGAGAGAGGATGATGGTCCGACGGTCCCCTATGACTCCGCTCCAAAAATAACAGGGCCAATTTCCCGCCTGTTAGGCGGCGATTTCACACCAATCTGAGTTGTACTGCCAGCTAGCCCTGTCAGAGGGAGAGACAGAGAGAGGCTATATGAGCGAGGGAAATAAGGTGGAAAAGAAAAACAACGCAAGGAAAGGAAAAATGTAGGTGAGAGTGTAATGAGTCTGAACATATGAGTTCTTTATCATATAAACACACCGCCCTTATCAAACATCAAGGTACATAACATAAGGTGTTAATTAGTGAGGTTTAGAGTTGCTGGAAGACAGAATATGTTTTACCTTTGGACAGAACAAGGCTAGCTGATGCTGAGGCCCCGTGCTTCCAGTCTTCATGCTAAGCTAAGCTGTAGCTTCATATTTACCCCACTGAAATGAGAGTGATAGCAATCTCAGAAAGTTAATGCCTAAAGTTAATGCATAATATACATATTCTTATCTATCTCTAGCCACTCCTGGAGAACAGTAAGACACATATAACATACTGAATTATCACTGTTTCCAATTGTGACATTGCACCGCGGGCCTGCCAAAGTTATCAAAGCAGTGGAAAGAACCATGTTCCCGCTTTATGCTTCAACCACACTCATAACATAACATAACACAACAATACAACAACTACAAATCCACCACGAGATGAGACAATAGTTCTCCAGTTCTCCATCAACATACAATTCATAAACAACAAAAGGTTAGCCTATTTAACCATCACCATCATTATACCAACAATTCGACAAACATTTCCAGTATAAGAATAGAGGGAAATATGACTGCACTGAAATGTAAAAAGAAATCAAAATAAAGACACTGAAAAAATGTAGCTCGTAACTCTGATTACACTTAAAGATCCCACGAATTGCCATCACTTAATGGGATGTAGAATTTGAAGGTAAAACAGGGGAAATAGGGTGAGGTGTACACTAAGGTATACGTTTAAACCAGTGGAAGATTAGAAATGGAGAGAGGCAGTAAGAGGGATCACAAAATGTGTCATGGTTTTATCAGCCTAAAGGCCAGACTTGAAGAAATATGAGGTCACTACCCATCCACAGCCTTGATTAGTTGGACCTTGGTGTTTTCACACCCATAGTTCATTTACTCTGGCCCGAATCAGTGGATGAGTTTCTAAACTTGGAGCGATTTCCCCTTGGTTCGTTTTCATTTCACACATAAAAAAATCCAAGTGTACCAAAATGCGTCACTGCAAACCATGCAAGAACGTTCACTCTGCTTATTGGTCAGATGTGTCTGGGGCGGGAGCCAGAAAGTAAATACTAGTAGTATTGTAGTATTGTAATTCCTGCAAGTATGATTCAACCAGACGAAATGAGGCTGGTGTAAAAGCCTGCATAGTCACACCTACCGGTGCAGCATGAGGTCTCCAATAAAGATGCACTTTTAAATGCCGGAGTTTTACTTGAATGGAATATTTATTTGGTATTTATATATTATGCTGAGGCCTTTTTCTGTAGGATTTAGAAGCATCTGATCTTGACCCCAGAGGAGAATCAAAGGCTGAAAACAAAACACTGTCTGCACCTACTTCAGGCTGTTCTCATTTACTGTTCATACTTAAACCTACAGGGGAAAAAGCACTATTTAATTAGTAGATAACCCATGTCATCTTGGGCCAGGATGTGCAGGGCTGACTCTAAGGAGGAAGTCCACTGACCTAGTATAAAGTGCGAAAACGTCCATGTAGGGAGGATATCAGGGTGGATGGATGGGTCAACAAACACAGGGGGGTGCATTTAACAGGTAGCGGATAACATTATTTTGCATCACTTGCAGTCTGTTTTTAAGTTTAAATGATAATCCACAGTACCAGACAGAACATGCATAATCAAAATTACAATGGATCAGTGATACAACCAGTAATTTCTTGATAGAAAAATCAAGATGCCTTGTCCTGCGATACAGGAATTTCAGTTTACCGGCACACTGGGACAGTGTTTTGTCAGCAATAGACTGCTCTAATGTTAACCTCAGGTATGTGACACTTTTCTGAGACACTATTTCAGTGCCATTACATGTGACCTTAAGTGCATCTGTTCTAGACAACTTCCTTTTTGTTCCAAAAAATGGACTCAGTTTTACCCAGATGTATTGAAAGCCTGTTGTCTATGAGCCACTTGCTAACTCTATCTAATCCCTTAACTAGAGTCTTCTCAATCTCACTGATATCACTCCCAGAGACCAGTAATGCAGAGTCATCAGCATATAAAAGCAGCTTACATTTCACCGCAGCTGGCATGTCATTGATATAAACAAAAAATAAAAGGGGGCCAAGGATTGAACCCTGGGGCACCCCACAAGTAATATCCTGATGACCTGATATGGTCCCCTCAACATCACAAACTTGAGTTCTTCCAGTGAGGTAAGAGGTGAAGCATTTCACCGCAGTATTTCTGAAGCCTATATTTTGCAGCTTTGATAATAGTATTGCATGGTTTACAGTATCAAAGCCTTTTTGCAAATCAAGAAAAATCATGCCCACATACTTTTCTTTAAAGTTTTGTCAAATATAATCAAATAAATGAATAAGACAGGTTTCAGTAGAAAATGCTGTTCTAAATTCAGACTGAAGTTCATAAAGTAGATTTTGTCTGACAAGGTATTCTTCCACCTGATCATACACAAAGATAATGGCACAAAGAATTGTGCATACGTTTTTTGTATGATATCATACACTACTTAACAATACGAGGATAAGTTGCCTTTCACCAGGATTAATCTACTGTAATTTTTCAACAGAAACAAATCAATGCCACCAGAATAATTTAAAAGGCGCTAAGAGATGAAAGTGTCACATAGGCAGGGGCAGGTTTATGTGGGGGAGGAGCAAGAGTAGCCAGTACCTCCATAATATTACTGTAAGCCTTGACCCCCCTCTGGCCCCTGTAACTGTGGAAAAATATTTTAATACATTTTAACCCCACCTTTGTCCCCAAAGAGGGAATATTATTCATGTGCTGTGGTACATAAAATGTATAGGTTAACACTGAATGAGTATTATTGTGTTTATTGTTATATGTATTGTTAGCCTTACCATTAAAATGGCATGTGGTCCTATCGGGCCCCTGGTCTAGGAGCACCACTGCACATAAGGGCTTTAATCTGTCACTCAGTCACAGATGTAAACCATGATGGCAGACGAGAACAAGTGCTACAATGAAAAGAAGAATTCCAGCATCCATTCCTCTTCAGCCATGGCCAATGCGAGGTTACGGTAAACATGTCCGTCAGTGTCACTCAGTCACCCGCAACCACGTCACTACGGTCACAACCCCCCCGCTGCAGCGCCTCTCGCCACCAGCTTTATGAGCTGTGCGCCCAAATGTGACCTCTAATGGACAGGGGCTGATGTTTATCCGTGTGTCTGCGAGTGGTGGTGTGACTTGGAGGGTGGAGGCAGTGTAGCCGATTTCCCAGAAGTTTGTCAGCTTTATTTTGTGCAAACATTTTAAAATATTTTAATAGTATTTGTTCAGAATTATCACCTCAGGCCACATGTTTGACTTTCTGTATTTCTGCAGCCGTTAAGGTCGTTAAAATAGAAAAAATAAGATGCAAAGTTACAGTGGATCATGAATAAAGTTATGGAAATCAGTATAAATAAAGTCATATTTAAAAAGCAAATGACTACACAGAGCATTTTTGTCTTTTTTGTGTGTGTGTGTGTGTGTGTTGCAGTACAGAGTTTAACAAGGTTAGCAGGATCAGGTGATGAGTAATCTGCTGATAATGAGGCTCACAGTGGTGTGTGTGTGTGTGTGTGTGTGTGTGTGTGTGTGTGTGTGTGTGTGTGTGTGTGTGTGTGTGTGTGAATAATTTGTTAACTTTTACTTTTCATTCAGTCTACAGAAATTCCAATTAAAGACTCTTTCCTCCCTTCTCTTCAAACTGGAACATCATATTTTATTCATTGTTTTTGGCAAACTGTGAAAGTGAATTAACTCGGATTTCTATTCCATTCACCAACATACCCGCAACTCTCAGCGCTATCGATTTTTAATTCACACTCAGGAAAACTTATACTTAATTCATTCTGGAGAGGAAAAAAAACTTTAGCCAGAGGATCTGCAGAGTGACTGTGAAGGACATACAGTGTGTGTGTGTGTGTGTGTGTGTGTGTGTGTCACTGTACTTTCTTAGATTTCTCTTCTTGTGAGGACCTTGTGTGTACGCACAGATATAAATGCCCTCACTATTTAAAGATCCTTAATTTGCAAAAATGTCTCTTTTCACCTCAATTTCCTCACTATCAAAAATGTGTTTGCCTTCCAAAAATATCCTCACTTTGAAAAATATTAATTTCTGAAATGTTTTCACTTTCTAAAAATGCCTTTGATCACAATTTTCAAAATGTTGTTAAAGTCTAAACACATGCTCATAATAAAAAATTTCCCTACTTTTTACAAGCTCACAATAAACTTACAAACTCTGATAAATAAGCATGTCGCAGCTAAAGAGACAGATATTTTTCTCAATGGGTTGATAATGTTGCTCTGTGTCTGCTGGAAATGTAAATAGACTAAACTGTCTGCCAAAACAACTTAATAAGGTGATATTTTGTCTTTTAATTCAACTAGAAGTTACCTTGTCTCTGCAAGATGTGTTTGGTAACACCAGACCGATTTAACTGTTACGGTTACATGACAGGACCAACCAACAATTTTTTTTTACACTATGACACACCACATGGCAGTGTAGTAGAGTGTAAATTAGCTTTGGTCGGACCATTATTGGGCTAACATTGCAGTCTAAACCTGGCATTAGCCCTAACTTCCTAAGCTGAAGACATGACAGTTTGTAGCTTGTTTTTCGGTCCCCGAGTGGCCAAAATTGTCTAAATGCAACATTTAAGATAACCAAATTTAGCTATTTCTATTTGATAGTGGTTATATGAATATCAGACATTTTTATTGATAACAATGTTTCCACAGTTATGTATGAGTTATTCTTAGCGCTTCACACCAAGTGTGCAGCACAACATTGTTGTTTAACAAGGTTAGCAGGATCAGGTGATGAGTAATCTGCAGGTAATGAGGCTCACAGTGGTGTGTGTGTGTGTGTGTGTGTGTGTGTGTGTGTGTCTTCCAATTATGCCCAACCAAAACACACAGTTCTACAACTGTACTAGCTCACTCAGTGTGTACCAAATTTCTATTTCTATACTTTCTGTTTTTCTTCAAACTGCCAACCCCTCATCATGCTTCATCTTCTGCCACCTAAATACATGTGTATAAATGTATATTTCTGCATTATTGCAAGCAAACATGCACCTATACTGTCTATCTCTGTTGGGCAGGGTTTAAATGAATTAAGACGACTGGAAAATCCTCCAGGGAAGCACTAATCCCTGACTATCGGGAGCAATTTTTATCCTGTAAGCAAAGCTTTCTCAGTCTATCTCTCTCTTGCTAGCTCGATCGCTCTATTAATAGCTCTCCTAAGCTGCTGTGCGTGTCACTGTTTACATACAGAGCCCCCACTCTTTAAAACATACAAGACCCACTTAGAGCCCCCCCTGCATGTCCCCTGGTTCCTCAGCTGAAGAATTAAAAGCAAGACATCTGTATTGGCCAGCGCAAACACATATAGAAGGGTCGAGATGGACAGATAGAGAGAATATGAGGACGAGAGCGAGACAGATAGAGGTGGCGAGAAGAGGATGGAAGACAAAGACGAGGGAGATGTGAAGTGACAAGCAGATCCCAATGTGTAGTCCAGGCGGTCGGGCAAGCTGTCTGTGTTTTGAGAAGACAGATTGTGCTAGAGAGGAGGAAGAGGAACAACCAGAGCATTTGTGTTTAGTTTAGAGGAGCAAAGAAACGGAGAAACGGATGATCTCTGGTGCTTTTTCTGTCGGGGAATTTAGGGTTTTTAACCTTCCTGTTTTCCTCGGGTCAAATTTGACCTGTTTTCAAAAAGTTTCCATATCAGAAATTTGGGTTGGCTTTCAACCAAATTGTCAAAAGAAATAACGTGGAGGTTCCCTGCAACGCTCGAGTAAAACAAATGATCCGTTCACTAGTTTAAATTAATTTGGGTGTTTTAATTTATTTATAACAGCATAGCATTTAAAAAAATGAAAAAGAACGTTGAAAAAAGCTTAAAAAATGTGGTGAAAAAAGCAGAAAGTATAACTTATATGTTTTATATAACATGGAAAAACTGACAAAAGAACATTGAAAAAAGTGACAAAAACGTCATTAAAAAAATTGAAAAAAACGTTTTTTAGAAAAGAAATTTAAATTTTACATTTTGACCCAGAAAACAAAAAGTTGCACAGGCGACGGGAAGACGACACGAAGGTTAAAATGGCCCATCCAAGAAATAGTCCATCACC
This sequence comes from Etheostoma perlongum, assembly GCA_026937815.1. Classification (NCBI taxonomy): domain Eukaryota; kingdom Metazoa; phylum Chordata; class Actinopteri; order Perciformes; family Percidae; genus Etheostoma; species Etheostoma perlongum. Next base: position 4,277,876 of record CM049379.1, on the reverse strand, counting down.
CCTCAAAGAACTTGTTCATTTTGATTTTTGTAAAGAATAAACAATATGCTGTGTTAATATGCTGTGTTAGAGATTTTAATACCTATGAACAAAACCAGGCTAGTTTTTTCCCTCGTTTCTGGGGCTGAGCGGCTGTGGCTCAGCGGTAGAGCGGTTGCCTGCCAATCGGAAGGTTGGTGGTTCAATCCCTGGCCCTACAGTCCCATGTCAAAGTGTCCTTGGACAAGACACTGAACCCCCAGTTGCCCCCGATGCTGTGTCATCGGAGTGTGAATGTGTGTGAGTGTGTATCTGATGAGCAGGTGGCACCTTGTACGGCAGCCTCGGCCACAGTGTGTGAATGGTGAATGTATCCTGTATGATGTAAAAGTGCTTTGAGTAGTCGTTAAGACTAGAAAAGATATATAAATACAGCACATTTACATTTTTGCTAAGCTAACAAGCGGCTGTCTGTAGCTTCATATTTCGCGTCTTCAACCTAACCTTCAACAACAGAGCAAATTAGTGTATTTCCCAAAATCAACCCAAGGTTCACTTACTTGCTTTTTCTACGGCTTTCAAACAAACCACTCCTGGGGAGGAGGTTGCATTTTACAAATATGAAAAATTGTACAAATTACAGTTGGAAAAGTGGGTTTGGAAGTCTTGTTGTAGATATCTTTTAGTCCCATTTTCTGTTACTTTGATTGTTAAAGCAAAACTAACAAAGTAGACATAAGTTTCAAACTGATTGAATTTCTATATCACTGTAAAAGCAAGTTTTACACCACAGTGCTCCACAAAGAAAAGAAAAAAACAACAAATGTATACAAGCATAATACAATACAGAATATCACCAGATCTCCACTTTAAAGAGACTTCCAACTTTTTCCAGCCATTTTGAACTTCAACACTGCCCTTTCTCCAAGCCCTCCTGTTTGTTTCTGTGTAGGTCAGCTTGCCCCCTACAGCTGAGAATTAGCAGTTTAAGGCAGCAGCTAACATTTAGCTCATTATGTAAATGCTAATCATCAGTTGTAGCACAGACCCCGGGGGTTTGGACACACTCAGCCACAACAAGAAAAACCAACACGCTGCATTTCTAATTCTAGCACATAAACAAACTGATTTATAGATTGTGAGGCCCTGCTGTATTAATCCGTCAGTTTTGATCCCTGAACGCAGTAAAGCAGCGCTGATGTAAACCATTTATGTTATTTATTGTGATGGAGCAGCCTCATCCTCTGTGTATTTGACACTCAGATGAGGCATGCTTCCACTTGTGTTTCTTGCCCAGTGTCAATAACATAATCAGCAGTAGGGCTCACAGCTGCTTTGCCTGGAAGTGTGTGTGTGTGTGTGTGTGTGTCCTGAAAAACAGACCAAAGAATACAGTGCAGTATTTGGAGAGTCACACATGTTTTAATGTGTTGGCTCTGTCATCCAGCACGTTAGATTTGAAATAAAACTGAAAAGTGAGTAAGAGGTGAAGCTTCTTCTTTTTTTGAGAGGGTGTTTTGCTCAGATTGGGTAAACAGTGTAGGAACTGCAGACCTGACTTTGTCTTGCTGTATTGTCAGAAAACATTTGGGGAACTGCTGCTGTTCCAGTATGAAGGTACACACCCTGAGACACCGTGCAGATGTTTGACAGATGTTTTGCCCAGCACGGATTGGTGTCATGTTTATATTGCAAGTAGTCTGGCATTGTCAGATCTTCCTCCACAGCGGAGTGGAGGAGGGTCTGGGAAGTCATGCTCTGGTTTATTGGCATTTCTTTAAACCAATCACAATCGTATCATGGGTATTGCTAAGTGATGTATGGAGCAACGGCGCCTCTGCAACAGGAACCTGTTTTGGTGGGTCATGTGTATGTTCAAAGGTTGTTTTAGTCATGCAACAGAAAACTCCGATTGGACAAATAGTCAAGCTAGCTGTTTGGATTTACCCTGCATAGTCCTCACAAATCCACCGCAGTTTAGAACGCCAATACAAAGGAAGCCCAAGGCAACAGATATCCGGCTTAAATGAGATGTGTAAACGTTGTGGAGATAGACTATGTTGGACGTGGTGCATCGTTGTATTTATGCATCCGAAAAACCAAAGTTTGCATGGCATTACAGACCCGCAAAGAATGTTCTTTAGTAGGGATCTTTCTCTAACCTTAACAAAGTGTTTTAGCTGCCTAACCTGAACTGGTTTATTCTCCATAACCACAATCTGTTCCCTGACATACTGTAACCATCCTATGAAAACACAAGTTCCAAGGAAAGAAATGCCTGTGTAGCGTAGTTACTTGTTAGATGGGATTGAGGCTTGATTTATATTTGATTTCAGCTTTTAAAAAGTGGTTCTGAATTGAGTTATTTCATGTGAAAGTTGATTGGAGGAAAAGCTTTGAGGATTTGAGAAACAATTGCCAGCTTTGACAGAGTGGAATTATATAGATTTATTCTTATGAAATCCGCATATATAAAGTAAATCTGATGCCGGTCGGCTTGCAACACAGGCGTTGTGTTGATGATCATCCCAGAGTTAATCATCAGCCCCTATGTACAGCAGGAGTGTATCTGGGGCTCGGCAGCGCTGCTCATCTATCCATTTAGCCCCCACTCATTAGCTCCTCCGATGCCAAGCTGAGAGCTCTGATCTGCAAACATTGATTGGGATCAATAATTCACGCCGCCACTTTAATATTTGATGTGTGGAGCTATAATCTGTCAGGGGAAATAAATTCCACACACACACACACACACACACACACACAGCTCATGGTGATTATGTCCCTGGCTTTACAGTGTGCCTGGCTTTCCCTCCTCTGTGTCTCCGGCGCGCGCCGTTTCAGAGTGTCACCAAGCCGCTGCTGAATAGTTGGTTTGTCATGTTGATTGGGAAGTCGACCCCGGACTGCGGTCACCGAGGGTGTCTCTGTCTTTCGGCCCAGCTCCTGCCTTGATCAGACTGGCCACCTGCTACTCATCTGAAAATAATGCAACTATTGAACTGCATTCGGAGAACAGGTGGACATCAGGCAGCCTTCAGTCTTCTTTGTTTTAGTCATCCTTCTGAGCCTTCTTTTAGAGAAACATTGTCAGGATGATTTTAAAGTTAAAACCAACCTGACGATTTATTCTCTCAACATGAAGACATCCAGGTTAGAAGTTATCTGATGAAGGCAACTTTATTCATGATGTTCTTTCAACATTTTGTACAGAAATATGTTTGGGGAGCAGACTGTTTGTTGGTTGGTTTTATGAAACTCTCGTTGCAAGGTTGTGACACCTTGTCTTTTACTTCTATTTCCAATTTTGAACATATTTGCCAAAGATTAAGAGAAGATTAAGAGAAGGTTCTGTCTGTGAAAGACTTTTTGGACATCGTGCCACTAGCTGTTGCTTTCGTGAATTGTTGTGTATTACCAACATTTCAAGTGCACTTGCAGTGGCTTGAGAAAGTTTACACACCCATGCTAAAGTTGATTAAAAAGAGGAATGAAAAACATCTTTTGGAAATTGATTTTAATGCCTTAATGTAAAGAAATTAGGAAAATTCAACATTTTAAAAAGGCACCAATTTTCTTTGGGAATGAATGATGTATTGTAAATAAATAAATGTTCTTCCTTAAAATACAGGGGGCATAAATATACACCCCCCTATGTTAATTTCCCACAGATGCAAGCATATATCCGTCACCATCGGCTTTCTTTGTGTTGGCGTTCTAAACTCCAATGGATTTACGAGGACTATGGTTACCTGGTCCCCAGATCTCTGCAGGGTAAATCCAGACAGCTAGCTAGACTATCTGTCCAATCTGAGGACTATGGTTACCTGGTCCTCAGATCTCTGCAGGGTAAATCCAGACAGCTAGCTAGACTATCTGTCCAATCAGAGGACTATGGTTACCTGGTCCCCAGATCTCTGCAGGGTAAATCCAGACAGCTAGCTAGACTATCTGTCCAATCTGAGGACTATGGTTACCTGGTCCCCAGATCTCTGCAGGGTAAATCCAGACAGCTAGCTAGACTATCTGTCCAATCTGAGGACTATGGTTACCTGGTCCTCAGATCTCTGCAGGGTAAATCCAGACAGCTAGCTAGACTATCTGTCCAATCAGAGGACTATGGTTACCTGGTCCCCAGATCTCTGCAGGGTAAATCCAGACAGCTAGCTAGACTATCTGTCCAATCTGAGGACTATGGTTACCTGGTCCCCAGATCTCTGCAGGGTAAATCCAGACAGCTAGCTAGACTATCTGTCCAATCTGAGGACTATGGTTACCTGGTCCCCAGATCTCTGCAGGGTAAATCCAGACAGCTAGCTAGACTATCTGTCCAATCTGAGTTTTCTATTACACAACTAAAACTACTTTTGAACATACACATGTTCCACCAAGTTCCTTCCTGAGGCTATGTTGCAGAGGCGCTGTTGCTCCGTCCGGCGCTTAGTGAGACGAATGTGATTGGTTTAAAGAAATGCCAATAAACCAGAGCATGTTTTTTTCCATCCCAGAATGCTATGTGGTCTAGCCAGACCCTCATCCGCAGCACTGTGGAGGAAGGACTACAGGACTACAGAAATAAAATGCTAGTTGTAATAAACTGGAATTTAAAGTGCTGTCTTTCAGCTTCATTCAAGGGCGTCTACACTCTGTACACATGCTACTCTCTATGTACTCTTCTCTATGTGTCGAACAAGTAGCACAGTTGCCCAAGCGTGAGAAATGTATATGCAGAAGTGTTTTAAATACTAAGGTTTTAGGGAGAAAGCATCTGTTTGGGAATTACTGAGCATATGGCTGAAAAAAAGAGATAAAAGAAGAAGAAGAAGAAAACATACTTTATAAATCCTGCAATGGGAAATTATATTGGATGATACTGTTTGAGTTGTGTGTGAGTTTGTTAGACGATGGTTTGAAATAGGTTTGCTGTGGTTACACATGGACCCCCATTACTTCAAGCATCAGGATTTTTGGATTTTTCGTTCACCGTGGAGCCACGAGAGAAAAACAAAGTTTTCATTGATATGGGGGGGGGGTAGAATCTGTGAATCTTTAAGAACCCTTAACAAAGCTGACAGCCAGCGATTTAACCACAAGCTCACAGTTCATACTTTATTTAATACTTAGGGTATAATCTGCAACACAGCAGCATGAAGTACATATTTACCTTTATTTCAGATACATTCACACCATAGACTGTGTATTATATACTGTATATTAGTAATATACAGTCTATGATTCAGACACTGTATTTCTTACCCAATCATTTTAGGAACTATTTGGATTTTCCTGTGACTCACATTCGGGATCTGTCCCAAATGTTTAACTGCCGTGATGCTAACAATGAGAGCCTTGAAAACATCAGGTTTATCTATCTACATGTACATATAGAGTTCAGATGTCCGTAGATGTGTCATGTCTGGATAGTCATATAGACATCTTTTATTCTTAGGGTGGCCACATTAAACCAGTATAAAACCTGCTGTGTGATGTGTGATTAAGACAATTGTGTTCGTTCACAAGCTTCACGGAGAATAAGAAAGTGGGAGCAAAATCCATTTACCTTTTTACTTGCGAGAATTGCTGCTCTGTATTCCACCAGGATGACGTTAATCCTACTTTGCAGTCCATAGTGACTTTTTCACACTCCTAAAAGCAGTGGCATGGAAGAAAGTCATTAGGTCGACGACTGCTGCTCCACAGGGAATTATTATTGTCATTATCTACCGTATGGTGAAGTATTATTCCATCACTGTGGCTCGGAGGCGTCGGGAGAATTAAAAGCCTTCTTTTTCTTTCAAACTAAACACCAGAAGTTATTTCTTCTCATAAACGGCTAGAAACCGGCCTTTTTTTTTTTGGTGGCTTGACAGGAAGATTTTATCATTCATCTGGGATTGTATCCATTCATCCTATCCATTCCATATCGCATTCATATTTTAATCGTGTTCATGTAAAATTCCCTCACAAGCACTCTGAGGGAAATTTCATAAAATACGCCAACAATCTGGCAGGCTTATTTTAACTTTCAAAGACGCAACTGGTGCCACATAAAAGACTTATGAAACTGCATGTGTTTTTTTTGCATGGGTGTGTGTATCTGTGTTTGTGTGTGCGTGCGTGCGTGTGTTTCTGTGTGTGTGTGTGTGTGTTTAAATGCTAGTTGCATTGGAAATGTTTTTCAGCTTCCCTCCGACATCTCTTGCTGAGGGAGATGAGAGGAGCTGACACACAGAATTAAAAATATCTCTCAATAGCACTCCCACACACAACCCAGGAGGCCACACACACACACACACACACACACACACACACACATACACACTTTAACACAGCCTACTGCCGAAGACTCATCGTTTTCATTTCTCCTCTTGTACATATGGATGCATACGTACAATCTGCTGGCTGTTTAGAAATACATTAAAGCAACAGTCTAGAGGTGCCAAAGACGGCTTGTTTTTTTAAAATCATGTTTACCTTTTTGACCTCCCGTTTTAGCATGTTCATACATGCTAACTTCATGTAAGAATGTAAGGATAAATCCATTTTGCTTTGCACAGCGATTATGCAGACAATGCCTTTCACAAGGTCTTTCAGCGGCTGTATAAATATCAGTATTCATGCATGAGAGCTTGTTTCTGTGTCTACCACAGGAGAAGCATGGAGCTAATTGTGTTTGTATGAATGGCGGCAAGCAGGTTTATTCATCAATTTAAACAACACTGCAGCAGCAGCAGCTTCCTCAGCCCTGGTGGAGGGCTCCTATTCATGAATGTGCTAAAGATCCCCGTCTGCTAAGGTCCCATTTATCCTGTCTCTGTGTCTCCCTGCCAACTGGCTGCCAACACACACACACACACACACACACACACACACACACACACACACACACACACACAGGGTCCGTAAACAGGAAACCACCTGGCTGTGATGATGGGAGTGGGGAAATCAAAGCTGCAATCAAAGGATCGCCTTTTTTGAGGCGGTGCTAGACTTGGTTTGACATTTTCAAAATATATTATGAATTTACTCGCTCTACACACACACACACACACACACACACACACACCCTTGTACTACACTTGGCTACTACTACATGTCTTCACCCTCCACATCTCACCCACCTTTTGTGTTTTTGCGTGGTTGGTGGGAAGGTTTTTGTGTGGTTCGGTCCACCTCCGAGGCTTTCGTCTGCACCATCCCATCCTTGATGTCAAAGCCTCAATTTGGAGAAATGTCAGTGAGCACAATGAGCCGGCAGGTCAGGGCGCTGTGCCACCACGGCGCAGACTAGATACAATCACATCAGCTGCACTGATCATCTCAAACCGCCTGAACGAAAGTCAAACAGAGAGAAGACAGAGGAGAGAGACAAACAGACAGACACACACACACGCACACAAAAGATAGAGAGAGAGGGAGCCAGGGTGTCAGATTGGGAAACACCTCAGCAGCATATCAGTCACAACTGCTAGCCTTATTGCCTCTGTTGCCATGGCAACGAGGGACTGTCAAGGCATGCTGGAGGGAGGTCACTTACTTTAGGAGAGGGATAAGTGGAGCCGGTGCGTTGCGCTGCCTGGCTGCTGCTTCACTTTGCGGGTTAGAAGCTAAATAGGAAAGATGAGACACTTTGAATTGAGCCAGCGGGGATATGAGATGGCATATATACATATATAGCGGCATTCAACATTCCAAAAGAACTTGTTTAACCCTTGTGTTGGGCTCTGGGGTCCCACAGACCCGTCCTGTATTCAATCGTATTTCTCTGCTACGGCCTCCGGGGTCCCAGACACCCATCCTGCACTCTAACGCGTATCCCACTAGCCTCATCTTGTCCTCTGGGGTCCCAGAGACCCGTCCTGTATTCAATCGTATTTTTCTGCTATTGTAGCCTTGGCCTTCGGGTCCTGAGACCCATCCTGCACTTGAACACGTTAAATAAACTAAACCAGTCCCTTTGACACAAAGCACAATACAAGGGTTAAGGTTTATTTATATAGCAAAACATATACAATGTTTTTTAAATAAGCCTTATGTTGTCCTCCTGGGTCAAAAAGATTAACACTTTTTTTTTTACCCTTTTTTCGACATTTGACATTTTCAACGCGTTATTTTTCACTTCACTACCACCACCTTACTATCACTAGTTTTACACTACTTTTTGAAATCTGTGGTCAATAACCCTCATTTGTGTAGAATTATACCTAATATTTGAGTTAATGAATCAGAAATTATGAATTATTTTGACTAATAGTTAATATCAGAGGAACGTATGTTGAGTTTGGTCAGGATACTGATTTGAAACCATTTCAATTTACACCCAAAATTCAATGAAAGTTAATTGCATTTGTGAAGAGCGTTGCATGAAATCCATCCTTTTTTGTGATAATTTGGTTAAAAAGAATGCCATATTTCAGATATAGACATTTTTAAAAAGGGGTCAAATTTGACCCGAGAGCAATAGGAAGGTTAAGAGAAAATTAAATAAAAAATGAAAGAGCGAGAGAAGTTGGCGTAAATGGCATTTACAATATTTGTAGCCCTATACATCCAAATGTTCAAATGTGATGATGTAGGTAAACAGCCAGACAAGATGAATGTGTTTTAAAAGCCTCATTTGATAAATCTGTAAGACTGGGACAGGGACATGTGAGCTTTTGTCCGTCAGATGAGAGATTGTTTTTGCTCTGCTGATACGGCAGATCTCAGACCTCCTGACAGACATAGAGCCCCGTTTGGGTCTGCCTGGCTGAGGGGGCGCCCTAGGATGATCATGTTTAATAAACCTGTTTTATTTGTCATTCTAATTCTATTATTAATGGGAAGTAGACCTAAGGGCGACATGGCGCCCCCAACACATTTGATGCCCTAGGCAATTACCTAAGTTGCCGATAGCAATCGCCGGCCTTGTTTACGAGGATTTACGACACTGCACGAATCACAATCTGTTCCCACGGTTCTGCCGTTAGCCTCCACTGGGAAGCTAACATTAGTTTAGATAACAGCTAACTTGGCTAACCACAAGCCTACAGCTTTATGTAGTCTAAAATAATGTTAAACACTGGGAAAAGCAGCTGACTTTTCAGGTTTTAGTTTGAGGGTCTTTTAAAGTTATTACATGCTGTCTCAGCTAGCGGTTAGCTGAATTAGCTGTTAGCTAAACAGACTTTAGCTCCTTCTATTCATTGGTGCGCAGTGGTTTATGGGATGAGTAGTTCCTTCGCTCGATAATGAAAATATGTACAATCTGTACCTTTGACTTTTTGGGGATTTTCTTTGTTTTTTCACTCGAAATGTTGTATGCTTATGAGTCATGCCGTAGCTGGTTAGCCTAAGGCATGGTCTTAATCTTTATATACAGATTTTTCCCAACGTCAATGGGAGAAATTAATGGGAAATTTACTTCCGGAACCCAAGGTCAATCGGAGGAGGGGCGGGACTGTTGAGCTTTATACGGTCGAATGGTTTGGACGACCAATACATCTTCTCAGATTGTGTTAAATCAGATTACCACACAGCAAGCCTGGGGCCAAGTGATGTTTCAGCATAGGAGTACTGTACACAGTCTGCAGAGAGGGGGAGGAACGAGAGGTGTTGTCATCCGTCAACAGCGGGGGAAAAAACTTACTTTGGTTGTCCCTTCTCAGCGTTTTTATAGCTTTTTCCAGATGTTTTGGCTGCTTTTTCCAACATAGTTTTACTCTTCCCAACATTTTGTCACTTTTTCCCCCAACATTTTCACTGCTTATTTCAACGTTCCATATTTCTGATATGAAAAAACTTTGAAAAAGGGTCAAATTTGACACAAGGACAATATGAGGGTTAATAGGAGTCCAGCAATGCCCCGGGGCCCCACAAAGAGTTTACTCCGGCTATGCATACAGTATAAATCACTAAGGGGATATTCCTGTGCTGTTCTAGTCAAATAAATATTATTGCACACACTAATCTACAGGTTTAAGATATGAACTGTGATGATGACATGAAGAAGAGTAAATGATGCACATGAACATTTCAGTCACTTTTCTGCATGTACATTAAACCTTTACGTGAATGATAAAACGATCAAAACATCACGCATATGCAAGTAAATACTTCCTGGTATGTATCTGATACTCAGGTGAGCTCTTAATATAATGTCAAGACATCTGCGGTAAAACTATTGCTACTTATTTTACACTTCAATTTTTGTTTTCTCCCTCCTAAAATTCTATTTTTTATCCATTACAGGTTTTTTTAAAGATTATTTTTTGGGCATTTATTGACAGGCCAGCTGAAGACATGCTATTTTGATGATATTTATCTTTCCAAATTGTATGTTTGTATGTGCTTTTAGGATAATATTAGTTATATTTTCACTGAAGATGGCCTTTATCATGGCCATTACTATTTGTTTCACAACTTCTGGACTTTAACTTGAGGTGAAAGCTCACATTAAAATCACATTGATATGCAAAAATGCACGGCACATAAACACTACCCATTTGGTAGGAGTCCTCTCAATTTCAATACAAGCATATTTTTGGATATCTTGAATATCTCTACTCAATTATATTCTTATATAACATCCTTTTTTTTTGCTTTTCTTCATGCCAATTACTACATTTTGTTACTGCAGCTGCTGCTATTTTGCAGACCATTTATCTTTTTCTTGATTGCCCATATTTGAATCCATGGTTCTTCTGAGTGATTTTTGTTGAAATTCTCATTTGCATATTCACATGACCTAAGGATGTGCCTTGTTCTGCAATGATAGCCTATCCTTGTTTAAGTTTCAACTTGTAGTGAAAACCTGCACCATAACACAAAGAGATGCACAAAATATGCAAATACCCTCAACCATAACAACAGTGCGTCCCATTCTACGTCATCATTCTTATATTTTCACGGTTAATTCGGTTAAAGAGAGAGAGCTATTTATAACCTCCTTTCACGCTCATTACCATACCTATCTGGCGGTTTGTGTGTGTGTGTGTGAAATCTCTGCGTGAAATGAGCACTTGACTTTGCAATAAAATAGATGAGGGGAAGAAATGCGGGAAAGACCAAATTGTTGCTATATTGGACCATCCACCGGTGCAGCTGAGCTATTTTTAGCTGGCTGGGAACTACATCAGCTTTGACTGCAGACACTGTGAGGGGAAATCACCAGCGCTGTTTTGCTGCTGTCTTCACCCAACCACTGACATTTCACTGAAGTAAATTAAAGCAGGAGGACACAGTAGATCATAACATGTAGCGTACTGTGTGTGTGTGTGTGTGTGTGTGTGAGAGAGACAGCGAGCGAGCTGTGCATCTCAGAGGAAGAAAGTAAACCAGGGAAAATATAGTCAAATAAGGTTTTTGTGACTGTTCGCAGAGCCTCGTGGTGAGCTGTTTTGACTATCATCAAGGTAAACCTTCCGATGAGTCCGGTTGTAGCGCAGGATCACTGGTAACCCCGCGTGAGGCACCGCAGGGGTCCGAGAGAGAGAGAGAGAGAGAGAGAGAGAGAGAGAGAGAGAGAGAGAGAGAGAGAGACGTTCTGCACATTGGTCGGGCTACTTTTCTGACGACACACCAACAATCGTCAACCTGTGGATAGGGCGCGCGCGCGCGGCGCTCTGTTGTCTCCACTGCCACCCTCTCCCTCTCTTGACACCGAGCCCGACCCTCGGACATCCAGGACGCATGAACTCTGGGAGAGGGTGCCGGTTCGATTCCCGAACAGAAGGACACGAACCGAAAAGTTGAGGGCTCGCGCGCGCTATCCCCCCTCCCCCGCTTCATGAATGGCCGGAACATGGAGGAGGTGCCATTCAAAAGAGTCAAGACCCGGCGGAGGAAGGGTCACTGCCCGGCCGGCTCGCCCCTGGGCGCCATCGCCTGTGAGGACGAGTTCAACAGCCCGGAGCTGGAGGCTCTCTTCCAGAACTACAACCTGAAGCTAGAGCAGACCGCCACGCTCAAGGCGCTCGCGGTGCTCATCGTGGCCGCGTCGTCGCTGTCCCTGGTGGAGCTGCTGTCCAGCCCCCGGCTCACCCTGTCCAAGGGCTCGTACCCGGTGCACTGCGTGGTCTTCCTGTCGCTCTTCATCGTCACCAACGTCAAGTACCTGCAGGTGACGCAGCTGCAGCAGATTGCGAAGCTGGCCCTGCTGTTCAGCTTCACCTTCGCGCTGCTTTGCTGCCCGTTCCCGCTGGCGCTCGGCACCGCGGAGCTGCTGAGCGCCGCGGCCCCGGAGCAAGGCGTGTGGCAACTCATGCTGGTCACCCTCGTGGCTTACGTGCTGCTGCCGGTGCGGACGCTGCTGGCTGTGCTGTTCGGGGTCATGCTGGCTACGTCTCACTTCATTGTCATCGCGACGTCGTTCACGGGAAGGAAGCAGAGGCTGTGGAGACCGGTACGTGTTGCACCTGCACCCGCATCCTGGTTCATCCAGTCAGCCACTCAAACCCCAAACGACTGCCTTATGCTTAGTTACTGTAACTGTTCTTTTCACTTCATCATCACATCAAACAGGTAGTGGGGTTGAGTCACACTTCCACTTAAAAAACTACAATCCAAGTACCCTTGAGCAACTGCTCCAGTGTAAGTGAAGCCACCTTTATTTATATAGCACAATTAAAACACCATAAATTGACCCAAAGTGCTTTACAACCAAGGCAGATGGTTTGAAGTCAGCGTTAAACATATGGACAACATTAGGCTACATAAATAAAGCACACTGTAATGCAAAATAACTGACATGATACAACCAATGTCAAGGAAAAAAAGAAGGAAGTGAGGAAAGGGAATTAAATCAACAATGGATTAAAAGGAAAGGGAAATAAACAGGTCAAGAGGTAACACGACAGAAGCCAAGCAGCCTCAGACTAAGCTAAATGTAAGTGAAAAGAATATGAGTCTTTAGAAGATTGTATTTGTACAGGCTCCCAGTCGGGCTATGAAGTAACTGTATGAATGTCAAGTGCTGCCGAGAAAACAGCATTCTTACTCATCTGCCTTTCCCTGGCGAAGAAAAGGTTAAAAACACTCTCAGTGATCGATTTTTGCTCCAGGATACTGCGGGTGGAAAATTTGGAAGAGAGCAGAAAGTTTCACTTTAGTCCACCTCAGTAATGATGCAGACGAGGAGCTGTCCAGCTGCCGGTGCTGAAACAGGATTCATGCAGAGCCGCAATCACAACAGAGTGCTGATTCTTGACTGGTCCCTGTGCTCCAGATTATAAGTAGAAGTGATTATTTTTAGTATTTGGGATGTTGTTTTGACACCTGTGGTGAACCATGGTTTCTGAGTTGTGTAACATCTTATTTTTCTGGTCCTATAAAACAGTAGTTTCCCTTATTTTTGGCTCGTGGACCCTAAAATAAAGCGACTTGCGACCCTTCTCAAGTTCCAAATGGCATTGCACAGTGACCAGTTCAACCAAAGACTACATTTATTCTCAACTTGTTTTGTTAGAAAGTAATCCACGAGCAAAAAACACAGATTAGAAAAAAGTTCAAAAACATTTTGTTGTTGTTTACAAGTCACCCCTCAAATTTATTTTGATCCGCAAATTGGGAACTACTGCCAAAGGACACGAGTTTGACAAACTTACTTATTTTGTAGAAATGCATTCAGTCAGGGGTTCCTAACCTTTTTAGCTTGTGACTCCTTAAAATGAAGCAGTGTCTACATCTAACCTCTCATCAGCAGTTCAACCAAAGGGGAACCGTTTTCTAGAATTCATCTTTGGATGACTGAGGAGATAAAATGACACCGAAATTTACACGTAAAATCGCAAAGAAGTTAAAGAAAAATCTGAAAGACGGGGTACTGCGTACACCAGTTATGTTTTTCCTATAAATTATTTCATGACCCCCTCAGGTTTCATTTGTGGATCCAGACCCTTAGGTTGGGAAACGCTAGCCTGGAAATCCAGACCAAAATCCAAAAAGATTAAAGGTCTGGCATCGAGTAATGAAAGTCGTCCATCTCGAGGGGCGGCACCAAGCGTGCATTTGAAAATCTCACTGCACGCAATTGGATAACACTACAACCAATCACAACAACACATGGGTTGACGTATCCAGAGCCCCATCCGCTTAGCTACCAGCGGAGCTAACTGGTAGATTAAACTGTTGTCATCGGTTCAGCTCGCCTCTGGCACGCCTATATCAGATACATCGATGTGATTGGTGCAGTTTGACTACAAGGGCATAGTTAATGAGCAGCATTACTCAATGCCAGAATAACTCACTGAGCAAATTCAAATTGTGCCACACTATAGCTGGAAGTTTCTTCTGGTTTTACTAACTAGTTCCAGTGTGAACTGGAGAAAAATGGAGTTTTGTTTTGTGACATCCATCTTTCTGCGCTGGATTACAGTGTTTCACTGACCGTTCACCTCCAGCCTTTTAGGAATCAACGACGCAGAGTAGCTAAACAGCCCATCGTCCAAATTAGTGTTCCAATCAATAGTCTCTGATCAATAATTAATAATGCACTTCATCAGCCAGCCATTGCATTCGTTCTTGAAGTCACACCTACAGGTTGATTTGTGCTGTAATTAATGTGCTGACATCTAATCCATCCTATGGATTAATTAGGGTTTGTGAAGTGTAATGCAGCCAGGATATAGTATTGCACACAGAAATGCACATACAGTATGGACATGCGTGGGTTCCCTCAGGCTCACATGCACATACAGTGTTGAGATGCTGCCGGCTTTGTTTGGCATGTCTGTTCTTGTTTGTGTGCAGCTGGTGGCCAACGCGGTGCTGTTCACCAGCGTCAACTTGTCGGGGGTGTTTGTGAGGATTCTCACCGAGCGCACCCAGAGGAAAGTCTTCCTGCAAGCCCGTGACTGCATCGAGGAGAGGCTGAAACTGGAGGACGAGAATGAGAAGCAGGTGAATCTGCACACGGAAATGCACAGATAGACTGGAAAACAGAGAGCCGTATGGAGGACGATGATCCATCCACACATTTCACCTCGCCATGGGCGCAAGTTTTTCTAATTAAATCTTACTACGGTCTCTTGAGAAGTTTTTTAAAAGGTTTCAGGTGGCGATGTATTCTAGCAACCTGCCCACAGGCATGCAGTAACTATGACAGCAGCTATTTAAGGAAAGAACAATTACTGTGGCACATGCACCAGCGCCACACGTTCCACCCCCTCTGCACACACCTACATGGAGCGACTTAACAAAAGGAACAATCAGGCAACTTTAACATACACAAACACTTTGTTATGCACCGCACCCTCCTCACCGGCCACGTGCACAAAACCCACCTACACCAGTTGGTACATAGAGAATTAATTATCCCATGCATTAATTATCCCATGTATGGGCACACACACACACACACTTATCACCTGTGCTGTGTAGATGCATATGAATGAATATAACATGATTATATTCATTGTTTTCCCCAGCAGTAACAGGCTACCTTCTGACAGGTAATTACACAAGCAGATTGCTTTCATTGCCTCCCTCCTCCAGTAAAGGTCACAGTTTATCTGGGTGAGTGAAACACACACGGACCCTTGATTGGGATCTATGAACAACCAGGCAGTAGCTGCTTATGGGTTTGTGCTTTGCGCCAGATCCATAGGTTGTATTGATTCCTGATGTGTTGATGTGTCGGCTATGTGCTGTATACGCCTGGGTGGCAAATTGACTTCTCAGTTCAAAAGTAATCGCAGAGTGCAGAGGTCATCAGGAACAAAAGCAACCCGTTTCCAAATGTGACATTACTCAAAGTGATGCTGACATCTCAAGACGTCATCTCAACAAATCAGGGACATGAACATGTCATCTCAATATCGCCTGACATAGTAGTAGTTTGTTTTATACTTTGCTTTGCTCAACTCTTAAAACCAAGGGCTAAACCAGTATGTTGGTATGGCAACACATCTGTGACGTTAAGATTCAGGTGCATAAATGTACGTTGTTTTCTAATGATTTAAAAATCAAATCCCCCTCCCCTACGGAAATCGGTTTAAGTGGAGGAAACATTATAGACTGAAGATGAAAACGGACAAATTCTTTCCGAAATCAGGCACGACATTTCTTTTTTGAACTCAAGGTGCACTTACTGGCTTTTTCCAGAGCTTTAACCAGATCTCACAGTCTTACCCTACAATCACATTAGATACAAAAAGACAGCGACACACAATCACTTGATGGGCGTTCCTGGGCGTGCCTAGCCTAGTCCTACGGTGACGCGTCTGTATCGATAGCAGCATGCTATTGCCTAGTATCACTCAGTAACACCGAGCAAGTGAACCTTGAGTTAAGATATTTTTGTCAAACTGCTGTTACTTTCTAAAGAATTAACTTTTATGATTTAAACATTGAACATGGTTAAATTTAACATTTTATGAGTTTGAACAAACAACCACTGACGTATCAAAAGAATTTCCACAAAACTGACTGACAATATACAGTTTATCAATATGAATCCATTCATCTAGTCTATAACTAGTAACATTGCGTCACCAGTCCATCACATAGTGAGTCATCATACCACAGGATATCCTTTGAGAATATTGCACACATTCTTCACTTTTCACCTCTGTTTGTCTTTTCATATTCTTATTTATAGTGTCAAATCATGACAGAAGTTATCTCAGGACACTTTATAGAGAGAGTGGTTCCAGACCACTCTACAGGGGTCGCGCTAATAAGGAAAGGCAACCGACTTTGCTATTTCTACAGACTAGAAGAAGAAGAAAGGTAAACAATGCCAGAACTGGCAGCAGCATTGTTGTCAATGTTTCGATTTGATTCAATGACCTACTTGGTTGAATTAAGCCTTTTATTCACCATAAAAGAACTCTTAACCCAGTAAGTTTACAAGAGAGACTTACAGTCACTCTGCGAGTCCTGGCATCTGGTTACCCTCGAACTCATCCAGGTTTCCTGTTTTCGAGTGGTGCACAACCTCTGGTGACGCACTCAAAATCCTGGCGCTCCAGCGAGATCTACATCATTTTGACGACACATTGGCGCGTGCTGGGTCGGCTGCGGCGGCGACTGTAAAAAGGCCTTAAGCATTCATTTCCCTTTTTGTGCAAACAAGGTGGATTTCTTCCATTTTTATTTCAAAGATGAAACCTTTTTGGTGGGATTTCCCTTTTCTTGATGAACTGCAGGAATGTTAATTTTTAATGCGAGGGAAAGTGAGCCAGTGGTTCATCAATAAACCACCACGGGGAGAGCCATAGTCAAACAGAGCACAGAGTGAATTTAGCCTGGGACAAATCCGGGAATCATGGGAATAATCACACGTTCAGGGAGGTGGAATGGAAGAGATAAATAAAGCAGGTAAATTAATTATTAAATCATAAAAGAAATCATTAAAACGACAACACCTTCACATTCTGCTAATTGTGATCTTTACACCGGACACACACACTGAAAACAAAATTGGACTGGAATGGAAGAGATAAATAAAGCAGGTAAATTAATTATTAAATCATAAAAGAAATCATTAAAACGACAACACCTTCACATTCTGCTAATTGTGATCTTTACACCGGACACACACGTGTGTGCAAGTGAAACACAAGCACCTATGGACTTACTTTTACTCACAGTTTGTGTGTCAGTATGTGTGACGGCTGTTCCTCAAGGCTGCTCTCCAGTGAAGCTTTTAATTCACAGGCGAGGAGCAGTTGAGTGAATGGATGTATAATGTGAAGCAGTGTCGGAGGGAGACACAGGAGAGCCCCAGCTGATTTTATAACCTGCCTCTCAACAGCTATTCAGCGGAGCCGCCTGATGATTCATTGTGCATTCACAACCATCTGACATCCTGCGAGAGTTTCAAGAGTACTTTATACTGTGCTCCAACTGAGACAGCACACACACACACACACACACACACACACACACGGTGCTTTGTGGAGACATTACTTCAGGCTGAGGCTGAAAGAATTAGCTGATTGACAACAGTTTTTATATTCCTACCCTTTAAGTTATTCTTCCCACTACTAAAGTATACCCATATCCCAAGAATGAAGTCCATGAAGTGGTGTATCTTTTATTAAGTTGTGTAAGTGGAAGAACGTCTGATTTGAATGCCAAAGGCTGGAGTTTGCATGTTGTCACAGGCCTACAAGTAACGGTTACTTTCTATTAACCACATGTTATAATTGCCAGAACTCTGATTCCCCCCTTATTTTAACTAACCTATAGTTTTACAGGATTTTAAAAAAACAATTGGGGCTGCGCCCCAGTACCATCCGTAAGGTCTATTTTTTGGTTAAATTTTGGATTTGCTTGTATTCTTTGTTTTATATTACTGTAAATTAAAAACTCTTTGGGTTTAAGACTCTAGGCTGCACACAACAAAAAATCTGAAGACATCACGTTAGGATCAGGTAAATTGTGATGGGCATTAACATTATTGACATCAGATAATCAATCTAAAAGCAACCCCCTAAATCCAATTAATGGTTTTGTTCAAATTAATGGTTCATGATTTAAAGGATCAATCAATCAACTGTTTAGTCTACATCAACATTGTACTAAGAGTTAAAAACACCTAAAGAGAAATATGCTCATTAATGCTCTTTGTGATTAACAATTTTTCAACATACAAAACATACCCCCCCCGCCCACCTGTCCCCAGAACACACTGTAAAAACATCTCACTATCCGCGAGCTGCCTGTCCCCAGAACACAGTCTAGGGTCTACATTGCCAACAAAAACTAACTGTGCCCACCTGCACCACGAAGCTACACAACCAGTGTGAAAAGAAGGATTTGGGGGTGGGGGTCAGGGGAAGGGAGGGGACGAGGAGGAGGGAGGGAGGGGCGAGCTAGCCTCATTTTGTTTGAAAATACTTTGAAAATCAACAAGTAGTGCCATCACCCAACATTGCTTAGAGCATCTTTAACAAATGGCCTCAACAATGAATCGATTCCAGAAATTGTTGACTTTGACTTCTGTACTTGTTGATCGAGTCATTATTTCACTAACATACTCAAACTCAGTTTTTTCATTTCTTCTGTGTCAATCATATTCTGGATGTTTACACTGGAGCAAAGAACCAATAAGTTTATATTTGTCTGCTTACATCGCCATGGATACAAACATATTCCTGTCCTCCCAGTTTAAAATTCTCACGCTGCCTCCCCTCGCTCTGTTTTAACCCCTCCCTCCTCAGGAGCGTCTGCTAATGAGCCTACTGCCCAGGAATGTTGCCATGGAGATGAAGGAGGACTTTCTGAAGCCACCTGAGCGGATCTTTCACAAGATCTACATCCAACGTCACGACAATGTCAGGTACGAGGGGTGTCATGGCAACCGTGGAGCGCAGACGTGTGCAGCGGGGTGGGCGTGTCAGGTGTCACCTGCTCGACATCAGGGTCAAGAATAAAGGGAGAGCAATTAAAGTTAGCCGTTAACGCAGATGCAATCAAAGTACATTGTGGTGGTGTTGTTAGAGACTTTTGAATCCAATGGGAACTAACAAATCAGTGGCTGTAATGTTATTTAACTTTTGTTTTATTAGAGGCTCTGTAGCAGCCAAAAAGAGGTATTTTCCTAAGTTAAGGTCCACTTACTAGCTTTTTTTCTGCTTTCTATCAGTGGAATTAGGTTAAGAATTAAATTTAACGCTCACCAAGAAACTGGTGCGAGGTCTGTATGACTATGAAGCAGACTGGTGAAATGTTTCCATTTTCACAGTCAGATAAGAGTTTAAAATGTTACATCACGTCCAAAGGGTTAGGACATTTAGAGTAGAAGTAGCTTTGCGATTCAACAGAACTAAAGGGATAGTGAGATTGGCAGAAATCAACTATTTACTTCATTTCTTTTTTTTAAACAGCAAAACACATTCACAGGTTCTAGTTTTGCTGATTCATCACAGTTTTATTAGATTGTAAGTTGAGTTTGTCACTGTTGATCGCAACCAGGTGGGTGCTACACATTGGTGGTGGTAGAGAGTAGCCCCCCAAACGCTTTGAGTGTCTATGATTTAAATGTAATGAGTTATTAATATTAATACAAAAAAGCAATTTGAAGATATTCACTTTGGTTCTAAGAACTTGTCTTTTATATTCTATAGAATAAACAACTATGATCACTTGATTTCTTGAAAACACTTAATTATAGATGAATTAATACTGCGAACAATTGTTTTCTGCAGCCCTATTCCTGTTAATTCGATCGGCCTTTTCTTTTTCTTTTAAAGATAATTTTTTTGTTTTTATTTCTATTTATTAGTGACAGTGGATAGACAGGAAAGGGGGAGAGAGATGGGGATGACACGCAGCAAAGGGCCGCGGCAGGACTCAGCCTACATGGGGCAAACGCTCTTACTGGGGTAGCTAGAGGCCGCCCCTCGACTGGCCTTTTCAGCAGACAACTCTATTGCGCCTGTAATGAAGAAAATATTACAGAGCTTGAGAACCTGGCCTGACTTTGAGCCGATTTAGTTCCAGCGAGGCAGTGAAGAGAAATGGAGAGCTGTATCAGTGCTGCTGAGTGTGGGAGTGGAGGGCTAGGTAGCATGACAACACCACTCCTGTCAAGAGACAGTCCTCTCCACTGTCCGCCTGTCCGCCTGTCCGCCTGTCCGTCTGGAGCCAGAGAGAGAACCAAACCAGTGTGTCCGTGTAGAAGCTGATGTTTTTGTCCCTTTTTACGATGTTTTTGTAAGTTTTGCTGGAGATTTTTTTGTCACTTTTTAAGATGTTTTTGTCAATGTTTTCTGCGCTTTTGGACATTTTTGTGTTATTTCCCCCCACGTTTTTTAAAGCTTTTTTTTCTCTTTTTTCAACGTTCTTTAATAAAAAAAAATTCCAAATGTTATAAAATTAAGTAAAACACACACATTTTATCAAAGTAGTGGACTGATCTATAATATGATTTATTTACTTGTGAATAGCATTGAATGGAACCATCCATGTTACTTTTTGAAAATTTGGTTGAAAGAAACCCAAATTTCTGATGTAGAAACCTTTTCACAATAGGTCAAATTTGACAGGAGGGTAAACAATAAATTCTTTGATTTATCTTGAACTGTTTTCGCCTTTCCCTTGGTTTAGCCCCAAGTTCATTGAAATGTTGTGTCCTCCGCCCCTAGGCATGATAGGGACATAACAATTCATGTCTGTACGTACGTCTGTCTGCTCGGCTCCCACACAGCTCGGTAACATCACCATCACGCTGCTGCACCCATGGGTTTTATGGGTTCATGTATTTGTAGCAGCTCCCTAGAGTCGGGCAGGAGCTACAAACACACAACGGTGAAAAAATAAATTAATAAATCAGCTCCATTTTCCCGAGCAGGGGCGTGACATTTCCCTGATCTGGCCCCCACTTTGATGTGGCCTTGAGTATGTTTGATCACACACCTATTCAGCTACGCCACCACTCTGCTCCCCTCCCCCCTGCCCCCTTTCTTCCTCCCCCCTCGCCTTCTCCTCCTCGCCCTCCCCACACCAGCACGACCAGCAGAACAGAGCCATTCAAAGACAAATCACACAACAGTGCTCTTCTCTCGAGCAGCAGTCGTGATCCCAGCTTTGCATACATCATGCTCCTGAGCAACAACAGGGTAACTCAGTCACGATGCAGGGGAACGGCCCTCTTCACGCTAGAGCTGGGTATCCAACCTCAGAACTTAGCAACCAAAATGTTTCCCGTACACTGAGTGTCAAAAGCTGTCACGTACTGAAGGCTGGCATGAAATGTATGCTCAGATAGATCTTGTTTACTTTTTCTCTAATCAGAGTTCCCGATTAAAAGCAACATTTTTCCTATTTAAGACTGTTTTATTGAGGCAAACATGCTGGTTTTGACATTAGAGATGGTCTGATACCATTTTTTGCTACTTGAACTTGCACATCCTCCAATACCGAGTACCCATCGGATACCAGTGTGATAGAAAATATTTATATACATACTGTAGCTATGTATTTATACTACTATCCTTTACAGTAGGCACCAAAGCACTCTTTGGTCCACCTACAGGTTGGAAGGAGAATTGTCCATTACTGTTACCCTTACTATTATTCTTATGTCTCATTCGAACAAATTAATGAACCATGAGGTTTTATTGAATCGTGGGTCAAAAATCATGATACGAACCAAATTGTGGGTTTGGTGTATCATTACAGCCCTAATACAAAGTTTAATTTTGCTATCAGCACCAACAAGACATCATATCCAGCTCTATACACACAGCTCTAGCTTTTTTGAGAGTCAATAAGATCCATAACAGCTCGTTTTGTTGCCATCTGGCCTCTGAGCAAAATGAATAAGGAACTGAGTAGCTTTCAACACCTCCTTCATCCCCACTGCAGTAGGCAATTTAGCTCCATTATCGATTTAGTGGTTGGCCTAAAAGATGCTGTCACTTATCAGGGATTGGATTATGGGCAACCTTTGATCGCTGCAGTGTGATCAGTGGGTATTTAGTGCCAGAACCAGCAGTCAACATGCCCTGTCTGTTTCCTTCCTGGAGAACATGAGGAAATCAGCTGTTATGTCAGATTATAATCTCTCTCTCTCTCTCTCTCTCTCTCTCTCTCAGCATCCTGTTTGCAGACATTGTGGGTTTCACCAGCTTGGCTTCTCAGTGTACTGCTCAGGAACTGGTCAAACTGCTCAACGAACTCTTTGGGAAGTTTGATGAACTGGCTACAGTAAGTTCTTTTTTTAACAATATACAGATGATCATCTTATGACAAGTCTAATGCAATATTCTTAATATTCTTAACTTTCACATCTATAGTTTGGTAGACTGGTTGCAAGTTGGGGCTGAATGTTGCAACATTGCAACATTTGGTTCGTTTAGCTTTCACACTGCACTGTCAAAGACACTCGCCGACACTTATGATCTCAGAAATAATGGAGCAACACTAAAATGTCTTGGGGGTTTTTCTGGTTTTGCTTTGGTGTTTCTAATATTTTAGAAGAAGGCGAACAATGTGAGCATCTGACAGAAGGCGAGTGAAGGAGATGGCGGACCTGATGAGAGAAAGAGGATGATGTGTTGTCAAATTGTGTGCAAGGTTGAAATTGCAGGCTAGTAAATACAGTGGAAGCGAACAGAGACCCCCATGTTTAAGATAGGGGTGGGGAAAAAAA